>LR990156.1:7517500-8767500 GCA_905147285.1 Hypena proboscidalis
CTTATTGAATACCAGCTGTTGCCCGTGACTTCGTCCGTGTAGATTTCGATATATTGAACAAAATCTGCCCTGTTGATCTACACTGAGCACTGAATCTACATACAACATTTCATGTGAATCCAATGAAGAATTATTAAAAAGTATTTATTATTTTCGTAGTGTGGATAGTCCATTGAATTGTATGGCGAGCGATATTGTATCTTAAGATAAAATACTATAGTGTCTTAGCCGTGTGCAGCTCCTCTTAGTGAACTCTACTGCGTGTGTCGTAACCTACGACAAACTTATTATTTGCGGTTGGCACAGTAATCGGGTCTAGGGCTCGAACCGCAAAGTTAAATTTGTTTTTTATTGTATATACTTTTCCGGAATAAAAAGTAGCCAGTGTGGTGCCTAGGATATTAAATAATAATTATACCAAGTGCCATTTTTTTTTTATATTTTCAATGTACAGAATTTTTACTTCTACAGATTTATTATAAGTATAGATGACCTCAAAACTTCTGTAGAAAGGTTGGTATTAAGACAACGTAATATGTTATACCATGGTATACGTAAACTATAATTATAACGTAATATAATATGATATTTTGTTAATTGTCGACCATGAACTTAACGTAATTATATGCTGATGATATGTTTCTAAATGTTAGTAAAAATATGTTATTATAGAAAGGAGAATAAAGTCTTTAAGAACATATTAAGTTGTTAGTCCTGGTAGTAATGTGAAACTGACTTACAAGGTAGACCAAAGGTTTTAATTAGGATTTTTTCAGACTTGACAATTTGAGACCCAATTTCACAGTATAAGCATATAACACTCATATTATATATATAACTCACATAACAGCGATAACCGAGTGGGAGACCGTAGGACTGCGAAGTCAAAGGTCTCGGGTTCGAACTCACGGCACACACCTCTGTCAATATATCGTTAAGATTTGTCTTTTCGAAGATGTGTTATCGTATAAATTATCGCTCGCTAACGGTGAAGGAAAAACATCGTGAGGAAACCTGCATGCCTGAGAGTACCAAAAAGTACTCGAGATCTTGTGAAGTCTACCAATCCGCACTTGGCCAGCATCTTAGACTATGGCCTAACCCTTCTCATCAAGAGAAGTGGCCCGACCCCAGCAGTGGGACATGTATTAGATACAGGGCTGCTCTTATATTATTTTACTCATAAATTAATGAGACAGCAGTGTCCTTATTTCATGTTTAACTTGTGTCACTTTTTGATTCGGTCAGGTTATATTTTATCGTCGGATAAGAACTATACGGAACTTCTAAAACTGCCCTATAGACTTTCAATCTTAGTAAACACACGCCTCGCCGCTTTCGACTGCGCTGTTATTGTGGGTTCGATTCCACACGGGACAAATCTTTGTGTGATCCGCGAAGATTTATTCTGACTCTGGGTGTGCTTTGTGTGTGAGAAATGTATGTTTGTGAACACCCCCGCGACACAGGAGTTATTCCTAGTGCAGGCGTCGCTTAAAAAAGAAAAGAATACTAATAAATCGGCAAGAATAATATAATACGGCAATAACTCCACGTAAAATACTCATTCCCTGATGGATAAATCCAAAACACACTTTGAATCCGGGAATCCAACCCAAGATCTTGAGGTGAAAGGCTATACGCTAGCCACAAGACCGATAAGGTAAGTTTATAGAATATCCACGCAAAGTAATCGATACACACTTTATCGACTGAGGCACATCCCTACGAGGGTGTTGCTACATTTTCATGTAGGTCTCATAAAAATAACGCCCCCGCATCTGTTCAAATATTGAGTACTGTGCACGCTACAGATACAGAATAACTTGTAGGGTTGCCAGACTTGAGAGAAGGTCTACTTTTTATAAATCGATTTTTAAGATAAATTTGTTATCGCACTGTGTTAAAATTTGTACATTGTATTGTATTTTGTACCTGCATACTGCATACAACTGTAAACTATTTTGCCATATGTATAATTTGTAGTAAGATTTGAAGTTCTTAAAATGTTCAATGAATTTTCACCTGTACGAAAACTGCAAAGTCTTTAGAACATAATAATTATAAAAACAGCAGCCCTGTATCTAATACATGTCCCACTGCTGGGCTCGGGCCTCTTCTCATGGTGAGAAGGGTTAGGCTATAATCCATAGCGCTGGTTTATAGACTTTACACGACCTCTTGTACTTTTAGGCACTCTCAGGCATGCAGGTTTCCTCACGATGTTTTCCTTCACCGTTAGCAAGCGACAATTTATATGATAAATACAAACATATCTTCGTAAAGACGAATCTTAATGATTTATTGACACTGGCTCACGCTCTTTATAAAGACGTCGCTAAACGTTTAGTTGAGTCAACCCGTTCCCGAAGTGCTGGCATTTTTTTCGGTCAACGAATAAGCATTGCCATACAGCGTGGCAATGCTGCCAGCATTTCGGGAACGATGCCCACTGGTAGCGGTTTGCTTGATTAGTGTATATAGTTTTAGTTTTAGTTATTTTTATTATAGGTTTAATTATTTTATTTTTGTGATTAACAGAAATGTATTTTGGTTTAAAATAAAGATCAGTATATTTTTATTTTATATATTTTTCTTTATATGTCACCTGAGGTTCCAGCTGAAAATCAACGTTGCCTAATTTTCTGGCAACAATATGTTGAGCTGTTGTCTTTTAGGCACCATCATAGCATATCAAGTCTGAGACATAAACTGATTTGCAACTTGTGTATAAAGGCACTTTATTTTTATTATTTTTTATAATTGTTCTGTAGTATTGTATTAGTAAGTTTCTAAATTTGTTTTTTATTTTGATTTTAATTTTAATTTTGATGGTGATCTAATAAATAATTTTTACAATACTTTACTTCTATTACAAGCAAAGTATACCCAATTGCTTGATTTTTCCTACATAAATTATTACCCTGGCAACCCTATATCAAGATTGGCTCTTATCATATTTATACAGTATTGTCTTAGCATGTTTATTCCACTTCCGTTTCCGTTTGCCCAAAACTGAAAATCTATACATATGTTACTCCCCTCACAGAATTGGATACTATTGTGGGGCCTTCTTGAATATTTTATTTCGAATGAAAAACTGCGTATATATTTTTTCTTTACGTCATTATGTAGCTAGCAGACGTGGAAACTAAGCACAATTATTACAAAACTTGACTGTTAAAACGATTTTTTTAAACTTGTTTACATTACCCCTTTAATATCATAAAATTATCCCGGAAATCCCTGCCCACTAACGGTGAAGGAAAACATCGTGAGGAAACCTGCATGCCTGAGAGTGTCTAAAAAGTGCTCGACGGTATGAAAAGCCCAGCATAGCAGTCCTGTATCTAATACATGTCCCACTACTGTGCTCGGACCTCTTCTCATGATGAGAAGGGTTAGGCTATAGTTCACCATGCTGGCCACGTGCGGATTGGTAGACTTAACACGAGTACTTTTTAGGCACTCTCAGGCATGCAGGTTTCCTAACGATGTTTTTCCTTACCGTTAGCGAGCGACAATTTATACGACAAATGCAAACATATCTTCTTAAGGACGAATCTTAATGATTTATTGATAGAGTTATGTGCCGTGGGTTCGAACCCGAGACCTTTAACTTCGCAGTCCTACGTTCTCCCACTCGGCTGTAGCTTATAGTAAGGGTAATTCTAAAAGCTACGAATTTATGTCAACGTCGTCCTTCTAGACCTATTCGTGATAGGTCACAATAATGAAGAGATCTTGATTAGCATTCAACTCAAGTCAGTTTCGTCACTATTCACTAGGTATACTATTTTAGTAACGATACGCGCTATTTTTGTCGCGGCAGCTCTTATTTATATCGCAATGGATACGTTATAACTGAGATAAAATTATATAGTGTTTGTTTTATTAATTAAGAACGTGTTCATTATTTTTAATATTGGCGAATATTGCATTTAATTAATCCGTCGTCAAAAAAAAATAGAAATTGGTAAGTATGTTCTTTAAATTGGTGCTGATTAATTGCAAATTAGAAGAACATGTTTAGCACCGATTTCAAGAAGTATGTGACCCACTTTTTGCGTCTTTAATGATTTTAAGTTTTTTTTAAAGTCAATTCTTTTAAATATAATTTTAATATACCTTAGCTAAACGAACGTTACTTGGTTTTAGCACACCTGGGGCACTTACCAAGGGGTTGTAGATTCGAATCCTGCTGCATTCTTAATTTTTCTACTTTATACTATTAATATAAGATACAAAAATTGTTTAAATTTCATAGAATTTATATTTATATTGCCTGTTTTAAAATGTAGGCAAGCGTTTCCTATCTTTTCCGCTGCTGCATGTTCGACGTTAGTCTTATTGAATAACTTAAAGGTGGTATAAGTTTATATCCATTGCTTAGGTTATAAAAAGACTCATGTAATTGGGAAATGGTTTAAAATATTTATTACTCAACCATATAATCACCATCAAACACCCTCCAAGGCAGTCATCAACACATTTCCAACTACAGAACAGCTGAGTATTTCCCTCACGTCCGTCCTTCGCCGACTCAGTTATTGTATATTTATGCTAAGCGTTTGATTTTGGTAGCGCACTGCTTAACCTGAGTTTGTTTCCTCTATCTACAAAATTGCAGATGCGTTACACCATTTCCGTCTAACTACCAACTATGCCTTGTCAGTTATCTAATTTCACAACTAAACTGGAATACTGTAGTGAACACTCTACTATTTATTGGCAAGTTAAAGGTTATTCGGTGTTTCAAACTCTCTCAAACAGGTTCACTAGAGCGACACCGAAAACGACAAATAAAATAATAATTTTACAAAAAATCGTCTGTAATAACCTAATAACAAAAAAGGCATTTAAAAATAAAAAATACTTAAGTTATAATCAACGTCTCGCCTCATCTGTGTATAACTTAAAAGAATACAGTGAACGGTCTCAAGGTGCCTACATTCAAAGAATTGTATGTTCCAGCATCAGCTTAGCAACATGAAATGCTGACTGCTAGATGCAAATATCCGAGTAGCTTTAGGTAATATACGAAAAACAATATAGACACCTTTAAAATTGGAGGGTTGCCCTCGATTTCTCTAGGATACCATCATCAGATCGTGACCTGATAAAAATGGGACCACATGACAAGTATACTCTTTCTGACAAAAAAAGAATTTCTTAAATTGGTTTCGAGAACACGACGAAAAAAAATACAATCGAATAGAGAACCACTTCCTATTTTTTTAAGCCAGTTACAAAAGGAACAAAAAGTTTATGTTTATGTTTTAGTTCTAAAAAAAAATGCCTAAAACACGCTGGCACAAATATTTGGCCTAAATATTTTAAGAAAAAAGGCCCTTCCAATTTCGATTACCAGAACGCATCAACTCAGCTATATCGAAAATTGCAATTTATATTTGCCCGCCCGAAACTTAACACAACATTACCCTTTGAACGTAAACAAAGAAATTCCCTCACTCTTCGATCATTCAATAAAACAAATGGATTAAAAAAAGTCGCCAGACCTCTTCTCAATTTGAATTCGCTTCATCCGAAAAACGATAATTAAAAGACCGGTCAAGAGCGTGTCGGACCTTGCACGTTAAGTTCCGTACGAAACGTAGGAATTAATAGTTTCATCGAGTGTGTAGTGATACAATGACAGATAAATTAGTGCGATAAGTGTCGTTATAAAGAACACATGAACAAAATGTCTTGACTTAACAAAAACTAAGTAAAGTGATAATGGACGCATTCTTAGAATATATTATTACGCAGCAATTTAGGTTAACATAATATTACTTATTAGTCTTGATAGGCTAGATTGTAATGTAAATAAGATATCATAATTTTACTAACTGATGTCTAAAATTGGAAAATATGATATATGTTTTGTTTGTCATTATATATGAATGTGAAAAAAATTTAGTTGTAATGTGAATGTGTTTTTTTTCTTTCTCATTCTTGTGATGAAAAGTTTTTCTCAATTAAATGTCACCGTATTTACACTTCGGGAATCACAATTTAGTGAGCGTTTTCTATTTTGGTATCCAGTCAGTATTTTTTTTTAGGAGGCAAATAGATAATATTGAGTGATATTTAAACCTATCCTTTATTGACATCAAGCACAGCGTCTATGACATGTATTAAAATTGCCAAGAAATATCAATTATCTATTACGCTTTATGAGAAATAGCCCGCTTCAACAAACGAACAACTATTAATAAGATCCCGTTGGCACCCGTTCGGTACGGTACCCTAAATAGGAAAAATCACGGAGCCATCTTTCTTTTTGCGTTCGGAAATCCTCTCGACGTGTTCCCTCGCCTTCGCAATTAGCTCAATTTCTGAACGAAACGTACAATGTTGCCAGAGTGCAAGATTTAATTTGTTCGATTTTTATTCAAGTGGTCATTATTATAATAGGCACTTTTAGATACTTTTTGTTATTGTTACAAGTTCTTTATATTATAACTAGCTTTTGCCCGCGAATTCTTCCGCGTGGAATTCGAACTTCCCTTAAACACTGTCACTCCCTAATTACCCCTTTGCCAAGTGGAATTTATAAAAAAATCTTTTTATTGTTAATTTATTAGTCTGCACGTGTGGTGTAGTGGTTTAAGCGGTCGCCTCGCCGATCTCCACTGCACTGGTGTTGTGGGTTCGATACCCACATGGACAAATCTTTGTGTGATTCGCATAGATTTGTTCTGAGACTGGGTGTGCTTGTGTGAGTGAATGTGTGTATTTGGCCTTGTCATTGGGACCATTGGATAGTGTAATTTGCTTCTGGCATGGCGTTCTATCTAATGTAAAAAATCCAAATTATTATTATTGTTACGCTGCGTCTAGAATCTTGAAATTAGAGGCTTGAAATTAAACATGACCTAGGTGTGCATTAAGAAGAGATTTTTGGAAATTCCACCCCTAATTGAGTAAAAATAGATGAACGGTTGCATGGAATTCCGTCATTTTTAAAGTTTAAATCACGAAATTTCTTATACTTGATCTTCAATACACGCACTTCTAAATTAAGGTTTTCCGAAAAGTTATTCCCAAAAGTGTACAGGGTTTTAATGTTAGTAGGAAGTTACCACAAAGCCGCAGTAGATCGCGCCACGGCAAATCGTTGGCAAAGTGTATAACCACGGTCATCAACGAATCCCACGCAATCGAACAGCTAGTTTTTTGATATAAATAGTATAGTACCTACATAACAGGGATGTTATAGATATGAAATTTTGGATACGTATTGGATACGGATATACTCGTAAGATTGATTTATTATACAGGATTCGGATGCGGAAATTAATTTATTTCGGATTATCCGTTAGTTTCGGATAATTTCGGTTACGGATGTTAGATTTCTAAGGGTTTAAAAGTGAAATACATATAGCTTTGGTACAGTGGGCCAAGCAATTAGGTATGCAAGGCAAAAACTTCTATGCCATAGTGCAAACTGACTGCAATAGATATGTATGTGTCAATTACAGATGTAATAAGTGTAATATACCCATAATTTAGATTTGTACTCACTTATCTATAACTGGTGTAGTAAGTCATTACTATGACTTAGAAGTTTTTGCCCTGCATAGCTAACTCGTTTACAAATTACGGCCGGCCAATCAAAACAACTCGTAATAACGTATCTCAATTAGGCTTCTCCCCTATCCGATATTATCCGAAACTTTTACTGTCTGCACGTGTGGTGTAGTGGTTTAAGCGGTCGCCTCGCCGTCCCCCACCGCACTGGTGTTGTGGGTTCGATCCCCACATGGGACAAATCTTTGTGTGATTCGCAAAGATTTGTTCTGAGACTGGGTGTGCTTGTGTGAGCGAATGTGTGTATTTGGCCTTGTCATCGGGACCATTGGATAGTGTAATTGCTTCTCGCGTTCAATCTCATGTAAGTCAATCCAAATTTATCTTTATCTTTATCTTTTTAATTTGGGTTCGGTTACGGTTACGGATATATTTATATCGGATATCCGAAAGTTTCGGTTACAGTTACGGAGCTCTCTAACCTCCCTGGTACAGAAGTAAGTCTCGACAGTCGAACGCTAGACTGCATACAGTACGATTTGACGCAGTGTCGTTAGCGGAAAATAGTGATGTTGTCTATCGATAGTTTGACTCTTTTTTAGGTTGCGTCAGATGCTATAAATACCCACATTTCACCTGATATGTGATAGGTTCTATCGCCATCTACCAGCAACCAACTCCGTGCTGCTATGAAGAGTTCATTGACGAAAAAGCCGAAATAACATTGCCCAACCCAATAATTGTTATTTCGTACCACCTTTTTTACTTTTTAACACCATTACGGCTGCCGTGGCTTAATGGATAAGGTATTTGTCTTACGATCGAGAGGTGGAAGGTTCGAATCCTGGCCATTACACCACGAACGTAAACTTCCTCCTATCACAAGCGTATTAGCTGGAGGGGTTAACAAGAATACTAGTAATTTGTATTCGCAAATTAATAGTAAGCTTTTTTAAATAAAAAAAAACTGATCTAGTGCGTATAGAGTCACGCTCTTTGTAAGGTTCCGTAGTCAGCTATTACAACATAAGGACTTAAAATGGTTTAAATACTTGATTTGAATAAGTGACAACTTCAAATGAGTAATTGTTTTCAAATATTTTGTACGAAATATTCTAAGTATTTGCATTTGATTCAGGTTTTGTCGTATCGATGAATAGTCAAATTTTATTTTGACTTGCCATCGTGGTGAAAGGATTAGCCAATTCGCTTTGGAACTCGCGAATTGCCCAGGGTGCGCCGGACGTAGGGAATCGTTGTGTACGTCACACGGGGAGGCTCCTTTCATGCACCCTTTTGAAGTGATAACTATCATCAATAATTATCACGATAAATTATTAAAAATTATTACTCTAATGTCTCGTCTCACCATTGACCCCGAAATGTGTATACCAAAATAATTTACCACGAGCCCAACGCGGCAGTCTTTACCCTCTACTTCTAGTAAATACATTGACCCATAGAAATCTTAATAATAAGGCAATAGAAATGTCAAAGACGCGTGACCTTGTCGCCGCGCATCTGTCTAGTCAAACACAAGTGCGAGTTGAGGAATTGTCGTCTTAATGTCATCGCAAAAAGAATAATTTTGTTTGCAGGAATACAAGCGCATGAGTCTAATCGAACACAAGTGCGAGTTGAGGAATTGTCGTCTTAATGTCATCGCCAAAAAGAATAAGTTTGTTTGCAGGAATACAAAAAGTGGTATTTGAAAACCGGCGACATGCGTCCCAGTGTTAAAAGATAGTCGATAGCATTTCTATTGACTAGTTATTAAGATTTCTATGCATTGACCCGACAAACCTTGTTATTGAATCTCTGCCTTTATTGTCTTACAAAGACATTAACATACAATATGGTCCTTATAGAAACTGAATTCATTAGAAACATGCTTCATTCATTGTAACACTATTGATTCTATGTTCTGCGTCGGATTGCCTCTTAGGTCTCGTTAGAAGAAAGAAACGTTTATTCTGGCAAATTTTAAAATTTGACGACCGGATGGCGGAGTGGGTAGTGTACCTGCCTGCGACGCCGAGGTCGTGGGTTCGATTCCCACCTAAGACAAATCTTTGTGTGCATGAACATGGGGAACACAACTATGTGTTTGTCTTAGTCTAGGTGTTTCTATGTATAATAAGTATGTATTTACAAAAGAAAAGTATCTAATGTATTAGTATCAGTTATTCTACTATCCAAAGTAGGTACTAGCTCTGCTTAGTTTGGGACTAGATATCGTCGTGTGTAAGTTGTGAGATATTTACTATTTATTTATCTGTGAAAATTTCAACTGTACTAAGGATTCGCTTATTTATTTATATATATTTTATTTATGAACTATTCACTTATCTTTAAGTATTTTGTTTTGTAGGTATTATTCATATATTATACGCACATATTTTCATTATGTATAAATTTATTAATTGTATTGATTTTTATTACCTTTCATTTCAAATCAAACGCTATATTTTATAACTTCAACTGCCTTGTTAATCTCTGCATCACCCAAAGGTAGACTGGCAGAGAATGGCTTATGATATGAAGCTGAAATATATAAATAAGGATCCAGTAAAATGATGGCTGAGTGAAGTCATGAAAAAATCTTCATTAAAGACACTTCTCTCTGATAAGCTGTCGTAATATAGGTCAACTCTGCCTACCCCCGTTGATATTACGTAACGTAGATAATACACCGTCCAATTTTCGCATCACCGAAACCCCTCCATTTTGCAAACTCACACAAACTGGGGTCTCTGGGAAAACTAAAATATTTGTGAGAATTTTTCCTTCATTTGGTCGTATCGGCGTCGCGGGGAGTAGGGTTGTCAAATGATTACCCGACTGCGCCGCGCAAAGACTAGAGTATTCTTTATTGTACACCAAATTTTCATATGTTTTCTTCTTCTTCGTCGTGTCGATGGCCGAGTCAAATTTTATTGGTCCAAAAAGTGGCCACTTTTATGGCGCTCTCGTCGGCGTTCATGAGCGCCTCTCTTGTGCAGGTGGTAGGGCATTTTGGACAGTCAGTAAGGTGGTCAAGGTTTTGACTTGCCATCATGGTGAAAGGATTGGCCAATTCGGGGTGCGCCGAACGTAGGGAATTGTTGTGTACGTCACTCGGGAAGGCTTTTCATGCACTGTCATATATATATGTATTAATACGTATTTAATCGATTTTCAAATCAGTGTATATTTTTTCTTTATCAGTATTATCGAAACGCATCTACCTTTGTTTTTATGCACCACCCTAGGTTCACTGTTATGCTACTGCTACACCTGCGTCTTAACGCGCAAATAATCACGTTTACGCAGATGTGGCCAAAGGTTTAACGTGATTAATGACTAACGGCATTGCTATTTTCATTAGACATTAGGCGATAGGTCGGGTGTCGGTTTTTTGGACACATCAAAGGGTTTTAGCGTTCACTTTAGCGCGCTGACGGACGTTGGCTACATTAATGACATAATATTTCGCTTGACGTCAACTTGACGTATGATGACAGTGTTGCCAATTTGACGACTTTGTCGCCAGATCTGACGACTTTTTTGAGGTGCATGATATAAGCTAATATGTACTGAAAAAGAAAAAAAAAACCTGACAGACTGCTGTTTGTTTCTATTTTATTGGTAAAATAAAAATAAATGATTAAATTGAATAAAACAAGGTCATCGTGTGCAGCATGGTGGGATCTGGTGACTTTTGGTACTGAATCTAGGAACTTAAAAAATTGGAGTTGGCAACAGTGAAAAATCGGTGTTTAGAAATTTGTTTTGGCACTTTTGGCGGCAACAATGGAGTGGTCGAACGAAAAAGTTCTCGAGTTTTTAGAGCAGCTACAGTCTGAAGCCTGTTTATGGGACCCTAAACATCAGACGCACAAGAATCGCTCGGCCGTAAGCGACGCTTGGCGACGTATCAGCCAAAGTTTGTCGTTTCCTGTGACAATAGATGAGTTAAAAAAGAAAAAGGAATCTTTGATGGGATACTACCGTATCCATTTGAATAAATACAAAAAGTCTCTAAAATCAGGTGCCGGGCTAAATGATGTGTACAAAACTAATTTAATTTAAACAAATGGTCACACTGGATAACACGTTATTTCTTGAAGAATTAGCTTTATTGGCATTGCAACGTAAATGTAGCCAAGGCACCAATTTGAATATTTGGAATGCCTTTATTAACGCATTGTTGGTGATTACAATTCACGTTAACGTTAACGCAGGTGTAGCAGTAGCATTATGCTAACGTTAACGTTAACGTTAACGCAGGTGTAGCAGTAGCATTATGCTACTGCTACACCTGCGTTAACGATAACGTGAATGGTAATCACCAACTATGCGTTAATAAAGGCATTCCAAATATTCAAATTGGTGCCTTGGCTACATTTACGTTGCAATGCCAATAAAGCTAATTCTTCAAGAAATAACGTGTTATCCAGTGTGACCATTTGTTTAAATTAAATTAGTTTTGTACACATCATTTAGCCCGGCACCTGATTTTAGAGACTTTTTGTATTTATTCAAATGGATACAGTAGTATCCCATCAAAGATTCCTTTTTCTTTTTTAACTCATCTATTGTCACAGGAAACGACAAGCTTTGGCTGATACGTCGCCAAGCGTCGCGCTTACGGCCGAGCGATTCTTGTGCGTCGGATGTTTAGGGTCCCATAAACAGGCTTCAGACTGTATGCTCTAAAAACTCGAGAACTTTTTCGTTCGACCACTCCATTGTTGCCGCCAAAAGTGCCAATACAAATTTCTAAACACCGATTTTTCACTGTTGCCAACTCCAATTTTTTAAGTTCCTAGATTCAGTACCAAAAGTCACCAGATCCCACCATGCTGCACACGATGACCTTGTTTTATTCAATTTAATCATTTATTTTTATTTTACCAATAAAATAGAAACAAACAGCAGTCTGTCAGGTTTTTTTTTTCTTTTTCAGTACATATTAGCTTATATCATGCACCTCAAAAGTCGCCAGATCTTGCGACAAAGTCGTCAAATTGGCAACACTGTCATCATACGTCAAGTTGACGTCAAGCGAAATATTATGTCATTAATGTAGCCAACGTCCGTCAGCGCGCTAAAAGTGAACGCTAAAACCCTTTGATGTGTCCAAAAAACCGACACCCGACCTATCGCCTAATGTCTAATGAAAATAGCAATGCCGTTAGTCATTAATCACGTTAAACCTTTGGCCACATCTGCGTAAACGTGATTATTTGCGCGTTAAGACGCAGGTGTAGCAGTAGCATTATGCTACTGCTACACCTGCGTTAACGTTAACGTGAATGGTAATCACCAACTATGCGTTAATAAAGGCATTCCAAATATTCAAATTGGTGCCTTGGCTACATTTACGTTGCAATGCCAATAAAGCTAATTCTTCAAGAAATAACGTGTTATCCAGTGTGACCATTTGTTTAATCTGGATGCTATTTTGGTAGTTTTTGGCCCTTAATTTTGTCTACGGTAGGTTTAAGATCTGCAAAATTACGTTTGTATTTTTATGATAAAAAATAAATAAATTTAGGTGTTAAAATTAATCTGTCTGAAGTGGCAATTTTCAATAGTTTTGGCATCAACTGGGGCAGTTTTTTGCCCTAGTTTATGCCTTGTAGTAGCAGTTTCACTATTTTTAAGATGTTAACCCTGGGTATCACACAAAAAGTCAGTTCCACTAGCAACGTGATTTCGCTCATTTTTACCGAGGTTTGTACCTACTAGGAGTAAATTGGATATTAGATTGTGTTTAAAAACACCCAGAATGGAAGTAGAAATTGAAGCAGCTACACTTGTTGCAAAAATGAGTGTAATAAATTATTATATACAGTTATGCAGTATGAAAAAAAAGAAAGTAACTAAAAAAAGAAGATGGTGGATGATTCAAATGCATTTATATGCAAAATAAAAACTCGAGAACTTTTTCGTTCGACCACTCCATTGTTGCCGCCAAAAGTGCCAAAACAAATTTCTAAACACCGATTTTTCACTGTTGCCAACTCCAATTTTTTAAGTTCCTAGATTCAGTACCAAAAGTCACCAGATCCCACCATGCTGCACACGATGACCTTGTTTTATTCAATTTAATCATTTATTTTTATTTTACCAATAAAATAGAAACAAACAGCAGTCTGTCAGGTTTTTTTTTTCTTTTTCAGTACATATTAGCTTATATCATGCACCTCAAAAAAGTCGTCAGATCTGGCGACAAAGTCGTCAAATTGGCAACACTGTCATCATACGTCAAGTTGACGTCAAGCGAAATATTATGTCATTAATGTAGCCAACGTCCGTCAGCGCGCTAAAGTGAACGCTAAAACCCTTTGATGTGTCCAAAAAACCGACACCCGACCTATCGCCTAATGTCTAATGAAAATAGCAATGCCGTTAGTCATTAATCACGTTAAACCTTTGGCCACATCTGCGTAAACGTGATTATTTGCGCGTTAAGACGCAGGTGTAGCAGTAGCATTAGAGAATGCCACTAGGCATTAAGTCCACCTGTGTACCTTTTTGTGTGCAGAAAGTTAAATAAATAAATAAATAAAATTACAGTTTGACAATAAATACAACTTAAATAATTTTAAATGCACAATGGGCGGCCTTGTCGTTATAGAGCAAACGAGTGTTTTTCTATATTTGCCGAGCAGCAGTTTATTGTGTTCTGCTATTTGATACAACGTTTTTCATATTACCAAATTGTTGGTACCTACCTACTCAATAATAATAAGTACGATATTTTGACGGTATACATCGACGAGCCAAGGAACTGTCTCTCTTCGTCATCGTGTCGATGGCTAAATCAAATTTTATTTTGACTTGCCATCGTGGTGAAAGGATTAGCCAATTCGCTTTGGAGAACTCGCGAATTGCCCAGGGTGCGCCGGACGTAGGGAATCGTTGTGTACGTCACTCGGGGAGGCTCCTTTCATGCACCGAAAAGAGATGCAAGAAACTAATTAAGTATAACGTTAGCAGATTTTTTATAATTTTAATTTTAATCCATTCTCTCTCTTCTCCTTCATATAACAAACATTTTTTGGGTATTAACCCCCTTTTCTTCAAAAGTCAGCATTTTTTTAACGACACACAACGATTATACTCTGCAGTGCTCATGTTGTACTGGAATGGTACGAAATATTATGTAGTATTGTATAATAATATATTTAAGTTCGTGGCAACCCTAGCAGGAAGGCCAAATAGAAAGGGAAGGAAGATATTAACAAGATACGCTTGTTCTACCCTAAGTAAATGTTTACAAAAATGTTGGTTGTGTGTTTGGGTAGGTTCGCCTTTTTGGTTACGTTTGGTGTTTCTAAAATTATAGATACATATGTTTTTAAATTGTTGTTGAGAGACTGCGTTTCTACAGGGTGTAAATCACATGACAGCTTACCATTAATTCAGTAATTAGGAATCTGTGTACAATTGTGCAAAAAGAAAAACAAATAATTTTCACCCATTACACACTGAAAAAACTTACACGTCACGAGGAAATTGTAAATGTATGAGAATTAGCTTGCGGCAACACTTTTCAGTGAATAAGAGAATGATTTTAAAGCTTTAGGTGCAAATATTTTTGATGAAAATCTATTTTTTTTTTGTATTGTCACAAATATCTTATTTTATTACAATCTAGCTCATAAAGGCTAATGAGTAATTCTATTTTAACCTAAATTAATATGTAAACATAAATCTAAGAGGCGTCCAATAACACTTTACTTAGTTTTTATTAAGGCGAAGACACTTTGTTCATGTTGTCTTTTGAACTATCACTGTTTTTGTTTGTAATTTTTCACTTAATCACTAACACTAACTCATATGGTTTTGTCCGTTTAATCTATAAATATGAAAAAAATATGTCAAGTTTTTACCCCGTATTCTTTCATCTTTTTATTTACAAAAAAAAGTCTTTAGTAATTTGCATAAATTACTAGTATTATTATAAACCCCGTCCAGCTAAGCTTAATTCGCTCGTTAGGAGGAAGTTCACGTCCGTGGTGTAATGGCCAGGATTCGAACCCACGACCTCTTGATCGTAAGACCGATGCCTTTATCCATTGCGCCACGGCCGCTTCATATTTTGACGACCGGATGGCGGAGAGGGTAGTGTACAAGCCTGCAACGCCGAGGTCGCGGGTTCGATTCTCGCTTAAGACAAATCTTTGTGTGCATGAACATGGGGATTTGTCTTAGTCTGGGTGTTTCTATGTCTTATAAGTATGTTTTTACAAAAGAAAAGTATATATGTATTAGTATCAGTTATTCTAGTTACCATAATACAAGCTCTGCTTAGTTTGGGACTAGATGGCATTGTGTGTAAGTTGTGAGATATATATTTTTTTTATATTGTGTACCGCTTCGTATTGACTTACTATTATGCCCGGTGGATGGAGATAGGCTCGGCTCACCCCTATCACATGGGACATAAACAGAACAGGTGAAGTGTGGGTGTTTTACAGCTTTCTGGGTGATATAGGCGTGATGTCATGTTATGGTAGTATGATTTGACATTTGGACCGTCAAATTATATTCAACTGCTACCAGTTCGAACTGTGTACGTTTAGATAAAATAATCTAATAATATAAATAGATCTACAAAAAAAGATATTATGTCGATAAAATCCCATCAAAAATATATACAGTGTAGTATATATATATAGACATTAATTCTTTATAAATAAATATTCTATTAATTTTTAGGCGTAATATTGACCTTGGCTCTTAATTCGCATTTATGTTTTTGATCTCTTCTTAATATTTATATCGATTTAAAAGCTCGAAGTACTAATTAGAACTTTATTTAAAACTCGAATTCTTGTATTATAAGTATTGGGAAGGCAACATTACTCAAGAAATTAACATTTAATTATGTGTGTGATAAGTTCAACACCCACAGCTATGATAACGGGTAAACTATAGCCGTTTACTCCGCGCTGCTATTAAGAATTTTCTGACATAAAAATCCCAATACGAATTTTGTTCGACCCAGGCATCGAACCTGAAACATCGCATACGCTAAACCAAAGTAGTCTGAAGTTTATCTGTATTTAAAAAAATACCAATACCAAAAACCCTTTCAAACGAATATCAAAATAATATTTACTCCAGCACGTACATATTTTTGTAAAAAAAAATACTCTATGGCAAACCAAACGTATCAAATCAAATTCGATCAACATTCCAAAACGAGCCAATCAAATTTCGAACCCTTCGAAAAATAAATATTATATCTGGCAACACCGACAGTTGGCACCACTGAATGCGCGCCAAAATAAGTCAGCCATTTGCATGCAGCGAACGTTCAACGTTCCTATTTACACAGAACGTATATATGTTGAAAACTTTATATTTATTGATTTAGTATCTATTTGTTTTCTTGGGGTGCCTTTGAGTTTGTATTTGGAGATGTTTGGGTTGGTATTTTGTCTGTAAGGTTGGGATCGCAGCCATTGCAAATCGTAAGTTTACAAATTGCCTAGCTCAAAAGGGAATGCCCAAAAACTTCAGCGAGATTTGATAAACAAAAGCGTTTTTCTATTTAAACATGAAGGATGAACGGGGCGCTGAACATTTATTCATATTATTATAATAATCACGTGTTTTTACATTTGTTTACTAACATTTTTGATGAACCCGGATTACTATAAAAATATTTTACAATGAAACTTTTATATTATTCTTCTTATAATACAGCAGTTTCTATATTGACAGAGCCACAGAATAGATAGCACAGCAGCGATACACAATCCCATAGTCAATTGGTCATACCCCTTTGACGCTCAAAAACAGCTTTTGATCTCTCTGTCCTTTACAAACATTGAATGAGAGAGAGAGAGATGGAAAAACGGCTTCAATATAGGCGTAGATTAAGAAGTCTTATCTGGGGCTTAATTAAAAAGATACAATCATACTGCCCGCCTGATAGTAAGTAGACACCGCCTATGGACTTACAATTTGCTCCCTGGACTAGTTATACAGTGCTTGAGGAAGGAAACACCACCATTTCACCTTGAACTTTCCGCTGAAGACGCTAAACAGCGCTTGTAACCCTGCTGCAGCGCTGTGTTCTGATTTAACACGTATGACGTAGTGGTTGCGTTCCTTCTGCCCTAGTAGGGTACACGGTTTTAATTTCTACAATGCAATGTGGCATTGCCGCCAGCCTTTTGGTTGGGCACGTTACCCGCGGTCGACATCGATGCGGACGTATTTTTTTATTATAATAAACAAGCTTCCGCCCGCGGCTCCGCCCGCGTGGTATGTCAATTAAAAGTAGCCTATATGTTAATCCAGACTATAAGCTATAGCCAAAACTACCGGGTCGATTTCGATGAAATTTTGCACACATGTAGTGTGCAAAATTTCATCGAAATCGACCCGGTAGTTTTGGCGTGAAAGAGTAACAAACATCCATCCATACATCCATACTTACAAACTTTCGCCTTTATAATATTAGTAAGGAAGGATATGTACACACATTATATGTTCGAAAAGACGAATCTTAACGATTTATTGACAGAGGTGTGTGCCGTGGGTTTGAACCCTCGAAGTCCCACGGTCTCCCATCGGCTATCGGCTTTGCCAAACACCATGCATTTAAATTATTTAAATCCCATATCTATTCATCGTGTTGTTCGCAAACACGACTAATTGCTAAATTAATCAGATAATATGCGAATTAGAGTAAAATAATTCAAATATGGCCGTCGTTAGCATTCTACCCGCATCGCTATTATTACAAACATCGCGTGTACCTCTTATTTATTGGATTTCTATTCATATTTATGTGTAGTTTCCATCCGAGGATCTGTTTGATTTAATATAGGATAAAGGTAAAAGATATAAAGCCTTTTTTATTTCACATCTCAAATAATTAAGAAAAAAATTACATTTCAAATGATGTTAGTAGTATTAGTTAATTTTCTTTAAGCAAATATAGATAGGAACCCCTTTTTGGGTGAAGGTTCGAGGGTGTGTAAAACCTACCAATCCGCACTTGGCCAGCGTGGTAGACTATGACCTAACCTTCCTCATTATGGCTCCTAAGAACCGGTTCGGTACCGCACCGACCAGCCCAAACCATCTGCTGCGACCAGCTTTACCAACGACACTGGTGTATGTGTCGCGTCTACATTACTCCACAAAAGAAGAGGAGATTGTTCAGTACATCAGCGTAAAGACCAATTTCACGTTGAGGGTCGAACGGTTGCATTCATTCCGAAATGTGATTTTTAATTCTTTTATGGTGAGAGTACCAACCGAACATCTGTGGATCCTCACAAATGAGGAATTTTGGCCGAGGGGCAGCCTATCCGATACTGCCCGTCACATGTCGCCGACGGAACGTGTGAAATAGTTACCGTTCTGTGTAGTTATATATTTCTCGTATAAAACAGAATTCTTTCAAAGTAAAACACTCACAAGCAGGAAAAGCCCAAAGCCAATGTTACCAGCAAGAAAATAAGCAAGCGAACGTTTTCCTTATTTCGGCAAATCGTCTGGGATTAATTATCTGTGCTCCGTATCTTGGAGGGGGAAGGGGGGTGTTTAGGCTGTGCGACTTTGTATCGGCGTGTAAGCTCGCTAATTTTAGCGAGTTACTTGGGTTTGTCTAGTAAATTGTTGATTAAAGGATATTAGCGCCTTGAATGCTTAAATATAATTATGTTAAAATCTGATAGTTTACAATGGGAGTAGTAATAATAATCTTTGACTTATCTTATAGAAATCAGAGGTAACAGTTATCTTACTATTAAAAAGTAAAAAATAATTTTAAAAATATATAATATTAGAACACTATCAAATTCGAAAAGCATAAAAATATGAGTGCACGGTTGGCAAAGTGGTTAAAGCGGTCGCCTCACTGCTTTCAACTGCGCTGGTGTTGTGGGTTCGATCTCCACATATAGGACAAATATTTTGTTTGTGTGATTCGCAAAGATTTGTTCTAACTCTGGGTGTGCTCTGTGTGTGTGAAATGTATGTTTGTGAACACCCCTGCGACACAGAAGTTATAACAAGAGCGGGCGTCGCTTAAAAAAAAAATTCGGTAAAAAAAATTACAAAACTAAATATAAAAAATAAATCCCAGTTTTTAACCGGTATTAACAAAATATCACGCCTATATAACATAGAAGGGTATAGCAGAGGTGTATAAAACTCACATTTCACCTGTCATTATTACACGGCACAATTCTCATAAATATATCGTGAATGACTTGACATATTATTATCATGATAACGGTTTCCAAATTGTGTTATCTTTATCAATATAATTGATTATATTCAATCACTATTTCGCTCGCTAACGGTGAAGGAAAACATCGTGAGGAAGCCTGCATACCTGAGAGTAAAAAAAGTAATCCAGGTCGTGTGAAGTCTACCAATCCGCACTTGGACAGCGTTGTAGACTATGGCCTAACCCTTAAATCATGAGAAGAGGCCCAAGCCCAGCAGTGGGACATGTGTATTAGATACAGGGCTGCTATTATTTTTATAAGAGCTTGCTACTGAAGATAATGAAGGCCAACTTATGTATTGACGAGCTCAAATTCCCCCTGGAATGTATAAAAATAAATGATTTGAATCTTAGTCAAGGACAATCACATAAAAACATGTCAATCTAAATTCCAGACACAATTACTTTCGACCTACAATAATAATATCATAACAACAACTTTGAACTACAAACTTAGACAAAAACAAAAGCATAATAATAAACAGAATAACAACGAACGGGGGTAAACCACGACTGCTGGCAATAAAAATATATATTAAAAGCTTACGAAGAACATTCATCACAAGTGTTGCCAGTAGATTGATATAAAATACCACTTATATTTTCTTTACTGTTTGTAATGGTTCTAGAGGGTTATTTTTAATATCTTATGGGGTGAGATAGTTAATGTAAACGGTTTGGGATAGAGTAGAAGGAAAATAACTTTTAAACTTGCGCCTTGCATATTTATTGATGTGATTTTAACAGGAATTATCGCTTTTAATTTCGACGTTTCGACAAGGCTGTATTTTTTTTTATTTTATTTTATTTTAAAACTCAGCTATGTTTTTTTTTTGATATTTTTTTTCTTTTGTAATCGTGGAAGTTGTATTGTTTTTCATTTCTTATCCTGAACGAAGGATATCCACGCGTAAATGGCTATTTGCTGCTCGTCGCTCCGATACGTTCTTGATTGATTGGCTTAGAGAATATAATAATACCTACATAATAATATAGAAATATTGGAACGCGTATAATATTATGGATTTAATTTAAATATTATATAATTATTTATTTTAGATATTTTGTTGTATAATGCATGCCAGAGCAAGAATAAAATCCTTACTAATATTATAAAGGTGAAAGTTTGTAAGTATGGATGTATGGATGTATGGATGTTTGTTACTCTTTCACGCCAAAACTACCAGGTCGATTTCGATGAAATTTTGCACACATGTAGCTTATAGTCTGGATTAACATATAGGCTACTTTTAATTGACATACCACGCGGGCGGAGCCGCGGGCGGAAGCTTGTATATAATAGTATAAGGTTATAATGATGTACATCTCATCTAAGTGAACTTCAATGTAGTTCTTTTGAGAATAATAAATATCTTTAAACACAATGTACAATATTGCACATAAATAGGCGGACTTAATGCCATAGGCATTCTCTACCAGCCAACCTTTGGGTGATGCTGAGAGTAGGGTAGTAGGTGCAAAAGTGGAAGTCATGTGTATTTTGTCGTGGTCGCAAGCAGACTGATGCGGCCTGACAAAATACGCCCCGGCTATGTTCATGAGGTTGATAATTTTTTAACCGACTTCAAGAAAGGAAGAGGTTCTCAATTCGTCTGTATTATTTTAAGTTTTGACTGGGCGAAGCGATTTTAATGATGCCCGTGTGGTCCCATTTTCATTAGGTCACGATCTGATGATGGGATCCTAGAGAAATTGAGGGCATGCGTATTTAATTGGGTTTTGAGAAGTACACTATAAAATACACCCTATTTTTTTAGATTGTTGAATTACAGGTTAGTTTTAATTGTAAATTACTAAAAAGAAAGTTCGCACGAACCAGTTGCATTATGCATTGCATTTGACCGGTTTACGAATGAGGTTGTAATATCAGAACATTTCCATTTGTGTAGTTAATTAACCTTCAAGCTGTTCATTGATTACGTTTTTTAAATAATATATTATATGTATATATATATATTTTTTTTTAAAACGTCGCCCGCACTAGGAATAACTCCTGTGTCGCGGGGATATTCACAGTCATACATTTCACACACACAGAGCACACCCAGAGTCGAAACAAATCTTTGCGAATCACACAAAGATTTGTCCCGTGTGGGGATCGAACCCACAACACCAGCGTAGTTAAAAGCGGCGAGGCGACCGCTTTAACCGCTACGCCAACCGTGCACTCAATTGTTGGCTTTCGCCCCACGTATGCCTTCCAAATACCGGGATTCCATATAGAAACATAAACTACAAATAAAAATAATAATTAAGTCTTTATTTCACATTCTTACATATAAATTATACACTTTCTTTTTTTCGCAACCTATAAAGACGCCCAATGTTGAGCAAAGGCCTCCTCCAAACTTTTCCACACCTTACGGTTTTGGGCAACAAGCATCCACTTGATCCCGGCTGTCTTGACCAGGTCATCGGTCCAACTGGTAGGAGGCCGGCCCACACTGCGTCTTCCACTTTAATTGACACCTGTTTCTTGATGATTGTCTTGCTTACCAGCATAGGCCTCCCTTAAAGCTTGCCACAATGATCGGTCATGTGTTTTCTTCTCCACATTGCTCCTGCTATCTTCCTGAGGTCTTCCTCCCATCTTCGGCGCTGCTTTCTATTATTCTATATTGAACTGGACACCAATCTGTCTGCACGTGTGGTGTAGTGGTTTAAGCGGTCGCCTCACCGCTCTCCACTGCACTGGTGTTGTGGGTTCGATCCCCACATAGGACAAATCTTTGTGTGATTCGCAAAGATTTGTTCTGAGACTGGGTGTGCTTGTGTGAGTAATGTGCCTTGTCATTGTGACCATTGCATAGTGTAATTGCTTCTGGCGTTCTATCTTATGTAAAATGTACATGTAAATGTTACATCTTTAGACCATTTTACTTTTTTTAAATAGCCACGATTTAAATCACATAACATCACGCCTATATTACCCAGAAGGGGGTGGCAGAGATGTATAACACCCACATTTCACCTATTACGTTTAGGTATGTACTATGAGATAGGCCAACTGCCATCCACCGGGAACAATTGCATCTCCACGCTGCTATTTAGAAAAGCTTGACGGATAAATCCCAAATAACACATTTGCGTGACTCGGTAATCGCATCTAAAACCTCATCACGTCAACATCGAGGCAATCCAGCTCCTTGATAACACGGAACTAGTGAAAAGACTAAAACGAACAAAACCTTTTGAGTTAGTGTAGTGATAAGTGACAAATAAATTAGTGCGATAAGTGTCGTTATAAAGAACACATGAACAAAGTGACTTCCCCTTAACAAAAACTAAGTAAAGTGTTAATTGACGCATTCTTACATTATATTATAACGTAGCAATTTAGGTTAACATAATATTACTTATTAACCTTGATAGGCTAGATTGTAATGTAAATAAGATATCATAATTTTAATAATTGATTTCTTATAACAAAATAAAAATAAAAAAAATCCAAGACCTCGTGGTAAAAGACCGCATAGGCTAATCACTTGACCAGCGGTGCCCAATATTGTTTGATGACGGAACCCTTTTGATAAGAATCATATTTGACGAAGCCCTAAATGCTGGTGGAGTTGGTGTCCCACAAAAAGGCCCGGGTTTGTGGCACGGGATAGGGAGGCGTTTCTCTTTTTGCGGAGCTCCTACAGAGACTATGTTGAGCCCTAGGACGCTACAGACCGCAGTACACATTGGGAACCGACCACTACACTACAGCACGACTGCTGCACTAGATCAATGAGGCAGTTAGCAGTTCTATCAACATTAAATAACAGCAATCTCTTTACTTCCAGATGCGGCGCCGAGGCGTGTGATCGCGGCGGGATGCAGGGCGGCGGTGCGCCCGCCGCGGACGCCGACCAGGCGCAGTTCGAGGCGGACAAACGGGCTGTCTATAAGTGAGTCATCGATATGGTACAATACAACTGAAATTTTGCCAAGTTTCAACACATCGCAGAGCAAAATCAGCACAGGGCTGAGGATTGGATCTTGCGGTGCTCCTTTGGAAAATGATGTAGAGTAGAGAATACTTCTGTTTTTTCTGTATTCTCTGACACTTAAATTGACAACAAGATTATTGTCAAGAGTACATACCACATGCTATTGGCCAATAGTATCTTAAGTCTGAATACCGCTTTATGGCTAAGATCTTTTAAGCATAATTAGACTTAGCTCAGACTTACCTTGAACAAACATGTTGTCACATGCAGAGTCCAAGGACGCTCTATATACCTCATTTTCTGTCATGAAGCTGACATTTCTATATTCTGCTTTCAGACACCCCCTATTCCCCCTACTGGCACTTCTCCTAGAGCGGTGCGAGCAAGCCACAGCCGGGGCCGAGTCTCCAGCGGCCGAGGCCTTCGGGGCCGACCTTCAAGCCTTCGTGCAGCATCAGAGAAGGGATCGGAGACCGTTCCTCGTCGATGATCCTGAGGTGGATGGACTTATGATAAAGAGCATTCAGGTAAGAGATCAGTATTATAGTAAAAGGGATATGTTAAGTGAGAGCGTGGGCGTACGCCAATGTGAGAGTGGGTGCGAGTGCGAGAGCAGAACCGACAGCGTCAGCAAGAGAGCTAGCGAGAGTGTCAGTGAGAGTCAACAGTTCAGTGTCAGCGAGAGTATCAGCAGCAGTACCAGTGAGAGTGATAGACAGAGCGACATGAAGATTAACAGCGATAGCTAGAACAGTAACAGCTAGATCTGGAGCTTTCAGAGTAAAAGAGAGCTTTAGCCATCATCAGGTAAGACGTTAAGGGTAGCGAGATCGTATAAGTTGCTTCATGTTTGCGTTAGTGAGAACGAAAGCGTTAGCCAGAGTGAAAGCTCGAGTTATAGCCTTAGTGTAGGCACGAGACAGCGTGATCGTTAGTAAGAGTGAGAGCTAGATCGTGAACAAGGTGCGGGAGCGATAGCGGTAGTCATGTAAACGAAACCTGATGTGGTAGCGGACAGAGCGTTAACGGTAGCGTTAGCGTCAGCGATAACGTTAACCATAGCTTTAGCGATAGCTATAGCGTTAGCGTGAGCAGAAGCAAGAAATAACATTAAACACTATTTTAATATACGACTGTTTTGTTTTTCAGGTGCTTCGTATCCATCTACTAGAACTAGAAAAAGTGCAAGAGTTATGTCGAGATTTCTGCGGACGGTATATCGCGTGCCTCAAGACGAAAATGCAAAGCGAAAACTTGCTTAGGACTGATTATTCTCCAGGTGAGCTTTATTTTCTTACTGGTTACTTACCTTATTGTACTGAAAAGTGTTCAACCACAATGCAAGAGGGCGGGTGGGCGCTTTGTGGGCAACGATGACCTCTGAAGGACGCCATTTATCTGGTCCCTATATGTCTTTCGTGTACGACCTCTTCCAGTATCGCTTTCACTAATCCAGCGTTGTATATATCTTTCATTAATCTACTTGATTCATTCTTCAACATGACCAAACCTAAACGTTCCCTTCTCAATCCCAGTCACTATATTATTATCATGTTTCAAACCACAACGATCTCTTATCACACAATTCCTTATTATGTCTGTCTTATGTATCAACAATCAATACATACATCAGAAAATGACGTCGCTCAATTTCGTCAGCGTGTGTTCAGCCAGCGCGCCCACACGCCCGACGATCGCGCACGCCTAATGTGCGGACGCCTAACATCACCTTAAAATAGGTATTATGTAATGATATTAATTTTAATTCTTCACATTGTCACCAGGCGGCGTGGAAAGTAACAACAACCTGTCTGGATCCATAGACGAGCACTCGAGTACTTCCAACTCGCCACAATACCAGGTATGAAATGTATGTTATTTGTATGGATTATTAATTTTTTTAGATTATAAATTATCATAGGAGCTCATAACGAGATAAAAATAGATTTCAAGCAGCTTGAAAAGTCATTCTTTGTTGTATGAAAACAGTGAGAAAACTCGATTTTGCTTCGAGTTTTGCTCTCACTCGAAGCAAAGTTGAGTTTTCTCGCTGTTTTCAGCACAGTATGCTAGCTCTACACAAAAGCAGACCAGTATTCGCAGTATTTAGTATTCTACTGTTTTTTTAAAGTAATCTTAAAATCTATGCAACAGTGTTTAAGAAATCAATTTTTAATATGTTTACCAGAGAATATGCATTTGTTTTTCTTCTGTGTCAGCCTCAGATCTAATAGATGACAAGATGTAACAGTAAGAAAATTGACGGTTACACTTTTGGCAACAATAGACCTGTCAAATTTCAAAGATTTTTTTACCAGGCCGGGTAAAAGCTGTCAAAACCCATACATTTCTAAACTTTGACGTTTAGAAATTTTATCTGGAATGCGCAGAGGGAATAATGTCATTTAATGTCGTGTTTGTCTGTAAGTGTTACAATACTAAATCCGTTAATGCCTAATAATTTTCTTTGTTAATTTAAGGTGTTAGTAATGTAGACAATCCTTAATAAATAAATAAATAAGACTTCTAGCTCCCTCCAAGACCTATCTGCGATCAACCTATACTTTGTCCATTTCTTTATTTTCTTTTTGACAGATCACGCCTATGAATTACCGTTTTTTTTGTCAGATTAATGTACTACAATAATAATGTACTTTATTGACAAGCGGCACTTTTTAGGGAAGTTCACTGTTTGTAACAAACAACTACAGACTATAAATCAAATCGTGAAATGAAATAAATCGATCATTAT
Organism: Hypena proboscidalis; assembly: GCA_905147285.1. NCBI lineage: Eukaryota > Metazoa > Arthropoda > Insecta > Lepidoptera > Erebidae > Hypena > Hypena proboscidalis. The sequence continues at coordinate 7,543,995 of LR990156.1, forward strand.
GAAAAAGAATACTTTGACTTTTTTTTGTGTATTGTCTGTATTTTTATAAAAAAAAGAATATAATATTAGTATCATGATTCCATGAATAATTATTTGCAAGAAATCAAGTCAAAATCTTGGAATTAAAAATGAAAATGTAAACAAAGGTAACTAGGAAGTCGTCATAGACTAAGTATGTGACATTATTATTATATTATTATTGTATATTTATTTCATCTAATAAAAACTACTAATAAACGAATAATTAATAATGAACTAAAACCATTTTGATGTAATTAATCGATTGAAAGTTCTTCATAGACAGCATCGATTATGATTTCAAATCGAATCAGTAACGTGTGAAGGCATCCCTAAATGTAATCTGTCAAAAAGAAAATAAAGAAATGGACAGAGTATAAGAGCTTGATCTATTCTGTACAAAAAAATTGTAATTTGTCATTTTATAAATAAAGATCTTTTGAAATTGAAAATTATTGTCTGGTCATTAACATAATAATTAGAGTATGCATTGGACCTTTTTCTGCGTAAAAATTTTAACTTCTGAGCAATAACAAAGATGAAACATACTAGTTTTTATGTTCAGCGCGTAAGTGCGTCAGTTGCTGGCACTTAGTAGGAACAAGGTGTCTCTTGCCGTTAGATCCCTCACAGGACACTGCAAGATATTGATAACATACCGAGCATATTGAGATTAATAACATACCGAGCATTTTTTGTAATTAAAGAAGATTCCTTTTGTTTGTATTAAATTTATTTAATACAAAAGTTTAAGTGTCTCATTTATCGATTGAGACAATACGAAGTCAGCCGGGTCAGCTAGTAATGAATAAATAACTAAACTAATAATAAAAATGTTGTAAAGAATAGACGCGGTACGTGTTAATTCTTTACAACTTCTTAACAACATTTGTGCTGAATGTAACTTTGCCATGTTAGTTTGTATCCTAGTTTAGATAGGAACAAATGGATGAACGTGACGTCAGGAAATGACGTAACATACAGTTGAGAAATTAGGAGTCCTGGCAAGAGGCGACCGTAGCTTAGTGGTTGAACCGACTGCCAAGTGTGCAGAAGGTCGCAGATCCAAATCCTGCTGGTCCCATGATTTTTTCAATTGTTTCTTAGTAAAATGTCGTTATATCGCATCCACCCTGTACGAATGAAACTTTAACCGAGTTTAACCTATTTCGTTTCCTTTCAGTCGCCCCCCGCCGCGCTGCCAACGGTGCCGTACCCCAGCGTGTACCCTCCCCATACAGAAATACCTTTCGCATCAACACAGAGGGACACACGTAAGTACATAAAAAAAAAGTTAAAGAGCTACTGTTTGCTTTTGCAATTTTTTTTATACTACGCCCACAGTTAACGGACGTGTAGTCCACCTGATGGTAAGTGGAGTACAGCCCATGGACATCAACAATTCACAAAAGTAGATTAAAGATGCGTCGCTGCAGCTGAGGACTACGGTGTTATGCCTCATGTGCCAGTAATTTCAGGGCCTGATCTCACCACCAAACCGGAACACAGTAATGGAAGCACTACTATTAGGCGGCAGGTTAAAGGTGAGACGGTGGTGCTGCTGCCCTCGAGCTCATCCACAAGAGCTCTACCACCAGTAAAACATACTATAATAATAGCAGCCCTGTATCTAATACATGTCCCACTGCTGGGCTCGGGCCTCTTCGTATGATGAGAAGGGTTAGGCCATAGTCCACCACGCTGGCCAAGTGCGGATTGGTAGACTTCACATGACCTTGAATACTTTTTAGGCACTCTTAGGCATGCAGGTTGCCTCAAGACGGTTTCTTTCACCGTTAGCGAGTGGTGATTTATATGATAAATACACGTCTTCGAAAAAACGAATCTTATCGATTTATTGACAGAGGTGTGTGCCGTGGGTTCGAACCCGAGACATTTGACTTCGCAGTCCTACGGTCTCCCAGTCGGCTAACGCTGCAACGTGCTTGTCGCTTTGGCTATAATTTGATAAAACTAACCGTTTTCGAGAAAATCCCAAAGTTTTTCAAGGTCAAAGTTCCAAGTTTCAGTCTTGGAATTTTGACCTTGAATAACTTTTATTTTATTTTTCAGACAAAACATTCATAATAATATACAATGATATAATAATGCTAAGATAATGATAATAACTGAATATAATTTTGATTGATTTTTAAGTGGCAGTAGCAGTATATATTAATGGCAGTCTATTAAATAGTGTGATAATATTATATTTATATATTCAAACTTAGTGTTATAAATGGATTCAATGTTATGTAATTAGGTAAAATTCATTGATGTTATGTTTTATTGTTATTTTATTTTTAACATTCAACTACATCATATTAGATATAAATTATAATGCATGATCATAGAAATCTTAATAACTAGTCAATAGAAATGCTATCGACTATCTTTTAACACTGGGACGCATGTCGCCGGTTTTCAAATACCACTTTTTGTATTCCTACAAACAAAATTATTCTTTTTGGCGATGACATTAAGACGACAATTCCTCAACTCGCACTTATGTTCGATTAGACAAATGCGCTTGTATTCCTGCAAACAAAATTATTCTTTTTGCGATGACATTAAGACGACAATTCCTTAACTCGCACTTGTGTTTGACTTGACAGATGCGCGGCGACAAGGTCACGCGTCTTTGACATTTCTATTGCCTTATTATTAAGATTTCTATGTGCATGATTAACCAAATGGCTTTTTTATTTTATTTTATTTAACTTTTTGAGCATTAGAAATAGAATATGGCAGTCTATTTCTATTTTTGTAACCAAGGTCTTCCTGCTCGATCGGGTTCTATAGGCTGACCGTTTAACTGAGTCCTAAAAATAGTTATATAATAATAGTAAAAGTAGTTAAGAAGATACAAAATTTTAATGAACTTATGTACGTAAATAAAATAATTGGGAATAAACTATTTTACTATTTGTTATCTAAACATATAATTAAATCGTAAGAAAGTCAAAACTTTTTTTTGTTCCAGTTTCTTTTTTCTATAATATTCGTATACGTTAAAAGCCATTTGCTTGTACTGTTTACTTTATGTCCGAAGATTTTTCGATTCATCTTGAGATAGTTATTACATGTGTACCTCTCACAAGGTGTCTGCAACAGTCAACACATGCGATCGCTACCCATGTAGCGAACGAAATGAACAATTACAAAAATTTGCCCACCGCCCGCACCTGTTTCAGTCCCCTTTGTCGTCATACCCCCGCGCCCCTGTACCGCGCAGGCGAGGACTCAGTTAAACGGTCAGCCTATAGCTCTATGGGATTTATTTGTCAATTAAAATGTAACATCTACGTTTTTATGTTTCAGCGTCGCTAGTAGTGCAGGGTTCGACACCGATCAGTCAAATCGGCGCGGGGCTCATATCTACCGACTCCTTTACAGGTATATATTATGTTAAGTGTCAAATTAGCTCACATACCGCCTAATGATAACCAGTTACCGCGTGGTTTACATGGTGTTGCGGTATCCGCACATCATAAATGATGGATGATAGGTAGTGACAAACACGTGACATATGTCAAAGAGCGCTGAATCGCGATAGCGAAGTGTTCACAGAGAGTGTACATATATACCACTTCCAATACGCTACCGTTGGACAGCTGACCGCCAGGCAATACCACCGAGCCTGGTCGGAGGATCCTCCCTTTGTGGTGGAGGAACATCACACCCTGTTCCTCTACACGTGGTATGCATTAAATTTCGAAACATTTTCAATACAGAAATATGTAACACAAAATAATCATAAGGGCTATCGTTTTTAGTCTCACCACGTGGCGCCACTGTAGTGTTAGGTCTGTCAAAGTTTGACAGATACTAATTTTACTCAACCATTGAGTTTATACGTTTTTATAAAGGCACAAATCTTGAGAGCGTTTTGAAGACAAACATTTTGGAACAAAAATTCTTACGAAGTACGTATTTTTCGTTCCAATTTCAAGTGAGGACATTAATACGTCCGTCTCTTTTGTTCTCATACGTACCTTATGCACAAGTGCGTTCGTTTGTCTTCATGACACCCTAAAGAGCTGTGCCTCTATAATAAATAATAATAAATATTCCACAACTCACACACAACACCATCTAGTCCCAAACTAAGCAGAGCTTCTACTATGGGTAGGTACTAGAATAACTGATACTATACTAAAGCCAAATTCGATGTAGGATGTTTAATAACTAGAGACCGGATAATATGCAACTTAAAAAGCTTGAAATATGCATGCAAATATGCATGAAAAATGCCTAAAATATGCACGAAAACTGACAGAATATGCAACATTAAATGAGTTTTTTTTGTTTTGTAAATATTATTCCTTTAGATTTAAGTATTTTGTTAGTAAATACTTGTCTTATTTATGTTTTACTTTATTATGTATGTATCTTTTTAATTTATTGTTATTTGATAAAATAAAAAAACTATTAAGTTAAATATTTTTTATTAAAAAATCAGCATACATTTATAGAAAACTATCCACGAAGACACACTTTTTTTTTCGGGAGGCATTGTACACACACAAAAACTTTTAACTGCAGGTGAATTATCCGAGCACGAGCGTGTCAACAATCAAAGTAATAATGACATGCATAATAGGTGGGAGTAGCGCGGTAGGCGAGCGCACGGCGGCGCGATCATTTGTCTCTTTCATTTTTTGAGTACCTACCAAAACAAAATACGCGCGGCTGCCGAGTGCGCTACGCTCGAAAAATACCTACCTACTGTAAATTATAGCAATAATATGCATCATCACTAGATATTAGTAAAAATATGCTATTAGCCTTGAAAATCGCTTAAATATGCAAATGCATATGCAAATATGCAAATGCATATTATCCGGTCTCTATTAATAACAAACCGTTGCTAGGCAACTACTGACAGCCAGGGTTATAAACATTTTGACAATGTTCATTAAATACATAGCGACAAGGGTTATTTGGCGGGTGGTGAAATGTAGGCACTAATGCCGCCATCTAGAAAACGTCATATTTTGGCCCTTTTTTACTTTTTAGTTTTAGTTTGTATAAAATATTATATAATTATAATTATATAAAATTTGTATATATTGTATAAAATTGTAACATTGCTATTGTTAAATATTGAAGGTAAAATTAAACTAAATGGTTATAAATTAAAGTTTATTCATTTTCAGAATCTGTATCACTAGCACTGCTTGTACTGCTACCAGTCTCAGAGACCTGGATGATGAATGGTTGCCGATCAATCACATCATCCGTTATACCATCCAGGTCCATCATCTTTTTTTCTTCACGAATTACTTGTTCAATACATTTTTGCCACGCTTCAGGGGTTATTGCATCTAACGCCTCACTTAGTATCATTTCAATAGGGTTCAATATCTATATATATATATCGTAATGATCTTCTTTACTTGGATGCATATAACAAATGCAACCAAGAGTTGACGATTTCTGCCCTTTTTACAAAAATGTGTTAGGGTTGACGCAATTTCATATTGAACTTTTGCTAATAAATTCCGGTTATGTACTTATGTACTTATATTGAAATATTTATTGAAAGTAACTTAAGACAGGATTACTTTAAAAATGTTAGCAAAGACAGATTGGACATATTTATAGGTAAAATGAGTTATATTATAAGTTATAAAATGTGAAATTTATCGAGGTGATAACCCTAAAAATCATATGATTTTGTTTGTTTACATTTGGTCTACATCGAGTTTGGCTGGAGTATAGTAAATTATATACTTTTCTTTTGTAAATACATACTTATTATACATAGAAACACCCAGACTAAGACAAACCTCCATGTTCATGCACACAAAGATTTGTCTTAAGTGGGCATCGAACCCACGACCTCGGCGTCGCAGGCAGGTACACTACACATTTGGGAGACCTCACGCTACACAAGCATCTCTAACGGCGAAGTCATACGCGAAAAAACTGCAGCCTCATTATATCAGATCGAAGCTCTTAGTAACCTGTGGAACTAATATGTCAGCTGTCCCTTCCTAATGGGGCTAGAGAGAGGGAGATGTAAGAACTTAGATTAAATTAGATATTAACTTTCAGTAAGGCCTGTAAAACTAATTTATCAGCTGTCCCTTTCTAAAGGTTAGAGTAAGTGAGATACAAATACAATACAATACAAATAATCTTTATTTTGTTCTCTCACACAGTACATAGAAAAAACGAAATCGTGACAGTACAAGCAAAATTGTTTACAATTTAGCATAACAAAGATCTGTGTGGGAGACTGGTATCTGTACTAGGAGACCTGTATGACAGATTACCAGATGTATAAACTTGAATTTCATTTAAATTTGTTTTAATAAAATCAGGGCCATTTATTTTAAATTTAAAAAAAAAAAAAACATCTTGTCTTCAAGACAACTCTGTACTTTTTCCTGATCATTTTATTTATTTATATACATTTTATTTGTTTTCCAGGCACAAATTCCAACAACTCCTGTTCATCCGTCTCCGGATCACCACCTCCTGAAGATGAATGTGGTGAGGACTCCAGCGGGAAAAGGGGAGTGTTACCCAGGCACGCCACGCAAGTTATGAGGGCCTGGCTGTTTCAGCATCTAGTGGTAAATAACTGTGAAGTAACTTAATATAGTTAGATATTTGTAATAAAGAAATAAATAAATAATAGCTTTCAAACAGAAAAGTCTTATGGCTAGGACGCAACGCAGACAGGGCACAGACGCGTCGAGGTTGAAGTATATTGAAACAGACGAGACGCGCGGTTACCACGTGTTCAAAGTGTCCCGCATTTTGTCTGCTCTTTACCTCTTACTTGTACAGTATGTTTTTGATAAAGCCGCAATCGACCAAGTGTCGTGTCTGCATCTTGTCACATTCTGTGTGATAATGTATGTGTAATTATTTTGTTTATCCAATCAATCATTATTCTTGTCCACAGCACCCGTATCCAACGGAAGAAGAAAAGCGCACTCTAGCGGCGCAAACGCGACTCACTCTACTACAAGTCAACAATTGGTTCATTAATGCTCGACGCCGGATCTTACAACCCATGCTGGACTGCGCTGATAAACCAGGTAATTAACCCTCACTTCACCTGTTAACCAAACACGAATTACTTAGCTACAGATTAACAATTGATATGTACCTCCATTTCACCAGTTAAGGTTACGTCCCGTGTGATAAGGGTGGGCCTATCGCCTTCTACTGGACATAATTTCAAGCCACTGAAATATTAGTTACTAGGGTAAGGCTAGAAGCTATTTTGTCTGCGCCTCACCTCTTCTTTATTTTCAAGAATAGGGCGCAGTCGTCAATACGTCGTGTTCGCGGCTCGTCCGTGCCCTGTCTTTTCTGTTTGTCTTGTGTCTGCCACGCATCAATGTATCATCATTTAGCCTCTCGTAGTCCACTGCTGGACATAGGCCTCTCGCAACAACACCTGGTACTGCGCCTGCCGCATCCAGTCCCCTCCAGCGAATTTCTTCAGGTACCGCGACCACTACCTTGGAAGGGAATAGCGGGACTACCGGGAACTGGGGGCCGTCTTGTATGGTGTGGCTTCATTAAAAAGGTTTTGGTCTACTAATACCATGCTGGCCAGACGGGTTGGTATAGGGTTTCATCTCGAGTTTTCCTTCTCTTTCTGATTTAGGCTCTGCTCAATTTTCCCTTAGTCGCCTTCTACGACACCCATGGGATGATATGGGGTGGTGACAATTTTTTTTCAATAATCATCAATGTATACATCTATACATTAAATTTAAAGAATCTTTTCTGTTTTTCAGCGCCTTAAGCGATGAGACTCGCTATATACCGGGTACATTACTTAGTTCCTGGTGCTAATAAGAATCTTAACTTCAGATATAATTTGCCAGATTTGGGTACGAAACCTAATACTTAATTTTTATTTTATTTTATTATGTAAATTTGTTTCAGGAGGAAAGAAGGGCAAGAACGGATCCTCAGTGAGCAAGCGATACTGGCCTGATGCGCTCTCTAACCCACAATTTACTGCTGGTAAGTGTAAACATTTACCAACTCACCATTATAAAAATTCAATTCACTGCTAGTAAATGTGATTTCAATTCACTGCTGGTAAATGTAAACATTTACCAACTTACCATTATAAAAATTCAATTCAGCAGATTTTATTTAAACTAATGGAGAAACTTCTAGTCAAAAGGTTTCATGAACAAACATGCTAATTGCTATTCATTCATTTCTAAGTTTGATTCTGGACCAATCAGAGCCGCCCATTTCAACTCATCTGAGCGACATCTGGTGGCTGAGCTTTCAGTGATTTCGTTCTTAATGAGGACTTTTTTATTCTTCCGTAACATAACGTATTTCTCGACTTAGAGAGACTTAGACTCGCCCAAACTCTTCAAACAAACGGTTACATAAGCGTGACGTCACGCTTATGTAACCGTAAACAAAATTCATAACATCAGATACAAAATACATAAGGTATTTTGTATCTGATATTATGAATTTTGTTTGATAGTTATATGAAAAATTGTGATTATGAAAATGGTTTTATTACAAAAGTTGTTATAAATTGTGTGGGTAATTCAATGATAGTTTTTTTTAATGATTTTGTACTTTATAAATGGATTTGCCCATGAAACTTTGAATGACCATAAAATGAGTTAAATTTATAGTATGTACATAAAAATTCTTGCATTTGGTTTATGGTTACCTATATTTTGATAAAGTATCCTATATTTTACTATCTATGGATCAGTCACCATCACTCACCGTGCCTATCCTGATTGTGTCATTATGTTTTCAGGTCTACTATCCTCATCGGAAGACGAAGAACAAGAAGGCGAGGCGTCCGGGGACGAGCAGGACCCGGAAACGGAACAGAACTTCTCGATACAGCAGCCCATGCACTAAGGTATACTAGTAAGGGTCAGGGAACGGGTACTTAACTACTATGTCATGTGGTAAAGGCGGGGAAGTGACGGAATAGAGGAAGCATAACCAAACCTAAACAATATTCACACCTGCCTGCGATAACATAAATATCGTCCGGGTATCCTGGTATTTAGTATGAAGTTAAGTGGGTATAGCATAAATCAAAAGAAAATGAAAACCAACGATGGCTAGAGATGGCCTTGAGATAAACTTGCTATGCCGAGAACCAATCAATAATTCACCAATAACCTCCCTAAGACTTAACAGAACAAATCTAAAATAATAATAGGGACAGCGGCCCGTTACTAAACAAATATCTATATACAATATATAGCATGCTTTGGCACAGTTTCCCATGTAGTTCTGAAAAGTAGGGCCGTTGCTACTCAACGAGAACAAATCCTCGTACTTTTACTGGGTTCTTTAACTGCTACTTAATAATATAAAATATATTTTAAAAACCTGTCAAAGAGCCCATTAGAGGGCGACACGCATGCGCAGCTCGCTGTTTTGCGTCGTAAACTAAGGTTTATCATGGCAGGGGTCTAGAACTCAGACTAAAAAACCTATATAGACACGCAATGAACGCAAATATCTATGCTAATAATGCTGCCAAAACTCGGGGGAGCGGTTAGCTTTTTTCGCGCTAGTTTCAAATCTGATTTGACACTGAACTAGTTTTGTATAGCGTGCAAGAGCGGCGCTTTTCCGTATTAGGCAGCAGAGGACGCCTGAGAAGCGCCGGTTGGCTCATTTCTCTGAGGTCTAGAAGGTTCCCTGTTTAAAAAAAGAAAGAATACATAAATAACAAGAAATAGAATTTACCTTATTGAAAAATTATCCATATCCACAGATATTTTATTTATATCATCTCTGAACGAGAAATTATTGACTGTTTCCAAATAGTTTCATAATAAATTGACTAAATACAGTTAACACTAATACTAATAAAATAATAACAACAAAAAATATCACAATCATTTGACAGCTGACAGTTGCCCGCAAAAATAGTGATGTACCCGTTCCCTATGCCCGCCAAATCGATAAACAAGTTCGAAGTAGTCGATTTCCAATTACGATTGAATGTATACGTATTAATTTTTAAATCTTTTCATGACAAACGCCATGTCACAATAAAATTCTTTTATTTATATAAAAAAGACATAATATAAATATATTGATCAGTATACCATAAGATTAAGCGTAGGATAGAAACTTGTATAGTAGTAATAGTGTGTGTTTGACGCAAAGAAAACGAATGAAAAGTTTGTGATTTGCATTAAAAATAAATAAAACGAGTATCTAATGCCAATTTTTATCACTAGACGTGCGATTGCACTAATTAAAAACATGCAAAACTCTGTTACTAAGCTTACAAACTTGTTCTTTCTCGTTCAATGTTAAAAAAGAGCGATCGAAAATAGAGTTAAGCATTAAATGCAGTTAAATCCTTTCAGTGAAATTGTCATTTACCTGTTGATAAAAAGTAAAAACAAATACTTGATGAAAACGCTTGTAAAGTACAGAGTTAGTGTCGCATACAGCAAATGAGATGTGTAATTATTAAATGCTAAACACACACTATTTCTATTCTAAATACGAATACCTAGAACTTTGTATACGTAATCCATACCTCAAGTATAAAAAAAAACTAATCATATATTATCAACAAAATTTCTGTAATCTCATTGGAAAATGGTCTTTTAACACATACACTGAAATACTCAACCACTTTTAGTGCAAGTTTTATGTACTAAAATAGCAATCAAGGTGATTTGTAAGTGAATGTAGAACCTTATCACAGTAAATATTGCTTTTATTCTAAAATATTTTTTCTGGCAGCTTTTAGATGATTTATTGCGATAAGATTCTACCGTGCGTTACAATTATAATGAAAAAGTTTCAGTATCTCGTCCATTGTGATTGATTGACTGTTTAAGCTTTATTTTTGCACTCTTTTGTGTTAATAATTGTGATAAAAGACCATTAAACAATGATAATTCGTTATTTGTAAAGTGGGTTCGATTTGCTAAAATAAATAAAAGGAGGTTACCGACTACAAAACTAGGCATATATTATTTATATTTAAAAGATATTCAGAATACTAGCTAACCGCTAGCTATTATACTATTCAAAGCAAGAGTAAATAACAATAGTTTTAAAAACTTAAAATTAACTTCACTCCACGTCGAAACCTGCATATTATTTTGAATATCCTTGAAATATAAAGACAAATACTGAAAAGTAATTCTATCAAATCGATACTAATTTTACAAATGGCGAACCACTCAAACACGTGAAGACGAAAATGGCCTCAAAGAGGTTCCTTATTTAGCGTTTCGTCAATTTTAATACCGGTTGTGAATTAATATACTTGTGTTTCTTTCCCACCAACCTCAACCGACTGAGACAGAAACAATGGGCCGTACCATCATCTTGTTGCCACTTAAATGCGATTCAAATCAAATATTGTTGAAATTAGTAAATTCGAGATATCCAGTTATATGTCAAAATTGTAAATAAGGAAGCAAAGGGGTGTGATGCCACACAAACCGACAGGTTGGTATGTATTTCAATATTTTTTGTGAAATTGATAATAAGATTGTACTGACGTGTGTCCAAAATGTGTGTGAGTTAAAGTGGCTACGTGCCATTTACTTACTTCTACCATTTTTGACAAAACAAGACAATAATGCTCGGTTTGAATAGCGAATTGAATGGCAATAAGATGACATGATACGACCCTGGAAATAGTTGCTAAGGATATTTTTTACACGCAAAAAACTAGAATAAACCGTCCACAAAATGATTGTATTTATTTATAAAATGTGTAATAAGTTTTTTAAATATACTCAATGTTGTTTTTCTTATTTTCGAGCAGCCATATTAGTATTAGGTATCGAGTTTGGATCCTGAGGAGTGTCTTAAATTCTATAGTAAATAAGGTAATTATTAAAGCTGACTTAGATTCAAATCATGTAACAAATAAGTAACTTGAAGATATACAAATCAAAATGTACATGCTTCATACTTGATACTGACGATATACTTGAATCTAAGTGCGCTCTAAGAGTGTATAAATATTGTTTAAAGCAAATTCAGTGGTACAGTGTAACCAGTGTAAAATATAACCTTCCTCTTTTGTAAAAAATGGCTATTCCAGAATCTGCTTTAAGCTATATTTAAAATGTTTTCTACAATTATTTTGTAGATTAGGAACTATATGGTGAGAACACTTAGCAAACCATGCTATCTACCATATAAGTTTAATACCGTATACGTAATAAAAAAATGTTAGCGTCAAAACATTTTGTCTATGCTCGACACTCAACAGTATCCAAACACTAGTTTATAAGTATTAAAAACAATTATACGAATGTAAACATACTATACGATTTCCATTAAAATATAGTATACTTTGAAAACTTAACGTTCAATACAAAATTGTATACGCAAAAAAAGTATTAAAAACGTAATTGACATTTAAAATTTAGTCAGAGATGTCAAGCAGTCAATCGACTAAATTAGTCATTAGTTTAGTCAACTAATGTCTGGTCAAAATTAGTCAGTTAACTAAAATACATAGTCGATTAATCACTGGACATCTCTATTTTAGATATAAAATTATGGCGGGAAATGTTGGAGATAAAAAAATATCGTCGAAGTTTTATACCAAAGAGTATGTTTTATAGTTTTTAGAAAGGACTTCCAATTTTTTACCGTTAGGTGACGCCACTGTGTGCAAATGCATACATAAATAATATTATATTGATTTAAGCTTATTTTATAGAGTTGAAATTCAAATTATCTTATCTAAATTGAGTTAATATATTTGTCAAATAAAAATATAAATAATGGGTTTACAGCTCATTATAAACTAATAAAATGTTTTGCTAAATATATATTTCTATAGGATTTTGCAAAACTTAGCTATCAAACTTTTATGTTAATATAGTATAAGTTACCATTACATTTTATATTATCTGCAATGTGTCTTCCAAGAAATGTGTGGCACGACAGTGGCGACATCTAATGAAGAGTTTAGGTTTTAAAAGTTTGGTATAAAATGCGATATTTTTTATCTTCAAATGAAGCGGTTGGATTAGGACTATGAACATTAAAAATAGAATTATAATATTGTATTATGAATCTTTAAAGTTATTGTAAAAAGAAATACAGTAAATGGTTTTAATTTGTATAAAATCAATGTTTAAAATATTATAAATTGACGATTTGTAAAAAAGACTTAATTTTTTTTTGGGAAATTTCAGTATTACGGGGAACATTCAGTATTACTAAATTATCAGAATAAAAAATAATCTGGTTTTAATAGGCGAAGGTGATTTTTCTTAAAATTGAAACTAACATTTATTTTTCTTCTTACATACTAAACTTTTTTTTCATAGTCCTAGTTCAACAGATAATATAAACCAGTGATTTTTAATCTGTTATACGAAGAAACGGATATACGTAAAGGATTGGTGAATTAAAAAGAATATAAGATTTTTTATGATATAATAATTATGTATTAGTACATATACAATTATTATACATTGTAGTGTAACGTATTTTTAAATTACGATCTGTGACTTGGAACGCCAATATTAGTGAGTAGATTGTGGCAAGCCGCCATGTTGTTTTTGAAAATCGGATGCTTACAAAGAAAAACATTCACAGAAGCCTTTATTATTCCTTTAATTATGAAGAAAAGTTACCTTAATAAATAAATAAAGATCCACTACTTATACACTAATTTCTTCAGTTTCTAAGCATTTTCTTAATGCTTAGAGTGTCTACCAAATTTTTATGCGTTTATATTTAAAGGGATTAGAACATTTGAATGGAAACATATTATAAACAAAAACTTCTGAATGTGCTATAGACAGCAATTTTTTTTTATAATTAAAATCAGATTTTTCAGTTTAATAAAGTTTTTTTAAGCTTTTACTTGACTAATGCAGGAAATTATTTCTTCTATTAAAAGCTATGACAATTTCATATTTTTTTGAAATCTAATGTTGTTCTATAAAGTCCGATTTTCAGTTATTTTGGCCATAAACGGCAGTCGCTTTATTTTTTTTTCAGAGCGTTCAATAGTGATCGAAGTCCACTTATAGTATACTATAGATATAACGCTTCTTTAGGCTAAGATCTTCAATGTTATACATTATGATAAAGCATAATTTTTTGCTAGTCAATAAAATAATTTTTAGGCTGATCTTTTTGTTTAATTTCCTGGAAAAAATGTGATAAGTTTTCCTTAAGTCCCCATTAAATCGACACAACGCTTTGTGTATACGCATCCTGAAGCCTTCTCGAACTAATATACTCTAAGCTGCTGGCACTTAGTAACAACAAAGTGTCTCTTGCCGTTAGAACCCTCACAGGACACTGCAAGCTAAATAGGCACTTATCCCGTATGGGCTATGCGGACGATGACTACTGCAGATTCTGTAAAAAGGAACCGGATACACCGCTGCACCTCTTTTGTGACTGCGAGCCAATGATCCATAGACGAAGTATCATTCTGGGACGCCATATCTTGGATCCGGATGATGTCAAGTCACTCCCGATCGGCCGACTAGGCTATTGGCCTAAAGGAGAGTCTATAATGAGGCTACAATCACAATAGACCCACAGAGGACGACGTGAACACCCAAAGCCTCGTACCAACAATAATAATAATAATACGCATCCTGTACATGGAAATGAAAAGAAACAAAGGTAACACTCTTGTGCACCAGTTAGCGCCACTGTAGCTTATGGTTAAGTGGCGCCATCAAGTGGTAAGTTTCAATAACCATAATTGATTATAATTATATTGTAGACACGGGTCTCAATCGCGTTAATATTTTTAAAGTATTAATACCTTTTTTGCTCGACAGTTTCGTTCTAATCACACCGATCATGGCTACGAGCCGACTGGCCGTTAAGACCCGTCTACAATATGTAATTATGTGTACTAATCACGAAAGTTTACAATCATAATTGATTTTGTTTTAAATGTTCCGTCGTGATAATTATGTTTTATTTTGGGTTAAAAACAAAATAAATTGAAAAATATTTTTCACACATTTATTTCTTAGAAATTAATATTTGAATAGATACACTTGAAACTAATTTGTTACAAGCACAAGTCTTAAAATATGATATATCACAAATTATCACATAGTATTGTATAATCAGACTAAAAAACATATCCTATTTTTCAGTAGGTACTTTTTTTCAAGTAGTAAATACCTTTGACCTTTTTAGTTTCACAAATATTATGTGAAAAAAAATCATGTGATTATTATAATGAGTCTACAAAATTGATGTTTTATATAAATAACAAATGACAATACACAAATAATAATGATTAGGTATAATTGGCGAGATAATTTGAACAAAAATCTCAGAAAATTAGGCATAACTTTTCAATATTATATTTTTACACAGTTCAGTATTTGAATCAATAAAAATAATGAAGTAATAAGCACAACATATATTTTGCTTCTTAAAAACGTGATCTTTGTACTGGGATGTAAATATATTTTCAATACAAAGACATACAAAAATATGATTCTTATTTAATAATAGTCTTCTAAACATACACCTTTTTATAACAGCGATTTCCCCAAAAAAATCTTCGAAATTACCCACAAATCTGGCAGCCTAAAGAGACTGGCAATACCAAATATCTTTTTTTTTTTAAAGACTGATACCTCAGGTTTAAAAGACTAAAGAGTTTCTCTTTAGACAGGAATAGGGCCTCAATATGAAAAAAAAAGTATTTTAACGACAGTTAAAAAGTAAATACTGGTGAAGAATCTTTGGCAGATCTAATTCAGGAACAACTTCAGAAAGCGTAGTTTTTAAATGCCTTCTTAAGAATATCCTAGTTTGGGCTAGTAAGGAAATTGGAGTCTTAGCGCGGTGTATTAAGGCTTCTTTTTGCGTGGGAGTAACGGTGTTGTTTCTTTTGATCATGCAGAGGTCAAATGCTTCGGCGGCTTCTACGAGGAGGTAGAAGATGTGCTGGTAATCTTCGGAGGTTACGTTCTGGAGGTGGTTCAGGATACCGTCCGGGTCACGGAATTGAGTTTTCATGATTACCTGTAATGAGATGCAACATAGATTAGACATGTCAAGACATAACATCACGCCTATATTACCCAGAAGGGTGTGGCAGAGGTGTACCTACAATACCCACATTTCACTTGGGTCCTAGGTCTCGTAGGTCCCATGGGACTTTAATTTCCTGATGTAAAGTTCACAAATAACACTGTCCGACTCGGGAATAGATCCCGAGACTAGATCATCGACGCAGCAGCAGATATGGCGAGACGTTCATAAATATTCTCTTAAGCTTAGTAAATAGAAGGTTGAATATCTATAGTACGTGCCAGATATACGTGCACAAAAGGTCATTACTACGCCTGTACCACTGCACGCCGAAACGGGATCGCGGCGAACCTAAACACAAGGCGTAGCGATAGAAGTCTGTGTAAACAAACGTTTATTGGTACGAGGCGATCATAGTCCGAGAAATTGTCATGTATTACAAACATTTAGCTTCTGTATTACAATAAGATAAAAATATTATCATCATTATACGAACTAACCTGCTTGCGGTTCGAGGATTCTTTTACGCCTGCCTTTATTCTCCTTAGGTTCCATCTTTACTTATAATAAGTAAAGAATTGGAAAAAAAAAGCTACAAAATGTAACAAACACAAGCCGGATAAATGACCTTTTGTGCACGTTTATCTGGCACGTACTATATAAACTTATATCTTATAAATTATTATGTTCATTTAATATCATCATACAATACTAGCTATTAACCTTAGGCGGAAACTAATTTCTATATTAAAAAAAAATAACTCACCCTGGCTCCATATCTGAGCAACATAGCAACGATTTCGCCGCTGGGCTCCACATTACTGGCGAGGTATTCCGCCAAGGCTGGACGGAGCTGTGTAGCGTCCTCATCGTTGTATACCTTCAGGTTAGGGTCTGCCCCGCTTTCTAGGAGGATCTGGAAAGCAAGGATATTTTGAAGTTAACAGAATATAGGAGAAAATGGAGTCAATGATTCAAATGTGTTTTCTTGGCTTTCAAATAACGTACTAAGAAACAGTTGAAAAAGATATGGGACCGGCAGCCAGCTACGGTCGCCTCTTACCGGAATCCTAAATTTCTCATCTGTATGATACGTCATTTCGTGACGTCACGTTCATCCATTTGTTCCTATCTTAATAAGGATACAAACCAACATGGCGAAGTTACATTCAGCACAAATGTTGTAACGAATGAACGTGTACGTGTACGTTACTTTAACTTCTAATTTTTTGCTTTCTCTAAATTCTGTGATTATGCCGATTAATTTTAATAGTGATTACTAAAATTATTGTAAATCAATACTCACTTTAACAATTTCCTTTCTGTTGGTGATACTGTCGGAGCAGGCGACGTGCAGAGGCGACCCGATCACCGAACTTGAGGCGTTCACTTGAGCACCTAGTAAGCAAAATAATGCAGAATATTAGTGTCGAATAGTTTCATACGTACTCATTTCTATACATTTCGACCCATCATCTGAGTGACATCTGGTGGCTGAGTTTAACACAATTTTGTATCCACCGAACACAATTCCTACTCCGTGCTACTATTGAGAATTTTCAAATTCCAAGTATAATTCCAATAAAATGACTCGACTGCATCATTTATATTTTCAGCAAACAAGATTTCTTCCCATTGAATATTTTCAAGGTGATTATTAATTCGTTAATAATATAAAAATAAAATAATATAAAAACATATAAATTTTGTATCCTACTTAAGATAAGAACAAATGGATGAACGTGACGTTTGAGAAATTTAGGGTGCCGGTAAGAGGCGACCGTAGCTGGATGGCTAAAGCGGCTGCCCGGTGTGCAGTAAGGTCGCAGGTTCAAATCCTGCCGGTCCCATATCTTTTTCAACTGTTTCTTTGTATAATTTGCTAAGCATAGCTAAATGTTATAAAAATAATTAATTAGAAATAGTCACATTTGTAAAAACTATAACGAGCTACCGATTTTTCTTGAAAGCCTTTAATTTGTACATCTGTTATTTCAAAACTTAGAGGAGGATGAAATACATCAAGTTAAGATATAGGTTGAGATTCGGTAATGATTACAGGTGAGTTACAAAAACAAAGGTCAAGAGTGTTACCACAGCTGTTAGGGATAAAACAAAATTGACTAAGACCGAGAAACTTTAGGTTATCAGCAAATGCCTTTGCAGTGTCCTGGTTGAAATAAAATAATTATCTAAAAAGCAAACGAGCTCCTTTGGAGGGGCTTCGTTTGTTTTTAAAGAAAAGCGTAAAAAAAGCGGATCCTTAGGCGCTTTCTTTCATGTGGCATAGATGCTTTAGTGACACTTCTTTTCTTTTTTATAAAAAATGCGTGATAAAGTCTGCATCTTCAACGCTTCATTAGTCGTGGCGGCAAAGATACTTCGGTGCCATTTCTATTGTTTTTTTGTTCGCATAGATACCCTAAAAAAAGTGTAAGTAAGTAGGCGCAAAGTTGCCGACGGCTGCACTTTTCTATGTAATCACCAGAGCTCGGAATTAGGTAGAGTATTTCATGTACTTACACTGATTTCATACAGCGAAAGAATAAAGTGGATATGCCTCAAATCCCGAGATTAATTTTAAAGAGCAGAAAAAAATCCCATGATTTTTTAAATAAAAAGTTATTTACTTTTTTACACAATTAAAACTACTGCACGCGCGACTGAATATTTTAATTCTCACAAAATTTATACAGTAATGTCGGAAGCGAACACTTCAAATCTTACTGGTATTGAATCGGACAAGGAAAATGATTCTGATGGGCCGGAATAAGAAAAACCTCACGAGTCTAGGCTAGAAGCAAAAGTATTTGCTCGTATTTATAAAAAAGGCGAAATATGCGTATGAAAATTTACTACAGACTTTCTACAATTTGTATTGTGAATTAATGTAAACTAATAAAAAAAATATGTTAATTATCTTTGTTTTATTTGTCTATCTCTGAGGTTTTTATTATTAATTATTCGTAATATTGTTGGCCACACGGGATTGTCCATTAGAAATCCCGGAAAGGTCCACATTAATATCAACATTTCGATGCAAGTACATAAAAAACTACCTAATTCCGAGCCCTGGTAATCACTCACCAGCATGCAGTAGCATTTCCAGCATGGAGACATCTCCCTTCAAGATAGCCAGGTCCAAAGGACTTGGCTTGCTCAGCTCAGGGCACTCGTAGTTCACGCGAGCGCCCTGCTTTATCATCAGGTTCACTACCTCTGGGTTACCTGGGCAAAGAAACGTCAAATTAACAATAGACCTGTATTATCCAGATGGATATGAGACAGTTTAGGGCTTGTACACATAACTGCGAATCGGTGCGATGCGAATTCGCAGTGCAAAAAACTAAGCCGCAAATTACTGCAATGCGATTTTATGCGGCAAGAGTGACCGAACTGAATGTAGGTAGGGAATTGACGATACGAATTTATGCGAATCAATTCGCAAAATCTTGCGATGCGTCGCGCCAGATCGCAGATTTTTACGATGCGACGACGCATCACAGTTTTGTGTGCAAGCCCTTAGTAAGCACATTTTATCTGTTATGTTTAATTTCCATGTGATCGGTGGGGCTATTCTGCAAAGGAAACTGTCTTTTGCGTCAATTTAATGCTTCATTACACTTTCATATAAATAAGTTTGATATTTGATTGACAGAGATTTAAATTTTGTGTGAATCTATTTATGGAATACCCATGCGAGTGTGAGCCTATCACCATACAGCGGTCGCAGTTTCAGACTCTGTGCTGCTATTTACTTTGTTCTTTTTTAATACGACTCTCTAGGAATAATTTAAGTATAACGGGGTTGTACACTAACATACACTCCACACACAATGACATAATGCATACCCAGAGTTGGAACAAATCTTTGCGGATCACACAAAGATTTGTCCCGTGTGGGGATCGGTCCCCACCACCAGTGCAGTGGAGAGCGGCGAGGTGACAGCTAAAACCACTACGCCAACCGTGCACTCAAACACGAGTAAGACGAGTGTCATTGCCGGGAATCGAAACCGAGATCTCACTGATGAGGTAAGCAGTCATATTCGTCTAACCTCTAGAGGTACTAGGAGGAAGTACTTAGTACAAACTCCAATACCTATTCTAGTAGTTTGTCAGTTTGGTTGTTAGGTAAAGTACAGTACCCACACTGATTCGACTGATAATTCTTTTAAAAGGTGAGCTATATTTAACTAAATTCCACGCGGAAAAAATCGCGGCAACAGCTAGTCAAGTTTTAAAAACCCTTACCACTAAGAACAGCATAATGCATAACAGTCCTATAATCATTCCTGGCGTCTGCCATCTCGTTGACATCAGCCCCAAAGCTGATGAGGAGGAGAACAGCATCCATACCCTGGAATGAGGAGTAGCATCAGTATTTGTTAAGTTGTGAGGAGTGTGCAGATTGGGAACTTTGCAGCAATGTTTTTGAGGTTTCAAATGTCTCAAGTTCATCGAGATTTTTGAAAATTTTGTCCATCAATAAGCCTCACTCTTTGCGTTGGTTGGTGATGGTAGTTCTACTGACACATCAAGCTCAATGGACCAAATTAGAATCTAAGTGCGGAAAAACGCGTCCACTTTCCATTCTACTGACACATGGAACAAGTTTTTATGTGATCCGGATTGGTTTGTTCTGAGACTGGCTGTGCTTGTGTATTTGGCCTTTTCATTGGGACCATTGCATAGTGTAATTGTTTCTGACATTCTATCTTATGTAATAAAAGCCAAATCTTTATGTGATTTTGTTTTACCTCGAAATACCGTTTGTGCTATGGCGTGTTGGTAAAACCAGGCTGTTTGACATTTCTTTATATTAATGACACCCTCAATCGTAAACATACAATCTCACTTCAAAAACACAATCACACCAAAACAAATATTTGCAGTAAAAAAGTTTTTTATCCACAACTCTCGTTGAGGTCACCACGTAGTTCACTACGCCATAAGTGTAGTCATATTAGGCAGGTGTATTGCTCTTTCGAAAGGCATCGTACTAAGCCAACGAAAGTAGCTGTAGGGAGACAAATAGTTACCGATTTCACCAACGTGTTAAATTCAAGGTCAAAGCTACGCTTTAGCTTCGATTTCTCTGGATATAATACGAATACGGGTTTAAAAAATCCGCATATAAATAAATTTGGTGAAATCGGGGTAAAGCAAGAGATACAGCGTTAGATCAAGTCTCCTGCGATCCAAAAACAACCCAAAATCTGGATAAACATTTTCGACAATCGCTCAAATCGTTGCATTTCTTCTGACTGCCGTCAGAATTAACTGATGTCGTTCAATTTTAGGTAATTTATGCTTGCAGGAGACTCAACTTCAGGGCTCTGGGACTTATAATTATAGATTAGCGCGAAAAAAAGTTAAAGAAGAAGTTAGACATTTGAAGCTTAAAAACAGTTCTGCAAAGGTTGAACACTCACTCTAACCGTTACCTTTCTCTGTCTGGCAGCCTTCATCAGAGGAGTAAGTCCTGCTCTATCTCTAGAGTCAGGGTTAGCTCCAAAGGTGAGGAGGAGCTCCAGGTATTCAGGGTCGGAGACCAGGTTGATCTCTGAGCCGAAGAAGTAACGCTTGTTAGGGTCTGCACCGTGTTCGAGGAGTAGACGGGCTACCTCCTAAAAGATAAAAAAATGTGGTGAAGATGTGCAGATAAGTAAGCAGAGTAAATTTCACTACACGTTGATTTAGTCTTGACTATATTTTTTGGTTCCAGTTCTCCATACCTCACGTCTTGAAGCAAACTCGTACAATATTTGCATTTATAAAACGCAACACAAAGTAATTAAAAAAATACTTACGTAATGCTTGTTCCTAATAGCCAGTCTCAGTGGCTCATCACACAATGTAGTCCTGGGGAACTCTTCACCAGTGTCAGGCCTGTAGTCCACGGCCGCTCCACTCTCCAGCAACAACTTGACTAGCTCGGTGTATCTGAGAAAACCAACATGTCATCTAAATAAACTAGGACTTAATATTATTCTGTTGAATTGATTACTTATTTTTAATGGCTAAGTAATTCGTATTTTAGAGTCATAAAAATGACGTCTAACCGTTTCTATTGATATACGGCTAATCAATAACCGAGATTTTTCAAATAAATAAATAAATAAATATTTCACAACTTACACACAACGCCATCTAGTCCCAAACTAAGCAGAGCTTGTACTATGGGTACTAGAATAACTGATACTAATACATATATACTTTTCTTTTGTAAATACATACTTATTATACATAGAAATGAATTTTTAGTTGAATTTGTTAATAGCCTGTGTAAAGATCCAAGTAAAAACAATTGGCAATAAATTATGGACATCTTTGCACAATACATTCTATCATTATTTAATGTAATTGCAATAATATCTAGTCCTTAGTACCCATGCTCTGCAGCGAGATGCAAAGCGCTGTATCCGCAGTCATCCCTTGCGTTCACATCACACCCTCGTACCACCAGGAGTCTAGTAGCTTCAAGGTACCGTTGCCAGATCGCGTAGTGTAGAGGACGGAGGCCTTGAGTTACTGGCTCATTCACCTGTAGAAAAAAGATAAGTTTTACAACAAACATTGTTACATTGCTCTTTTAGTTCTCTTTAGATCTCTCATCACGTGGTCCCAAGTTCTGTTACCGTATCGTACAAGAGTTATTTTTAAATATTTTGTCAGGAGGAGTATAATAACAGCACGACAGGACCAATATCTCATGGGACTTAAACATAAAAGGTGAAGTGTTCCTGCGTCTCATCGCCACGCGCCGTCAACCTGCATCCAACTGGTTCTTCACCGGCCAGCGGCGCGCGGCCCCCTCCGCCATCCGTCACCCCAGTCGCAACCATACAGCGCGCTTATACAGACGTCTAATGTACTCGCTCGCACCGCGGCAATCTTTTGTAATATATCAGCAGCCTATGAATACAGTACTATTAGAAGAAGCAGTATTTTAATTAGCCAAGACCCCCAGCATCTCAACTGGAGCTCAGCAGTCAAACATGAAGTGTGTCTGTTGCACGCCTCGTCCATGCTCTTCTCGGTGATGATTTATGCTATATAAGACTGTTAAGTTTAATTTCTAGATTATTTTTCGCATTTGACTAAATATTAATTTTGTTTTGTTCTTTTGAAGCCATACCTTAGCTCCAGAAGCGAGCAATATCCTGATCTCATCCAGCGGCATCATTCTGATGATGCAGTCTGCCAGCTCCCGCTGCATCGACTTCCCGGCGATGACCTCCGACGGCATCGTCACTGTAACAAAAAAAATATATTATCATCAGTATCTAAGTAATAAGGTCAAAAAGGAAGGAGAAAGAATTAAAGGAAGTGTCTCGCAAAATAATCATTAAACAAATAAGTCCAAGAGTATTACGATTTGGCAGTGAGTATATCCATTTGATATCGAAAAAAAAACAAAAGGCTTCATATTTCTGAAACGAGGCATAATATTAATATCATAATGAATGTTATTGGATAGTAGGAAAGACGACAAATAAATAAATATCACACTAAATACACAACGCCACCTAGTCCAAAATTAAGCAGAGCTTATACTATGGGTACTAGAATATCTAACACTAATACATAAACACTTTTCTTTTGTAAATAAATACTTAATACATAGATACACCCACACTAAAAAACCTCTATGGGCATACACACAAAGATTTGTCATAAGCGAGATTCGAACCTTCGACATCGCAGGCAAGTGCACTACCCACACCGCCATCTGGTCGTCAAATACTTAGTTAACTTAATGACGAAAAAAATACAATTGATAACTTATGATGCTCCATAGATCTAAAGATGAGAACAGGCCAAAAGGTAACCACTACACAACCCGTAATTCATAAAATAATGGTGTAACCATTCAATTGTCATAATACATTATAATATATTATATCCGATGCCTTATAGGTACATTGCGCCACGGCAACGGCACGTCGATCGAGAGGTCGTGGGTTCGAATCCTGGCCATTACACCACGGACGTGAACTTTCTTCTAACACAAGCATTAAGCTTAGCTGGAGGGGGTTAACAAGAATACTAGTAATTAGTATTTACAAATAGTAATACAATAATATTGCAAAAAAAAATTCTTGGGCCTGCTCAAAAACTGTTCAAGACTTACTTTCGTTGTAATATTTCCACATCAATTTACTTTCAAACTGAACACCCACAACTTTGACTAAGTCTTTCAATTGACAGTTCAAACACAACTGAAATCTCTCTCCAAAACTTTCGTATTATAATCAAAGTCACGTTACACGAAGCTTAATATAAATTAATACGCAGACCACAACCCGTGGCTACTGCACGCATTATCAGTCAACGAGTGTCTGATAAATGACTACAGGTTGCCAAAAGCGTATTGTGGCTAAAATTGCGTAGTATTACATGCTAGGTTTACGTTTAAATCATATGGGTTGCGCGTGGCGTTTTGGCGTATTTATTATGCTTTCTTGTATCGAACAACTATATATACATATCATCAGAAAATGCTCAATAAAGCTTGGAATCTGGCTTTGTTGCCAGAGGATGGCTATCGACTATTTGGTACGAGAGCCCACGACCAAAACCATGTCTCATAGCAATACGGCAAAAACCCTATAAAATCGTTAGATTGTATGATTCTGTACCCGACTAGGTGTGTAGTAACGGTCGAAAGTGTAGCAACTGCGTGGGAGGCCATTTCTGCTGTGTCAAAAAAAAAAGACAGTCGGTATTATAGCAATACGTCTGATAGTGAAAATGTACATAGATTTTATAATTGTATTACGAAAAAGTTTGTTTTCAGACATTTTGCGCGTAGCATATAGCCTGAGCGCATTTTTGAAAATGTCAACAAATTTAGCCGACCTGTATCATAGCAATACGGATAAAAAAAAAATTCAACTTTTCGTATTGCTGCCATGATTACCAAAAACCTGTTTTCAGACACTTTAAGTGTAGCATATACTCCCAAAAACGAAAATAACGTTTCGGAGTCGCCTGGCCGACGCCTCTGTTAAATGTTTTTTTAACTTTACAGCCTTCATAGATATTCAAGAATCTCCCTTGTCTATTATATGTACTTTGACTGATGACAGATTCTTTTGTAAAAGTTACTCAAGTGTGCTTTAAATAAAACCAAAACTATCAAATCAATCAGTATTTAATTTCAACAGCCTCAGCGCTTGTTACGCTCCTGCCCCTTTCTTACTATTATACAGCTCACTCGCCAGCTTCCTTTTGTGCGATTTATTTCAGTCCTTCAACTTCAATGTTACGGTTTCAGGTAAATTCTTTGTTAATTATCATCTAATAAATTCAGGGTCGCAACGTATTCATTGGTTTGTAACAGAAAATTCAAGATGCCTCAATACGATTTTTAAATGATATCTGAGTATCGAAAAGTTGTCTGATAGAGAAGGTGCTACACTTAATTTGTCTGATATAAATTTTTTGCACATGTGGACAACTTATTTTATCATGTCCAACAATTTTCAGACATATTGCTATGATACCGATCGGTAAAATTTGTTAACATTTTCAAAACGGTCTCAAAATTTAACATCACACATTTCCGTCTGAAAATTGTTTTGTTCGCATCAAATAACCAAAATTTACTAATAAAAAAGATTTTCAGACGTATTGCTATGAGACATTTTTTTTGTCTCATTTTTAATTTTTTTAAGTGATTTTACGGGTTTGCGCTACACCACTAACGTCTGAAAAATATGTTTCCGGTATCTCAGAACTATCATTCAACTACAGTCTGCAAATCAGACATATTGCTATGATGCAGTTCGGTAAAATTCTTTGACAATTTTGAAAATTCGGTCAGATCAAACGCTACGCGGAAAATGTCTGATATTGGTATTTTCGAGTTCAGGATAATCGTATCTATCGATTTGATGCGGTTTTGGCCGTATTGCTATGAGACAAAAATTTTGGTCGTGGGCTCTCGTACTAATTGGCTCGCCCACTATCACATGGGAACTAAAGATGACAGGTAAAATGTAGTACACATTTTACCTGTCATGTTTAGATCTCAGAAACAGTAAAAAAATATATAAGACTGGCAGGATTGGAACCTGCGACCTGCACACCAGGCAGTCGCAGCTACGGCCACCTCTTGCCTTTTTACAACTGTTTATTATTAGTATAATTTGCTAATCATAGCTAAATGCTATAAAAGTAATCAATAAGAGGTAAAATGTGGTTGTTACACACCTCTTCCATATCCTTCCGGGTCTTTTGGCTTAAGATTATTTAGTTATTTAAGGACCAGCTTCTTCTTCTTCTTTCGTATTAATGGTACTACAAACTTATATTACTCCCGCCCAGTGCGTGGCCACACCAATTGCGCAAAGAGCGATCGTGCAAAGAGCAGCTGATATATTTTTCGATTTTGCTGTTCATTTGACTGAGTCCTTATTCCAACCTTGGGTTAGTCCGTCTATAAACTCAGTGTATACTATTTAAATCGGGGTTTTTCCTCTCGGCCATCAGATTGGCGACATAACGTCTCGCCAGAACAGTGATCATGCCAAAATCTTTACAACTATGATCTCACTAACTAAAAGGTAAAAAGAAACACAGACAAAGGAATATGACATTTTCTTATTCTCTTGGCAGGTTGAGTGACACTTTGCAAATGAGATAATTTCTGGAAAATTTGGTAATTGCTGGTAATTGTCATATTTATTTTGAAAGACAGAAATGACGATAGAATGAGGTAAGCATGGTGCAAACTTAGATAGATATATATTTTCCAACTGCAGGGGAGTCTGTTTCTAATCTAATAGTTGCGGATGAATATCAGGATTTAAATTTGGTGGGTAGGACTGCCAGCTGCAGGTACTTCACAATAAGTAGGTAGTCAATCAACCAGCCACCAGTTCGCCACTCAAAAATATCAAGGCCAAAATTCTGTAAGTATAGAAAAGTCATTTCTTAAAAGATACTGAAGAAATGAATGGCGAGCCCAGACACCACACCATTTATCGAAATCAGTGAAGTAATTGACCTCTATAAAGTAAAAATAGTTATTTATGGTACAAGTGAGAAAAAGTTTATATTTCTGTTGTGAGTGCCAATTTTAAATCTTGAGCTTGCGAAGTAGTCTTAAATTGAATCACGAGCATAGCGAGTGATTCTAATAAAGACTACTTCGCAAGCGAAAGATTTTAAGAGGTCACGAACTGGAAATTAAATTTTCTCACGCGTTGCAATACAAAACTTTTCACCTCTTCCAGTGAGAAAATATTAAGATTTAAATAAACTCGTACTCAATTGCTTAACCTTAAATAATTCCATGAAATACGACAGTAATACCGATTCATAATGCGTTTTAGGGCCTTTTGAAAGTCACCACTAATTAAATATGTCGTACGTTTTCAAATACTTTTCACGTGAATTTTCTGGTAAAAAAGAAAACTGTGTTAGAAGCAAGTTGTCGCAACTCTTTTTTGGAGTTCCACAAAGTTCTTCATCACTGGATTCACTATTTTTTTGGTTAAAAAGTTCCAGTAAACAATTAAACATAAACTGAAAAGAAATTATAGTTGCCCGCGATAACTGACACAGACACAGACTTTTTTTTTTTAAATCTTGCGTTCGGAAATTCGTTCCGTAACATTTATTTATAGAGTAATATTAAGTACCCGATTTTAATTAATTTAATGGTTAATCGTGAATATAAAACCATGAAAATACTAAATATGCGTGTATTTATGTAATTTAGAATAATTAAAACGTATCGTTTGTAATTTTAAAATAAAATTGATGTCAATGTTTATTACTAACCTACATGGTGGCTGTTTGGTTTTTTTTAGCGCCTATTCATTGGAAGGATTTAGTGATTCGAAATTTAAATCACTTTGCCTCACTAGTGAGTAATAAGCGTTATTACTCACTGAATTCTCGCAAGCAAACGATCTTTTTCGTGCTGGTGTGGTGAAAACATCATTTTTATGGCAGTCGAACAGCCACATAACACAGTAAACAAAAAAGAAGGTAACACGCAATTCTTATAAAAATACGCAAAATGGCAACGTGCCACGTACATCGACCTGATCCAAAAACGCAGAAAGCATGATTTATATGTACGCAATACTACGCTTCGGAAAAATAAGGATTGGAGTAAAAACAACGTGTTTTGTCAGACGGCGAAAACAAAAACAGAATAAATTGTTTCATGTGCACTCGTTATCGGTATTATTTACAGTCGGATGTAAAATATGTGAATTGAGTAATAGTCCGTTTTTAAGCAACAGCCCTGATTCGGTAAGGGAAATTATATTTCCTAAATAAATATTTGTTTCTGTCGAAAAAAAGGTAGCGTAGTTGGTAGTGCAAACTGCGTGCTAGACAATTACCACAAAGCAAATACTTTCTGTGCGCACAAATTGATAAGCTTCTGTGATCTAGTATCTTTCCTTGGCTTTTCCTTGCATGCAAATCTGATATAATAATATTAATTAAGACTAATTTAAAACCATTTACTGCGTCTGGCGCCCGGATCATTCAATTAAGGTAAAACCAACATGGCCGCCGTCCAAAATCGCGGGAAGGCGCAGTTTTCGCGCCAATAAATACGTCAGGGAGTTCCTCGAAAGATTTTCACAACAAATTGAAATTAATTACCCGTTTGAACTTAAGGAAAGGATTAATCAAGGTGGAAAAATATTGTTGGCGATGATGTTAGGCGTATTGCGCATTTTCTTTGAAAATACAGAGAAACTCGAGGATGGCTTAGTCAATACCGCACCGATCGACCTATGTTTAAAA
This sequence comes from Hypena proboscidalis, assembly GCA_905147285.1. Taxonomy (NCBI): domain Eukaryota; kingdom Metazoa; phylum Arthropoda; class Insecta; order Lepidoptera; family Erebidae; genus Hypena; species Hypena proboscidalis. The sequence continues at coordinate 7,572,798 of LR990156.1, forward strand.
AAATAAAAAGAAAAAAAGAGAAATAAAATAAAAAGAAACTGTACGTGTTAGAAGATGAAACTGTAAATAATTGATGTCAATTATAAGAAATATTGCAATCAGTACGATGAGTCAAACAAAGACTCGATTTTTAACGAAAGATTTTTACTAGCTTAAATCATTTTATTAGTTTCACAAACACTATTTATTTAATGTTGATTTTAAAACCCGTATTAAACCATTTTTATCGTTCCTCGCTCCAAAATAGTACAAAATGCGCAGAACCTCCTTTGTTTGTAAACACAAACTACAGGCGCCATCTCTTATTCAGAGAACTCAACTTTCTTAACGTGTCAATGGCCTATTTCGACCAGTCTACATTGACCCGTCCTACTCTTTCTAATGTTCCACATTTCTTGAGAAGTGAGTTTCAATAAATTTGGACAAGGTTGGTAATTTGGCTGGTTTCCAAGTGGGAAATCGCAAGACTTTTGACGCTATTAATTTGATTTCAAGGTGAGAGTTTATTTTGGAGTTGGACATCGACTTATAGTTTTGGCGATTTGAGGAATCCCCGGTCGTGATTTTACTCTGTAAGGGGTGACAGAGTCGGATAAACACTAATGCAAATTCTATACTAAGAAGCGCGCGCAGAATTTTTTGACAGCAGGTAACTAAAAAAGCTTATTCCTCAGAAGCCAAGGCTTCTTCAGGCTAATCACTAAGGAATTTTACTTGTATCTAGTGCCAAAGTTTGGGTGTAACCAGACAAAAAAGCCCTCCTTTTTTGTCTGGTTAGGTTGGGGGGGTTATCAATAGGAATTGTTTACGATGAGGAGAGGGGTGGATAATGAGGTGGGAACTCCGGCAACATCATGCTACGACGCCACTGTGTTATAATTAGTGCTCGGAATAGGTAGTTTTATTTTATGTACTTGCGATTTTGTGACATCAATAGTATGGATATGCCTGTGAAATCCTGAGGAACTTACTATTTTCAGAGATTGTAAAAATATTATATTGAACTTTCAAAATAGTATTTCATCTTTTAGCTTATTGTTGTAATAATAAGTTGTAAACATAAAATTTTACAATAAAAACGTAAAGAAACGAATAGCAAATAAAAAAAAAACAGAAAATTGTATTTTATTTGAAATATGTTGCAAAAGAAGGATTCTTTTGCAACTAAAATAGTTTAATGTCAATATAAATAGGTATATGTTTATTTTTAAATTTGATTTATATTGTAAACTTGCAATAAAATAAATATCTGTAGGTAATATCTGAACATGATTTTTTTCCTTCTACTCACTCCTATAAACCTACAAATAAACAATAAGTGTAATTTTCATGATTATATAAAATGACATAAAGTTTCATTGCATTGCATGCTGATTTTATTATTATTTTATTCTTATTTTTGTAATTAATGTGTAATGTAATGAAATCTATGGTATTAACTGAAATAAATGAATATTTAATTTAATTTTAATTATTTAAGGTCCCGTAAATCACGCTGATTTTAGGTTTATCCATGTTATGCTTACGTTGACTTTCTTTCTGCAAGTACATAAAATTAAACTACCTATTCCGAGCTCTAGTTATAATAGTACATATACGTGTCCCACTGCTGGGGAACGAACCTCTTTTCGTGGAGATAAGTGCGGATTGGTAGACTTCACACACCTTTACACACATTCACACGTTAGCGAGCGATAATTTTCATGATAAATACACTCTTGTCTTAGAATAGACCAATCCTACCCAATACCTTCATCTGAATCAGGGACATTAAACTGATGCCACCGGAAAGAGATCCGGCTTAGAAGGACCAGCAGTCTTCCATGTCGCTTTCATTCAATCTAAACTCAAGGTTAAAAGCTATTGTCTTGGCCAAGATAAAGATCCATGTCTTCTATCCTATAGGTATTCAAGAATATGTTGGCAGAAATCGATCTCACTGCTCAACCGCCAGGAAGTAGATATCAACACGTTCGTAGTCGACGCATTTCACACATCAATGTTATCATCATAGATTAATAACGCCTAGATCGATAGTCTTCATAATACCGATTGTAAGACGTGACGTTAAATATTGGTTCAGTATATTCATTCATATAAAAAGTTAAGAATAACAAAATAATCTTCCAAATATAAGTTTTTTTTTTCTACCAGTCCTTCTAACTGCTGGCCAAGCAGTCTTAAACGAGAAGGATTCATAGTAAAGATACAAACGAGACTTTAAAAAACTTACGAAAAGCAATGAATAATGCAAAAGTCTGCTAAATCGTTCTTGAAGTCGGTGCTCAGAAAGTGGAATAGTAAGAAAATGATCAAACCCTGAGTACAATCTGGGTGTCAAAAAGCAAGAGTAAAAAGGTTTCTCATAGTTAAGCGTCCTTTACCGTACAGAGAGAGATAAGAACATTTAAACAATGGACTAGACGTATTTGCACACAGTTACAATTAAAGTAGCTTCAGATATTGTGTGCGTATTCGGTATCTAGTTGTAACAATTCTATGGCTATCATCAACTTTCTTGAGTTACGAAATCGATATTTTTGACAGCTCTCCAATAAAATGTCATTGTAACATTAATTGGACGTCAATACTAAATATGGAGCCAAATGGATGTTGAACTCGAAAATATTATCACGTGTAACGTGAATGGAGACGTAAGGGTGTTTTTATAATAGTCAATTGAATATAAACTTGCGATCGCTGTCGACCAATCCTTTTCTCCATCGATCGATCGATATAGTAGCATAGGTGCTTGTACTTAGTTGCATTTTAGACGATAGAATTTCTAATACTTATAATATTTTAAAGCAAATTTTAGCTTTGCTATGCCTTTTTGTATTTTATATAATATTAAAGTTGCAAAATTAAGAATCCAGCAGGATTCGAACCTGCACCCCCTGGGAATACGCCCCAAGTGCTTTGCCAATTTAGCTATGGATTGTAATGTTAACAAAGTTTATAATAAAAAAAGTCAAATATCAGCTATATAAATTATCGCACGCTAACGGCAAAGGAAAAAACAAGTGATGAGGGTGTAGAATTAGCTAAAGAGCTTTTGGAAGACAGTAGAAATATTCCTACCGTTAATGATATATTTTTATGATTTTCGATGATGAAACACTCGAACTAACTCCTAATTTTTTTCTTAAACCAACCAAGCAAGACCGTTGGACTGCCAAGTCCAGCAGTCTTTTCGAAGATAAGTGCGTATTTACACCTATCTTAATCATCATATTTTCACTTTGCACTCTCTGAATGATGCCATTCTTGTTAGAAATATTTTATATTTATTTTTGCATCGATACATGTTTAATAACATAGATCCTAGGCTAGATTGCTTATAAAAAGTCATTTTTTTTTTATTTCTCGATCGCCTTAACAGATTGTTATAAAGTTAATTACTACTTAATTACTTAGTACTTATTTAGCTTAAATATTAATTTATAAACAAAATACATACGAGTATACTTCATATTTTCATGATCCCAGAACATAATTACTACTGTTATAAATTCTGTACTATCACAACTGTATATCCGCATTGTAAATCTCAGACTAAAGCAGAATTGAATTATAATTCAGACGAAATTCTATTAGACGTGACGATAATTCAATATGACGACAATGCAAGGTTTGTGCCCACGTCGCTTTTCTGAGCTCTCTGCCAATCACGAGCACGTTGCTATGGTAACCGTTCTATTTGACAGTTGTTATGGACGATGTAACCTTGTTCAGGGCGTTTACATACGCGTCAATGAAGATGTACGTATGATAGATTAGTTTCATTGAGATTATACACGTGATGATATTTGGCTTGTTATATTTAATTGATTAGTTGGCCTGAATAATTTTATTACTGATATTTTCTTTTTGGCTGCTCTTTCTCATTCTGATTGCAGTTTATTGCCAGGCGAATAGTAGTAGGAAATAGAATTGTAGCAGATAGCTTTTTATTACAATTTTCAACGGCATTTACACAGATGTTTGAGATTGCCTGATTGGATTAAAGTAAGCTTGTTTAGGGCAATAACAATTACTTAAATGTTGTAATAAGACAATCTTACAAGGGTTTTGAAGTCAGATACAAAGATATATATTTAATTGTATAATAATTTGTTTGTTTGCTATTACAGTTAATATACTAAGACCGATCTTAATAGATAGATATTATAGATATATAGATAGATAAAATGCTTTATTACTAAATAAGTACATACATTTTTAAACAGGCTTCACAAAACCGAATAATCTTCGGCAATAGATTGCATTTGGATTAAAATCACCTAAACATTAATTAGCTATATAAACTACAACAACCTTTCACTTTAACACTTTAATTTACATTTTAATACTCACTGTAGGCTTAACAACTGGTTCTGAGGTAGTTTAACTTTAAAGTCCTAAAGAAAACAAACGTTACTATATGACCTACCACGGAAGCGAAGCGTGGAAGCAGGTAATGATAATGCTTAATCTCTTCTATCAACAAAAGGTATGCAAGTCCATAAAACAAACGCAAAATCAACTCGAAAACAAATAAATAACACGCGAAATTTATGGCCGCAGTAATAATCTGCTTGTAATGACGGATATAAACAATATGGCGGCTATATTTACGCGGGCTTTGAACAACCTCGGCAGTGACCCCGATTAATGCGTAAAAGGAAAGCTGAAGTCTGCCTTACGGACTTTTTGAGATGAAATTGTTTGTTTTCAAGAGTTGCTGGTAATTTTTAGGACATTTTGGCTGTTTTTAGCAGGGTGAAGTAAGTTTAAGGCCCTTCGTCCACGTGACGTCGTCAGTCTTAGGAAATTATTATTTATATTTTCAAATCAAAACGCTATATTTTATAACTTCACCTGCCTTGTTAATGTCTGCATCACCCAAAGGTAGACTGGTAGAGAATGCTTATGGCATTAAGTCCGCCTTGTATACAAATTTGTATATAAAGTTTTATTTAAAAAATAAATAACAATAACCAAAATCTTCAATCTTCTATACAACAGGATTAAAAATAGCCTTTTTATAAAATAATGCACATATCAGCGATTACTATTAGTTTTAATTCATCCAATAATTAAATATTTTCGATTTTCAGAATTAAATGACTTTGAAAATATGTTTGTTGTGCTACTTCTGTTGCTAACTGTACTGCGTGGATAAAGTGAATAGATACAGATGTCACTTAGAGTAGGACGCAATGGACTGGCGCTGGCGTAACGTAGTGGATAAAAGACCTAATTGTTAGGCAAAAAGAACTTGTGCCAAGTTATGTATAGTCTTTTCTGAAAACCGGGAAACATTATAAGTTTTGAGATTAAACATGATTATTTTCTTAGTAATTATTAGATATAACGGGATATTTACCATGTATATTTGTTGTAGCGAGTTATTTCGATATTTCAGAGATGTTGCAATCTCTTTGTTTACGATAAAACTAAAACTTAAAGACTATAGGAAACGGAAAACAATGCTGACTAACAGCATGAGAGATGGAATGACGTACACTAAAGAAAATTCTTGTTGAAAGTCATATTTGTTTTGCAAAGTTTCGTTCACAAATACACTTAAGATGTCATGCAGTACACAAATAATTATATAAATGTATTCTGTTGTATTATTCGCAGTGTAACTAAAACATGTAAACAAGACTTTATTCTACTTCTACTTCGCATTTTAAAGTTAAATCAAAATTCTTATTAAATTTGTTTTCTCTCACGGCTTGAAGCTTTTCATATGTATAAACAGCAAAGGTCCCAAAATAGACCCCTGTGGCACCCTTATTGATTAGTGACCAAGTAAATCTACATCGATTGAAATCACCATATATTATGAGCCCATACCATTTCTGTTGCTTAGATAAAATCTAATCATGATGTTAGCAGTATCTGGCATAGGCAGTATATATTTCACAGAATATAGAATGTGACATGCAGTCAAAAGCCTTATATCAATCAAAACTTGGTAAGTTGTTATTTCTCTTTATACAAAACCCACTAATGCAATTTACTTACACATACAATTGGGGTTATCGCTTAAATTACGAAAGTGAATACAACAAAAAAACAACTATCTATAGATCAAAATAATTGTATAACAGCTGAAAGTTATAGAGAATGAAAAAAGTTGTTTATAAATTATTCCATACACACTATTTACAAACATAGATACACTTACGCTATAAATTTTCATTCAAATGTATGTCATAACAAAACCTAGCCAAGGATGCTGACGTCATAGCGTAATTAATTATAGAATGACGTCACAATAATGAATAGGCTGTATGAAATTTAGCTAACGGATAAAACGAATTTCAGTCACAAAGGAAGTCGCTGCTTTTTTTATTAAATATTGTGAAAGCCATCAACATTACACCAAGCGAAAATTATACTAAAGAGTCTATATAATGTTGCTCATTTTTGCGATAAAAAGGTTACACATGTTACTTTTGCTGTAAGACAATACACGTGCTTTGTAAACACTATAATTTTGGTCATTTTAAAGGATCTGACAATTTCAACAAAATCATTTGGTGAAGTCGGTATTAAGTTATTTGATTGAAAAGATTGAATCCAAAAGATGTGTTGACATTAAGACACGCAACGCATAACAAAAAAAAACGTTTAAGACAATGGACTGGAACCATGAGCAACATGACAAAAATATAAAATAAAATGTATTTTAAAACATTAGCAACACGTTTCACGAAAGTTCACGTAATAATAGACAAAGAAGCTTACCTTTTTCACCTGGCGACGACAACAAAATAAATCCTCCACGAACACACTATGGCCTTAGTCTACTCAAAAATTGGCGCGAAATCCACCTGTCAAACTGTCAACCATCAAACTATAACCTCAAAATCGATTAAAAATTGATTAATTAATTGTTTGTTATTGTTTTTTTTAAACTGAATCGACGTGTGATCGGTCTAGTAGGTGAGATTGAACTGTTTTTGAGATGTATAATTGAAATCTGGAGTCGTTCCAAGCTGGAAAGTTGCCAAAGACGGAGTATGGCGCGTCCGGTTTGTAGGGTGATGGTACTGTTATCGGCCTTTTAAACTTTAAACTTTATTGACGTAGGTGATGGAAATAGTAAAGAAATTGATTATGTAGTTAGTTCGATTATTGCATAGAATTTTCAAAACTCTGTGACCGAATAAATTGAATGCTGATAAAATGGAAGAACCATGTGCCAGATTTTTTACTTTTCCTTCTCTTAAATATTATTTTTTTTTTTTTTAATCGAGTTCAAAAAAAGAAGGAGGATTTTTTCACGATCACTCGAAGACGCCTAGACCGATTTGAGAATTTTTTTTGTCAGAAAAATAAGCTTGTCATGTGGTTTCATTTTTTCAGGTCACGATCTGATGATGGGATCCTAGAGAAATTGAGTGCAACCTTTAAATTTAAAAGGCTTCTATATTGTTTTTGGTATATTACCTAAAGCTGCTCGGATATTTGCATCAAGCAGTTAGCATTTCATGCGCCTCTCACCGCCAGGTCTCGGATTCGATTTCCGGGTCGAGCTAAGTGTTATGTGTGAACTTTCCGTCAGGAAATTCACAATAACCGCACGGAGATGGAGTTGTGCCCGGTGGATGGCGTAATATAGTAGTGATGTTATGTTATGTTTTTTTTTTCAATGTACTACAAACTGTATCGACGTATAATTAATACTTCACTTATTGGACCAATAAAATTTAACTCAGCCATCGCATCGACGCGACGAAGAAAAAGATCAATACTTCAGTTTAAAAACACTTTAGATATTGCCCAAAAAAACAATCGTCGCTTACATGAGCAAACAAATTAAACTTTAAGTACAAATTAAGAAATGACAAGGTATGGGTATATTTACAATAACAATAAATATGTTTATAATTTGATATTGTATGAAAGAGACTGCAGTAAATACCCTTTAATTTTACCTAAGTGCTTGTAAAAGACGACAACAGTTCCTTCCACCCTCTTCCCCACACACCTTGCTGGTCTCTTTGTATACATACCATTTGGGAACAAAGATTCGCCGGCACAACGAACTTGCAGTCCGCGCATGCGCGACGAAACAAATGCACGTGATTGATGCGAGCATGACCCACTGCTGACAGATGATCGATCATTTCAATTTAATTTACAGCTGAAATTGATAAAAAAGGTTTTTATACGATTTACATACTTGGTATAATTATATTATTATTATTGTTGGGACGAGGCTTTGGGTGTTCACGTCGACCTCCGTGGGTCTATTGTGACTGTAGCCTCATTATAGACTCTCCTTTAGGCCAATAGCCTCCATAAACTGTAGCAGTCGGCCGATCGGGAGTGACTTGACATCATCCGGATCCAAGATATGGCGTCCCAGAATGATGCTTCGTCAATGGATCAGTGGCTCGCAATCGCAAAATAGGTGCAGCGGTGTTTCCGGTTCCTCTTTACAGAATCTGCAGTAGTCATCGTCCGCATAGCCCATACGGGATAAGTACCTATTTAGCTTGCAGTGTCCTGTGAGGGATCTAACGGCAAGAGACACCTTGTTCCTACTAAGTGCCAGCAGCTTGGTATATAAGCAGCGATAGCCGAGTGGGAGACCGTAGGACTGCGAAGTCTAAGGTCTCGGGTAAGGGCCTACAGTCAATAAATCGTTAAGATTCATCTTTTCGAAGATATGTGTGTATTTATCATATAAATTATCGCTTGCTAACGGCGAAGAAAACCATCTTGATGAAACCTGCATACCTGAGAGTGCTTAAAAAGTGTTTGAGGGTGTGTGAAGTCTACCAATCCGCACTTGGCCAGCGTGGTGGGCTGCGGCCTAGCTCAAATAATAATAATAAGTACGGTTGGGTTTCCTTGGACCTTGGACAGACGACCTGAAAAAGGTCACTGGAGGGGACTGGATGCTGAGGCGCAGGACCGGGTGTTGTGGCGCAAATTGAAAGAGGCCTATGTCCAGCAGTGGACTACGAGAATCATGATGATGGGTTTCGAACTGAACATCACGCAGCCAAAGGTCACGTAACGTCACACAAAACAGAACAGTTACTTGTTGTTTTTTAAATAACTGATTGCCGGTTTCACTAGTGCCGGATAAATTTTAATCTACCAAATAAAATATAAACCTGATCGGATAGAGAAGTGTTTGGATAATTTTATATAGGCCATCTAGTTTTTATTAGGCTTCTTTACTGGTGGCAGAGCTCTTGTGAACGAGCTGGAGAGCGGCAAGACCACCGTCTCACCTTTAACCTGCCGCCAAATAGTGCTTGCATTACTCTGTTCCAGTCCAGTTACAGATGAAACCGATATAAATTGTGAATCTGGGGCCACACAAACCATGGCCCATATTCTAACTTGTCCTGCGTGCCCCAGTGCACGAAGGACGCGCTAATGAACGCAGATGAAAGCGATGTTCAGGTAGCCACATACTGGGCTATTAAAGTTTGACTTTGCCGTCGACTCGAATGACGAAGAAGAAGTTTGGTGGTGAGATCAGGCACTGAAATGACTGGCATATGGGGCATAACACTGTAGTCCTCAGCTGCAGCGACGCATCTACAATCTGCTTTTTTAGATTGTTGATGTCCATGGGCTGTACTTCACTTACGTAGTATAAAGAAAAATAATTATTTTTACCATCCTTGTTCTTGCCAAATTTACGCATTTGGCCAAAAAAAGTGACATCAAAACGTCAAAACATTTCAGTTGATAAAAACATGAACATAAATAAGTCTTGTACGTAATTTTATTTTCGTGTCGACACTCATTATTTAAGTTACCTCAGTTCACTTGTTCCCTTAGACCAGTGGTTCCCAATTAGTTTTTTCTACGTACCACTTTGAGAAAGACCTCGAACTTGGGTAAGTGGGTAAGTGTAAAAAAACGTTTTTTTTCGATTTCCGGCAAAACTAAAAGTCCTATAGAAAAAAGTTGAATGGCAAAGTTGTTGGTAATAAAAAGATCTAAAACTTTTGTATGCACATTTTTTTATATAACCTCAAAATTTATGTGAAAAATTCAACAAACCAAGTTTTTGGTTTTTTATTTTTATCTTTCACAACAACTACTGCCGTTTAATTAAAAAGAATATTTATTTGGCAGTTGTAGAAATAGAAATAGAGATTCTTTATTTGTCAATGTAGTTATATTGAATTATTTTTTTTAAGGATTTTAGTTTAGAGATTGCTGCGCGTACCCCTGGATGCAATCTCGCGTACCCCTGGGGGTACGCGTACCACTAATTGGGAACCACTGCCTTAGACAATTAAACCAAAAGGCGCCACTGACAAATCTGGACGAGCGCCGCCTTTGCACATCATATAAAACTAGTTGTCAAAAGTCAAATCAGATAGATGCACGGAACAAGCTACCCACGCTGCCAAGCGAGGTTTGGAAAGAAAGAGAGAAAAAGCATTTAAGAGCGTTTATTCCTTTTCAAAATGTAACTGTCGATTTTTGTAGTGTTTTGGGAATATTTCGTAAAAACTGAATGAAAGTATGATTTTATTCAACTAACTTTTTAGAATGCAAGTTTTGAAAGGTAAATATAACAATTTCATTCGTAAATACAGCATAATTTTGTAATATAACAACTTAACAGTTAATACTCTTTCAACTAATAAAATAGAAAAGTATGCTTTAGTTATTAAATGTAATTGTCATATTTACCTTTTAAAGCCCACATTCTAAAAAGTTAGTTGAATAAAATCATACTTTCATTCAGTTTTTACGAAATATTCCCAAAACACTACAAAAATTGACAGTTACATTTTGAAAAGGAATACACGCTCTTAATTAGACTCATAAATGCTGGCTGCGCTCGCTGAAAGATTAGACGTGCTGCCTACAACAGTGATTTACATTGAAACTTTAGTCAAACACGCTGTATAAATGCATTTCGCTTTGTAGGTGGATAGAAATTTTATTTGTTTACGCGCGCCGCGCTGCGCTGTGTGTAAATCCGATGGAATTTTTTTTACATGTACCGTCGACGAATTGTTGTACGGAAAAACCTAAACTGGTTTATGTTACACTATGTTGTTGTAATTTTTGTAAGATTATATTGTAAGTGATTTTAATAAATAAATAAATAAACATACGGGCGTAAATCACTGTTGTAGGCAGCACGTAACATGTACAAGGAGGACTTTGTGCCATTTATATTTATTAATGAAATTGACATATTAATTGAATTATGTAAATAGAATGAATAATTATAATTTGTAATTTTATATTAATGAGTGACTAGTAATATTAATTTTATTACTTTAATAATAAGTGTATGAATCTGTGTACAAAAAAAAACAAGACAGACTGACTTGCATATATATTTGCTTTCATTGCGTCTCCATAATGATTAAGTGCTCTTAGCACGTTCCAGTGGCCGTCGATTCGTTTAAAAATATTATTGTTATGAAAAAAATGCCACGTAGATTTTATAAAAAAAAAAAACCCTTTTATTTCCTGTTACAAACTTAAACTATTACATATGATTTCTTAACATCTATTATTTAATTCTTTTACTAAGCATTTACGCTTTTAATTCTAATTGTTAGAAAATACATAATTCAGGTAATTTAGTAAATTTATAAAAAATAAATAAATTAAGCTCTTTAAAAAAAACCATAACTATTGTTTACAATAATTGCATTTAATTTTGTTTCTTTATTTCTATTTTTTTTTCAGGAACCCTGTATTAACAGGTGCAGGCCTCCTCCAATTCCTTCCATTTAGTCCTATCCTGGGTTAATTGTAACCATTTGGGGCCAGCAGTGTTTTTTATTTCATCGTCCCATCTTATTGTAGGTCGGCCTATCTTACTCTTTCCTTTTGGTCCTTTCCATGTAGTGATTCTTGCCGTCCATCTCTGGTCCTGTAAAAAGTAAACAAAATTATAAACACTACCTCGTTGATCTAGTGGTTAGCATTTGCGATCTTTCACCGCGAGGACTCGAGTTCGATTACCAATTATTATTGACGACCGGACGGCGGAGTGGGTAGTGTACCTGCCTGCGACGCCGAGGTTTCGATTGCCACTTAAGACAAATCTTTGTGTGCATGAACATGGGGGTTTGTCTTAGTCTGGGTGTTTTAAGTATGTATTTACAAAAGAAAAGTATATAATGTATTAGTATCAGTTATTCTAGTACCCATAGTACACACAACACCATCTTTATTCTTTATCTTTATTGTTATTATTATGGGATTTTTCTGTCAGAATGTTTATAATAGCAGCATGCAGTTAGATTTGTGCCCGGTGGATGGTGTTAGGCTCACCGCCTATTATATGGGACCTAAACATAACGGGTGTAATATGGGTGCATTACACCTCTGCCATACTCTTCTGGAAAATATAGGCGTGATATTATTATGTCATGTTATGTTATGTAAGTGACGAACAGACGCCGTTTGAGGCCGATTATTGAAACAAGGTGTAAGCCATCCACGTCCGCTGATGACCACGATCCTCAGCCATGAGGGACCAACCGCAGAGAGAATGTTATGTTCAATTGAAAATCGGTAGTCTACGGGCGTCTAAGCTATTAAGATTACGCTAGATCCCACGAGACCGTAGCAGAAACGTTTTAAACAGGTTAAATCGCGAGGAAACAGCTCTTAAGGCGTCTCCCACATTAGGCGTGCGATCGTCGGTCGTGCGGGTGCGCTGGCTGCACATACGTCATTTGTTTATTTATTTATTTATTTTATAGTTAATTACAACGGCTTAGAGCCAATTACAATAATTAACTTAATTATATAGGACATGTTATCAATAAATATAAATATTTTATAAAAGTAACAAATACATAAAAAGTCAATATCAAATTAAGCGGCCGTGGCGCAATGGATAAGGCATCGGTCTTACGATCGAGAGGTCATGGGTTCCAATCCTAGCCATTACCTACACCACGGACGTGAACTTCCTCCTAACACAAGCGAATTAAGCTTAGCTGGAGGGGGTTAACAAGAATACTAGTAATTTGTATTTGCAAATTACTAGTAAGCTTTTCAAAAAAAAAAAATAGAAACATATTAAACAAAAACAATTATTATAATTCAAAATTAAAACAAACATTAAAATAGTACCGTACTTTGCCTCTCATACATACTCTCACAAAACACCAGACATACTTGTTAAATTACCTTCCGTCATACGGCATCGCGTGTTGCTGCTGTGTGACGTGTGTGCAGCCAGCGCGCCCACATGCCCGACGATCGCACACGCCTAATGTGGATAGTAATAATAGTAACTGAATAATCTACAACGATTCAGCAAACGATTAGCTAAAGTTAGCTCGAACCGAAACAATATAACGCTAATCGCGATCGGCCGTTGGATGCGTGACCGTCTTAACATCCGTGCCTCAGAGAGCACGTTATGCCATCGGTCCCGGTTGCCATTTAAAAGATCTATGGCTGCCGTAACGTGTAGTGAGAGGCCAGAAAGTCTGATAACTAGGCAAGATAAGAGTCGCATTACCTCGTAATGAAAGAAAGAAAGAAAGAAACGCTGTAAATACCAGCGCTGTAAAGCGTCTTGCAGCAATGTAAGCGCTCTACAGCACAACGCTGAGCGACATCCCGTTTTCGCGGTTACACTCGGGACAGCTGACTAATGTGACAGGCAATCGCTAAGGAAAAATCTGCTTATTCTTTTCATTTTCTAATTTTTGTTTTTTTTTTTTTTGTCTTTGTTAATTTGATTTTGTTAAGTTAGGTTTAGTTACTACTATTTTTTGTTATGTTCTTTTTTATTTTTTATTTTGCTTTTTTTTTTCTTTGATTGTTTGTTTGTTTTTGTTTTCAACTGTGTTGTCCAGAGTGTGTCTGTGAAATAAATGTTTTTTCTTTCTTTCTTTTCTTTAAACGTTTATTTTGGCAAATCTTAAGCTTAGTGATACACTTTTAAACTACTTATAATAATTATTAGATTGATGTGCCAGAAAAGGTACACACCCCTCAGCATAATACTGGCGCACATCAGCACTACAGCGCTGGTATTCTGGTGCGCCCTGATTGCGAGTAAGGTAGTGTGACATTCGTCCTAATGATGACAATTCCACTGTCACAACACTGTCAGGCACTTTTTTACTGGGTTGTAAAGCTCTGATAGCGTTCCACATAAAATACTGATACTCAGCTGAATTTATTAGACAAGAAGCCCTAATGTCATTGGGAATAGGCTCTGCGAATGATTAAGCAAACCATGGGAGGTTTGGCGTAAGGGGTGACGGGCAGGGGGTGTGAATGGTGAGGGGTGTACGGGGTGGGCGGATATAAATGTTGTAGCAGATAGAATTAAATATCGTTTAGCTGCCTCGGATTACTCCATGACGACATCTTCTAAAGATGAGGTGTACTGGGAGGAATTCATTTTAATTATTTATTTTGCACACATGTAGTTTATAGCCTATATGTTAATCCAAGCTATAAACTACATGTGTGCAAAACTTCATCGCAATCGTTCGGGTAGTTTTTGCGTGAAAGAGTACATATGCACACATCTTCACAAACTTTCGCATTTATAATATTTGAAGGAAGGAAAGGTTTAGCAAGATTTTGTTTAACTTGGGCCTTATTATTATTATGATTATTTATTGATTCAGGTAAACCAACAGTAAACATATTTAAGCACACTGAATAAAAAAACTACTGAGGTGTCAAGGGACACCCGGTAAGACAATTAGTAAAGAAATTTTTATATTTTTAAGTTATAATAATATTTTTTTATTATTAACAATTATAATGTAATATAAACTTAATCAGTAGGCTCAATTTTAGCTTTTTTTTTTTCTATAAGCGAGAGAGAGAGACGGATACAGAAAAATGCGCATTTTTCTGTCTGTCTGATGATGTAGCACCGTAGCTGTAACGTAGCATGTAATTACTACGCCGCTACGAGAATTGCTACGAAATGTGTCGTTACAACTTTTCGTCCCAATTTTTCCCGTCTAGCCCCCTTTCGCAACGCGCGATAAGGAACTTCGTTCCAAAAACATTTACAAACAAAATAAGATTCTAATATGCGTACCTTTGACAGGCATACACATTTGTTAATAATACAATTATAATATAATAAAGCAATAATCTATGATATCAATAACACATGAATGTGATTTATTTTAATATTAATTGTGGTACAAGAAACAAACAGTGTTATAAACACTGTTTAGATAGGAACAAATGGATGAACGTGACGTCACGAAATTACGTAACATACAGTTTTAAAATTTAGGGTCCTGGCAAGAGGTGACCTTAGCTGGTTGGTTAAAGCGACTGCCCGGTGTGCAGAAGGTCGCAGTTTCAAATCTGGCGGTCCCATAATTATTCAACTGTTTTTGAGTATAGGATTTTTATCCAAATAACACAAAATATAGGGCCCATCATCAAATGGCGTGTCCATCGCAATTTCGCCTATAATTCGATAGCTATCCTCATTTCAGGATTCTATACGAAATGCCTTTAATATTGCATTCCACAACGCCCCAATTTCATCAAACTTCTTAATGTTCAGTTTTATTCTAAACCAAGATACATATTTTAATACAAAAACTATTAGAATTTTTGGTATTGTTAGCTCATGTAACCAATTTATGATACATTAACTTTTCGTACCACTTGCTCAAAAAAGTGACATTCTATGCCACAAAAAGCTAACATAACAATAGTCATTTTTAACACGCTTATATTAGCTTCACCTGTATGTTTGTTTGTTTGTTTGTTTGTTTGTTTGTTTGTTTGTATGTAACCGACTCCTTTGGACTCGATTTTGACCCACTTTAAACGGACAGATTTAATTCAAACTTTCTACACTTGTAAAGAATCAGCGACAATATAATAATTTCATAAATTTATCTCATTATCCTGATTAGGATCGCCAGGATTAAAAAAAAACTAAAACTAAAAAGTAAAAAATAAATATAGTTTAAAAAAACTAAAAAAACACGCTTTTAAAGCACATCAAACTAAAAAGTGAAAAATAATTCTTATTATAACCTGAAAATAATAATAAACGAAAAATACTAGTACTATTGTGAAAAAAAGCGTGGGTCGCTCGATAGACGAAAAATATGGCACAGAGCGCCCCACGCTTTTTTCACAATAGTACTAGTATTTTTCGTTTATTATTATTTTCAGGTTATAATAAGAATTATTTTTCACTTTTTAGTTTGATGTGCTTTAAAAGCGTGTTTTTTTAGTTTTTTTAATTAATCTGTTAAAAACAGGGCAAGAAATATGTACTGAATTTCATTCATCCTCTAGGGGGATGTGATTTAAAATTGGAATACTTAGCGAAATTTATACTGAACTACATCTGTGTTTACACCATTGAGTTTGTATTTAAAGCATTATACATCTTTTTAAAAAAGGAATACGCATTTATTATGGAGTTATGAAATTAAATTACGAAAACCGACGAGGCCGTATGAGCTTGATGCCTTGCTTCTCGACAAAAAAATATTAGTCTAAGAATTTGCCGCGTATAAATAATAATTGGACCAATGTTTCCAATGTTAACTTATACTTTTAATTGTCATTATTTTTAATTTAATAATATGCTTATCTCATATTATTATTGTGTTATTTTTTTCGCAAATGGTACGAAAAGTATAGTATTTTCCTCGGTGATAAAGCTGTCTTAGTCTTGGGTGAACTTAAATCCCTCGCTACACTCGGACTCGCTACGCTCGTGAGTAAACCTCGAGTCCTTCGTTACGCTCGCGATTTAAATCGTAACCCGCGAAAGAAGACACTGCTTTATCCCCTTGGTTAATAATCTTCTATTATTTCGTAAATACATACTTATTATTATACATAGAAACACCCAGACCATGACAAACCCCCATGTTCATGCACACAAAGATTTATCTTAAGCAGGAATCGATCCCGGGACCTCAGTGTTGCAGGCAGTTACATTATGCAGTTAATTTTTTTCACAAATACGATATAATTTGTCAATAAATTATGCACCATTTAGGTATTAATATATTTTCTATTATTCTCTTATATAAATATATATTTTAATAACTAGTATTATATTATCTTACTGTTCTATTTTGTTTACTGTTACTTTTGAATGCCTTATTTTTACCATTGTCCTCCTTTTATGAGTCTAATTAAATGCTTTTTCTTTCTTGCTTTCACCATTATGAGCGTGGGTCTTATGTGACAAAGATTTCATTTAGCTTGCATAAAATAATCAAGCATTAATATTATAATTAATTTAACTGAATTGCACATTAGGTATTAGCAACATAACTACATTATGCATTTGTATTATATGCATATGAATCTCTATATGATTGTGAAATAGTTTTGGTGTGTAGCTCTTATTTAATTTTGATTTGTTTCAAATTAAGCTCGTATTATAACTCTCTCTCATTCATTGTTTGTACGGGACAAAAAAATCTAAAGCTTACCAGTTGTCCTAGCTATGTGACAAATGCGACGGGAAGCGATACGATTCCATACACACGCCTCTGTAGATTTCTTTGTCCCGTATGAGAGAGGGTAAATTCGCTCAGCTAGGACAACGCTTTAATGGTAAACTTGAGTTTATCACGTTGGTGAAATCGGCTGTATAGGAATGTCGATCCACCTGGTGTGTCCCCGCCCTGCGACTCCACGGTTTTTCATTCTAACTCAAACTGTGCTAGAGTGTGGTTCTTCCTGACATATTCTAAGTAAGTCAAGTTTTCAATTTACAATCCTGCTAATATTATAAATGTGAACGTTTCTGTAAATGTGTTGATGTTTGATAGTCTTTCACGCAAAAACTACCGGGACAATTTCGATGAAATTTTGCACATTTTTTTTAACGAGACGTAGATATCAGAATCTGTAGATCTGCGTTGTTGTCTGTTGATGGCATCGATACGTATATCTTTAACTAGAATTATTGTTAAATAACGATCGTTAGCAGCGATAGCCGAGTTAGAGACCATAGGAATGCGAAGTCAATAAATCGTTAATATTCGTGTTTTCGAAGATATGTGTGTATTTATCATATAAATTATCGCTCGCTAACGGTGAAGGAAACATCGTGAGGAAACCTGCATGCCTGAGACTGCCTAAAAAGTGCTCGAGGGTGTGTGCTTGCAACATGGATGCGAATGCAGCGTGAAGGACTAAGGCCTAACTGTTATCATCATGAGAAGAAGCCCAAGCCCAGCAGTGGGGCATGTATTAGATTCAGGGCTGCTATTATTATTTATTATAATGTTAAACTTGGTTTTCGATCCTTTTAAAATTGAAAACGTATTAATTTGAATTGGTGAAGTCGGTATTAGTATAAAATATCAAGTTGAGTTTTTATTGATCACAATCCTCATTTCGGAATCTCTTTGATTGGAATTCCATTAATACATTATTAAAAGGATTCCAACTCACTTGTTGCGTCCCTTGATATATAATTATATGCTATGAATAACCGCTGAGTTTAATACGGTTATTCATTCATTGCCTCGATAAATAAATATCTCACGACTCACACACAACGTCATCTAGTCCCAAACTAAGCAGAGCTTGTACTATGGGTACTAGAATAACTGATACTGAATACTAATAAATATATACTTTTCTTTTGTAAATACATACATATTATTATAGAGCAGTTGCTCTATGCATATTATACATAACAAGATGGTTTAGTGGTTAGCGTATGCGCATCTCACCGCGAGGTTCCGGGTTCGTTTCCCGGGTCGGGCAAAGTGTTATTTGTTTCACAATAGCAGCACGTCGCGTTAGACGTTATACTTATAATTTCTATCAGCAAATCAAATCGATTACTTCAATCGTATTTCTCGTAGTATTGCCAACCACTAAAAAGGTTTTTTTAATTGCTTTCCAAAACACTAAAGGCTTAAATAACGCCATAAATTGTTTAAAAAAAAAAAAAAAAAAAAATGTTATAACATTGTTGCAAATTGGAAAATTGGATTATCATCGACATCTTAAACTATTTCTGGCATTATTATATAAATACTTTTGAGTATTGGAAGTCGGATCATTTTTTTTTCACGAAAGTATTGTAATTATATTCCTGCCACGATGTATAATATATCTTCCTGTAATCCAGGGTAATTTCAAAATTCCATAATCTTCTTACATATAAAGAAATCTCCATGTGTTGTTACCCGCTAAATAGATGTAAGTTTTGTTCTTTTCTTTGTTTTCGCTATTGTCATGTCCTCAGATGCCGTTCACACGCCCCTCCCACCTCGCCTTCCCCACCACCTGGCGTCGTTTCACCACCGACCGAGGCACGCTCCGCATCCAGGATGTGACTGAAGACTTGAGGGAACAGGCCTTGGATCTGCTCACCATGTATTTTACCAGGGATGAGCCTCCTTGCAGGTTTATTGGTGAGAACATTCCTCCAACCCTTCATATTGAAGATCCTCTCCAAACACCTAACTTAAGGCTGCTTCCTGAATGCGGCAGTGGTGTGGTAAAATATTGTAATGAAAATACCAGGCGCTCGGTACCGCAGCAAAATCTAAGTGCCTATTTTTCTATTAGAATACTTTACCGTGCCGCTCCAGCGCCGTGTGATCATAAAACGTCCTTTTTTTTAAAAAAAAAAAAAACGAAAGTCGCATAGGAATAACTCCTGTATCGCGAAGTGATCACAAACATACATTTCACACACACAAAGCACACCCAGAGTCCAAACAAATCTTTGCAAATCACACAAAGATTTGTCCGGTGTGGGGATCGAACCCACAACACCACCACGCCAACCGTGCACCTAAGACTAAGGTGTTTCGACAGCGTCATTCTTGACACATAAGGGCTTAAAATTGTAGATAAAAAAGCGCCGAAGGTGCTTCCTAAATATTTTGTAACACTAAGCGTAAGGGAGCGCCTAAGGCGCCTACTAAATCTCTAATCGACATACTGGTCTTCTTTCATTTTTTTGTGTTCTTATTATTTGTTATTTTATGTTTTTAGGGTAAGTACTGCCGAGATAAATCCGACTGTGTCCAAAAAAAGATGTAAAGAGTTGAAGATATATAAACAGGTTTTTATTAATTTTATTTTTTTTATTATTTATTTCATTTTATTTATGACTTTACTAATTAACTCTTTATTTTCATGCTTGTTCCCCGATTACTCGATCATTTTCATCAGGTAACTATGTGATGATGGGATCCTAGACAAATCGAGGGCAACCCTCAAATTTTAAAGGCTTTTATATTGTTTTTCGTGTATTACCTAAAGCTACTCGGATATTTGCATTTAGCCGTTACATGCTTCTTTTCATCGATGTACCATAGTAAAAATAGATAAGTAGGCCAACTCCCGGCGTTTAGGAGCGCACGATACCTAAACTTGCTCGAGGCGCAGGGTTGTCACTTGTCAGATTGATATTTTGAATTACCTGTACTGAAATTATTTTTTTAATTATAAAAAAACGATTTTTTTACAAAACAAAGCATTTATTTATGTCAAGTCAAAGTCAAATCATTTATTTCCATGGGCCCCAAAGGGCGCTTGAACACGTCAAAACAAACATCAACGTTCAAATAAATAAAATTAAAATAAAACTTAAGCTAATTAAATTATAATATTAATTGCAACAAAATGATTTGAATCACCGGAGCTTAGATTGATTTCAATTCAACTTTGAGGTTTGAATTAAAATCAATCCAAGTACCAGCTCCGATGGGTATTACATCATGAGAAGAGCTGGTGAGAAACTCATGTTCACCATCTTTTCAAATAATTCAGACAATTTTGTTTGTTTACTGACAATAATTGTTATGTGTAAGTTATAGCAACCAAAATAACATTAAAACCTTAATGAGTTAATTCTGGGTTTGAAATAGTGTCGTTTGAACAACCATAAACTTCACAATAATATCTTTTGACTCGCGAAGACATTTTGCAGTGCAGCGCGTAACCGTACCTAATTTTTTAAACAAACACCGACCGCTCACAGTAATGACACGGCCCGCACTACCGGTGACCGAGTGAGTGACCGAGCGGCGTAGTGTACATACAAACGGCGCGATGTACCTTTGTTCGAAGATAACATACTTATCTATTTTTACTATGGATGTACCATCAATAAAAAGTAGTCAGTAACGCGCCTTGTAGTCAGTGTCCTGCCTCTAAAATGTTATTTAAATCAGTTCAACCGTTTAGAAGATTAAGCGATAGAAACAGATATACAGAAAACTGTATTTTTGGCAAAGGTAGAATCCAAACAACTATATAACTTCTAATTGATTATTTTTATAGTATTTAGCTTAGCAAATTATACTAAGAAACAGTTGAAAAACATATGGGACCGGCAGGACTTGAACCTGCGGCCTTTCTGCACACCGGGCACATACTTAAGATAGGAACAAATGGATGAACGTGACGTCACGAAATGACGTACCATACAGTACCCGGTGTGCAGTAAGGTCGCAGGTTCAAATCCTGTCGGTCCCATATCTTTTTAACTGTTTCTTAGTATAACTATATAACTGAAAGAACATTGTTATTTTGAGATTAAAAACCGCCACTTTAATTTTATTTATTTGTTGTATGATTGATGACCGGATGGCGGAGTGGGTACTGCACCTGCCTGCGACGCCGAGGTCGTGGGTTCGATTCCCACTTAAGACAAATCTTTGTGTGCATGAACATGGGGGTTTGTCTTAGTCTGGTTGTTTCTATGTATAATAAGTATGTATTTACAAAAGAAAAGTATATATATGTATTAGTATCAGTTATTCTAGTACCCATAGTACAAGCTCTGCTTAGTTTGGGACTAGATGGTGTTGTGTGTGAGTTGTGAGATATTTATTATTTATTTATCTCCCATCCGCTTTGATGGTAACCTTATCTCATGCTCTTAAAATTGATTAATTATTCAACACTCATTCTCTAACCTTCCACTCCCTTCCCCAGAGATCCACAACCACCCCACAGCGCTGGCCGAACTCCAGAAGCTGTGGCGGAACACTCTGAAGGACAACTTCTCCATCGCGTGCGTGGTAGATGACGATGAACTGCCTCCCAGGATCGTGGGGCTCAATGTGCTGACAGTGGTCTGCCAGGAAGATAAAGAGGAACCTTTTCAGGTACAAAAAGTAATTAGACTGCCTTGTTAGTGTAGGCTTACAAGGCAGTCGATATACTTATATATGCGGCGTCATGCCCAGGTCGGGCAAAGCACTGAGCGTGGCCGGCACGCACCCACCAACCGCGCACTCCGTTCTATCGGGGACACGCATAGAAATCTTAATAATAAGGCAATAGAAATGTCAAAGACGCGTGACCTTGTCGCCGCGCATCTGTCTAGTCAAACACAAGTGCGAGTTGAGGAATTGTCGTCTTAATGTCATCGCAAAAAGAATAATTTTGTTTGCAGGAATACAAGCGCATGAGTCTAATCGAACATAAGTGTGAGTTGAGGAATTGTCGTCTTAATGTCATCGCCAAAAAGAATAATTTTGTTTGCAGGAATACAAAAAGTGGTATTTGAAAAACGGCGACATGCGTCCCAGTGTTAAAAGATAGTCGATAGCATTTCTATTGACTAGTTATTAAGATTTCTATGGGGACACGCTTGCCCAGTGTAGCGTACGACTGCTGACGCTACAAATTGTACTTAGGCGCAAATGCGCAGTTGCTCGGCTCGGCAGTCGTCTCTCCACATTCACGCCGTTAGGTCATTAGGATTAGTTAATAATATAAGTATATATAACTGGTACCAGTTATTTAAGTATATATAATTAACACGCAACCTCTATCAATCACCACCAACATGAAGAACCCCCTACACCCAGCACCACGAACTTGATTTATTCGCCGATGGATTAGAACATTAAATTTGTTTAATCAATTTTATATATTTTTAAATGACATAAATTAGACATTTTATTGTGACATGATTATTATTATAACTAAGTAATTATTTTGTTTTTATATAATATAATAATAATTTATTTACGTAAAAAAATAATGCAGTAAGTACAAAGATTACACTATTATTAGTAGTACATTAATAGTAATGACTGGTTTTCTACAATTAAAGTGGCTGTGGTTCTGTTCTCCTGGCTAGGTTACAGAATAACCTGTGTGAACGAGTGACAGTGCAGTTCCCCGTTTTATTTTTTATTAGTCCGGATTTGACACTATACTGACATTATATTTCTTTTTATTTCTATAAATTATTATCATTCGAATCTATTGTTATTATTGTATTTGTATTGACATTAAAATTCTATTCTATGTAACAAGCTTGTAAATAATTTAATTTTATATACTTTTTTATGTTTAATATTGACATAACACTTATCTTGTAAGCGTTTTGGATGTAACATCTGTTAGCTTGTAAGATGAAATGAATAAATAAATAAATAAAATAAAGTGTTATTTGGGATTATTCTATCAGGAAATTCTGAATAGCAACACGGAGTTGGAATTGTGCCCGGTGGATAGCGAAAGGCCCCTATCCTATGGGACCTAATCATAACAGGTGAAGTGTGGGTGTTGTACACCTCTGCCACACCTTTCTAGGTAATATAGGCGTGATGTTACGTTATGTAATAACTTTATGGCTTTTATTAGGAAGGGAAACCTTCATATCAATATTCACCCCCTAAATATGTTTGCTTCCCAAGTAGCGAACCAGCTTCTCCATGAAACCATTTTTCCTATAGGTTTTGAAGAAATATCCTTTCCTGTTACGCGCAGACAAAACGCGATACTTGTTATTTTAACCCAGGCGTGAGTTGGTCGCGTCCCGTCCGCGCAGGCCTTAAATAAATATTTCTCAACTTACACACAACGCCATCTAGTCCCAAACTAAGCAGAGCTTGTAATATGGGTACTAGAATAACTGATACTAATACATATATACTTTTTTTTGTAAATAAATACTTATTATACATAGAAACACCCGACTAAGACAAACCCTCATGTTCATGCACACAAAGATTTGTCTTAAGCGGGAATCGAACCCGCGACCTCGGCGTCGCATGCAGGTACACTGCCCACTCCGCCACCCGGTCGGTCCTTTCATATACTTTACTATCAACGCGTCTATGTCCTGTCAGCAATGCATCCTAGTCTTTTCTGTATGCCCCCTAAAGTCTACCATCTTTTACAGACGGACGACAAAGTCTGGGCACAACTCTTTGGAGCAGTAGACCTGGTGGCCAGGAGTGTGGACATCTTCTCGAAGTACAATGTGGAAAAGTACCTGACTGCTTATGGACTGGTGGTGCATCCTGATTGGAGGGGACGGAATGTTGGCAAGGAATTGCTGCTGGCTAGGTAGGTAAAGCATATTGTGTTACTTTTGAACGTGTGTAAGCAAGGCTCTTTGTGAACGTGTTTGTAAAATATCTATAAGTCTGTAAGTTCTGATTGCTTGCAACATTATCTTACAATTGTTTACAAAATATGCAACGCAGCGCGTCTTTTCTACCTTCTTTGGTGCGCCGTAGAAGATTTTGAGGTGCGCCGCGAAACGTGACATTTGCCTGTAAACTTAGGGGATCTCTAAATATTTGGAGTAGTAAGCACCTAGGCTCTTAGGGTGTCGTGACAAAATATATAAGAACCAAATGCGCCACGAATGATAAAATGTTTCGGATTTGACTGGCTCAGAAGGATGTAGTCTTTCAACGTAGCCACGTAGCTGCAAGTGCTACGAAAAAGGACTAAGATTGTCCTTTGTCGTCACTACGTAGCTACGAGTACAGTAGTACTAGTTAAAGGACTACGATTGTCCTTTGATGTGACTACGTAGCTACGAGTGCTACGTCAAAGAACTATGATTGTTCTACGATGTGTCTACGTAGCTACAAGTGCTACGTCAAAGGACTACGATTGTTCTATGATGTGACTACGTAGCTACGAGTGCTACGTCAAAGGACTACGATTGTTCTACGACGTGACTACGTAGCTACGAGTGCTACGTCAAAGGAGTACGATTGTTCTATGATGTGACTACGTAGCTACGAGTGCTACGTCAAAGGACTACGATTGTTCTACGACGTGACTACGTAGCTACGAGTGCTATGTCAAAGGAGTACGATTGTTCTATGATGTGACTACGTAGCTACGAGAGCTACGTCAAAGGACTACGATTGTTCTACGATGTGACTACGTAGCTACGAGTGCTACGTCAAAGCACTACGATTGTTCTATGATGTGACTACGTAGCTACGAGTGCTACGTCAAAGGACTACGATTGTTCTTTGACGTTACTACGTAGCTGCGAACGCTACGATGTGACTACGTAGCTACGCGTGCTACGTCAAAGGACTACGATTGTTCTACGATGTGACTACGTAGCTAAGAGTGCTACGTCAAAGGACTACGATTGTTCTATGATGTGACTAAGAAGCTACGAGTGCTACGTCAAAGGACTATGATTGTTCTTTGACGTTACTACGTAGCTACGAGTGCTACGTCAAAGGACTATGATTGTTCTTTGACGTTACTACGTAGCTGCGAACGCTACGTCAAAGGACTACGATTGTTCTACAATGTGACTACGTAGCTACGAGTGCTACGTCAAAGGACTACGATTGTTCTACGATGTGACTACGTAGCTTCGAGTGCTACGTCAAAGAACTACGATTGTTCTACGATTTGACTACGTAGCTACGAGAACTACGTCAAAGGACTACGATTGTTCTACGATGTGACTACGTAGCTACGAGTGCTACGTCAAAGGACTACGATTGTTCTACGATGTGACTACGTAGCTAAGAGTGCTACGTCAAAGGACTATGATTGTTCTTTGACGTTACTACGTAGCTGCGAACGCTACGTCATAGGACTACGATTGTTCTACAATGTGACTACGTAGCTACGAGTGCTACGTCAAAGGACTACGATTGTTCTACGATGTGACTACGTAGCTTCGAGTGCTACGTCAAAGGACTACGATTGTTCTACGATTTGACTACGTAGCTACGAGTGCTACTTTAAAGGACTACGATTGTTCTACGATTTGACTACGTAGCTACGAGTGCTACGTCAAAGGACTACGATTGTTCTACGATGTGACTACGTAGCTACGAGTGCTACGTCAAAGGACTACGATTGTTCTATGATGTGACTAAGTAGCTACGAGTGCTACGTCAAAGGACTATGATTGTTCTTTGACGTTACTACGTAGCTACGAGTGCTACGCTAAAGGACTATGATTGTTCTTTGACGTTACTACGTAGCTGCGAACGCTACGTCAAAGGACTACGATTGTTCTACGATGTGACTACGTAGCTACGAGTGCTACGTCAAAGGACTACGATTGTTCTACAATGTGACTACGTAGCTACGAGTGCTACGTCAAAGGACTACGATTGTTCTACGATGTGACTACGTAGCTAAGAGTGCTACGTCAAAGGACTACGATTGTTCTACGATGTGACTACGTAGCTACGAGTGCTACGTCAAAGGACTACGATTGTTCTACGATTTGACTACGTTGCTACGAGTGCTACGTCAAAGGACTACGATTGTTCAACGATGTGACTACGTAGCTACGAGTGCTACGTCAAAGGACTACGATTGTTCTACGATGTGACTACGTAGCTAAGAGTGCTACGTCAAAGGACTACGATTGTTCTATGATGTGACTAAGTAGCTACGAGTGCTACGTCAAAGGACTATGATTGTTCTTTGACGTTACAACGTAGCTGCGAACGCTACGTCAAAGGACTACGATTGTTCTACGATGTGACTACGTAACTACGAGTGCTACGTCAAAGGACTAGGATTGTTCTACGATGTGACTACGTAGCTACGAGTGCTACGTCAAAGGACTACGATTGTTCTACGATGTGACTACGTAGCTAAGAGTGCTACGTCAAAGGACTACGATTGTTCTATGATGTGACTAAGTAGCTACGAGTGCTACGTAAAAGGACTATGATTGTTCTTTGACGTTACTACGTAGCTGCGAACGCTACGTCAAAGGACTACGATTGTTCTACCATGTGACTACGTAGCTAAGAGTGCTACGTCAAAGGACTACGATTGTTCTATGATGTGACTAAGTAGCTACGAGTGCTACGTCAAAGGACTACGATTGTTCTACGATGTGACTACGTAGCTAAGAGTGCTACGTCAAAGGACTATGATTGTTCTTTGACGTTACTACGTAGCTGCGAACGCTACGTCATAGGACTACGATTGTTCTACAATGTGACTACGTAGCTACGAGTGCTACGTCAAAGGACTACGATTGTTCTACGATGTGACTACGTAGCTTCGAGTGCTACGTCAAAGGACTACGATTGTTCTACGATTTGACTACGTAGCTACGAGTGCTACTTTAAAGGACTACGATTGTTCTACGATTTGACTACGTAGCTACGAGTGCTACGTCAAAGGACTACGATTGTTCTACGATGTGACTACGTAGCTACGAGTGCTACGTCAAAGGACTACGATTGTTCTATGATGTGACTAAGTAGCTACGAGTGCTACGTCAAAGGACTATGATTGTTCTTTGACGTTACTACGTAGCTACGAGTGCTACGCTAAAGGACTATGATTGTTCTTTGACGTTACTACGTAGCTGCGAACGCTACGTCAAAGGACTACGATTGTTCTACGATGTGACTACGTAGCTACGAGTGCTACGTCAAAGGACTACGATTGTTCTACAATGTGACTACGTAGCTACGAGTGCTACGTCAAAGGACTACGATTGTTCTACGATGTGACTACGTAGCTAAGAGTGCTACGTCAAAGGACTACGATTGTTCTACGATGTGACTACGTAGCTACGAGTGCTACGTCAAAGGACTACGATTGTTCTACGATTTGACTACGTAGCTACGAGTGCTACGTCAAAGGACTACGATTGTTCTACGATGTGACTACGTAGCTACGAGTGCTACGTCAAAGGACTACGATTGTTCTACGATGTGACTACGTAGCTAAGAGTGCTACGTCAAAGGACTACGATTGTTCTATGATGTGACTAAGTAGCTACGAGTGCTACGTCAAAGGACTACGATTGTTCTACGATGTGACTACGTAACTACGAGTGCTACGTCAAAGGACTAGGATTGTTCTACGATGTGACTACGTAGCTACGAGTGCTACGTCAAAGGACTACGATTGTTCTACGATGTGACTACGTAGCTAAGAGTGCTACGTCAAAGGACTACGATTGTTCTATGATGTGACTAAGTAGCTACGAGTGCTACGTAAAAGGACTATGATTGTTCTTTGACGTTACTACGTAGCTGCGAACGCTACGTCAAAGGACTACGATTGTTCTACCATGTGACTACGTAGCTAAGAGTGCTACGTCAAAGGACTACGATTGTTCTATGATGTGACTAAGTAGCTACGAGTGCTACGTCAAAGGACTATGATTGTTCTTTGACGTTACTACGTAGCTGCGAACGCTACGTCAAAGGACTACGATTGTTCTACGATGTGACTACGTAGCTAAGAGTGCTACGTCAAAGGACTACGATTGTTCTATGATGTGACTAAGTAGCTACGAGTGCTACGTAAAAGGACTATGATTGTTCTTTGACGTTACTACGTAGCTGCGAACGCTACGTCAAAGGACTACGATTGTTCTACCATGTGACTACGTAGCTAAGAGTGCTACGTCAAAGGACTACGATTAATCTATGATGTGACTACATAGCTACGAGTGCTACGTCAAAGGACTACGATTGTTCTACGATGTGACTACGTAGCTACGAGTGCTACGTCAAAGGACTACGATTGTTCTACGATGTGACTACGTAGCTACGAGTGCTACGTCAAAGGACTATGATTGTTCTTTGACGTTACTACGTAGCTGCGAACGCTACGTCAAAGGACTACGTTTGTTCTACGATGTGACTACGTAGCTACGAGTGCTACGTCAAAGGACTACGATTGTTCTACGATGTGACTACGTAGCTAAGAGTGCTACGTCAAAGGACTACGATTGTTCTATGATGTGACTAAGTAGCTACGAGTGCTACGTCAAAGGACTATGATTGTTCTTTGACGTTACTACGTAGCTGCGAACGCTACGTCAAAGGACTACGATTGTTCTACGATGTTACTACGTAACTACGAGTGCTACGTCAAAGGACTAGGATTGTTCTACGATGTGACTACGTAGCTACGAGTGCTACGTCAAAGGACTACGATTGTTCTACGATGTGACTACGTAGCTAAGAGTGCTACGTCAAAGGACTACGATTGTTCTATGATGTGACTAAGTAGCTACGAGTGCTACGTAAAAGGACTATGATTGTTCTTTGACGTTACTACGTAGCTGCGAACGCTACGTCAAAGGACTACGATTGTTCTACCATGTGACTACGTAGCTAAGAGTGCTACGTCAAAGCACTACGATTGTTCTATGATGTGACTACGTAGCTACGAGTGCTACGTCAAAGGACTACGATTGTTCTACGATGTGACTACGTAGCTAAGAGTGCTACGTCAAAGGACTACGATTGTTCTATGATGTGACTAAGTAGCTACGAGTGCTACGTCGAAGGACTATGATTGTTCTTTGACGTTACTACGTAGCTACGAGTGCTACGTCAAAGGACTATGATTGTTCTTTGACGTTACTACGAAGCTGCGAACGCTACGTCAAAGGACTACGATTGTTCTACAATGTGACTACGTAGCTACGAGTGCTACGTCAAAGGACTACGATTGTTCTACGATTTGACTACGTAGCTACGAGTGCTACGTCTAAGGACTACGATTGTTCTATGATGTGACTAAGTAGCTACGAGTGCTACGTCAAAGGACTATGATTGTTCTTTGACGTTACTACGTAGCTACGAGTGCTACGTCAAAGGACTATGATTGTTCTTTGACGTTACTACGTAGCTGCGAACGCTACGTCAAAGGACTACGATTGTTCTACGATGTGACTACGTAGCTACGAGTGCTACGTCAAAGGACTACGATTGTTCTACGATGTAACTACGTAGCTACGAGTGCTACGTCAAAGGACTACGATTGTTCTACGATGTAACTACGTAGCTACGAGTGCTACGTCAAAGGACTACGATTGTTCTATGATGTGAATACGTAGCTACGAGTGCTACGTTAAAGGACTACGATTGTTCTACGATGTGACTACGTAGCTACGAGTGCTACGTCAAAGGACTACGATTGTTCTACGATTTGACTAAGTAGCTACGAGTGCTACGTCAAAGGACTACGATTGTTCTACGATGTAACTACGTAGCTACGAGTGCTACGTCAAAGGACTACGATTGTTCTATGATGTGAATACGTAGCTACGAGTGCTACGTCAAAGGACTACGATTGTTCTACGATGTGACTACGTAGCTACGAGTGCTACGTCAAAGGACTACGATTGTTCTACGATTTGACTAAGTAGCTACGAGTGCTACGTCAAAGGACTATGATTGTTCTTTGACGTTACTACGTAGCTGCGAACGCTACGTCAAAGGACTACGATTGTTCTACCATGTGACTACGTAGCTAAGAGTGCTACGTCAAAGGACTACGATTGTTCTATGATGTGACTAAGTAGCTACGAGTGCTACGTCAAAGGACTATGATTGTTCTTTGACGTTACTACGTAGCTGCGAACGCTACGTCAAAGGACTACGATTGTTCTACCATGTGACTACGTAGCTAAGAGTGCTACGTCAAAGGACTACGATTGTTCTATGATGTGACTAAGTAGCTACGAGTGCTACGTCAAAGGACTATGATTGTTCTTTGACGTTACTACGTAGCTGCGAACGCTACGTCAAAGGACTACGATTGTTCTACGATGTGACTACGTAGCTAAGAGTGCTACGTCAAAGGACTACGATTAATCTATGATGTGACTACATAGCTACGAGTGCTACGTCAAAGGACTATGATTGTTCTTTGACGTTACTACGTAGCTGCGAACGCTACGTCAAAGGACTACGTTTGTTCTACGATGTGACTACGTAGCTACGAGTGCTACGTCAAAGGACTACGATTGTTCTACGATGTGACTACGTAGCTACGAGTGCTACGTCAAAGCACTACGATTGTTCTATGATGTGACTACGTAGCTACGAGTGCTACGTCAAAGGACTACGATTGTTCTACGATGTGACTACGTAGCTAAGAGTGCTACGTCAAAGGACTACGATTGTTCTATGATGTGACTAAGTAGCTACGAGAGCTACGTCGAAGGACTATGATTGTTCTTTGACGTTACTACGTAGCTACGAGTGCTACGTCAAAGGACTATGATTGTTCTTTGACGTTACTACGAAGCTGCGAACGCTACGTCAAAGGACTACGATTGTTCTACAATGTGACTACGTAGCTACGAGTGCTACGTCAAAGGACTACGATTGTTCTACGATTTGACTACGTAGCTACGAGTGCTACGTCTAAGGACTACGATTGTTCTATGATGTGACTAAGTAGCTACGAGTGCTACGTCAAAGGACTATGATTGTTCTTTGACGTTACTACGTAGCTACGAGTGCTACGTCAAAGGACTATGATTGTTCTTTGACGTTACTACGTAGCTGCGAACGCTACGTCAAAGGACTACGATTGTTCTACGATGTGACTACGTAGCTACGAGTGCTACGTCAAAGGACTACGATTGTTCTACGATGTAACTACGTAGCTACGAGTGCTACGTCAAAGGACTACGATTGTTCTATGATGTGAATACGTAGCTACGAGTGCTACGTTAAAGGACTACGATTGTTCTACGATGTGACTACGTAGCTACGAGTGCTACGTCAAAGGACTACGATTGTTCTACGATTTGACTAAGTAGCTACGAGTGCTACGTCAAAGGACTATGATTGTTCTTTGACGTTACTACGTAGCTGCGAACGCTACGTCAAAGGACTACGATTGTTCTACCATGTGACTACGTAGCTAAGAGTGCTACGTCAAAGGACTACGATTGTTCTATGATGTGACTAAGTAGCTACGAGTGCTACGTCAAAGGACTACGATTGTTCTACGATTTGACTACGTAGCTACGAGTGCTACGTCAAAGGACTACGATTGTTCTATGATGTAACTAAGTAGCTACGAGTGATACGTCAAAGGACTATGATTGTTCTTTGACGTTACTACGTAGCTACGAGTGCTACGCTAAAGGACTATGATTGTTCTTTGACGTTACTACGTAGCTGCGAACGCTACGTCAAAGGACTACGATTGTTCTACGATGTGACTACGTAGCTACGAGTGCTACGTCAAAGGACTACGATTGTTCTACGATGTGACTACGTAGCTACGAGTGCTACGTCAAAGGACTACGATTGTTCTACGATGTGACTACGTAGCTAAGAGTGCTACGTCAAAGGACTACGATTGTTCTACGATGTGACTAAGTAGCTACGAGTGCTACGTCAAAGGACTACGATTGTTCTACGATTTGACTACGTAGCTACGAGTGCTACGTCAAAGGACTACGATTGTTCTACGATGTGACTACGTAGCTACGAGTGCTACGTCAAAGGACTACGATTGTTCTACGATGTGACTACGTAGCTAAGAGTGCTACGTCAAAGGACTACGATTGTTCTATGATGTGACTAAGTAGCTACGAGTGCTACGTCAAAGGACTATGATTGTTCTTTGACGTTACTACGTAGCTGCGAACGCTACGTCAAAGGACTACGATTGTTCTACGATGTGACTACGTAACTACGAGTGCTACGTCAAAGGACTACGATTGTTCTACGATTTGACTACGTAGCTACGAGTGCTACGTCTAAGGACTACGATTGTTCTATGATGTGACTAAGTAGCTACGAGTGCTACGTCAAAGGACTATGATTGTTCTTTGACGTTACTACGTAGCTACGAGTGCTACGTCAAAGGACAATGATTGTTCTTTGACGTTACTACGTAGCCTCGAACGCTACGTCAAAGGACTACGATTGTTCTTTGACGTTACTACGTAGCTGCGAACGCTACGTCAAAGGACTACGATTGTTCTACGATGTGACTACGTAGCTACGAGTGCTACGTCAAAGGACTACGATTGTTCTACGATGTAACTACGTAGCTACGAGTGCTACGTCAAAGGACTACGATTGTTCTATGATGTGAATACGTAGCTACGAGTGCTACGTTAAAGGACTACGATTGTTCTACGATGTGACTACGTAGCTACGAGTGCTACGTCAAAGGACTACGATTGTTCTACGATTTGACTAAGTAGCTACGAGTGCTACGTCAAAGGACTATGATTGTTCTTTGACGTTACTACGTAGCTGCGAACGCTACGTCAAAGGACTACGATTGTTCTACCATGTGACTACGTAGCTAAGAGTGCTACGTCAAAGGACTACGATTGTTCTATGATGTGACTAAGTAGCTACGAGTGCTACGTCAAAGGACTATGATTGTTCTTTGACGTTACTACGTAGCTGCGAACGCTACGTCAAAGGACTACGATTGTTCTACGATGTGACTACGTAGCTAAGAGTGCTACGTCAAAGGACTACGATTGTTCTATGATGTGACTAAGTAGCTACGAGTGCTACGTAAAAGGACTATGATTGTTCTTTGACGTTACTACGTAGCTGCGAACGCTACGTCAAAGGACTACGATTGTTCTACGATGTGACTACGTAGCTAAGAGTGCTACGTCAAAGGACTACGATTAATCTATGATGTGACTACATAGCTACGAGTGCTACGTCAAAGGACTATGATTGTTCTTTGACGTTACTACGTAGCTGCGAACGCTACGTCAAAGGACTACGTTTGTTCTACGATGTGACTACGTAGCTACGAGTGCTACGTCAAAGGACTACGATTGTTCTACGATGTGACTACGTAGCTACGAGTGCTACGTCAAAGCACTACGATTGTTCTATGATGTGACTACGTAGCTACGAGTGCTACGTCAAAGGACTACGATTGTTCTACGATGTGACTACGTAGCTAAGAGTGCTACGTCAAAGGACTACGATTGTTCTATGATGTGACTAAGTAGCTACGAGAGCTACGTCGAAGGACTATGATTGTTCTTTGACGTTACTACGTAGCTACGAGTGCTACGTCAAAGGACTATGATTGTTCTTTGACGTTACTACGAAGCTGCGAACGCTACGTCAAAGGACTACGATTGTTCTACAATGTGACTACGTAGCTACGAGTGCTACGTCAAAGGACTACGATTGTTCTACGATTTGACTACGTAGCTACGAGTGCTACGTCTAAGGACTACGATTGTTCTATGATGTGACTAAGTAGCTACGAGTGCTACGTCAAAGGACTATGATTGTTCTTTGACGTTACTACGTAGCTACGAGTGCTACGTCAAAGGACTATGATTGTTCTTTGACGTTACTACGTAGCTGCGAACGCTACGTCAAAGGACTACGATTGTTCTACGATGTGACTACGTAGCTACGAGTGCTACGTCAAAGGACTACGATTGTTCTACGATGTAACTACGTAGCTACGAGTGCTACGTCAAAGGACTACGATTGTTCTATGATGTGAATACGTAGCTACGAGTGCTACGTTAAAGGACTACGATTGTTCTACGATGTGACTACGTAGCTACGAGTGCTACGTCAAAGGACTACGATTGTTCTACGATTTGACTAAGTAGCTACGAGTGCTACGTCAAAGGACTATGATTGTTCTTTGACGTTACTACGTAGCTGCGAACGCTACGTCAAAGGACTACGATTGTTCTACCATGTGACTACGTAGCTAAGAGTGCTACGTCAAAGGACTACGATTGTTCTATGATGTGACTAAGTAGCTTCGAGTGCTACGTCAAAGGACTACGATTGTTCTACGATTTGACTACGTAGCTACGAGTGCTACGTCAAAGGACTACGATTGTTCTATGATGTAACTAAGTAGCTACGAGTGATACGTCAAAGGACTATGATTGTTCTTTGACGTTACTACGTAGCTACGAGTGCTACGCTAAAGGACTATGATTGTTCTTTGACGTTACTACGTAGCTGCGAACGCTACGTCAAAGGACTACGATTGTTCTACGATGTGACTACGTAGCTACGAGTGCTACGTCAAAGGACTACGATTGTTCTAAAATGTGACTACGTAGCTACGAGTGCTACGTCAAAGGACTACGATTGTTCTACGATGTGACTACGTAGCTAAGAGTGCTACGTCAAAGGACTACGATTGTTCTACGATGTGACTAAGTAGCTACGAGTGCTACGTCAAAGGACTACGATTGTTCTACGATTTGACTACGTAGCTACGAGTGCTACGTCAAAGGACTACGATTGTTCTACGATGTGACTACGTAGCTACGAGTGCTACGTCAAAGGACTACGATTGTTCTACGATGTGACTACGTAGCTAAGAGTGCTACGTCAAAGGACTACGATTGTTCTATGATGTGACTAAGTAGCTACGAGTGCTACGTCAAAGGACTATGATTGTTCTTTGACGTTACTACGTAGCTGCGAACGCTACGTCAAAGGACTACGATTGTTCTACGATGTGACTACGTAACTACGAGTGCTACGTCAAAGGACTACGATTGTTCTACGATTTGACTACGTAGCTACGAGTGCTACGTCTAAGGACTACGATTGTTCTATGATGTGACTAAGTAGCTACGAGTGCTACGTCAAAGGACTATGATTGTTCTTTGACGTTACTACGTAGCTACGAGTGCTACGTCAAAGGACAATGATTGTTCTTTGACATTACTACGTAGCCTCGAACGCTACGTCAAAGGACTACGATTGTTCTTTGACGTTACTACGTAGCTGCGAACGCTACGTCAAAGGACTACGATTGTTCTACGATGTGACTACGTAGCTACGAGTGCTACGTCAAAGGACTACGATTGTTCTACGATGTAACTACGTAGCTACGAGTGCTACGTCAAAGGACTACGATTGTTCTATGATGTGAATACGTAGCTACGAGTGCTACGTTAAAGGACTACGATTGTTCTACGATGTGACTACGTAGCTACGAGTGCTACGTCAAAGGACTACGATTGTTCTACGATTTGACTAAGTAGCTACGAGTGCTACGTCAAAGGACTATGATTGTTCTTTGACGTTACTACGTAGCTGCGAACGCTACGTCAAAGGACTACGATTGTTCTACCATGTGACTACGTAGCTAAGAGTGCTACGTCAAAGGACTACGATTGTTCTATGATGTGACTAAGTAGCTACGAGTGCTACGTCAAAGGACTATGATTGTTCTTTGACGTTACTACGTAGCTGCGAACGCTACGTCAAAGGACTACGATTGTTCTACGATGTGACTACGTAGCTAAGAGTGCTACGTCAAAGGACTACGATTAATCTATGATGTGACTACATAGCTACGAGTGCTACGTCAAAGGACTATGATTGTTCTTTGACGTTACTACGTAGCTGCGAACGCTACGTCAAAGGACTACGTTTGTTCTACGATGTGACTACGTAGCTACGAGTGCTACGTCAAAGGACTACGATTGTTCTACGATGTGACTACGTAGCTACGAGTGCTACGTCAAAGCACTACGATTGTTCTATGATGTGACTACGTAGCTACGAGTGCTACGTCAAAGGACTACGATTGTTCTACGATGTGACTACGTAGCTAAGAGTGCTACGTCAAAGGACTACGATTGTTCTATGATGTGACTAAGTAGCTACGAGAGCTACGTCGAAGGACTATGATTGTTCTTTGACGTTACTACGTAGCTACGAGTGCTACGTCAAAGGACTATGATTGTTCTTTGACGTTACTACGAAGCTGCGAACGCTACGTCAAAGGACTACGATTGTTCTACAATGTGACTACGTAGCTACGAGTGCTACGTCAAAGGACTACGATTGTTCTACGATTTGACTACGTAGCTACGAGTGCTACGTCTAAGGACTACGATTGTTCTATGATGTGACTAAGTAGCTACGAGTGCTACGTCAAAGGACTATGATTGTTCTTTGACGTTACTACGTAGCTACGAGTGCTACGTCAAAGGACTATGATTGTTCTTTGACGTTACTACGTAGCTGCGAACGCTACGTCAAAGGACTACGATTGTTCTACGATGTGACTACGTAGCTACGAGTGCTACGTCAAAGGACTACGATTGTTCTACGATGTAACTACGTAGCTACGAGTGCTACGTCAAAGGACTACGATTGTTCTATGATGTGAATACGTAGCTACGAGTGCTACGTTAAAGGACTACGATTGTTCTACGATGTGACTACGTAGCTACGAGTGCTACGTCAAAGGACTACGATTGTTCTACGATTTGACTAAGTAGCTACGAGTGCTACGTCAAAGGACTATGATTGTTCTTTGACGTTACTACGTAGCTGCGAACGCTACGTCAAAGGACTACGATTGTTCTACCATGTGACTACGTAGCTAAGAGTGCTACGTCAAAGGACTACGATTGTTCTATGATGTGACTAAGTAGCTTCGAGTGCTACGTCAAAGGACTACGATTGTTCTACGATTTGACTACGTAGCTACGAGTGCTACGTCAAAGGACTACGATTGTTCTATGATGTAACTAAGTAGCTACGAGTGATACGTCAAAGGACTATGATTGTTCTTTGACGTTACTACGTAGCTACGAGTGCTACGCTAAAGGACTATGATTGTTCTTTGACGTTACTACGTAGCTGCGAACGCTACGTCAAAGGACTACGATTGTTCTACGATGTGACTACGTAGCTACGAGTGCTACGTCAAAGGACTACGATTGTTCTACAATGTGACTACGTAGCTACGAGTGCTACGTCAAAGGACTACGATTGTTCTACGATGTGACTACGTAGCTAAGAGTGCTACGTCAAAGGACTACGATTGTTCTACGATGTGACTAAGTAGCTACGAGTGCTACGTCAAAGGACTACGATTGTTCTACGATTTGACTACGTAGCTACGAGTGCTACGTCAAAGGACTACGATTGTTCTACGATGTGACTACGTAGCTACGAGTGCTACGTCAAAGGACTACGATTGTTCTACGATGTGACTACGTAGCTAAGAGTGCTACGTCAAAGGACTACGATTGTTCTATGATGTGACTAAGTAGCTACGAGTGCTACGTCAAAGGACTATGATTGTTCTTTGACGTTACTACGTAGCTGCGAACGCTACGTCAAAGGACTACGATTGTTCTACGATGTGACTACGTAACTACGAGTGCTACGTCAAAGGACTAGGATTGTTCTACGATGTGACTACGTAGCTACGAGTGCTACGTCAAAGGACTACGATTGTTCTACGATGTGACTACGTAGCTACGAGTGCTACGTCAAAGGACTACGATTGTTCTATGATGTGAATACGTAGCTACGAGTGCTACGTTAAAGGACTACGATTGTTCTACGATGTGACTACGTAGCTACGAGTGCTACGTCAAAGGACTACGATTGTTCTACGATTTGACTAAGTAGCTACGAGTGCTACGTCAAAGGACTATGATTGTTCTTTGACGTTACTACGTAGCTGCGAACGCTACGTCAAAGGACTACGATTGTTCTACCATGTGACTACGTAGCTAAGAGTGCTACGTCAAAGGACTACGATTGTTCTATGATGTGACTAAGTAGCTTCGAGTGCTACGTCAAAGGACTACGATTGTTCTACGATTTGACTACGTAGCTACGAGTGCTACGTCAAAGGACTACGATTGTTCTATGATGTAACTAAGTAGCTACGAGTGATACGTCAAAGGACTATGATTGTTCTTTGACGTTACTACGTAGCTACGAGTGCTACGCTAAAGGACTATGATTGTTCTTTGACGTTACTACGTAGCTGCGAACGCTACGTCAAAGGACTACGATTGTTCTACGATGTGACTACGTAGCTACGAGTGCTACGTCAAAGGACTACGATTGTTCTACGATGTGACTACGTAGCTACGAGTGCTACGTCAAAGGACTACGATTGTTCTACGATGTGACTACGTAGCTAAGAGTGCTACGTCAAAGGACTACGATTGTTCTACGATGTGACTAAGTAGCTACGAGTGCTACGTCAAAGGACTACGATTGTTCTACGATTTGACTACGTAGCTACGAGTGCTACGTCAAAGGACTACGATTGTTCTACGATGTGACTACGTAGCTACGAGTGCTACGTCAAAGGACTACGATTGTTCTACGATGTGACTACGTAGCTAAGAGTGCTACGTCAAAGGACTACGATTGTTCTATGATGTGACTAAGTAGCTACGAGTGCTACGTCAAAGGACTATGATTGTTCTTTGACGTTACTACGTAGCTGCGAACGCTACGTCAAAGGACTACGATTGTTCTACGATGTGACTACGTAACTACGAGTGCTACGTCAAAGGACTACGATTGTTCTACGATTTGACTACGTAGCTACGAGTGCTACGTCTAAGGACTACGATTGTTCTATGATGTGACTAAGTAGCTACGAGTGCTACGTCAAAGGACTATGATTGTTCTTTGACGTTACTACGTAGCTACGAGTGCTACGTCAAAGGACAATGATTGTTCTTTGACGTTACTACGTAGCCTCGAACGCTACGTCAAAGGACTACGATTGTTCTTTGACGTTACTACGTAGCTGCGAACGCTACGTCAAAGGACTACGATTGTTCTACGATGTGACTACGTAGCTACGAGTGCTACGTCAAAGGACTACGATTGTTCTACGATTTGACTATGTAGCTACGAGTGCTACGTCAAAGGACTACGATTGTTCTACGATGTGACTACGTAGCTAAGAGTGCTACGTCAAAGGACTACGATTAATCTATGATGTGACTACATAGCTACGAGTGCTACGTCAAAGGACTACGATTGTTCTACGATGTGACTACGTAGCTACGAGTGCTACGTCAAAGGACTACGATTGTTCTACGATGTGACTATGTAGCTACGAGTGCTACGTCAAAGGACTATGATTGTTCTTTGACGTTACTACGTAGCTACGAGTGCTACGTCAAAGGACTATGATTGTTCTTTGACGTTACTACGTAGCTGCGAACGCTACGTCAAAGGACTACGTTTGTTCTACGATGTGACTACGTAGCTACGAGTGCTACGTCAAAGGACTACGATTGTTCTACGATGTGACTACGTAGCTACGAGTGCTACGTCAAAGCACTACGATTGTTCTATGATGTGACTACGTAGCTACGAGTGCTACGTCAAAGGACTACGATTGTCCTACGATGTGACTACGTAGCTACGAGTGCTATGTCAAAAGACTACGATTGTTCTACGATGTGACTAAGTAGCTACGAGTGCTACGTCAAAGGACTACGATTGTTCTACGATTTGACTATGTAGCTACGAGTGCTACGTCAAAGGACTACGATTGTTCTACGATGTGACTACGTAGCTAAGAGTGCTACGTCAAAGGACTACGATTAATCTATGATGTGACTACATAGCTACGAGTGCTACGTCAAAGGACTACGATTGTTCTACGATGTGACTACGTAGCTACGAGTGCTACGTCAAAGGACTACGATTGTTCTACGATGTGACTATGTAGCTACGAGTGCTACGTCAAAGGACTATGATTGTTCTTTGACGTTACTACGTAGCTACGAGTGCTACGTCAAAGGACTATGATTGTTCTTTGACGTTACTACGTAGCTGCGAACGCTACGTCAAAGGACTACGATTGTTCTACGATGTGACTACGTAGCTACGAGTGCTACGTCAAAGGACTACGATTGTTCTATGATGTGACTAAGTAGCTACGAGTGCTACGTCAAAGGACTACGATTGTTCTACGATGTGACTACGTAGCTACGAGTGCTACGTCAAAGGACTATGATTGTTCTTTGACGTTACTACGTAGCTGCGAACGCTACGTCAAAGGACTACGATTGTTCTACGATGTGACTACGTAGCTACGAGTGCTACGTCAAAGGACTACGATTGTTCTACGATTTGACTATGTAGCTACGAGTGCTACGTCAAAGGATTACGATTGTTCTACGATTTGACTACGTAGCTACGAGTGCTACGTCAAAGGACTACGATTGTTCTACGATGTAACTACGTAGCTACGAGTGCTACGTCAAAGGACTACGATTGTTCTACGATGTGACTACGTAGCTAAGAGTGCTACGTCAAAGGACTACGATTGTTCTATGATGTGACTAAGTAGCTACGAGTGCTACGTCAAAGGACTATGATTGTTCTTTGACGTTACTACGTAGCTACGAGTGCTACGTCAAAGGACTATGTTCTTTGACGTTACTACGTAGCTGCAAACGCTACGTCAAAGGACTACGATTGTTCTACAATGTGACTACGTAGCTACGAGTGCTACGTCAAAGGACTACGATTGTTCTACGATGTAACTACGTAGCTACGAGTGCTACGTCAAAGGACTACGATTGTTCTATGATGTGAATACGTAGCTACGAGTGCTACGTTAAAGGACTACGATTGTTCTACGATTTGACTACGTAGCTACGAGTGCTACGTCAAAGGACTACGATTGTTCTACGATGTGACTACGTAGCTACGAGTGCTACGTCAAAGGACTACGATTGTTCTACGATGTGACTACGTAGCTAAGAGTGCTACGTCAAAGGACTACGATTGTTCTATGATGTGACTAAGTAGCTACGAGTGCTACGTCAAAGGATTACGATTGTTCTACGATTTGACTACGTAGCTACGAGTGCTACGTCAAAGGACTACGATTGTTCTACGATGTGACTACGTAGCTACGAGTGCTACGTCAAAGGACTACGATTGTTCTACGATGTGACTACGTAGCTTCGAGTGCTACGTCAAAGGACTACGATTGTTCTACGATGTGACTACGTAGCTACGAGTGCTACGTCAAAGGACTACGATTGTTCTACGATGTGACTACGTAGCTAAGAGTGCTACGTCAAAGGACTACGATTGTTCTATGATGTGACTAAGTAGCTACGAGTGCTACGTCAAAGGACTATGATTGTTCTTTGACGTTACTACGTAGCTACGAGTGCTACGTCAAAGGACTATGTTCTTTGACGTTACTACGTAGCTGCGAACGCTACGTCAAAGGACTACGATTGTTCTACAATGTGACTACGTAGCTACGAGTGCTACGTCAAAGGACTACGATTGTTCTACGATGTAACTACGTAGCTACGAGTGCTACGTCAAAGGACTACGATTGTTCTATGATGTGAATACGTAGCTACGAGTGCTACGTTAAAGGACTACGATTGTTCTACGATGTGACTACGTAGCTACGAGTGCTACGTCAAAGGACTACGATTGTTCTACGATTTGACTACGTAGCTACGAGTGCTACGTCAAAGGACTACGATTGTTCTACGATTTGACTACGTAGCTACGAGTGCTACGTCAACGGACTACGATTGTTCTACGATGTGACTACGTAGCTACGAGTGCTACGTCAAAGGACTACGATTGTTCTACGATGTAACTACGTAGCTACGAGTGCTACGTCAAAGGACTACGATTGTTCTACGATGTGACTACGTAGCTACGAGTGCTACGTCAAAGGACTACGATTGTTCTACGATTTGACTACGTAGCTACGAGTGCTACGTCAAAGGACTACGATTGTTCTACGATTTGACTACGTAACTACGAGTGCTACGTCAACGGACTACGATTGTTCTACGATGTGACTACGTAGCTACGAGTGCTACGTCAAAGGACTACGATTGTTCTACGATGTAACTACGTAGCTACGAGTGCTACGTCAAAGGACTACGATTGTTCTACGATGTGACTACGTAGCTACGAGTGCTACGTCAAAGGACTACGATTGTTCTACGATTTGACTACGTAGCTACGAGTGCTACGTCAAAGGACTACGATTGTTTTACGATTTGACTACGTAGCTACGAGTGCT
This sequence comes from Hypena proboscidalis, assembly GCA_905147285.1. Classification (NCBI taxonomy): domain Eukaryota; kingdom Metazoa; phylum Arthropoda; class Insecta; order Lepidoptera; family Erebidae; genus Hypena; species Hypena proboscidalis. The sequence continues at coordinate 7,615,578 of LR990156.1, forward strand.
ACGTCAAAGGACTACGATTGTTCTACGATTTGACTACGTAGCTACGAGTGCTACGTCAAAGGACTACGATTGTTCCACGATGTTACTACGTAGCTACGAGTGCTACGTCAAAGGACTACGATTGTTCTACGATGTGACTACGTAGCTACGAGTGCTTAGTCATGTGTCCGCTATACAAAACGTAACTGAAAACGGTTATCATCTCTCTAACGTACCGTATCGGTATTAAAATAGTTGCCAACGGTTATCAGGTATTAGTATGAAACTATGAAGTAACTACCGAATCACTGCGTACCCGCGTCAACGTAGTTTGAAAACCGAACCCGCATCATATCTGATAACTAAATAACTGACATTCAAAACCAACTGAATCCACGCAACCGATATAAGCTAACTAGCTTATCTATCTCTTTCTTACAAGTGATAATATCGCATGCATAAAAGAAATGGGGCGAGCGGCGCAAACGCAAACCATTCAAGGTTATTGTTATAAGCCAAAGACGACCTTATATCTATTGCGCTACGGCTTAATCAAACTGTAAACGAGTGCGGTCGCTCTCGCTAGATTAGCCTTGAGTTGAGTTCAGACGGACGGGCGGCGTCACATCAACCAAATACATTTCCAGTATAACATGGCCTCGCGTTATATAGGCTCCCGGCGCAATGCGAGATCAGCTTGTACTGGAAATGTAATGTTGATCGCCTGATCGGTAACTGAGTACGCACAGATGGCTACCGATCAACCTATACATTTCTAGTATAAGATGGTCTCACGTTGTATAGGCATGTCGTGCAATGCGAGACCAGCTTACAATGAATAAGGTTGATCGGTAGCCGTCTGTAAGTAGATGCGCGCGAAACCCGTTCACTGTAGTTGGGCTTAGGGACTATTGGCATAGAGTTGCTTTTAGTGAAACATGTGTAAGGGCCAGTTAGCTCTTACACTATTTAGTTGTAGTTATGTTAAGTTGGTGAAGTACAAACGAGATAAGATCACTATAATCAATGTTTATTATGTTAAGTTAAGTTATATGTTACAAAGATCAAGTTAGTGTCTCTTACTCTTGACAATAGGTTCGTACCACGGTAGTCAATGTACTCAAAGTTATTTGTGGAGTCATGTTATTTATATAATTGCTGGCGCGCGACCGCGACCTACAAATGAATTTGCTGTGGCAGCAAAGATGTACGGTAGCGAGATCGTACAACATGCGTTTCTGTTTTGTTTTGCGGTGCCACTGCCAGCGCGTGGCTTTGTTTTTATACTTATTATTACTAATTTATTCGGCATTTTTTGGCTGTGCGGTCGTTTTTAACGCAGTATACTTTCAAATACTTTGTTTTTAATGATTACGAGCTGCCTATTTTGTTGCCTTTGATTCGGGTGTGAGTGAGTAGTGAGTACTGTAAAGTACTGTTATTTCATTAAGATGAGGATTGATTTGGTGTACATATTAAATATAACTAGATAAATGAGTTAGTGGTATAAAAAGTGTAAATATAGGTACAATTTAGGTTTAAAGTTTAGTTAAAAGTTAAAACTACAGTTAAAAATTGGGCTAGTCCTGAGCCTAGAAAAAAAACTTGAAGGAAAATCGCCAAAATCATTCTGCTCCGGGGGCGTACTCACTCACACGTCGAATCATAATAATCATATCGGACATTGGATAACGTAAAAAGTGGTGGCAACTAACTTGGTGACAAATACCTACCTTAGCTTAAAACGTTTGTAAACGCTATAGCTAGAATAATTGCAGTAACTGCACCTAAAATACCGGTATTCGGCATCGGTTGTCTATACCAGTATTGTATCACCATACCGGTGTAATATCGGTTGCCAAAAATATCTAATAACGCCCATGACTACGAGTGCTACGTCAAAGGACTACGATTGTTCTACGATGTGACTACGTAGCTACGAGTGCTACGTCAAAGGACTAAGATTGTTCTACGATTTGACTACGTAGCTACGAGTGCTACGTTAAAGGACTACGATTGTTCTACGATGTGACTACGTAGCTACGAGTGCTACGTCAAAGGACTACGATTGTTCTATGATGTGACTACGTAGCTACGAGTGCTACGTCAAAGGACTACGATTGTTCTACGATGTGACTACGTAGCTACGAGTGCTACGTCAAAGGACTACGATTGTTCTACGATGTGACTACGTAGCTACGAGTGATTGACACATAACAACTTGTAGATCTTTGTTTTTGTTTTGTAGATATTTATCTAAATATTACAGCACGCGGCGTACAAAATGCAATTTTACATAACATGACAAATTAAAATAAAAGAGAGGGCTAAAAGGGCAAAAGTTACAAATTATTTACTGAAAAATACTTTCGTCTGCTACGACAGGTACCAAATTCTTTATTATTAAATTTTATTGTGGAAAAAAAATCTCATTCTTATAAACAGCTTTTTTAAATAAACAAGGACAGGGTACTATAAAGGTGATTTTGTCTAATTCTTTGTAAATGAATTCAGCTACTTTGCAGTTTATGTGTTGTTTTTTTAAAGCAATAACGAAAAATTTCATCCATTTTCTCGACATATTGAACAAAATCATCTGATGGTCGGCGAAATTTTAATCGTGACCACTCGCTTCCACGCGGCACTCGCTACTGACAGCACCGCGACAATCGCTTAGGGGTCTCGTCGATGTGCATGTTTATGTGTGCGTGCCGTTTCGAACGTTTGTAGGTAGTTTCCATACTGTTTGTACATATTTATACTGTGCTAATATTGTCCATTGACGTAGCTACGAGTGCTACGACGAAACGACGAAGGACATAGTCCTACGTAGTGAGATACGACGAATGATCGTCTACAAACTACAATATCATGCATCCTATCCTAATCCATATTAACCTCTCCTTCGACGCTATAATATTTTATTTTTCTGAATTTTCATGGAACTAAGAAAAACGTCATCATCTCTTAAATTCCAAGTATAAATTCTCTGTCATCTTTGAAAATAACTTGATTGGCAACATATTTTTTTGTTGCGCTTGATAGTCTAGCTGTCCCAACGACACAGGAGATATTCCTAGTGCGGGCGTCGTTTTTACAAAAAAAAAAACAATACCATCCCTTGATCAATACATCCATTCACACATAAAATTCCAATTATCTGCGTTATTAAAGATGCCGCAAGTGCCGCGGGGTACATTCCGTACATTCCTCAATATAAATGGAGATATCGAGATGCCAGGAATTCCAACGCGATGTAGTATTTATTATGCTGGTCTATAGTTATTATATTAAGCAATGCTAACCGCGGTCGGCTGTGGATGGGTAAACATTTTTAACCGACTTTAAAAAACAAAAGAGGAGATTCTTAATTCGATTGTTTTTTTTTTGTTTTCGCTGATTACTTAAAGACGCATCCGATTTGAGAAATTCTTTTTTTTTGTCTGAAAACTTTACTTTACTTATTCCTTTTCTCTAATCCTCATAGTTTAAAGGCTACCAGATATTTGCATGTAGCAGTCAGCATTTCATGTTTCTGAGCTGATGCTGGAAGGTAAAACTCCCCAAAGGTTAGGAGTACGGGGATAATTCATTTTTTAACGTTGCGTGTGTGTCTTATTTTTATTTATTGATAATGTTAATATTATGATGTACAATTTAAATTCCATTTTACTAATTTAATTTAATCTAATCTTGTTAATTTTCAATTTTAACTGTATTATTGTTATTATTTTATGACTATTTTAAGGTGTATGTTTTTGTTTTAATCTGATTGTAATTGTATATGGACCATGTCTGAAATAAATAGGCATCTTAAGGCCGTTAACTGTATTCTTTCAAGTTATACACAGAAGAGGCGAGACGTTGAATATTATGACAGTATTTCTTACTTTTTAGGATGCATTTATTGTAATTGAAGCCGGTTTTTCTTTTTTGCTGAATTATAACGTAACGAGTTTTCCTCCGTGCCTGGGAGAGTACATTAAGACTCGGTCCCGGCATGACTTAAATATCCATCCATTAAAATTAATGATTGGAAGAGATGATTCATCATTTTAAAGGACCTCAATAAATTATAACAATTTTCCATCCTATTTTTAACACGCTTATTAGCTTCACCTGTATGTATGTATGTAGGTATGTAAGTATGTAACCGACTCCTTTGGACTCGATTTTGACGCACTTTAAACGGACAGATTTCATTAAAATTTTGCACACCTGTCAAAGATCGATGACAATGCAATAATTCGTTAAAAAAATTAAAAATATTAAAATTTAAAAAAAAAACGCTCTTAAATAAACCAAACTAAAAAGTAGAAAATAAATAATAGCTTAAAAAAACTAATTCCTAATATAAGCTGAAAAAAGCGTGGGTTGCTCGATAGACGAAAAATATGGCACAGAGCGCCCCACGCTTTTTTCAGCTTATGTTAGGAATTATTTTTCACTTTTTAGTTAGAAGTACTTTAAAAGCGTGTTTTTTAGTTTGTTTAAACTATTATTTATTTACAAATGAATGCTTTGGGTTTACGCATATTCGGGTCTCGGGTTAGATTGCCGGGTCTGTCAAAAGAGTTATTTGCGATATTTCCATCAGGGAATTTTCAAAAGCTGGATATAATTAGATGTTTTTTTTTATATACTACGCCCACAGCGAACGAACGTGTAGTCCACCTGATGGTAAGTGGAGTACAGCCCATGGACATCAACAATCCACAAAAGCAGATTATGGTGGCTGAGGACTACGGTGTTATGCCTCATGTGCCAGTAATTTCAGGGCCTGATCTCACCACCAAACCGGAACACAGTAATGGAAGCACTACTATTTGGCGGCAGGTTAAAGGTGAGACGGTGGTGCTGCCGCCCTCGAGCTCATTCACAAGAGCTCTACCACCAGTACCCGAGGGTCGATTAGCTCACCCCTTATCACATGGAATCGAAACTAAACGGGTGAAATGTGGGTAATATACACCTCTATCACACCCTCAAGGATGTGCATTTACCTACATTGTAACGGGAAGGCGAAAAGCGGGCAATAAAAAAAAAAATATACAAACAAAATAGCTTCTTTGGACCTTTGATGTGGCTAATTAACCACTTTTTAGTATAAAAATGTCTTTGTCAGCTTCGGCTTCACTCCTTCAACTTTACTGAGCTGCTTTTTTTATACTTACTTAGGCTAACAAAGTTTAAAAGTTACTAATTAATGTTACTTCGTAAGCCAAAACAACTTTTACTTACGGTACTTCAAAATGCTGGATCGAGTTCCATGAACAAAGCTTATTACTTAGCGAACGTGCGAGCGTGTCGTCAACGTGATAATAAAAAAAAAAAAAACATTAGATAGAACGCCAGAAGCAATTACACTATCCAATGGTCCCAATGACAAGGCCAAATGCAGACATTAACTCACACAATCACACCCAGTCTCAGAACAAATCTTTGCGAATCACACAAAGATTTGTCCCATGTGGGGATCGTACCCACAACACCAGTGCAGTGGAGAGCGGCGAGGCTACCGCTTAAACCAGTACACCACACGTGCAGACACGTGATGGTATGGTAAGTGGCACACCACCATAAAACATCATTCACACATACGTTGTTACGCCTCACGTGCCAGTAATTTCAAGGCCTAAGTTCTTCACCAAACTATTTACTATTTTGCGGCACTTAGATGTTGAAAGAATGGATGAAAGAAAATAAGTGAAAGAGATATACAACGCAAATGTGGCTGGAAGTACTGGAACCGGTTGTCCTCGAAAAACATATAGGAACCAGATAAATGGCGTTCTTCAGAAAAGACTTGTACGTAGTACACGAAACCGGCGAGCATGTAGACAAACATAGACATAAACATATTTATTGGTAATTTTTCGTTACAAGTCAATATTACAATATGATTTAACATTAATATTACAAAATATAATAATAAATATCTGCATTCAATAAAAATAAGAAGAATAATTATTGACACCCAATCTTTATAATCATTATGGTTGTTGCTCGATGAGCCGTGCCTTTAATTTATTTTGAAATATTCTTTCTGTTTTCGCTAAGCGTACGATTTCGGGAATTTGGTTGTAAGCTTTTGGCCCCATGACATGTATAAGCTTTTGGCTTTTTGTGAGAATACACTTTGCCACCACTAGCTTGTGTCTGTTGCGTGTTAGGTAGTTATGGCTATCTTCCCATTTCGCATACTTTTCTAAGTTACGACGAGATATATGAATGTTACGGCAGCGAAAGAAGTATTATAAAGAGCCGACTGCATAGCACATGGCGTTCCATCGTGTCTGCCTACCCCCGTAAGATAAAGGCGTGATTTTATGTATAACTACTGAAATTACTGGCACATGAGGCATAACACCGTAGTCCTCAGCTGCAGCGACGCATCTATAATCTGCTTTTGCGGATTATTGCTGGCCATGGGCTGTACTCCACTTACCATCAGGTAGACTACATGTTCGTTCGCTGTGGGCGTAGTATAAAATATATATGTATGTTGTGCGGGAATTGTATGTCTATGAAAATTAGGCCAAAATAAAATAAATCTACAATAACCATTGACGTATAAAGACAATAACACAATGATTTATTAAATTACAGTGTATAATAACTAACATAAGATATACACAAATTCAAAAATTTTCTTTATCAGTTTTATCAAGCTTGTGTCTGTGTTTGCAATCAACTTTAACCTTCTTCTTGTCTCCAATAATATTCCTGGTAATATGGTAAATGGGCTGGGCTACTCCGTTTTCTAATTCATCGTAATAAAAGTGCTTATTTCTATTAGCTGGATTTGGATAATAGGCAGCATACAGAACGTCATCTACTTCATACACTTTTACATCCATTGTATGTTGGAATAAAACCCCACTTTCTAACATTCGCTCTATAACCTCACAAGTAGAATGACCGATTTTATTGCCCCAAATATTCAAAAACCGTAAAAAATACGGTTTTTTGATAGAGTTTAAAATGTCAAGCAAGCCTTCATTTGTCAGTTTATTGTTTGCAATGTCAAGCGCGCGAATTTTTGAATATGGTAGCCCGAAACTTAGCGCTCGTGCGCCGAGATCGTGAATAGAATTTGCTGCTACGTTTAGTAAAATTAACTGAGGGCCTTCGGCTAAATATTTAGCTAGTAACTCAATCCCATAATCTCCGATTTTGTTAAAAGACAAATCAAGATATAATAGCGAATCGTTTTTCCTCAATCCTCTAGCAAAATATTCAACATCGTGACTAATAAATTCATTTTTCTGTAAATGCAACTCGATTATAGATGAGTTTCTTTCGAGAAGATATTCGATATGATATGCCAACCATTTGGTTTCATACGAGTATCGATTAAATAGCGGTACGACGCGACTAAAATCGAGTACTTTTAGCGTTGTATTATTACCGTGGTCGTTTCTTAAAGCTGTAATTATATGAGCGACACTAGATAACGTCTGGCTCGTTTCTCCAATATCGCAGTACACCACAGTTTTATTATCTTCCAAGAACTTAGCGAAATATTCTCCGCCTTCAGTGCCAAATTTGTTTCCATTCAATCTAAGATATATCAGCTTCACATACTTGGCATATTTTGCAAGATTCAACATCGATACTGCAGTCAATCGATTGTTCATAATATTCAGGTTTATGACACTAGATCGGCCTTTAACAAGTAACTTTTTCAACAGTTTGAAGAAGCCTGAATCAGTGATCTGGTTATAGCTTAAGTCAATCATAATGATTCTTCTAGAAGACCGTTTCACATAGTGACATATAGCTCTAATATCAGTATCTCTAATTCTTCGCTGATACCTATCGTATATGTCCTTGCCTCTCAGCATTAAGTATCCAGTACCATCAGAATTTCTTTCCGTGAAAAGACTAAGTCGAATACAGTTAATTGCCGTGCATGACAATTTATCCGGTTTCCTAGTAATTTGCTTTAATAATGCTTTGGTCTTATCTTCGCCTCTTGGCGAGTTTTTTAGCATTGTCGTTAATAAAACGAAAATATTTTTACGAAATTTGAGTTGTCAAAAACCGTAACTGACAGATTGACAGTTTAAGTTTTTTTTTGCCAGCCACAGACTGGGTATGAAAATCGAACTAGTAGGTTTCATTTGAAATGAAAACTGTGATTGATATGTATACACAAATACGCAAATACCTAAGCATTGAACAACTTTTACGAAAAAACAGAGATTATACTAACAGTTGAAAAAGATATAGGACCGGCAGGATTTGAACCTGCGACCTTACTGCACACTGGGCAGCCGCTTTACCCATCTAGCTACGGTCGCCTCTTACCAGAACCCTAGATTTCTCAACTGTTAATACGTCATTTCGTGACGTCACGTTCATGCATTTGTTCCTAACTTAAGTAGGATACAAACCAACATGGCGAAGTTACATTCAGCACAAATGTTGTAAAAAATGAACGCATACGTTATTTTTACTTCTATTTGATTATTTAAACATTTAGCTATGCTTAGCAAATTATACTAAGAAACAGTTGAAATAATAAAAAAAACAATTAGAAGAGAGATTCACATAATGTGCTGAACATTTCTTAACTCATGAATTGTTAACGATAGACTCTTATAGAGAGAATATAATATCAGGTACACTCAGACAGTAAATGAATCTTTAATAGAAAACACGACGAACATTTCTCTCACCCCCTCGCCCTAAACCGAGGTATTCATGAATGAGAAATTTATTTTTCACCTCGGCAGCTCGAAAAGTCGTTTTTTGTTGTATGAACACAGTGAGCAAAACAGATTTTGCTTCGAGTTTTGCTGTCGCTCGAAGCATAGTTAAGTTTTGCTCACTGCTCGACTTTTCGAGCTACTGAGGTGAAAAGTTGTATGTGCAACACGAGATTAAGTTATTTACATTTCGTGCTTTTGAGTGCCTTTCTACGCTCAAGATACTAAACTCGCTACGTTCGTGATGCTACCATTGAATCATTCGCAAATTCGGTACTCAAAATTAGCACTCGTAGAAAATACGAACTTTGTTCTGTTTATTTATTTATTTATTTAAAGTACAGCCACATCACTTCTGTTGATTACAAATAACTATATATATGTTTTTTATTTTTTTTTTCTTCTATACATATCTAAGCTAACACAATCGTATGATTAAAAACTCTAAAATACATTTATTAGACTTAATTTAAGCACGGTTTTTATAGATCGGTCTTTTTCTAATTACTCGTTGCGGGAATGAGACGCTCAGTACCGAAACAAAACCGAGAGCCTGTATATCGATTATATTTTTTACCTTACCGTGTTATCAGGAAACGGCCATAAGTAGAGCAATTTATTTACTTACCCTCGGTAAAATGAAATCCAGGTCCTTACAAACCTGTATCCTACCTAAGATGGATGCACGTGAGGTCACGAAATAACGTAACATACAGTTGAAAAATGTAGGGTCCTCGCAGGAGGCGCCCGTAGTTGGTTGATTAAAGCGGCTGCCCGGTGTGCAGAAGGTCCCATCATTTTTCAACTATTTCTTAGTATAATTTGCTAAGCATAGCTTGCTATAAAAATAATCAACTCCAAATCTTCACAATTCATTTTTCTGTTACAGGATTCCCCTCTGCAGGGCCCTGGGCATCAAAGTTACAGCCACCGTCTTCACAGCAGGCGCTTCACAAGCCGTAGCCAAAAAAGCTGGCTTCGAAGATCTCTCTGAAATAACTTATGAAGAACTGGCCGAAAAAGGTTTTATATTTCCCGGTATTCAAAAAGATACGAAGGCTTCTAAGTTGATGGCCTTAGCTATATAAAAAAAAATGTTGCCAACATGATAGATTAATATTTGCCTCAATATAGGGGTATTTTTTGAGACACGATTGTGTTCTTAATAGTTACTGTTGTACTTATAACTATTTATTTATTAATTTATAAGATCTCATTTATGAATATTGTGATGCCAAAGAAATATAACATTTATATACAGTGGGCCAACGAGTTAGGTATGCAGGGCAAAAACTTTTAAGTCATAGTAAAGACTTACTACACCAGTTATGGATGAGTTACATATCTAAATAGTGGTTATATTATACTTATTAAACATTAGAGATTGTATTTCAATGTTTTTTTTAAATTATTAATATCATTTTGCATGCTGACAGGCTGATTATGGTGATACTCATCTATTATGTAACAGCATAGTAAAACCCACATTCGCAAATAAATAAATTGAATTGAATTGAATTAAATTAAATACACATGTTTTCACTATGGCGTAGAAGTTTTTGCCCTGCATACCTAATTGCTTGGCCCACTGTACCTGCTGTAGTTGTGTGCATATTGTTAATACTACGTTTAAAGCTTCCTTTAGAAAGTATTAATGCTTGAAAATTATACAAAAATATGTTATCTATTTAAGAAATATACGAACATATCACGGGTACCGTAATTTCATTTTATATATTTTTATCATTATCTTATTATTTATTCCTCTTTTGTCTAGTTGTTAGCGTATGCGGTCTCGGGTTCTATTCCCGGGTTTGGACAAAGTGTTATTTGTGAAATTCCCGTCGGTAAATTCACAATAGCAGCACGGAGCTGCAATTTGGCCGGGTGGATGGCGATAGGCTCGACTCCTAAGCTATGGGACCTAAACATAACAGATTAAGTGTGGGTGTTGTACACCTCTGCCAAACCCTTCTGGGTAATATAGGCGTGATGTTATGTATGTTTTCTGATTCTAATGACTGTTTAGTGAAGTTTTTAACCATATATTTTATAAATATAGTGAAGAATTGACAATCTATCATAGATAGATAGAAAACTAAACTAGATTTCACTAAACGAATCTAAAAATAATAAAACGACACAATATACACCACTGGTTTTCTTGTAATCAACAAAAAAAAATACTGGCACATGAGACATAACACCGTAGTCCTCAGCTGCAGCGACGCATCTATAATCTACTTTTGTGGATTGTTGATGTCCATGGGCTGTACTCCACTTACCATCAGGTGGACTACACGTTCGTTTGCTGTGGTCGCAAGCAGACTAGTTCTAGCGGCGCGCCGTCTCCGTTCGTGAGGGCGATGATTCTCCGTCTACCTGGTGGAGACATCTGATTATCATCAGAAAGTACGGAGTTTGCTTAGCGATGATCAGGTTTACAAACCGGTCTCATACAATCCCACAGCCCGCGTATAGGTCGCGTCACGTAAAAAGAACGCTGGAAGAAAGTGGTGGGGGGGTGTTTGCGCATTGGTACACTCGCGCACGAAAGTGCTAGTACTTTCGTGCGCGAGTGTTGTTACCTATTGTTTTATTTTTGAACTAGCTGTCGCTCGAGGCTTCGTATATTGGTTTTCGGGAAGTACATTATTAGGTAAAATATCATTAAATAGAATTTAAAAGATGTTTAATTTAGTTTAAAATGTTTAATCTAATTACAAAAAATTAAAGTAATATTGATACTCCTTCCATTAAGTCGTCGTTGGTGACGTGAAAACCAGATAAGGACGCGGTCTTCGCAACTTGCCTATGGTAGGCAATTCTTTTTCAGTGACATGGAAATTGTGGATGATTCTTTTTATAACACCCTGGTCAAAGTTGTCAATGTCTGTTATTGGTTTTTGTTTGATTCTTTTATTTTTGCCGGGAGTTCCGAAGACAGTAAAGAATTCTGAATCTTTTGAACCTTTTACAATTCGTCTCACTGTAGGCTCAGAACATTTTGTTGCCACTGCGGTCCGTTTCATACATTGTTTTAAATTATCAACTGCATTATTATCAGCCTCTCTCTTCATAAAACAATATACGTCATAAATCATTTTTCTCACTGTTCTGTGTAAAACAATTTCGTAAATAAAAACTTTTGTGCGCGATGGTATTTTGAGAACGAATATCGAAAAATCGCCTAGTGCGCAGCTTGACCGCCAGCGTTCTTTTTACATGACGCGACCTATAACACGCAGAATACAAACTGCAATCAAAGAAAATGAAGGCCTTTTCACAGATGACGAATACGAGAAATTGTATAAGCCTAAGCCACATCAACTACCAAAATTGTATGGTTTGCCTAAAATACACAAATCCAACGAGCCACTGCGACCAATCGATTTTTTTTTGTACTATGAGTACAAGATAAAAGTCAAAGTTTAACCTACCGCTCGATAGATGGCATTGTTAGGTTTTGTGAATCACGATATGGTTTCGTTACGAGCTTCAATACAAATATTTTGTGAAACTGTAGCCAAGGTTACAAACTCTGCATTGGTTACAATGCAAATGTAATCATAATCATAATAGTAAAATTTTTGTGTCCCGCGAGGTGGTACTACCTTCGGGGTCCTAGAGATATGAAAATATTAAGTAAAAACACTATCGGATTATGGCCTAGCCTATGGGCATGAGCGCTGCGGTGGTCATACATAGTGATGGTACTTATGAGTTCTTCTTCTTCTTCTTCTTCGTCGTGTCGATGGCTGAGTCAAATTTTATTGGCCCAATAAGTGGCCACTGTTATGGCGCTCTCGTCGGCGTTCATGAGCGCCTCCCTTGTGCAGGTGGTAGGGCATTTTGGACAGCCAGTAAGGTGGTCAAGGTTTTGACCAGAGGCGGCTCGTCCTTAGGTGCACTGGAGCAGTGCACTCCCAGATAAAATACGTTATATATTCCTTTAGAACTCTATACATTCTAAACTAAATAATAGGTATTTTATCTTCACTCATATTAACAACAAAAAACTATTACATTGCCTACCCGTACAAAGTGGAATGTTTAAAAGGCATTAGGTGCGGTGTCATGTCAAGTAGAAGTAAAGTTGGAATGAGTGGTGCGCTAGCGATTACGCTCCTACGGCAGAAATTTCAATACAACGCTTAGTACTATATTCCATAAGTGCGAAAGAGAAACATCGATGCGGCCCGGCGCGTGAAACAAAAACTTTGTACGGGATTTTTGCCTAGACAGGAGCGCCGCTCCTGCTGCGCGACGTTGCCAGATTGCGTTTTGATAGTACATGACTTCAGCAGCCCAACGCAACAGCAGGGCGCGACCGCGAGTAACGCGTGCGCGGGGAATTTTGTATTGTTGCCGATCTTACGTAAATAAACGAAATCTGAAAACACCTTGGCTGTGTGGGTGTAAAGACAGCAATAAATTATTTTGCTTCCCGTGTCTGATGTTTGGAGCTGCGGTAGCGCTGGTGGTTAGTCTGCATGGACATTCTTTTGCTATTTTTTAAGTGAACACCCATAAAAAAATGTCACGAGCCGCCTCTGGTTTTGACTTGCCATCGTGGTGAAAGGATTAGCCAATTCGCTTATAAGAACTCGCGAATTGCCCAGGGTGCGCCGGACGTAGGGAATTGTTGTATACGTCACTCGGGGAGGCTCCTTTCATGCACCCCTTGCCCATGCACTTATGAGTAATTCTTCAATTTCAAATTAAATGGCAATGAGGGGGAGTACATAATTATCTCTCGTGAGATAAGGGGCGTAGCTACCGCCGTATCAAAGTGCGTAAGTAGAAATTTAAGGAGGAAAATGGGACATGGACGCCTGTCAGACATCTCAGTAATGTCCATAGAGGCAGAAACTTTAGAAAAACTAGTCATCATCAGGAATAAATTTAAAAATCAGTTTGCAGAAAAAGGCAAGAAGTGTTTACAAATGCGAATTGTTTGTAAAAAATATGGTTAAAGTGACAGATAGATAATCATGAGGAATAAATATTATTTTATGCAAACTTTTGCTTTTTTTTCTCTTGTTGTAAAATCGTTACGCTTCATAAGGTTTTTTTTTTTTTTTTTTTTTTTTATACGGGGCACCGCCAATGCACCCTACGACACTGCGTGAGATCGACATACACCACATTTCCATTGAGGACCAGAGCAATTGGGACCCGCGCGAAGATAGCCGAAGTGGCCCGACTCCGCGTCGGATGTTTCAGCTCAGGCGCAAAACGTCTCTTTCGCAAAATTTCCCATGGTCGTAAAACGTATCTTTAGCAGAATGTCTCTTTCGCAGAATGTCTCTTTTGGACTTAAATTTAAACTTCGATTTTCGAAACAAAATCATTTATTAAAATTACCTATAGAGTAATTATGATGGCTATGGCTTAAGTATCCATTGATGTCAAAATTTTGGTACAATTATGGGCAAACTTCTTGAGCATTAGGTGACGTGGTAGGGGAAAGTTTGCGCATCGTACACTTACGAGCAAAATATTGCTATAAATATGATTAGTTACGTCGAGTTTTTAGAATTACCTATTTTATTTATTACAATTACTGTTTATTTCGGGATATTGTATTATGTATAGACAATTGTATTTGTGTGAGTGCAGTGGCAGGCAATAGCCAAAATATAAACAATAGCCGACATGTGCAACATTTTGTATGTCTTCATTATGTCGTGCATTTTTTTGTCAAATTTCTCATAACTTAAACAATAGTTAAATCGAAAAAAATGCTTGTCGGCATGTTTTGTTGAACTTCTTACGATTTAAAACAATAGTTAACTCGGTTTTTAATATTGGCAAAATCGCCGACAATATTCAGTGATAAAATCCGCTTTTAACTCAACAAATAACAACAACAACTAACGATTTATAACAGAGCACAAAAGTGAGCACTTCACGGCACGCACGTGTATTCGGGAGAGAGCGGAACGAAGACGCGGTGCGCGGGGCAAGGGTCGACTGATCAACCAATCACGCGCAGGTACGCCCCCTGCGCCTCAGCCTCGTAACCAAAGAGACCCAAAATTCGTTTCTGCGCATTCAAGGTCGTTTGCTCAAGATGTTTGCCCCGATTTATACCTACTTAAATTTACTTAAGTATGTATTCCAAACAATATCAATAATATAATAAACAACATTATTGATGGATGGATGAATGTTTGTTACTCTTTCACGCAAAAGCTACTGAACGGATTTGACTGAAATTTGGAATGGAATGAATATTTTACTAATGTTCAAATAGCTAAATTTTATGATTTTATGTTTACATTTAGCTGAGTAGGTAGCATGCTTAAAAATATAATCTTCGCACTAAAATTAACCTGGGTTATTAATTATTTGCTACATCAATTATTCTCCTCGTAAATGATTATGAAAATAAACCTTTCATTATAAAAAAAAACATAAATGTACTTATTTGCATACGGCAATGTACTTACTTGCTAATATAGTATTGTAAATCAAAATAAACATGCTGCAACATGGCCAGTAATATTATGGTATACAAGCTTCCGCCCGCGGCTCCGCCCGCGTGGTATGTCAATTAAAAGTAGCCTATATGTTAATCCAGACTATAAGCTACATGTGTGCAAAATTTCATCGAAATCGACCCGGTAGTTTTGGCGTGAAAGAGTAACAAACATCCATCCATACATCCATACATACAAACTTTCGCCTTTATAATATTAGTAAGGATTGCAACTTAAACGTTATGAGACTGGACCGCAACAGGGTTTCAGAGGTCTGAGACAATCGCTTCGCGTGATACGCAGTACGACCCAATGTAATTGGGAAAATGCTAGTGGAGTTATGGTTAGAACTGTACACGTGTATACGCGTTTACAGTTCTAACTATAGTCTATTCATATAGACTTGGCAAAAAAGATAAACAATAATGGCTGACGAAAAAAAATAGTGATGTATATCATTTAATGAACTGTTGTGAACTACTCAAAATGGCGCTTCAACATTCATTCAGTGAATGATATTAATTAATTAAAAGTCGCTAAAGTCGGTTAAAAATGGACTTTGATTAAGTTATGTGTCGTTCGCGATTGAACGAATCTAAAGAACCGAGTCGCGAGAACCGCACAGTCGAATGGGTCGCTTTAGTTGTAGAAAAGGATTAATTCGGTATGATTTGTTATTCACGATAAATAAATTAAATAAAATTTAATTTAATATAAGTACAGCTTTCAATAAATTTAAGAATGTTTTGAACAATTTTAATTCATCATCACTGATAAAAACGTAAATCAATCCCAATCGTTCTTTCGTTCACTTGTTCCCATCCCTAAATCAAATGTCAAACTTCCATGTCGTAAATATAATCTGTGGTTTGAAGTCTCCTTGGAATAACAAAATTTGCAAAAAGAATACATTTGCACAGTGAATTTACAATGAATATATGTGAATATTAGTGTGTTGGTGTGTGAACTAGTTTATACAACTCAATGTGGTAACGTACAGTGTGTTATTCTTTCGTAATATCGTAATTTGTAATTGGGGGGGGTTTGTTTACTGTTTTTGCCAAGTCTATATGAATCGACTATACGTGCTTCTAAGTGGCTATTGGTGACTTTTAATTAAGTTATAACGAGGGGGACGGCGCGTACGCAGTCCCCACTATCAAAAATTACGCATCCGAGTTATCCACATTAGGGATAATCGCAAGGGTCAACCCAACCGCAGTGCAAAGGAGGGGTCTCGCCCTGGGGGAACCGCCTTAGTGATCACGGTGTCCCCTATGCCAGGTAAGTATGAATTTGCTAAGTCCGCCTCAGGTAGTCATTCACTCGCGGAGAATCATAACATCGACTTCTAATTTTTCCCGTAACGCCATCTAGGGAACGATCGCGCAATATTTGTGACTCGCTCGGTTCCTTCCTACGACTGGCGGATATTATGGTAACTAGTCAACACCAGAATCAGATGAATGATAGTTTTTAATTAACAATGTTTTTCACAATTCAAATAAACTGGATGGCCTGAGGCATTTCCATCACACGATATCACTGCGGAAACTGTAACTGAAATTGTATTTAATGGTCGGATAGCTCGTTTTGGTTGATTGGCGACCAGGGCAGGCAGTTTGAGAGTAATTTATTTAGTCAACTGATAAAATATATAGGTGTCGATAAAATAAGAACTAGCAGTTATGATCCAGAATGTAACGGAACGAATGAAGGTTGGCATTGAGGGCTAATTAGTTGCTTATGGTCTAATTTGCTATACATCATGGACCCAGGAGCTACCCGCTGCCTTGCGAGGCTTGCGTGCAGCGTCACGTAGCGACACCGCACCGGACTGAGCGCTGCAGAGCTAACGGATTGGACGGGAGGAACGTGAGGTCACCTGGCGATTTTTAGACGAGATAATGATTGATTAAGCGCTATTTCAATAGATAGGTCAATCTGCGTATTTACTTACTCCACGTGATACGCAGAACGTCCAAATGTAATTGGGATATTGCAAGTGGAGTAGTGGTGGGCGTTGAATGAACGGACTGGTTCAATGGACCGGTTGACGGTTCATGAACGGTTCGACCGTTTACGTTTGTCAGATAAACCAGTTCATTTTGTAGACGACACGATCACGGTTTATATTCTCGTACTTCATTCATAGTTCAATAGACAACTACACAATAGACGACAATATTTGAACGCGTTATCGTTGATATTTGTTTGAATGCGAAATGCTAGCGAGTGAGATGGTTATAGTAAGTTATAGACAAGTTCATATAGGTACGCTTTATTCAGCCAGTCCTAAGCCTGGAAAAAGTATGAAGGGAAGATCAACAAAACCTGGAATTATAAACCTAAACAATATTTTTTTTTTTCATTAATTTTATTATTTTAAAAACACTATAGAAATATATTTAACCGAGATCGATGCGGAGGAATACTATGACGCCTAACTTAATGTAAATATTTGCCTTTTTATTTTTACCTATGTATATATTTTCAATTTATTTAATGTAACATAAACAAATAAAATTTGATTATTATTTAAATTATTTTTCTCAAATTTCAATCAGCAGTGCAGTTAACAGTCGAACCGCATCGTTTATTCATTCAGTCGAATTCAACGTCGCCCGTAATGTAAACGCATAAGAACTATAAACGACCCTTAGCAGTTTGCAAGAACTGAGACCATGAACTATAGTCTATATTTTGAACCGGTCGATCGACTAGTCGATGAACCAAAATGAACGGTCTAGTTTCGTTTACGCAAAAACCGTCGACGACCCATCGCTAAAGTGGAGTTATGGTTAGAACTGTACACGTGAATACGCGTTTACAGTTCTAACTACGTGCTTCTAGGTGGCTATTGGTGACTTTCAATTAAGTTGTAACGAGGGGGACGGCGCGTACGCAGTCCCCACTATCAAAAATTACGCATCCGAGTTATCCACATTAGGGATAATCGCAAGGGTCAACCCAACCGCAGTGCAATGGAGGGGTCTCGCCCTGGGGGAACCGCCTTAGTGATCACGGTGTCCCCTATGCCAGGTAAGTATGAATTTGCTAAGTCCGCCTCAGGTAGTCATTCACTCGCGGAGAATCATAACACCGACTTCTAATTTTTCCCGTAACGCCATCTAGGGAACGACCGCGCAATATTTGTGACGCGCTCGGTTGCGACTACTGGCGGATATTATGGTAACTAGCCGGCAACAGAATCAGATGAATGATAGTTTTTAATCAACAATGTTATTCAAAATTCAAATCAACTGGATGGCCTAAGGCATTTCCATCACGCGATATCACAGCGGGAAACTGTAGCTAAAATTGTATTTAATGGCTGGTTAGCTCGTTTTCGTTGATTGGCGACCAGGGCAGGCAGTTTGAGAGTAATTTATTTAGTCAACTGATAAAATATATAGGTGTCGATAAAATAAGAACTAGCAGTTATGATCCAGAATGTAACGGAACGAATGAAGGTTGGCATTGAGGGCTAATTAGTTGCTTATGGCACGTCTAATTTGCTATACATCATGGACCCAGGAGCTACCCGCTGCCTTGCGAGGCTTGCGTGCAGCGTCACGTAGCGACACCGGACTGAGCGCTGCAGAGCTAACGGATTGGACGGGAGGAACGTGAGGTCACCTGGCGATTTTTAGACGAGATTTCAATAGATAGGTCAATCTGAGTATTTACTTACTCCACGTGATATGCAGAACATCCCAATGTAATTGGGAAAATGCTAGTGGAGTTATGGTTAGAACTGTACACGTGTATACGCGTTTACAGTTCTAACTACGTGCTTCTAGGTGGCTATTGGTGACTTTCAATTAAGTTATAACCAGGGCTCGGAATTAGGTAGAGTTTTTTATGTACTTGCATCAAAATGTTGATATTAATGTGGACCTTCCCGGGATTTCTAATGGACAATCCCGTGTGGCCAACAATATTACGAATAAATAATAATAAAAACCTCAGAGATAGACAAATAAAACAAAGATAATTAACATATTTTTTTATTAGTTTACATTAATTCACAATACAAATTGTTGAAAGTCTGTAGTAAATTCTCATACGCATATTTCGCCTTTTTTATAAATACGAGCAAATACTTTTGCTTCTAGCCTAGACTCGTGAGGTTTTGCTTATTCAAACGGCCCATCAGAATCATTTTCCTTGTCCGATTCATTACCAGTAAGATTTGAAGTGTTCGCTTCCGACATTACTGTATAAATTATGTGAGAATTAAAATATTTAGTCGCGCGTGCAGTAGTTTAAATTGTGTAAAAAAGTAAATAACTTTTTATTTAAAAAGGCTCCGTCGCAAAATGTCCACTTCTCAAAATGTCCACTCGTCGCAAAATGTCCTTTTCTCAGAATGTCTCTTTCGCAAAATGTTCCTTTCGCAGAATGTCCATTTCGCAAAATGTCTCTTTCGCAGAATGTCCTCTTTGCAAAATTTACTGTTTTATCAATTTTCAACAAAAATAAACATTTTTAATTAAATTTAATAAACTATTATATATTTAACACAATGCGTTTCTAAACGTAAAACGGAGTATATTTCAATAAAGCACAATGAGGGTACCTACAAAAATATTTGATGGTTATGAGAAATTATCGTTCGTTTGTGTATCCTATTTTACTATTACACAATTAATCAAAAAGTAATATTTTTACAGTAAATGGTTCGTAGGTAATCAAAGAGTGTTCAAATTTCTTATTTTTTTATTGCGAGTTAATAACAATTATGTCGGTAATGTAATTACTTTAAGTCAAGCGATTATGTTATATATTAATTTAGGTTAAAATAGAATTACTCATTAGCTTTTATGGGCTAGATTGTAATAAAATAAGATATTTGTGATATCTTACAATATAAAAAAAAAAAAAAAAAAAAAAAAAAAAAACGATTATGTAAAGAATTAAATGAGAAATTTATTATTATTATTTTTTTTTTATTATAATTCACAAAACTGGTGTACAATCTGACTTATTAATTAACATGTTTAAATTAATGCACCTGACTGACACCTATTAGATGTGAATTCAACATGCAATATCAAGGACACACTCAAATAATTATTAAAATGAGTACACTCTCTGATTACCTACGAACCGTTAACTGCAAAAATAAAACTTTTTTAACAAATGAACGATAATTTCTCATAACCATCAAACATTTTTGTAGGTACCCTCATTGTACTTTATTGAAATATGCCCCGTTTTACGTTTAGAAACGCATTGTGTTATATATAATAGTTTATTAAATTTCATTAAAATGTGTTTATTTTTGTTGAAAATTGCTAAAACAGTAAATTTTGCAAAGTGGGCATTCTGCGAAAGAGACATTTTGCGAAGTGGACATTCTGCGAAAGGGACATTTTGCGAAAGAGACATTCTGCGAAAAGGACATTTTGCGACGAGTGGACATTTTGAGAAGTGGACATTTTGCGACGGAGCCTTTAAAAAATCATGGGATTTTTTTCTGCTCTTTAAAATTAATCTCGGGATTTGAGGCATATCCACTTTATTCTTTCGCTGTATGAAATCAGTGTAACTACATGAAAAACTCTACCTAATTCCGAGCCTTGGTTATAACGAGGGGGACGGCGCGTACGCAGTCCCCACTATCAAAAATTACGCATCCGAGTTATCCACATTAGGGATAATCGCAAGGGTCAACCCAACCGCAGTGCAATGGAGGGGTCTCGCCCTGGGGGAACCGCCTTAGTGATCACGGTGTCCCCTATGCCAGGTAAGTATGAATTTGCTAAGTCCGCCTCGGGTAGTCATTCACTCGCGGAGAATCTTAACACCGACTTCTAATTTTTCCCATAACGCCATCTAGGGAACGACCGCGCAATATTTGTGACGCGCTCGGTTGCGACTACTGGCGGATATTATGGTAACTAGCCGACAACAGAATCAGATGAATTATAGTTTTTAATCAACAATGTTATTCACAATTCAAATCAACTGGATGGCCTAAGGCATTTCCATCATGCGATATCACTGCGGAACCTGGGATGAAATTGTATTTAACGTTGGATATCTCGTTTTGGTTGATTGGTGACCAGGGCAGGCAGTTTGAGAGTGAATTTTTTAGTTGAATGATAAAATATTTAGGTGTTGATAAAATAAGAACTAGCAGTTATACTCTGGAAAGTAACGGATCAATTTAAGGATGGCCTAGAGGTCTAATAGTTGCTCTTATGGCACGTCTAAATTGCTACACTTCATGGACCCAGAAGCAACCCGCTGCCTTTTTTTATACTGGGAAATGCCTGACGCATACCACTGATCTGGACAAAGTCAGTGGTTATGTCCGAGTTGCACGGACTAAAACCCAGTGTGTTCCGTCTACAAGACTTTTGCTGCGGTGCCAGGTATCGCTCACGCATAGACGCTGACAGCTTAAGGTTACCTAGCGATTTTTATAAGAGGTAATTATTGATTATGCGTTATATTAATAGATAGCTCAATCTGCGCATTTACTTACCGAGGAGTTGATAAGTGAGTCTCATAAGGTTCAAGGATACAAAGACTTTTCTTTAGTGTTGTGTTCTTTTGTGATATTATTAATATTTTTTTATATTTTGATAGCTTTACTTCTTTATTACTAGCAGTTTAAATCCAGAAAACACACTTTTCAATAACATTGTCTTGAAAAATTTCTTCAGGATTTAAAGATTTACCTTGTTTTGTATTTTCTGTGATTTAATCAATATCTTTGTATTTTTAACCAAAGCTTCAATAGATATTTTAATTTTTTTCTTTATTACTTGGTTGGTTTATTAACATCTGGATATGGATATTTTTAAACCCTGTCATTAAAATCACAACAATTCCCTATGTCCAGTGCACCCTGGGCAGTTCGCGAGTTCTCCAAAGTGAATTGGCTAATCCTTTCACCACGATGGCAAGTCAAAATAAAATTTGACTCAGCCATCAACACAATGAAGAAGAAGAAGTAGAATTAATACCTTTAAAAATATATTTTCTTTTTTAGCCGAAACATCACTAGATATTTTAATTTTTCTGTTACTAACAGTCGTACAACCAATATGACAAGATCGAATAGGCAGTCTTGTTTTGTGGAATCCTAATGTTTCAGATGTTGTTTCATTACACTTGTGGTGTCTGCACGTGTGGTGCAATGGTTTAAGCAGTCACCTCGCCGCTTTCCACTGCACTGGTGTTGTGGGTTCGGTCCCCACATGGGACAAATCTTTGTGTGATTTGGAAAGATTTGTTCTGAGACTGGGTGTGCTTGTGTGAGTGAATGTGTGTATTTGGCCTTGTAATTGGGATTAGTATAATTGCTTCTGGTGTTCTATCTAATGTAAAAAATTCAATTTTAATTTTATTTATTACATCTTTAGTAAATTCTGATATAAATATAAAGTCTTGTATATTACCAGTAATTAGTAGTAAGTCTTTGTAGCATTTGGCAAGAAAGTGGCATGGTCAAGTGATGTAAATCGATATAAAACCTGGGCTTCAGAATATTCGATATCTACACCATTGCATCGCACAGCAGGATATCGCGGCAGCTTTTCTTTTATAGCGGCTATGTAGAACGGTTTCTAGTTTGAAGAATGTGTACAAAAAACATTTACTGATTTATGATTATTGATTGAATTACATTTACGAAACAACAAAGTAAGTAAGATAAAGAAATACCTGTGGTCTGAAGTTTGAAGAATTACATGTGTAAATAGTTATTTCAATGACATTCCTTCTCGTAATAGTACACCTCCCAATAAAATACCTAAACTTGTGAAAACCACAATTATTATCCTACACAAATCACACACATTTGAAACTATAAAAACACGGTCTATATACATTTTAAAACTATTTACACTATACAGACAATACGGAAGACACGGCCCATTGTTTGGATTTTGATAACAATTTAACAATTTAACAACAACTAAAGTACCTACGTTCAATTTGACGTGATTTGAGAACCCCGCTCTTTCCCGAATTTCATTGTTGACTATTTTATGCATGTCAAAAGCTAATGGGTGCGTTCCTTGTTTTGCATTTAAAATATTATTATTTTTTATTATTTTTTATTATTTAAGTATTTTTTTTTTAATTTAATAAAATATGAATTATTATAGGTGTAGGGACACAGGGCAACCGGCGCATATGTATTTAAGTGGATACACTGGATACTTAAGTTTAGTCGCCCGGTTCGCCAGTCGCCTTCCCGTATCGCTAGAGATAGGTCGTAGTTAAGATAGAATAATGTAGTCGATAAGTTTATTATATAATATGTTCCTGGTACCAGTAAATATAAAACATTAGTATAGTGACCTATCGTTTCTCTCATCTCTCTTCAACATAATGATATACAACATGAAGCACCCCCACAATAGGTGTAGTTGTTTCTTATCTATGTAATTTATTTGTAGTTAAAAATGTATTTTGTTTGTTCGTGATACAAAAAATTATAATATGTATTTTTTTTCTGTTCTTTTTGGGCGCATCAGAACTATCAGAGCTACAGTTACCGGCCATAGAGTACATAAAAATTTATGTAGTCAATGTTACCGGCATATACATAGTATTTTTTTTTTAGTTTTAGGCTGTTTGCAACTATGCCAGAATAAATGATTTATTATATTCTTTTCTTTTTCTTTTTCTTTCTCGAACTAAAGAGGAAAACGTTCGTTTTAGCCGTTCAAGCAGTTCTATTTGCCAGCAAGCAGAATAAAGATGAAACTAATTTCGGCCGTCAAACTCGTTTACAAGAGCTCTACCATCAGATGAAACCAACCTGTTTGTTAGCGACATCTATTTAAAGCACTCTCTGATTTCATAAGTAGTGACATCTACAGCGAATTTAAAACACCGTAACTTTATAATTTATACACTAGGTGTCGTTAGTATTGAAATAATTAAGTGAAATATCATTCTTTTTTTTCATCGTCAAGTTTTACAAGATATTAAATACTGATTTTGGGAATCAATCGATGCTGTTAAATATCATTAAATAAGTAAAGATTGTTTGCTACCAAAACATTAATTTAATTACAAAAAAAAAGGGACTTTAATATTTTTAGTTTGGCAATCACGAAAAAAGAAGATGGCGCCCGCGTCTAAAATCTGTCAAACGGTTGTTGACTTTTCGGGGTGTATCTCTTTCGTTCGCACATCAATTTGAAAATAAAAGCAAATGTTATTAAATTAATTAAGAAGTAAAAGCTGTGAGGAATTGTGTTAAAACAAAACTTAAAGATAGAAATGTGGTGATTAATATTTAATTAACTAAATTAATCAGCAGTTTTACCTGTGAAAATATCGAATATTGTTTTCACTTTACATCCTGTTTTGAAAACGCACATTTTCTATTTGCCTCGTTTGTATTGGCTGTATGAGTGATTGTTGTGTGTGCTTTAGATATGTGAAATAATTAAAAACTTTAACAAGATAAATATTTACAATCTAAGTGTTAGTGTTGTGAAATATATAGTATTTTGTGATAACATGGATTTTCTGGACATCTAGACCCCCTGCATTGAAGGTAAAAAAAAAATATAATTCTATTTAAATTTTTAGCCCTAACTTGATATTTTTTTTTGTACAAGGAATACTCAAAATTGCATAGGCCATCGCTTTCATCAACAATATTTAAAAAAAAAAAACTCGAGATTCATACAACAGCTGTCATAGCTCATTATAATTTAATTTGTATGTTTATTTGCTTTAAAAGTAAACAGAAGTATAAATCGGGGCAAACATCTTGAGCAAACGACCTTGAATGCGCAGAAACGAATTTTGGGTCTCTTTGGTTACGAGGCTGAGGCGCAGGGGGCGTACCTGCGCGTGATTGGTTGATCAGTCGACCCTTGCCCCCGCGCACCGCGTCTTCGTTCCGCTCTCTCCCGAATACACGTGCGTGCAGTGAAGTGCTCACTTTTGTGCTCTGTTATAAATCGTTAGTTGTTGTTGTTATTTGTTGAGTTAAAAGCGGATTTTATCACTGAATATTGTCGCCGATTTTGCCAATATTAAAAACCGAGTTAACTATTGTTTTAAATCGTAAGAAGTTCAACAAAACATGCCGACAAGCATTGTTTTCTATTTAACTATTGTTTAAGTTATGAGAAATTTGACAAAACAATGCACGACATAATGACGACATACAAAATGTTGCACATGTCGGCTATTGTTTATATTTTGGCTATTGCCTGCCACTGCACTCACACAAATACAATTGTCTATACATAATACAATATCCCGAAATAAACAGTAATTGTAATAAATAAAATAGGTAATTCTAAAAACTCGACGTAACTAATCATATTTATAGCAATATTTTGCTCGTAAGTGTACGATGCGCAAACTTTCCCCTACCACGTCACCTAATGCTCAAGAAGTTTGCCCATAATTGTACTTAATAATCAGTACTGGAAGGGTAAGATTATCCAAGTCTCTAGAAGTCTGAATAGAGACAATATTTGGTTGCTATAACTTACACATAGAATTATTGTCAAAAAACAAACAAATATTGTATGAATTATTTGAAAAGATGGTGCACATGAGTTTCTCACCAGCTCTTCTCATGATGCAATACCCATCGGAGCTGGTACTTGGATTATTTTAATTCAAATCTCTAAGTTGAATTAAAGTCAATCTAAGCTCCGGTGTCAAATCATTTTATTACAATAAGTATTATAATTTAGTTAGCTAAGTTTTATTTTAATTTTATATTTTTTGTGTTTTGATGTTTGTTTTGACGTCTTCAAGTGCCCCTTGGGGCCCATGGAAATAAATGATTTGATTTATATTTATCAAGAAGTCAACAAGTAGCAAAGATCACTTAATCAATATAGAGAGGAAATGAAAGCAAATATCTATTCATAAAAGTCTGCTAAAACTCATGGGAGAGCAGGGGATAGATTGCAAGAGTGGATGCTATTCAACATGGCAGCGGGGGACACCTAACAATGACTAGTTCTTTTGGTTTAATTCTCTAAGATAATAAGAAAATTATCCGATTTTGTCTACATAGTACAGAGGACAAACCAATTATGTATACAGGGTGTAAACTTCTTTGTCCTAATAAAGGCTGATTAAGTTCCTGTGATATGAATGTGGGTGTTATATACCAAAATATATGCATATAAAGCATTTTTAACTTCATTATTTATGTATAGTAAGTAATTGATTATGACAATTCATATTTATGTTTCTATGTAAGTATAATAAGTATTTATTTACAAAAGAAAAGTATATATGTATGTATGTAGCTCTGTTTAGTTTGGGACTAGATGGCGTTGTGTGTATGTAGTAATTTTTATTTATTTATGTACCTGTATAAATAATTGCTATGTCCTATGTACAGTCGGTTATCTATTGCAGTCAGTTTTTACTATGGCGTAGAAGTTTTAGACCTGCATACCTAATTACTTGGCCCACTGTACCTATAGCCCAAAGATGACTGTTCACCTATAAACCTATTTAATGACTATTTCCCTAAAACAATTAGGAGGTATTTGTTATTTGTCACAGACACCATTCATTCTTCTAATGAGGTATTACCAAAGAATAGTATTACTCATATTACTAGTAAAACAATTAGTTTGTTTTAGTCTTGGTGTTAAAACAACATAATATCATGCCTATATTACTCAGAAGGGTGTGGCAGAGGTGTACAACACCACAGGATAGAGTGTGAGCCTTTTGCCATCGATGGGGCATAATTCCAACTCCGTGGTGCTTTAGTTTTAGTTTTCCTGGGCGGTGTCCGCACTTAGTCCTCCTATGGGACCATTGTACGTGAGTGGTTTCCCGCTTACTCCAGCCATCTTATATCGGTCCAGAAGGAAAGCAGCCTCCGAGGGCTGCTACAGGCTTCTGGAAGCGATGTTGGAGACTGAAGAATTTATGCTCGTTGGTCGGCCACACTGCTGCATTCCATGATGACATGCTGTGGCGTTTCTTCTGCCTTCATGCATCCTCTGCATAGAGGGCTGTCTGTTATTCAGATGTCAGACCAGTCAAGATTCCAATGATTCCTGAACTCCGTGGTGCTATTGTGAATTTCCTGACATAAAGTTCACAAATAACTCTTTGTCCCACTTTGCCCTCGAACCCGATACCTTGCGGTGGAGTATACTTATCTTATGTGGGACCGCTCGGTTTTGGCAATTATCATGTGTTTAATTTTTTGAGTATCTTTGCGTGTCAATGGAAAAACAACTACTTCAAATTGTTTCCACTGTGGTGGAAGAATTGGCCAGTCGCGTTGATGTGACTGCCCAGGGTGCGTCAGAGGTTTGGGATTAACGTTCCCTTGAGTATAAAATGTGTACAAGTTTAATAAAAAAACTAATTAATTTGAAGTCTAAAATATGCCGCAATCTGACACAATTCTTGGCCAAAAATCCCTTAGATAATCTCGCTTTGTGTCTAGGCTTCTAGACGAGATGTGTATTCGTATGTATAAACAAACAGAGCCTAAGACAATCTTTTTAATGACAAATAGCGATCAGGTCATGAGCCTCTTTTTAGATAGATGGTGATGTCATCTGAGGTTTAAAAAGTAATGAGTGTTGACTATGGCTATTAGCCGGCGACACATGTGAGCTCATTCGTACACACGGCTTCCAATCAACCTATACATTCCCAGTCTAAGCTGATCTCGCATTGGAAGCTTATACAACTAGGGTTGCCAGATGTCCGGTATTAAAGCGTACAGTCCGTTATTTTCGAGGCTTGTCCGGTAAAAAATAAATGGTCGTACCGGACAGAACAATGTCCGGTATTTTGAAGAAAGTCAAATCAAATCAAATCAATTTATTTATTTCAAATTAGGTGCATACAAAATTTCTTTTACATAGCAAGACTTAATATCTAGGATAGTATACACATTATAAGTGGGTACTACTGATTACAAGCGCCTACTAAATTAGGCTTATGAAATTTAAAAAGTTCCTACCTGTTTTTTTTTAAGTAAGATGACTGCATTATATTTTGTTACTAGTACTAATTAAGTTGATTTATGCTTTGTATTTTTTGCGACCTAGCAAACCCCCCCCTTTTTTTTAGAGGGTTGCCCGGTATTTTTCGCGACTCATCTGGCAACCCTATATACAACGGAACACCATCTTATACTGCAAATGTATAGCTGTCTGTACTTAATTTTTTTTTTTTTTTTTTGGAGTATGTTAAACTGTAGTGTCCCGATTGTTGTTTCAAGATGTGTGGCATTTATTTTGTTATATTATTGTGTGCCCCGTCCTGTTTTATGAAATATATATATTGCCTGTGTGGTGTAGTGGTTTAAGCGGTCGCCTCGGCTACACTACACTGGTGTTGTGGGCTCGATCCCCATCCTTCCATAGGTCCATGGGACAAATCTTTGTTTGATTCGCAAAGAGTTTTTCTGAGACTGGGTGTGCTTGTGTGAGTGAATGTGTATTTGGCCTTGTCATTGGGACCATTGGATAGTGTAATTGCTTCTAGTGTTAAAAGATTAAAAGATTATTTATTTTGTTTCAACATGTGTAGGTTTTTGGTGTTACATTGTGGTTTATGTCTCAACATGCTCTGTCCTTTGTAAAGGACATACAATATTATAAATGCATAAAAATTTTATAATATTTTATCATGCCTTAATTATAACATTCATTAGGATCCGTTCCGTGTTCTATGTAATGTAAAAATCTAAATTATTTATTTTGTTATTTTGTAAGCCTCAGTCTGAACTCAGTCTTGCAGTATGGTAGACGAAACAGAATACTTGTTTTAATTAACATTAATAACAAGATAGTCGAAACCGATAGAAGTGCCACTAACCGAAAGGCGGAGAAATTCATTACTATTCATTAGCTAAGCGATGATACGAAATCGAAAGTTTTCGACCGAGACTTGAGACTACGAATCTTTTTTTTTTTTTTTTTATTGTCTTTAGGCATACAGTCTAATAAAAAAATGTGAATATTACAATACATAAATTTAGAGAAAAGAAAAGATTGCTTTTGAAAGCCTCCTCAAATAATTGATATACTTAAGTGGTTATAAATGGACCATTTTTAGTAGCTCTATTCTCGCGTATTTTGGTTATAGATAGGTCTCAACATAAAGCAGCGTATAGGGTGCATTAACTACTAAGCTACGGTAATCTCCTACTTAAGAGCGTGTATTCCTTTTCAAAATGTAACTGTCAATATTTGTAGTGTTTTGGGAATATTTCGTAAAAACTGAATGAAAGTATGATTTTATTCAACTAACTTTTTAGAATGTGGGCTTTAAAAGGTAAATATGACAATTACATTTAATAACTAAAGCATACTTTTCTATTTTATCAGTTGAAAGAGTATTAACTGTTAAGTTGATAAATTACAAAGTTATGCTGTATTTACGAATGAAATTGTTATATTTACCTTTCAAAACTTGCATTCTAAAAAGTTAGTTGAATAAAATCATACTTTCATTCAGTTTTTACGAAATATTCCCAAAACACTACAAATATTGACAGTTACAATTTGAAAAGGAATACACGGTCTTAAGATAGGAACAAATGGATGAACGTGACGTCCTGAAATGTCGTAACATACAGTTGAGAAATTTTGGGTCCTGGCAATAGGCGACCGTCCCATATTTTTTTTAACTGTTTAGTTTAATTTAATACTTTATTGTACACATAAATTACATTAATAGAATTACAAAAAAGTGGTGACTACAAAAGGTGAACTTAACTCAAAAATGAGTTTTTTGCCAGCTAACCTTTGAGAGCCAGAGGAAAAAAGCCTTGTAAATTGTGAGAGTGAAGTGTACAAAAAAGAAAGAGATATGAAAAAATAAAATATAAGATACTTAAATAACTGAACTAGGCTATGTATATCTACTACATACTTACATATTCTACATAACAATAATAGGTATACCGAATGTAACCTAATTTTTTTAACATACATAAACCATACTTACGATACAACTAGATTGTATAATATATAACTGTTTCTTATTTGATCTCTTTAATTTGATAAGCATAGCTAAATGCTATAAAAATAATCAATTAAAAGTTGAAATAAGGCTGCGTGTCCACTCCACCGAAAATGCGCTCGGCAGCATGGCTATGTTTTTGTTAACACGCAGCCTGTAGTGTGTAGCTGACCTTAAGCTGCGGTTGTTGCGCACTAGGAATAACTCCTGTGTCGCGGGGGTGTTCACAAACATACATTTCACACATACAAAGCACACCCAGAGTCAGAACAAATCTTTGCGGATCACACAAAGAATTGTCCCGTGATGGGATCGAACCCACAACACCAGCGCAGTTGAAAGCGGCGAGGCGACAGCTCTAACCACTATTCCAAGCGTGCAGTGGCCCACCTAGTAAAAACTAGTTTAAACCGGTCGGCAACCTCAAAAACGACTCATAAACGCTAATCATTTACTTAATTGAACTACTCTCGATTCGTAAACGGTACTGTAAATTAGAGAGAATTAATTATTTAACTGTGCCGCGGATTTTAGGATAGTTACGCCAATTTTTGCATAGTCTACATAAAGCGATGAAGGTATGAAACATTTTAACTTCAAAATGTGTGAGGAGAATCCACAACATACAACCGTTCAACCCTCATTTTACCTCCAGAGTCGGAATTTCCAAAATAATAAAAAAAAATAACGCTTCTAAAAATTTCAAGTTTCGAGCCCCAACCGTTTTAGCTGTGCTGATGAATCAGTCAGCCAGACAAGCGAAATATTATATATAAGTATAGATAGAGTATAGATAAATAAATACTCACACACAACGCCATCTAGTCCCAAACTAAGCAGAGCTTGTAATATGGGTACTAGAATAACCGATGCTAACACATACATACTTTTCTTTTGTAAATACATACATATTATACATAGAAACACCCAGACTAAGAAAAACCCCCATGTTCATGCACACAAAGATTTGTCTTAAGTAAGTGGGAATCGAACCCACGACCTCGGCGTCGCAGGCAGGTACACTACCCACTCCGCCATCCGGTCGTCAATATAGATAGATAGATATCCAATTTAGTGGTGAGATTAGACCCCGAAATTACTGACACAAAAGCATATCATATACCTATATTATACATATAATATATATAATATAATAAGCGATACAATACAGCTGAAATTTTAATAAGTTAGTACAGTCAGTTGGATTAAAATTAATCTAAGCCCCGGTTATTTGAATCATTGTAATTACTTAGTATAATTTAGGTTTACTTATAATTTATTTTTATATCATTTGATTGTAATATTTTGACGTGTTCAAGCGCGTGTGGAATTTGAATTTGAAAGTAAGAAGTGTAAATTTTAGCATTAAAACTGCATCTGTAAAAGTTAGATTTAAAAACGGTGATAGCTATTGTATTCATGTTATTCGTAGACGAATTCATTAACATACTTTAACTTGTTTGACTCCAGTCTTTGTATTTATTTACATAGTTTTAAATTACCGTAAGTAGATGAAATAGATTCGACGCGAAGTAGCTGACGTCACTTACTTGGTGAAGATACTTAGCGGGTCGGTTGATAGCCCTGATATTGTCTCCTGATTGTCAATTAACGTGCCTCTAGAACGACTGCAAGGAATACCAATCCTATCCATCTCCACTTGGTGACCACTAATTATCGTCAGAATGCATTTTTGTGGCGAGCGAGCAGTAGTACTAACAAACTATGCAAATATTTAGATATTGATATATTTAATACAAAAATTGGACCGGCTAGACGGATACTCAGTCAGGACTTCTTTTCCAAATATTTATAGCAATCTTTGATGTGTTTTTTAGATGGTGTAATAATTAAGCACTTACTTTTGTTCCATGAGAACACAAAATTTGTATTTATATTCAAAAGTTTATTCGTGAAGATCTATTATTGGCTCTCTGTCACTAATTTAAGTTAAGCTATTCAAATGGTTACATGCTGTTGATCTTCCTATAAATAAATAAATAACACTTTGTCCGACCCGGCAATCCAACTCGAGGCCACGCAATGAGAGGTACATACGCTAACCACTAGACCATCGAGACAGTACTCATATTAAGTCGTATTCAACTACTTTTAAATACTGAATCGACCTACATCCGCTCTTTAGCTAGCTTAAACTGGCTCAATAACTTAGAATCTGCCGCCTCTTTAATAATTTTGGCACACACTTTTATAGTCCATATTTCGAAGTGAACTTTGTGTCTGGGGCAACGTCCTAATCGGCAAGTCGACGATGCAGTATATTCTTTACTAGCTTCTTCGCGACCACGTCCATGGAATAGTTACTTTGGGCTAACGCTAACTTTAACCCGTGACTTCGTTTATATAGGCGCGGTGTGGTATCTTGCAGAGCTAACTGGGGCCACCACCCTTCCCCCTCATGACTGCCTGCCACATTGTGCGCGCAGTACTCGACTCATTATTTTGCTGTGATGTTATATTAAAACTGTGGTATCTCCTAAGATTTTCATTTATATCGAAGCACACGCAGCGGAAGCTCTCAATAGGATGAAACATTCTGCATTGGTGCTCCGCTCCTATTAGTCTTAGCGTGATGATATATAGCCTATAGCTTTCCTCGATAAATGAGCTATCAAACACTGAAATAATTTTTCAAATCGGACCAGTAGTGCCTGAGATTAGCGCGTTCAAACAAACAAACACACTCTTCACCTTTATAATATTAGTATAGATTAGTGTTCCATCTTAAGGACCATTCAAGTATTGTAGATAAAATGAAAGAACTTGGCGGCTTTGAAGTTGGCTGTTCGATCAATGGATGGATTCCGCACTCGAGCGTGACCAATCCTAGCCCATGACATTTCATTTGCGGCCAACTTCGAAACCGCCAGGAAGGTCTTTGATTTTATCTATACGTAAGCACTATAGAGGGGTGAAAGCCTTTGCTTTGCATATTTCAAAAGACATGGGGATCAAAATTAATAAAAAATTGCTGACGTAATACTTGAATGACCCCTTATAGTTCTTTATTAAGTTAACTGAAGAGTCTGGGGTGTCGCCCTAATTGGCAAGTGATTCAATCATGCGACATTGCGTTTTTTTTGTAGTCTAGCTTAACCAGGGGGGGTTTTAAGTTTTAACTAGAGATGTGGCAATTTGGCCGATTAGTCGGCTTCACTATAAATGCCAATAATTTAGTATAAGGAGTGCTACAAAACTTGTCCCACGTTAATATAAACTGCATGTGGACGAACACTCCTTTATTACTTACTTACTGCTTTATTTTCTGCTTGAAGTGTAAGATATTGCAACCTTATATACTATGGATTTATTTATAAGTATTAATTTAATTCCATTTCTATATTTAAGTTTATTTTCTTTTTATAACCATCTTTAGCCATAATGTTGTTTTGGTTGCTATAACTTACACATATAATTATTGTCAAAAAACAAACAAATATTGTATGAATTATTTGAAAAGATGGTGCACATGAGTTTCTCACCAGCTCTTCTCATGATGCAATACCCATCGGAGCTGGTACTTGGATTGATTTTAATTCAAATTTCTAAGTTGAATTAAAGTCAATCTACGCTCCGGTGTCAAATCATTTTATTACAATAAGTATTATAATTTAGTTAGCTAAGTTTTATTTTAATTTTATATATTTTGTGTTTTGATGTTTGTTTTGACGCGTTCAAGCGCCCCTTGGGGCCCATGGAAATATAAGATCTGATTTGATTTAAACAATTATTACGATAACGAATAAGACGAAGTAAACAATTATTAAACGCATTTAAATTTAACCAAAATTAATGATCGCCCTAGCGGAATAGTCGGTTAATTCTGTAGTTGCTGACTAATTGATCGTTTGAGCGCCGAGTAGTCGGCCCTTCTTAAGAAGTACTATAGGGGGTTTGCGTTGCTTTGCTTATTTTAGAAGACATATTAGCTGACAACGAGATGAGGTTAAAAGTTGCAAAAAATTTGCGGACGTAATACTTGAACGGCCCCTTACAGTCCTTATTTCGCAGTTAGCTGAAGAGAGTGTCACCCTAATTTACAAGTAGTTTGATCATGCGATACGGCGCATTTTTTGTAGTCTAGCTAAACGGGAGGGACAGACATTTTTTTTTATACTAAGCTCACAGTGAACGAACGTGTAGTCCACCTGATGGAAAGTGGAGTACAGCCCATGGACATCAACAATCCACAAAAGCAGATTTTAGATGCGTCGCTGCAGCTGAGGACTACGGTGTTAAGCCTCAAGTGCCAGTAATTTCAGGGCCTGATCTCACCACCAAACCAGAACACAGTAATGGAAGCACTACTATTTGGCGGCAGGTTAAAGGTGAGACGGTGGTGCTGCCGCCCTCGAGCTCATTCACAAGAGTCCTGCCACCAGTAAAACAGACAGTCAGACAGATAGACTGATTTCAATATATAGAGGTGCCGCCACATAACATGAACACCAAATGACAGGTTGTGCAAGTTTAAAGACATTATGTGACTACTGTGTATCTAATGACATTGTTCTTTCTATTTTTTTGTTTTAAAAAACCAAGCTCGCACTAGGAATAACGCCTGTGTCGCGGGGGTGTTCACAAACATACATTTCACAACAAACAGCATACAAAGTCGCGGCCAAAAGCAATTAGCAATAGACCAACCAATCAGTACTACTCTATTTAAAAACCTACGATGGCTCATGAACCTTGTTTGCATGACCACCACAGCCACACTTATATCCTGGAATGTCAGTTATGCCATACCCTATTCCTGTCAATGACCGTCTTCCTGTTCCTTCAAAAGGATGACATCACTACACATCACCCAAGTTTTTCGTGCTAACTACACGATATATTTAGATTATCCTTTATTAGCTGGGTTGGTGATATCATCCTGAAGAAATACTTGAGTAAAATTCAACATCACACAACTCTGCTCATCTGTGTGTAACTTGAAAGAATACAGTGAACGGCTTTTAGGTGATATTTAAAGAATTATCGCCGTACTCCCAACCGTTGAGCAGTTGTACTTTCCAGCATCAGCTCAACGACATGAATCAAATCAAATCATTTATTGCCATGGGCCCCAAGGGGCGCTTGAACACGTCAAAACAAACATCAAAATGTAAAAAATATAAAATTAAAATAAAACTTAGCTAACTAAACTATAATACTTATTGTAATAAAATGATTTTGACACCGGAGCTTAGATTGACTTTAATTCAACTTAGAGATATGAATTAAAATCAATCCAAGTACCAGCTCCGATGGGTATTGCATGCGATGTGTGAAATGCTGACTGCTAGATGCAAATATCGAAGTAGCTTTAGGTAATATACTAAAGACAATATAGAATCCTTTAAAATTAGAGGATTGCCCTCGATTTCTCTAAGATTCCATCATCAGATCGTGACCAGATGAAAATGGGACCACATAACAAGTATACTCTTTTTCACAAAAAAATAATTTCTCAAATCGGTCCAGGCGTTTTCGAGTAATCAGGGAACAAACATAAAAAAATAATATGTTCAAGGATGACATCACTACACATCACCCAAGTTTTTCGTGCTAACTACACGATATATTTAGATTATCCTTTATTAGCTGGGTTGGTGATATCATTCTGAAAATGTTGTGTGACTAAACAAGTCCAAATTGGAAGAAACCAAGTCAACGGGTCCTACATATACTAGAGCAAGGACAAAAACACAATTTTGAGATAAATCTAGTCCCAAACTAAACAGAGCTTGTACTATGGTTACTAGAACCCATTCTTTTTTTTATGAAGTCGGTTAAAAACTGGGTTTAACGTTGAACACAGGGCGGTAAAATTGGTCCTAAAACGGTCCACTATAAAATTATTATATATTTATTTACTATGTTCGGCAGTTTTGAACCTAGAAAACAAAGATTCAAAACTGCCAACACAATAATGTTTTATTATAATAATATATTTAATCGATTTTCAAATCAGTGTATATTTACTATTAGTATTATCGAAACGCATCTACCTTTGTTTCTCTGCACCACCCTAGGTTGACTGTTAGAGAATGCCACTAGCTAGGCATTAAGTCCACCTGTGTACCATTTTGTGTGCAAAAAGTTAAATAAATAATGAACTTGACTCGACATTCTTCCTACATCCATTTAGCAAGGAAAGTCCATCCATAGACGAAGCATCATTCTGGGACGCCATATCTTGGATCCGGATGATGTCAAGTCACTTCCGATCGGCCGAATGCTCCAGTTTATGGAGGCTATTGGCCTAAAAGAGAGTTAATAATGAGGCTACAATCACAATAGACACACGGAGGTCGACGTGAACACCCAAAGCCTCTTCCCAACAATAATAATAATATTTTTATTAAAACTGACGTGAGTTTGTAACATTATTAAAATAATGAAATACGGGTGTTACTCACGTAATGTTGGTCTATTTAGTAGACCGCGGTTTCGCCTATACGTCTAGGCATTGTCAAGAGAGTGCAATACGTCGCGCCTGAGTCGCAGCCAGTCTTGCACTGCGACGTATAGGCGAAACCGCGGTCGACTAAATAGACCAACATTACGTGAGTAACACCCGTATTTCATAATTTTAATAATAATAATAATAGCATGGAAGGTTCTTCATACATACACCATACAACAGACAATAAGTCTCATTATTTCACATTACCTACAATCCGCCAGTAATGATGTCCTGTTTAAACAGTTTCGTGCGTGTTTTCATTAAGATTCCGATCAGTCGCGTCCTCGTTATAATTCTTTAAGTGTAGTGTATATTAAAGCTAGAACTACGCAGGAACTGTAGCTGTTGGAGAGGAATTCTGTGATGAGTTTTTGTGAACGAGATCGAGGGGACAGTCCTACGAATATGGACGTAAACATCTGTACAAAAAAGTCTGCCAAAACTTGCGAGATCTTAGGATTTGACAATGTGCAAGAGCGGTGCTCTTCCACATTTGGTACCGGGGACGCTAGGCAATAACGCCATCGGTTAGCTTATTTCTGTAATATACTAGTAGGTCCTAATACAAAAACTTAACTTTGCAGAAAAGCTATTTATAGCTTAATATTCGATCCTCATTCGCGCTGAATGCGGTTTTCGATATCACTCTCGCTCCCTCTAAAACTCTAAAAAAATGCCCGAAGTAATTACACTATCCAATGGTCTTAATGACAAGTCCAAATACACACATTCACTCACTCAAGCACACCCAGTCTCAGAACGAATCTTTGCTAATTACATAAAGATTTGTCCCATGTAGGGATCGAACCCACAACACCAATATACTGCAATGAGATACTTTCTACGTAGGTGTAGTGCAGCCTGGGGAGCATGAAAGGAGCCTCCCCGAGTGACGTACACAACGATACCCTACGTCCGGCGCACCCTGGGCAATTCGCGAGCTCTCCAAAGCGAATTGGCTAATCCTTTCAGCACGATGGCAAGTCTAAATAAAATTTGACTCAGCCATCGACACGACGAAGAAGAAGAACCAGCTAAGCATAGTTACGTGTTTATAAATATCCCACAATAGCTTATTCAATAACAGAATTATGAATGCATTTGATATCTAGAGATTAAATAAAGGCATTGTTAGAGGTGTTTGAAGAGAGCTCTTTTGAAAGAAATTCAGGGATACGTTGCCATTCAAGAACAAAAAGAGCTTTAAGGTAAGACGGTTACCTCGATGGTCTAGTGGTTAGCGTATGCGGCTCTCACTGTGTAGCCTCGGGTTTTTTTTTACATTAGATAGAACGCCAGAAGCAATTACACTATCCAATGGTCCCAATAACAAGGCCAAATACATCACATTCACTCAAGCACACCCAGTCTCAGAACAAATATTTGCGAAAATAACTATTTTTGGCGTCCGCTCTACAGAAGCAATGTTACTAAGCAAACCGGTTTTTGTCACCAAATACCGTCTTCCTGTGAAGTTAATAAAGGCGTGCGACCATTTTGACTTATACCGGGTACACACCGGGCAAACGAAGGCCAACGACACGGTTTGTTGGCGTTCCACGGCAATCCAAAGCGTGTAACATCAAAGGACTCATTAGCGTTTGCTAAGCCAATATATATGTAATATATGTAAGTTAATATAATATATATTTAATTTGTAGGTAAATGTACCTATTGAATTTGTAAATTTATGTAAATATTAGTTATAGTGAACCTTTATCTCATCAATTACACCTTAAACTGCCCCATATCAGTCTAATTTTCTATTTGTCCATCCAAAGGTTGCCTGTAAGATATTGCTTTTTAGCGATAAGGCCGCCCATTGTACATGTCTTAATGTTTAATTATGTTCTTTTTTGTGTCTTATTTTTTGGTGTGCAATAAAGCTTATTCTATCTATCTATCTAAGCCATCCAAAATATAACCAACAAATCCGTTCGTTGTCCTTCGTTCGTTAGGTTTGTACCCGCGCACGATATCAAGCATCGTCCAGTACCAAAACTATGGCTTTAATCTATCCGCTTGAGGAACTGTTCTAATTGACCCCAATTGAGTAGATAAGCCCTTCGTGTACAGTACGTCATAGTTACTTAATTGTAGCGGCCTGCGGGATGTAATATAATAATATATATAATAATATTATATATATATAGTAGCCCTGTATCTAATACATGTCCCACTGCTGGACTCGGGCCTCTTCTCATGATGGGTTTGGCCATAGTCCACCACGCTGGCCAAGTGCGGTTTGGCAGACTTCACACACCCTCGAGCACTTTTTAGGCACTCTTAGGCACGTAGGTTCCCTCACGATGTTTTCCTTCACCGTTAGCGAGCGATAATGTATATGATAAATACACACATATCTTTGAAAAGACAAATCTAAACGATTTATTTCTGGCACTCCAACGACAATTCACATGTACATTTTAGGAAGATATTCTTATACATTCAAATTATTATGCTAGGTGAACTTGTCACTTAAAGGTGTGCACAGCACTTACAGTTTATTCTGCGATAACATTATAATTTATTGTCAGATTATTCACAGAGGTGTGTGCCGTGGGTTCAAACCCAAGACCTTTGTCTTCGCAGTCCTACGGTCTCCCACTCGGCTATCGCTGCTTGTACTGCTGCGGTATAGATCAGTATTTTATGCGAAGCTGTTGTCATGGGCCGTATTATTAGTTAACATTTGGACACGTGCAAAAGCGGCAAATTACACATGTTGGAGTGTCTATGCGACATTAGAGTTCTGGGGTGCATTCTCCAATGCGAATTGGCTAATCCTTTCACCACGATGGCAAGTCGAAATAAAATTTGACTCAGCCATCGACACGACGAAGAAGAAGAAATTAGAGTTCTATGCTAAAAAAATAATAATTATCAATGTATATTTATCAATAACTAGCTTCTGCCTGCGATTTCTTTCACGTGGAATCCGTTTTATTATATTAAGTAGTAGCTGCGCTCATGTTTTGATCCGCGCTAAACCATACTGCTCCTCGCCTGTGAAGTTAGACGTAATGTATAATATCAAAAAACTTTTACTGATTGTTTGTTTGTATTGATAATTATCATTATTATTGAGAATACGGGTTACTCACTTTACTTTAGCCGGTATATGCCGACTAGTTTCGAATCTAGTACGTAGTTTCATCAACTGGGCTATTATTCGCGTGTCGTCGCCTCCGCGCGACGTCTCGGACCAGTCGGCATATCGCGGCTAAAGTAACGTGAGTAACCCGTATTCTCAATAATAATGTCTTCACCTCACGTCAGTTTTTATAATATTATTGACAACTAGCTGACCCGGCGAACTTCGTACCGCCTTAGCGTAAATTTGATGCACTACTTTATTTTGTATAGCTGACCTATCTTATGTATGCGTACCTATTCAATTTGAACTGGAATCTATAATAAATAAATCTAAAAATGAATACCTATTTCCCTGATGCAAAATTAAATGTATATTTTTCAATCTTTCTGAGAGATTTTCTTAATATTTTTTTCCGTAAGAACCTTGTACAGAGTATTAGAAAACTACAAAAAAAAATCAGCCAAATCGGTCAAGCCGTTTTCATGCTATGTCGTGACAACGGAAAACGGGTTTCATTTTTATATATATATAGATTATCACTTGGAACCCCGCTGGTAACCCTATTATGGTGACTCACTCTTGGTATAATACATTGGCTTTCTTTGATATATCCGCTGCTACTATTTAATTGCCCCAATTGAGTAGATAAGCCCTTTGTTAGTTGTTACATTACATCATACAAACTGCTTTGTTAATTGTGTGGAATGTTGGATGAGAACATAAACGTAACATCTCGCCTATATTAACCAGAAGGGTGTGGCAGAGGTGTACAATACCCACACGTATAGGTCCCATCGGATAGGGGGTGAGCATATCGCAATCAACCAGGCACAATTCCAACTCCGTGCTGCTATTGTGAATCTCTCTCCTGGTGGAAAGTTCACAATAATACTTTTCCCGACCCGGGCATCGATTTCGAGACCTCGCGGCGAGAGGTGCAAAATGTTTTTTAAGAACATTCCGTGAGGAAATTCACGATATTGGCCATAGGCTCAGAACCTATCCCATGGGACCTAAACATAATAAATAAAAAAAAATAAAAAAGCCTTTTATTCCATGCTACTTAGTTAAATTAAAAAATTATAATAAATTTTCACATGCAATGACATTTTAGATTAATCTTATTTCTAAAGTTTATCTACTAATACAATTTTTTATCATTTATTTGAATTAATTAGTAATTACATATTTGAATAAGCAAGATAAAATAAAATGTAATATTTCTTTAATTTTATTTAAGATTAATATTGTAAAATTAAAGTTATAATTATAATATTGTTATTTTTATTGGTTTTTATTCTAGCACGGACCCCTCTCAGGTAAAGGCCTCCTCTAAAGGACTTAAACATAACAAGTGAAATGAGGGTGGTGTACACCCTTTTGGGTTATATAGGCGTGATGTTATGTATCTTCCAAACATATAATCAGTAGAAAGTAAGTAAAAGTACTCTTGGTAAATAATAGTCAGTATATTCCGACAGACATAACATCGTTCTTGCGAGCACAGAGACTTCAATGTTCTACTGGTGGTAGAGCTCTTGTGAATGAGCTCGAGGGCGGCAGCACCACGGTCTCACCTTTAACCTGGCGCCAAATAGTAGTGCTTCCATTACTGTGTTCCGGTTTGGTGGTGAGATCTGGCCCTGAAATTACTGGCACATGAGGCATAACACCGTAGTCCTCAGCTGCAGCGACGCATCTATAATCTGCTTTTGTGGATTGTTGATGTCCATGGGCTGTACTCCACTTACCATCAGGTGGACTACACGTTCGTTCGCTGTGGGCGTAGTATAAAATAAAAAAAAAAATAGACTCACAACACGGATATTGTATATCACAACAATTTGCCATTGTCTGCAATACACCGAACTAACAATTTTATCGAGAATGGCTAAGGCGTGGAAAGATACAGTGGTAAGATTGTCGAACATTGTAAACTT
This sequence comes from Hypena proboscidalis, assembly GCA_905147285.1. Taxonomy (NCBI): domain Eukaryota; kingdom Metazoa; phylum Arthropoda; class Insecta; order Lepidoptera; family Erebidae; genus Hypena; species Hypena proboscidalis. Next base: position 7,657,229 of record LR990156.1, read on the forward strand.
TAGCACATACCTTTTTCAATTCTTTTTTTAAAATTAATAAATAATTAATTTATAGTATTATCTAGTTCTCCTTTTGCTTTGTCTACCAATTTTCGTTAATTTTTAATTTTTAGTTTATTTTTCTTGTATGTTTGGTTGTAATGTTTCTTTGTTTATATTTTCTTGTGAGCGTTGATCTACTGTGTTGTTTATGGCAGGGACTAGCTGAAAATCAGTGCTGTGCATTGCGCACAGCAAATACTGAGCTAGATCCCTTGCCGCACATTTTCTGTGTACTATTTATATTTTGTGTAAACTATTTTTATTTTTTTCTAAATGTAAGATAATGTGTGGTGAATAAATGGTTTAAATGGTTTTTTTAAATGGTAGTTACTATGAGGTGTTCAATTATAATAAAATTTGCAATTTGCCATGTCTGTACATTGAAGTAATTTAAGAAATAAATAGATAGACTAGAGGTCTTTATAGCAGCAGTAGAAGCAAAAGCATATGTGTAATGATCACTAAGTGATATGATTTATAGGTAGGTATATGATTTATATTATTAATAGGTGCTATCTGAAAATCAGCGCTGTAGTATTTTAAACGGTAGCAATTGCTGAGATAGTCTCCTTTTTGGTCTCATACAGGAGTGTTCCACTTGTTTACCATACCTATGTGCTTATTCTAAATTTTACTGTTCTATTTTGTTTATTGTTACTTTTGCATGCCTTATTTTTACCATTGTACTCCTTTTAGGAGTCTAATTAAATACTTTTTCTTTCTTTCTTTATTTAACACTGACCTTGAATTTCTTCCACGTAGCTTTTAAAAAAACATAAACGAAGAAACAAAAACGAACGAATATTATAAGTGATTGAAAATCACAAATTCTGTTTGCGTAAATCGGAGCGTAGGAAAGTCGAAAGTCGCTACGTGCGGGCACAGCCTAGCATACAGAACCAACCTGTTTTCAGATATAGTGAAGATTGGCTTTTCTATAAACCTGAGAAATTCAATTATGTCTACATTTGATAATTGCTCGCCCGGCGGACTGACTAATTCATCAACAGAACTAATTTTAAATAGGGGTGCATGAAAGGAGCCTCCCCGAGTGACGTACACAACGATTCCCACGTCCGGCGCACCCTGGGCAATTCGTGAGTTCTCCAAAGCGAATTGGCTAATCCTTTCACCACGATGGCAAGTCAAAATAAAATTTGTCTCAGCCATCGCCACGACGAAGAAGAAGAATTATAAATAAAAATCTGTATAGTGTATTTTAACGTTTAATTATATTATTCGTGAAATGTATTGTGAGATAATTGTAATTGATGCATATCGTTTTTATCTCAATAAATATTTTTATTGTTATTATCAACGCAGAGCCTAAACTGCCAGGCTTAGAATCTTAAAATTTTGCACAAAGGTTCCTTACATGACGTTAGCTCGCACTAAGAAGGGTTTATGGGAATCCTATCCTTACGGAAAGTTCTTAAATAACACTTTGCTCGACCCGGAAATCGAACCCTCGCGATGAGAGGCGTATACGGTAACCACAAGACCGTTAAGGCAACTTTACACTATATTTACATTACTAGAGAAAAACGGGTTACTCACGGATTAAAAAAAAAAAAAAAATACCGTGAGTAACCCATTTTACTCTAGCAATGATGTCTTCTCACGTTAGTTTAAATGATATTTATATTCTCACTCCTATAGTTAAGTTATATTGGTCAGCGCAGCGCCCCATAGAACTCGGTACCCCGTGGGTGGCGCTCGGCTCTTCCCTTTTTAAGCAAACACAATCTAAAAATAAACAAAAGTGTTTCCTTTGGGATGTTTTTGTCTAGAAAGATCAGTTTCAGATCAGAACAGAATTTGGAACTGTTCACGATAATGTGTTAAATTCAGCTTTTATCATCTTCTAATATATTTCTTGTTTATGTATTATATTATTGTATCTATTCACGTATGTAATAAGAATATTACATTATATATTTTATAACATTTTGTATGTCTATGTACCTCTTGTATGTATTGCTTTTCTCTGCACCACCCAAGGTTGACTGTTAGAGAATGCCACTAGGCATTAAGTTCGCCTCTGTACTTAAATATGTGCAAAAGTTTAAATAAATAAATAAATGAAATAAATAAATACGTGGAACTTAATTGTTCTACACCACTGCTTAACCGTTCTAGGTAACAAGCGTATTGTTATAATATAGAATGCGTGAGTAGTCCCCATCGCGTTACATCACGCATAGCTGAACCACGTGACCTTCAAACCAAAATGTCAATCTACCCTCACCCCTACCGTACCTAATAAAATGTCGCCAGATTGAAAACGGTGGTATATTTGCTAATAGACGCTAGGTCCGTGGGCGTTACTCTGGGCCGTGGGGTTCGAGTGCGCGCTTATTATATAAAGATCTATAGATCTTTCCAAACGCTTAATCGACGCTTCCCGTGACCAGAAGGCTGGCTTTTACTTTAGCACAAAGAATTAGCATTGCCATACAACGTGGCAATGCTGTCAGCCTTCTGAACACGGTCCCCACAACCGAGATCGATGCGGAGAAATACTATGACGCCTAACTTAATGTAAATATTTGCCTTTTTATTTTTACCTATGTATATATTTTCAATTTATTTAATGTAACTTTATATTTCTTTTGTGTTTTTAAAATAATAAATAAATAACCTTTGCTAATTTAGTTCAATCATAATGTAACACCACGCCTATAATACTTAGAAGAGCAAATACCCACACTTCATCTGATATGTGTAGGTCCCATGTAAAAGAAGGTAAGTGTTGTGGATTGGGTTGAGGCAAAATAAACTAGGAATAGAAGTAATAAATTGTATTAGGAAAATAGGAAAAAGTAAAAAGAACACTGAACTGAAGGAAGAAACACTAAAGACTGACATAGAACTTAAAAGTCAAAACAAAATCAAATTCTTATAAAAAACTAAATATTATTTACAAAAATATACAATAAGGTCCGATTGGACACAGTAAGGAAGAAAGGCTGTGCTGTCTTAAACGGCGACAATTTCAAGTTTCAACTGTGTTGCTATTGAAAATCGAACCCGAATCTTCACGGTGAGAATCTGCGTAATGTTAACCACCAGACCAACAGAGCAGTAAAAATATTTTTTTAGAAAAATATAACTACGAATTTTTTTCTTTTTTTTTAACGACGCCCGTGTCGCGGTTCACACACCCAAAGCACACTCAGGTTTCTTTCACCCAAACTTTCTTTCTTTGCGAATCACACAAAGATTAGTCCCGTGTGGGGATCGAACCCACAGCACCAACGTAGTTGAAAACGGCGAGGCGACTGCTTTAACCACTACGCCATCCGTGCACTCAATTAGCACTCTACCAAATAGCCAGTGCTAATAAGGTTGTATTTGGGCTGCACCTTGATCTACATCGAGTGACGCACTGCGTTACATCTTGTGTATTGTGCTGGGATGGGCACGTGCCAATTTTTGGAATACTTGCTTATTGCTCGTAAATTTACAACAACCCGTGAAAAAAATTCTAGGCAAGAGTATTTATATATATTTAATTAACAGTTACCTAGAAATATAAATAATTACTAATCTAAGAAAGCCTAGTTTATTGTTGTTTACCTTTTCACTACCAAAAAGTGTCCACATAAATTTTACTTTTTAATTTACGAAGTGTTCTGCTGTAAAGTTTAAGAAGATTATCTGTCTGTAAAACTTGTTGGAATTGTATGATTGGTTTACTAGGATCATAAATGTACACTGGTATATAACTACTATTATTACTTATATTAAATAAAGAAATTTTAAAAACAAACAAAACAAGTTACCTAGAAATCATGCCAGTGAACTCCGTATATTTATTTTATTAATTATATTTTATAATTTCCATTGTCATTATCATGATGTTTCTTTTTATTTTTTTTATATGTTTTCTTTAATTAACGCACCAACTGCCCTCTTAACTTTGTTCATTACTTGCTTGTCCATCCTAAGGTTGCCTGTAAGAAATTGCTTATAGCGATAAAGGCCGCCCATTCTGCAACATAATTTGTTTACAAAATAATCTTTGTTAATATTGCTGTACAATAAAAACTACTCTATCTATATGTATATATTTTGGATATTGGTCATTGAAATTTCGCCACAAAGTTCTCTTTTCTAGGTACAGAATCCTAAATATCGCACAAATATGAAATAGCTTGAGCTAATAAGGTAATATTCAAGCTGCGGCACCTTGACCTACATCGAGTGACGCACTGCGTTATTTCTTGTGTATTTTGTTGCGATGGACATGTGCCAACTTTTAGGATATTCACTTGGTGACTTTGGTGATACCAGAGTATAGTAACAAATTAAGCAGAAATATTGGCGTGATTCTTTTTTTTCCTGAATGTTTCAAGAGTGTTTACAAGTATATGTACAGTCGAGTTCAAATATGTTGGCAGTTTTAAACCTTTTTAGAGATAACAATGTTCGATACTGCCAACATTTTAATGAACTTGATTGTACCCACTTGATGTAAGATGTACCTTATATTAAACTTAACATTATGTGTGATGGTTGAGCACACACAAACAATTAGATGTAGGTACCAAGCATAAAAGCAGCATGTACTCCAATACTAAAATATTTGATTGAGCCTTAAATGCTGGCGGTCGGGTGGCTCCGGCCGTTGACTGCCGGCCTCTCACGAAGCCCCTTCAAAGGCTTCAGGAAACCCCAGGGCTCCGCGGAGCACATATTGAGAATGGCTGGACAACTGTTAAGCCTTAAGGCTTGAAAAGAGGTACAATTCGCTCACAACTACATAGGTATCGGATACTGAAACAGTACTAGTATTGTTTACATGTAACCACAGCTCCTGCGGTCGGTAGCCGCAGGTCGTGCGTCACTACGCGTATCTAGTTCTTTAGCACTTAAATTGAAAATATTTTATATAAGGTGGCAAACAAGCATACGACCCGCCTGATGGTAAGCAGTTACCGTAGCCTTTGGACACTTGCAACACCAGAGGCATCAGCCTATCATCCAGTGAATAAAGAAGTTGTAAACCGTTTTATGTGGTGTCGCTTCATTATGAGTTTTGGACTACTAATACCACAATGTTACGAGTTTCTCTTAGCAGTAGTAATAGCCTTGTACTATTTTTAAGCAAATTTTAGCTTTGCTATGCATTTTTGTATTTTATATAATATTAAAGTAATCGTAGCATCGACAGCGCGGAATTATTATCTAAATTCGACTTTAATGTGCCATCGAGAACCCGATCTAATCCACCTATATGTGCACCGTTTGCGATGACTAACTATAGGCAAAACTCTTTCTTGATCCGTGCAAGCAGAAGCTTCAATAATATGTGTCAACAGCATGATATTGATCCTTTCAATAGTAGTGTGTCAAAAGTGCGAAGGTGTTTGAGCCTTGACTTTTTTAAGGGTGCAGTGGAGGCGTGATTAGTCAGTATATGGTAACATTAGTGTGTGGTAAGTGTTTATATATAGGTACTTACAATTTTAGCTTTAGATTTATTTTGTTCTGATTTTTTACTGTTTACGTTTGTTTTTATTCTGTTTTATATAAGTGAAGACTTGTAATTGGCTGCCAGATTCCTTACACAATACTGTCAATTTAGCTGTGTCTTCCATATATCTTAAATAAATAAATAAAGTTGACAAATTAAGAATCCAGCAGGATTCGAACCTGCACCCCCTGGGTAAACGCCCCAGGTCTTTTTCTCAACTCTTTTTGTGCCAGCGTCGGCGTCTGGGTAAAAAGTATTAGCCTTGCTTAAATTTTGCGTTTTTACTCTCGTTATTTTCCACAAACAATCAAATCAATCCCCCCTTCCTCTATTTTCACTCCAGACGACAAAGACATTCCTGGCATTGGGAAGGAAACTCACATAAATCTCCCCCTCACTATCACTAATGGAGTTTATTTTCACAGAACTGTGACGCACAGTTCTAGGTAAGATAAAGTTTTACTTTCATCCCCCTCTTTTCTCCCCTATTTCATGGGATGTGTTACTCATTCGATTGATTAAGAGTTCGGCGAAATTTCGTCTTAGTCATTGCGTCAAGGGTTCTTTAAATAATGATGGTATTTCGTAGAAGAAACGTTTTGAATTTCTAGGATTCTGCCGTCGTAATAGAACGCCGGGTTCGCTTGCTTATTTTACATATTTTTTTTATATTTTATTATTTAAAAAAATAAGGCCACTAGGAATAACTCCTGTGTCGCGGGGGTGTTCACAAACATACATTTTACACTCACAAAGCACCACACTAGCGCAGTTGAAAGCGGCGAGGCGAGCGCTATAACCACTACGCCAACCGTGCACTCAAGTTTCATACTAGCTGTTGCCAGCGATTTCGTTCGCGCATATTTCATTGCTACACCGCTTATATTGGTCGTAACGTGATATAAAAGCCTTCCTCAAGCTATCCAACAAAAATATTCAATTTGTGCCCAATCGGACCTTTTTGTACAAAGAAACCAGGAATAAAGGAAATAAATTATATTAGGAAAATAGGAAATTAAACTAAAAAAGAACACTGAACCTAGGAAGATAACCAAAAGACTGACAAGAAACTTAAATGTCAAAAACAAAAGCAAATTCTTATAAAAAACTAAATAATATGTACAAAAAATATACAAAATGGTCCGATTATGCACACAATTCCAACCAAAAGTTCCTAAGATTAGCGCATTATACCAAACAAACAAACCACGTCAACAATTTTATAACATTGGTAAAGATGTTTATTTCATACACTAAACAAAACTGTATCCAAGACTCATAACACGAATATTTCCTTTTCATAATCCTGATAAAGATCAGGAGAACGATTGGTGGCTTGCCCTATCTCCCCTCCATCTTTATGGAGGGAATTGCTAGAACCATGAAAGGTTAACATTTGTACGAGGAAAATTTGTACTTAAATATTTCAAGAATAAAACTAAAAAATTGATTCACTTTCGTTGTGTAAATGGCTGAGTCAAATTTTGTTGGTCCAATTAGTGGCCACTGTTATGGCGCTCTCATCGGCGTTCATGAGCGCCTCTCTTGTGCGGGTGGTAGACCATTTTGGGCAGTCAGGTGGGTCATAGATTCACAATTTATTTTAGTGTCAACCAGATATCCCCATTCGACAAGTTTCTCCCTGCTTCGCCCGACTTGCTTCCGCAGTCTATTAAGGATTTCCAGACCGGTCTTGATAGTTCGTGGCCTGTAGGTAAGGCTTACGAAATTGGGACGAAAGGATCGGGCAAGACGCTTTCTTCGTTTTTCATTAATTGTTTTTAACAATGCAAGATACATGTAATGAGCTTCATCATAGGTATTACATACTATAAAGTCGAGTTCATAAATATGTTGTTTTGTACCTTGTTATAGAGATAACAAAGTTCAAAAGACAATACTAACATACTTACATTATAAAGTTTTAGAGCCGACTTAAGAAAGGTAAAAAAGGCTTTCTTTCTTTAATTTTACTGCCCGATTTTAACCAGTTTAAATATATATATTATGCTGTAAAAGACGAGGTTTACCTAACTTACAATACGTAAATAAACCCACATTACATTAGGCAATATTTATACAAACGTGCTTTCACGTTTGTACGTGACGTATCATAATTTGGCCACTTCTATTTGTTGCTGACTGTACTTTGTTATGCAAGGGTTGAAAGGGAATTGTAAACATGGTGTGTTTTAGAAGATTTTGGCATTTTGAGCACAATTATAATTGTACTATAGTCGATTCATTTAGACTTGGCAAAAACAGTAAACAAACCCCCCCCAATTACAAATTACGATATTGCAAAAGAATAACACACTGTACGTTACCACATTGAGTTGTATAAACTAGTTCACACACCAACACACTAATATTCACATATATTCATTGTAAATTCACTGTGCAAATGTATTCTTTTTGCAAATTTCGTTATTCCAAGGAGACTTCAAACCACAGATTAAAAAAACGACATGGAAGTTTGACATTTGATTTAGGGATGGGAACAAGTGAACGAAAGAACGATTGGGATTGATTTACGTTTTTGTCAGTGATGATGAATTAAATTGTTCAAAACATTCTTAAATTTATTGAAAGCTGTACTTACATTAAATTAAATTTTATTTAATCTATTTATCGTGAATAACAAATCGTAACGAATTAATCCTTTTCTACAGCTAAAGTGGCCCATTTGACTGTGCGGTTCGCGCGACTCGGTTCTTTAGATTCGTTCAATCGCGAACGACACATAACTAAATCAAAGTCCATTTTTAACCGACTTTAGCGACTTTTAATTAATTAATATCATTCACTGAATGAATGTTGAAGCGCCATTTTGAGTAGTTCACATTTTTTTTCGTCAGCCAATATTGTTTATCTTTTTTGCCAAGTCTATATGAATAGACTATAAGTTAAGTACGAGTACTTTATTTATTATACACTAGCCGAACCGGGGAACTTCGTACCGCCTTAGCGTAAATTTGATGCACTACTTTATTTTGTATAGCTGACCTATCTTATGTATGCGTACCTATTCAATTTGAACTGGAATCTATAATATAAAAATGAATACTCCCCAATATAAAATGAATACTTTTTTTTTTTTTTTGCCGTAACAACCTTGTACAGAGTATTAGAAAACTACAAAAAAAAAAATCAGCCAAATCGGTCAAGCCGTTTTCATGCCAAGTCGTGACAACGGGAAACGGGTTTCATTTTTATATATAAGATTTAATTGTTTTTTTCGTGCACGTACTACCGCCACTACTTTGGTCTCCATCTACTTCCTGTCCATCCAGGTTGTCTGGAAAAGACCGCGGATAGCAATAAGACCGCCCTAATTGTACAGCATATACCTAGTTAAAGGTATTTTTAACCCACTTCCCAAGAAGGAGGAGGTTCTCAATTCGGCCAGTATGTTTTTTTTTCTATGTATGTACATCGATTACGCCGCGGCTAATGGACCGATACGCGTGATTCTTTTTTTGTTCGACGCGAAATAGCTGCCAGGTGGTCCCATAAAATGGCTGAAAATGGTAATGAACAAAAAATACTAGTATTATTGTGAAAAAAAGCGTGGGGCGTTATGTGCCATATTTTTCGTCTATCGAGCAATCCACGCTTTTTCACAATAATACTAGTATTTTTTGTTCATTACCATTTTCAGCTTATATTAGGAATTATTTTTCACTTTTTAGTTAGAAGTACTTTAAAAGCGTGTTTTTTAGTGTTTTTAAACTATTATTTATTTTCTACTTTTGAGTTTGGTTAATTTATAAGCGCGTTTTTTTTTTAAATTATTTTTTTTTTATCGAATTATTGCATTGTCATCGATCTTTGATAGGTGTGCAAAATTTTAATGAAATCTGTCCCTTTAAAGTGGGTCAAAATCGAGTCCAAAGGAGTCGATTACATACACATACATTATACAGATGAAGCAAATTTTTTTTTTTTTTACTTTTTTTTTAAAAAAGCTTACTAGTAATTTGCAAATACAAATTACTAGTATTCTTGTTAACCCCCTCCAGCTAAGCTTAATTCGCTTGTGTTAGGAGGAAGTTCACGTCCGTGGTGTAATGGCCAGGATAATATTTATAAGCGTGTTAAAAAGGGCCCATGGTGCATTTTTTTTAAATCCTCATATATGTACTTACTTGTGTAACAAAGAACTCGAACCCCTACATAATTGGATGAAGTACTTACCGTAGTTAGTAGTCCACAGGCGACCAGACGACGCCAACCACCCCTTGCTGATGACGTCACACTGTGACGTCACACAACAACCCTCGCTGTTCACTGTGTAACATTTCAAGGAAAATGTAATAATGGGTTGCGTCGGTTCATTGCGCAATCTTGGGAATTCCCTTATCAATACTGATAAATAAAAGTGTATGTCTACATACATACATAAATAAATATTTCACTCACAACTTACATACAACGCCATCTAGTCCCAAACTAAGCAGAGCTTGTACTATGTGTACTAGAATAACTGGTACTAAAACATAATATATACTTTTTTTCTGTAAATATATACTTATTATACATAGAAACACCCAGACTATGACAAACCCCCATGTTCATGCACACAAAGATTTGTCTTAAGCGGGAATCGAACCCGCGACCTCAGCGTCGCAGGCAGGTACCTACACTACCCACTCCGCCATCCGGTCCTCAACATCCAATACATAACGCCTATATTACCCAGAAGGGTGTAGCAGAGGTATATCACAGCCTTATTTCAGATTCATAATAATTATTTTTATAGAATTTAGCTATACTTTACTTTACCAGTACCAATATTGGATGTTCCATAGATGGAGTATGTATGAACAACATAAGCTATGCGGATGATTGTGTATTGTTGGCCCCATCGATCAGTGCCCTACGTAAATTACTGCGCATTTGTGAGTCGTATGCGGAGGCCCATGGGCTGAGGTACAATGCTAAAAAAAGTGAATTAATGATCTTTAAAGCAGGTACCAAATGTTACATGTCCGTACCTCCGGTCACTCTTTGCGGCATTCCTTTAAAAAAGGTAAAGCACTTTAAGTACCTGGGCCACTGGGTCTCTGACGACTTGAGCGATAATAGGGATATTGAGAGGGAGCGCAGGGCGCTGTCTGTCCGGTGCAATATGTTGGCTCGCAGGTTTGCGCGATGTACTACACCTGTAAAGGTGACGTTATTTAAGGCGTATTGCCAGTCGTTTTACACGTGTAGCCTGTGGACCAGCTTTACACAGCGGACGTACAGCGCACTGCGCGTCCAATACAACAATGCCTTCAGGATACTGTTGAGGCTGCCTCGGTTCTGTAGTGCCTCGACTATGTTCGCTGAGGCGCGGACGGATGACTTTTTCGCCATCATAAGGAAGCGAAGCGCTTCATTATTAAGTCGCCTACGAGGTAGCTCTAACAGTCTCTTGAGGGTATGGGCTGAGCGGTGGGATCTACCCCTTGTGCGAAGGTGGATGCAGCTTCACTGTGGCACCTATACTCGTTTTTTTTTTTTTAATGTTGTGTGTCTTAATTTTATTTTTATTTATTGAGAATGTTAATGAGCCTTTCTCCACTAACTGGAAACTTGTCTATTGAAAGTTGTCCGGACCCTATTTTTCTAGAAAATTATAAATATAATATGTTAAGTCGATAGATAGTTATAATATAAATACATATAAATAAAAAACCATTGTAATTTTCCCTTATTTTTCGAATTATAGGCAATTTTGTAAAAAAATGCGACAGAGGACTGTTTTGTCACACAGAGGACTGTTTTTTTTCCACCTAGAGAACAGTTTATGTTAATGTTTATGTAAAGAAAAACACAATATTAACTATTAAATGCAATCAAATACGTACAGAATTTTAATACTTATATTTATCAGGAACAAATTGCTAGCTTAGCTCTCTAAGTAACGAATTAAAATTATTATTATCAAAATTAAGCTTAGGTACTAAGAATCAGCCTTGTTTACTTATCAATGCAGACTTATTTCTCATAAACAGGTACAGGTATATTAAAATAATAAAATATTCGTTTCCGTTTTAGGGCAATATCTAAGTTTGTTAAAACTTGGTCAAAGGACACATCAGAAACATCATTTTCATTGACTCTGAAGGTGTGTCCTTTGTCATCACAAATTTTTACGAAGGTTACTGTTAGTTTAACAACCCGTGTCTATCTTATTGATTACTGCAGCATAACAATATTTAGTAATTCTGTTAGTTGATTGAGCTAGGTCCAGCCAGTCCAGCGTCGTCGTCGGTCTCCATTGTGGAATCCTGTGAGTTGTCCATGTTTTCACTTTCAGAGTCAGTGTAAATATCATCTACGTTCTTCTGAAATGTTTTATAAGATATTATTATACAACTATCTTTGCTTCGCCATAACTTGTACTTGTGTATTAGTTTACCGGACACGAATTTTCCGAATATTTGTTATTCTTTGCAGGTTTTTATATTAGCGTAGTTTTCTTTCAGCTGGGCATTCAATACTTCACCAAATGGCGCCTTTTTGACTAATTCTTTGCGAGTTTATGGCGAATTACACATTTTACTAAGTTTAATGTTAGGTGTGTCTACATGTTTCTTTGTCTTAGCTTTTTCCAAACGTTCTAATCTCTTCCTATACTTCTCGGATTTTTTTATGTAATACTCGATCTTTTTGTCTTTATCCTTTATATTTTAGTCACGTTTATTTCTAGCATTACGCTGTCTCGCATTACTTGCATCACTTCGTGGAGTGGTCTAGGTAGTATTGATGGAGAGACAGAACTCTCTATTCGTATTTTGTCGTACAAAATTGTTTGTAATTTCTTTCAAAGCTTTTTTTTTTGCGCGATAGGTGCACAGCTAGCACAGTGCTTTCTCCGTTCTTTTGTCACATTTTTGTGTTCACGTCGACTCATATCTTTAACTGGCTTTCATGTACCTTTTTCCATCTTTCTTTAGTAGTTTCGTCGTTCTTTTTCGTTCAATTGCTCTCTTTTTACAGGGCCATTTTTTAGCCGTTCATATCTTAATCTTTCTGTAATTCGTTTCTGCTCTTTTATTTCTTCTTTGGTTTTAGGTTTCTTCTTTGGTGGCATAGCGACAATACTTGAACAATAAAAAATACTTTCAATATTTATAAAAAAGCCGTAAGGGTTTAAAAAAAGGTAGTTACTAGGTACGTATTATTTTATATTCCAAAATCCATAATAATAGAAAACTTAAGACCTGAATTAGCGTGACAGGCCGATGTAAGAAAGAAAGAGGCTATCGGCAAGCAGTAGGTTAGTGCAGACTATAAAGAATATGAATAAAATACGCGGACGTCAAATAAAACAGTCCTCTGTCACATTGAACAGTCCTCTGTGTTTAAAATTTCCAGAGGACTGGTGTACAGAGGACTGTTATTTTTACGTAAAACAGTCATACCACGTATCAGTTTAAATATTACTTCATAACGCAGAAATAGCTATAATAAATTATTACACAGCAATCTTTTTGTTAAATAAATATAATTATAAAACATAAAACATCGTAAAATAGACTTACCAAAGGAATGTTTACGCAACACAACAGAGACGTGGCTCCGACACAAACGCGGAGTTGTGACTAAGCAAACCGGCAGCAACTTTTTTAGCATGGTGACCGAGCAATCTTCACATTGTTAACATTCCGTTTCACGCGAAATGTAACCACAATAGTGTTTAACATTTTTGTGGCGCGATATTCAAATTGTGACAGAGGACTGTTCAAAAAATGTACGGACAAAATTCGAACACTAGTTTTTAGTATTAAAAAAATCTCTAAAATAATAATTGTTTTTTGTTCACATGCATTCAATATTCTTTATGTTTATAGAGTTATAAGATTTTAAATTTTTAAATACAACTAATAAATACCGAATCGAATCATACTCAATCTGGAATTAGGACATAACAGAGGACTGTTTTTAGAGGCCTTTAGACCAAATTTATGAAATGATTATGATTTCTAAATATTGAATAACCATGGCGCCTTAAATAACAGGTCATGTATTATGTGTTTTAATAAATAAAACTATGAATTAATATCGCTAAAGTAAAAAAAAATGCTTGGACCATGATTTTCCTGTTAGTGGAGAATAGCCCTAATATTACCTAATATGGCCAATTAAAATTTTATTTTTCTTATTTAATTTAATCTAATATTACTATTTAATTTTCAATTTTTAACTGTATTATTATTATTATTATTTTATGACTATTTTAATGTGTATGTTTTTGTTTTAATCTGATTGTAATCTTATATCTTATATGGACTATGTCTGAAATAAATAAATGAATTGAAAATTAGCAAATTATACTAAGAAACGGTTAAAAAAAATATGGGACCGGCAGGATTTGAGCCTGCGACCTTACTGCACACCGGGCAATCGCTACGGTCGCCTCTTGTCTGGACCCTAACATTCTCAAATTTATGTTACGTCATTTCGTGACGTCACGTTCATTAGTATAATTTGCTAAGCATAGCTAAATGCTATAAAAATAATCAATAAGAAGTTGGAATAAGGTACCCGTTCATTCTTTACAACATTTGTGCTGAATGTAACTTCGCCATGTTGGTTTTTAACCTACTCATTTCAGATAGAGGTAGGTAGGTATTTAGGTCCCATCTGATAGAGGGTAAGCCTATCGCCATACATCGGGCCAGTTCTAAGTTCTGATCTGACGGAAAAATCCAAAATAAAAATTGCGCGATCCGGGAATGGAACCTGTGACATCGCAGTGAGAGACTAACTAGACTTAACTAGACCAACGAGGCATTTATAATATTTCCCTTCCTAAAAATAATCCAAAATCTCGTAAATATGATGAGATTCTACCATAGGGTCCAACCAACCATCAGCTGTTCGATGGTCAACCATGTTGAACCATCTGCCATATCAGATGGTAAAATGGTTACAGTAGTTCCATGGGAACAGTAATATTAGAGGTCATGCGTAAACAACGTCATGCGGCGTGCGTATTGCAAATTTAACTCGTGTGGTGTTAGTGTTAGCGGGTAATCATAGACTGGTATAAACGCTACCGCTTATGGTTATAACAACACTTTTGGCGGTTAGCTTTGGAACACATCCTTCTGATAAATGGTGTTCTTCAAATAAAACTTAAAAAAAAGACTAGTGCGTAGTAAACGAAACCGGCGAGCATGTAGTACGAAACGTATGATCTGTGAGAAAGTGAAAGAAGCAGCAAATGCCGTTCCAACGTCTCTACCTACCCCCTTAAGATAAAGGCGTGATTTTGTTTTTCAAGATGTCCCATCTATCTTTATAAGCATTTCAATGGTCAATTTGTCAACCATCTGCCATATCAGATGGTAAGATGGTTATAGTAGTTCCATGGGAACTGTAATATTATAAGTCATGCGTAAACAACGTCATGCGGCGTGCGTATTGCAGATTTTACTCGTGTGGTGCTAGTGTTAGCGGGTAATCATAGACTGGTATAAACGCTACCGCTTATGGTTATTATTTATAAATATTACGGCAATTAAATAAATAAGGAATGAAATAATGTATAATAATATTAATTTTAGCAAACCTTGTACAACAGTCAATCAAAGAATCTCAATGACAGAATAACACACACTTTTTAATTGACTCATTATGACAGTCATACTTCTACAAAGTATTAAAATAGTTCCAACTTCCAAGAATAACAATACCTTTTCTGTTTTTGATACTGGAAATCTACTGCCAGGAAGAAATAACTGTATAAATTTGAGGTTTTTCTCTTTATTCTATGGCTTAGTTATCTTTATTATAGTGATTGTATGATTGAACATTGTAAAGTTTCCGTCAGGCAATTCACAGTAGCAGCACGGAGTTGGAATTGTGCCCGGTAGATGGTGATAAGCTCATGGGACTTAACTTAACGGTGAATAGTGGATTTTGTACAACTTTGCCACACCCTTTTCGGTGAAATAAGCGTGATGTTGTTATGTTATCGCTAAAAATTCACAAGTAACACTTTGCCCGACCCGGAAATCAAACCCAAGACCTCCTGAGAGGCGCATACGCTAACCACTAGACCATCCAGGCAGTCGTGATATTCTTATTTGATGATATTATTATGTAACCTTAAATCGCTTATCGCTTGACAATGAGACCACAACTTATCTAACCGTAAAAAAACCCCACCTCCACACAACTACCAACCTTAAATCCCTAATCATAAGACCTAATTTCCTTTATAATTAACCTTAAGTAATGTTAAGTCAACTGCATTGCATATCTTAACGCTATGCGTTTTAGACTGAGCTTGTTAGCATAATATCTTGTTACCTGTAAGTTTTTGTATGTCTAGATTATGTCAGACGTGTTCTGCAGCCATACAATAATACGGTTTTGTGAATTTAAAGGCTTGCTGTTTCTCCTTTAAAACTGAAAAGTTAATTTTATTTGACTAGACGACCATTTAAGAAAACTTAATGTCCTCATTTTGTGTTCCAAAATAACGAAAATTACATATTATTGCGTATTTTTTACCGGATGTTCTTAATAAACCCATTTTATGATACAAAAAGATTTCGCCCAACGTGGGGCTCGAACCCACGACCCTGAGATTAAGAGTCTCATGCTCTACCGACTGAGCTAGCCGGGCTGGTATTAGGATGTGTTAAATAACGAACTATATTACACATATAAATATTTGATACGCAGTGTTGCTATTTTTAAATTATTTCCCCAAGGTTACGGAATATAAATAAGAAGCTCGACTTTTTTATATTCGGATAATGTTTTATTAATAGTAACGTCATGTTATCGAAACTAAGATAATATTTATAACTCGTTTGTTGAGTATAATAACGTAATATCACGCCTATATATACACCCAGGAGGGTGTGACAGAGCTGTATAACACTCACACTTCACCTGATATGTTTTGGTTCCATGTGATAGGTAAGCCTATCGCCATCCACCGGGCACAATCCAAACTCATTGCTGCTATTGAGAATTTTCTGTGAAAATTCTCCCTGTTTGTTTTTTTGGACGACCCAGAAATGGAACTACATACCCTAACCACTAGAATCTAGACCAACAAGACATTTATTTATCATTATACAATTATCTTTTTATGACTTGCTTGTCATTCGAAACGTCGAGCATAGGTATTAATTTACCTTTATTTATTTACGCGATTCACACCCGTTGTCTAATTTTTGAAAAATGTTCTCAAATCGCGAAAGTTTAAAAACATAATATATTACTGTGTTAAAGCAAACAAACGAAACAAAATGTGAAAACAATTAAGTACAATATAGATTAAATTTCATTTTAATTTTATATTTTTTGTATTTTGATGTTTGTTTTGACGTGTTCAAGCGCCCCTTGGGGTCCACAACAATAAATGATTTGATTTGATTGCAGAGTAAAGCAAGAAAAAAAACTAATAAGGTATACTGCTGCCAATGGATAATGTCTCAATACACCGCGATATATTTGTTAAGTAAAACATCTAAAAAAAAAAAAAAAAAAAAATAATATTGTCTGCACGTGTGGCGTAGTGGTTTAAGCGGTCGCCAGGCCGTTCTCCTCTGCACTGGTGTTGTGGGTTCGATCCCCACATGGGACAAATCTTTGTGTGATTCGCAAATATTTGTTCTGAGAATGGGTGTGCTTGTGCACATTCACTATGTGTGTATTTGGCCTTGTCATTGGGACCATTGGATAGCGTCATTGCTTCTGGCGTTCTATCTAATGTAAAAAATCCAAATTTATCTTTATCTTTATCTTTATCTCGACTAAGATGAAATAACATTATCTAAGATAGCTTTACTGGCCATAGATTTCTCGGCCGTTTAGTAAAACTTTCACAAGCGTAGAACTCGATTATTTAACTTTGTTCGAGGTTTCTATTTCTTCTTAGTTGATTTCATTTAGTGACTGCTTCATTGGTCAAGTGACCTCTCACTCGTCTCGGGTTCGATGCCCAGGTCGGGCAAAAGTGTTACATACTGACAACCGGATGGCGGAGTGGGTAGTGTACCTGCCTGCGACGCCGAGGTCGCGGGTTCGATTCCCGCTTAAGACAAATCTTTGTGTGCATGAACATGGGGTCGTAGTCTAGGTGTTTCTATGTATAATAATAATAATAATAATAATTGTACCGATAGTCATATCAGTCAATGGACTGATAGCAAAGAGCCTCGACCAACATCTTAAGAGGCTCGCGTTAGGCGGTTGGACCAGGAACCAGATGCAAAAGGCGGTCCTTTTGGACACGGCACGCATCGTGAGGAGGTTCCTCTCTCTGGAGCCCTAACCACCGGCAGCTTGGTCCCTGCACCTGATGTCGGTGGGACACTGTTTTTTATATTTTTAAATGTTTTTTTTGTATTTTTTATAAATCATATTTAAAAATATATAAGATAAGTTTAAAGATAAATAAAGAGGAATAATAATAATAATAATTCATTTATTTGCAAATATGGGTAGATTACAAGATGTTTACAATAGATAGACAGTATCACCACATTTCACCATAAGGCATGCAACTCAGTAGGTATAAAAAACATAGTATTTGTGTTTGTAAAGAATTTAAAAATAATCCTAATTCAAATTTTCTTTTATAATCATTTAAGTTTGTCAATTATAAAAATGTCAAGTCAAATAATAATATTATAAAAAGAAAACAATTCATTTAAGTTTGTCAATTATAAAAATGTCAAGTCAAATAATAATATTATAAAAAGAAAACAATTTGATCAATAAATAAAATAAATTCCAATTAAAATTAATATAACTATAGTCTAACAATTTGACAGGTGCTTATCTGCTAGGTATTCTGACACGCTATAATACGCCTTATCAATTAAAAACTTTTTAATGTTTTTTTTAAATACATGTGGCGATGGTATTTCTAGCACAGAGTTTGGCAAATGATTGTAAATGCGAGGTGCCATGCAAAATATACTATTGTTAAATAGACTTGTTTTATTCTTTGGAAAGCAAATTCTATCTTTATGCCTGGTACTTTTATGTTTCTCAAAATTGTTTATATTTCCCCGCACAAAACTTATCACCTCAAAAATGTAAACGCATGGAACTGTCAGTATTTTTAAGTTTTGGAAATGGATTTTGCAACTATCCGTTTGCTTTAGATGACAGATAGATCTAATGCACCGTTTTTGTGCCTTAAAAACTGATTCTTTATCTACACTGTGCCCCCAAAACAGGATTCCGTACTGTATGACAGATCCTACATAACCGTGATATGCAGCCAAGACTGCAGATGTATCCACCGTTTTAGTTAGCATGTACAGGGCATAAGATTGTTGGTGAAGTTTCGTACATATATTTTGTACATGCAATTTCCAATTTAAATTACTGTCAATATTCAGGCCCAAAAACTTAGTGGTAATAAGTATGTATTTACAAAAAAAAAGGTCTATATGTATTAGCATCAGTTATTCTACTACCCATAGTACAAGCTCTGCTTAGTTTGGGACTAGATGGCGTTGTCTGTAAGTTGTGAAATATTTATTTTATTTATTTATATTTGAGATGTTACGTCGGGAAATTGTCAATAGCAACACGGCGTAGGAATCGTGCTTGGTGGATGACGGGTTGTCCCATAGAAATCTTAATAACTAGTCAATAGAAATGCTATCGACTATCTTTTAACACTGGGACGCATGTCGCCGGTTTTCAAATACCACTTTTTGTATTCCTGCAAACAAAATTATTCTTTTTGGCGATGACATTAAGACGACAATTCCTCAACTCGCACTTGTGTTCGATTAGACTCATGCGCTTGTATTCCTGCAATCAAAATTATTCTTTTTGCGATGACATTAAGACGACAATTCCTCAACTCGCACTTGTGTTTGACTTGACAGATGCGCGGCGACAAGGTCACGCGTCTTTGACATTTCTATTGCCTTATTATTAAGATTTCTATGGGACTTTGGCGGTGGCGGCGTGGGTGAGTGCACGTTGACAGCGCGTGTTCGCCTGCGCCGCCATCTTCAGAGTCCGAGTATATCGCTCGCCATTTTGGACGCTTACAATAATTTTAATTATATTTTACACTTGACACTGGCAGAAATGGTCACCGCAAGGAGACCCAGTTGCCATTAAATAAAAGAAGAAGAAGAAGATTTG
Organism: Hypena proboscidalis; assembly: GCA_905147285.1. NCBI lineage: Eukaryota > Metazoa > Arthropoda > Insecta > Lepidoptera > Erebidae > Hypena > Hypena proboscidalis. The sequence goes on from LR990156.1 coordinate 7,676,883, forward strand.
TATGGGTTGTCCTTTATTACATGGAGCCTAAACGTAAACGGAACTGACTCATGCACTAAAACAAATCAAATGGGACATAATTGGGTTGAGCGAAGTAAAAAGAATGGGCGAAAGTATTACTTGTTTGGAGGAGGCCTATGCCGACTGGCAAGCAGATCTAGGGAAGATAAAGAAGCAACAAATATCAGTTTAAACTGTCTATTTAATATAAGATTTCAATGTTAGTTTGATACATAAGAATCATGGGTGCGGTCTATTTGGTAGAAACTTGATACTCCGAAACCTATTTGGGATAACTGACTTCGCAGAAACTTCTTTAGTCGATCATTTATTAGGCATAAAAAATATTTGACATAAATATTTTTAGGCATAATGTGCTTATGACCGAATTTAGAATGGCATACATTTAAGATAGTAGAATTTTTATTGGCATATTTACCTTTGGCATAGGTAAAATTTTGTATAATTTCATTTAGCATAACGTTCATTTAGAGTACAGATTATTTGGCATAATTTGACTAGGCATACTATGAAGATCATAGAATTTCAATTAGAATAATATAGATTGGGTTACTTTCTTCTTTAAAAATGCGTAGGTTAGGTTAGGTTAGAACTGTGACCTCTTATGCCAGAAATGAACATGCTCTCATGGGCAAGGATATAAAAACCAAATAATTATCATTAAATCAACTTTTATTTATTACAATTACTAAAAAAAAAAACAATTAAATTAATCAGAAAACAAAATTAAACTTGAACTTAAGAAAAGTGTTGCAATAATCATAAAAGATGATTCTTGCTGTAAGCATTATGCGAAATGATGGTTCTACTTTTAAATAGTTATGGATAAGAAATATATGCCAAAAGATGAATCTGGTTTTGAACTTTCTGCGATGTGATGATTATACATTGTGATTATTATGGATATCAAAATTATGCGTACAGATGATTCTGACTTACAGAATTATGGGTTCCAATGTATGCTAAATGAGTTTATGACAAACGATATTCTGCGAAAAGAGGTTTATGCTATTAGTTGTAATGCAATATAAAATTATTACTTAAAAAGTTCTACTATAATAGGTGTACCCAAGAATCATTTGTACCAAGTGATCTGAATAAAAAGGCTATATTATTATTATATTTCAAACGTAAACGGTGAAGCGTGGGTAATATACCCCTCTGCCACACGTGTTATATGATTGTACACTAGGCCAACGAGTTAGCTATGCAGCGCAAAAACTTTCAAGTCATAGTAAAGACTTACTACACCTGTTATGGATAAGCGAGTTACATATCTAAATAGTGGGTATATTACACTTAATAAATATGTTATTATTATTAAAACTGACGTGAGTTTGTAACATTATTAAAATTATGAAATAAGGGTGTTACTCACGTAATGTTGGTCTATTTAGTCTAGCGCCTGAGTCGCAGTCAGTGCAACACTGGCTGCGACTCAGGCGCGACGTATCGCACTCTCTTGATAATGCCTAGACGTATAGGCGAAACCGCGGTCGACTAAATAGACCAACATTACGTTCGTAACACCCGTATTTCATAATTTTAATAAATATGTTATTCACACATGCATATCTTTTGCAATCAGTTTGCACTATGGCATAGAAATTTATGCCCTGCATGCCTGATTTACAGATTAATACGTATTTAATTCACCATTCTGACTTTTAACAAACACACTTAAGAAACAAGTCTATATTCAAACACATTCAAAACGATACATTTTGCCAGTTAAAACAATAAAAACAATCTCGATCCCATTCGTTCATCACCCTCCTCCAACTATACTATTTTAGGCGCTGGCAACACCGAACTAAGACATAACAATAACACGAAAACTAAAATAAAGCAATATTACGTGACGGAAGAAAAACAGTCGTAGTAAAGGAAATGTTTTGTAAATAGGAGATTCAAATAACCAAATAAATATTTCACGACTCACACACAACGCCATCTAGTCCCAAACTAAGCAGAGCTGAATAATAGATTTACCGGATTTCGGTACTTCCTATATTCGTCGCGTAGAAAGGAAATCATACCATAACCGAGCCAAAATCTATCTTTTGACTAAAATGGAGGAGCTTCTGCTTATATCTCTCTAGGTTTCTAATATATTTTTTTCTAAACTAAATAGCTTGCGCGAGGGACGCTTCTAAAATAAGGGAATGATAAATGTAAAAATAATATAATGATGTACATTATCATGCAAACTTCCACTTAAAATTGGTTTGAACGAGATCTAATAATTAGTTTTTTTGAATACGTAATAAATCGTTAACCGCATTTTACCTTTCATTCAATCAACTGCTATATAATAAAGAATTAAGAAAAACATTTATTTAGATGTATAGTGGTACGGAACCCTACGTACGCGAGTCCGACTCGCACTTGGCCGGTTTTTGTTACATGCCTGCTACAAAGATAGTCATTTTACCCCTTCTGTATCAGTTATTTAAAAAAAGTTGAATTCACTAACGTAATATTTAGGAGGTTAAAAGTAAGATGATGGCGCTCGCACTCTCTTAAATACGATTTATCATTTTCTTATTATGTTATTGTGTTATTTATTTATTGTATTAACCATTTATTCTTTTTTCAGGTACTAAATCAACCGATATGCAATAAAAACATCGTAAGTATAAAATAAACTAGGCAGAACGCTGATATTTCATTGCCTGTGAACAAAATAAATGAAATGTTGCCAAATGTCAGTCTGAAATTCACCTACGGCCTTGTTATAATAAATTATTGTAGCGCAGGCGTTTAGCGTGAAACTGTTTGATATTATTAGGATAGTTATTTTAATATTACGTAGTCTTAGTGAGATATCAAATGAATTGGACAAAGTATTATCAGAGCAGGAGTAAGAATAAGAATAAGAATATTTATTTGCGAGAAACATGGTTTACAAAGGTGTTAAATTACATAAAGTTTTATTCAGCATGTTTCGCCGTCAATACGGCATGCAAAAATTTAGTAATGAATTAATATAGATTAATTAATTAATTAATACAATGATAAATTACATTAGAATTATGAATAAATAACATTAATAACATATCCACAGTACACAAAACATTATTATAAAACATATTTATTATAATTTAGCGTTATGTCAATTGTAATCATAATAATTAAAAGTAAATGTCAGAACAATAATTGAATAATAATAATAATAAGCACGATAATATTATATACTTTAAATACTTTATAGGTTTTTTGACGTCGGCGTATAGAACACTGAACTTTCTACCGTATAAAAAAACTGCTATGTGTGTATGAGCATTGGGTGACAATCTACAACCTCATTTAAAAATATGCAACATTATTGTCAAGTAAAAACTGCTATGTGGTATTTTGCTACATAGCATATTTTATTTGACCACACTTAATTACAACTTAATAGAAAAACATCTGCTATGTGTTGAGTTTTAAACAAAATTTTGAGACTGCAAAAAGTTAGTTAAAAAGCTTTTGTTTTTAGTTAGCTTTGAGACGTAGAGACAAAAGCAGTGTTTTGTTCAACGTTATAGATATCCGCCTAAGTCGCCAAGTTTTCAATTTACATTATAAAAAACTAAAAAAAGTAATTGATTTTTACATAAGTTACTTTGTGTTTATACCTCGACTGTAATGGTGAAATTACCATAAATATTTAAAGGTATAAATTTAACTTAACCATATTTTAATGCGTTTACTTCCCTTTCCAAAAATAGACGCCCTTGCCAGCCCAAAAATTATAATCTCCCATAATAATGTCAATATCACCAAGGAGGTTTAACCTCGCGAAGAATATTTAAATTACGAACGCCCGGTTTCCCGCCAAGTTCATTGGCGCTTCCGTCCGCGTCAATTGATGTAGGGACGTGACTGTGATATCGAGTTATTGAATCGATTAGGATTTTATTATTCGATGATTTATTACTGCATTGTAATACGTGTACACACGGTTATATATTTCCAGAATAAGCTTGCCTCTCACGTACGGGAAGCTTATACAATGCGAGACCATCTTGTACTGCAAATGTATAGCTTGGTGTGTACTGCTAAAAATATGAGCGGTAAGTGCATGACAGCCACTTCGAGAAATGGCGCCTAAAGTTTCAAAAATTATTATTCCGATTACACACATAAAAATCATAATTTAAAAAAAAATAATGTGTATAATAGTTAAATGGCTGTCCTTTTTATTAATAGTTATAAAATAACTCAAGTAATAGATTGTAAAAAAATATGTCGAAATTAAATTCAAAACAAACAATAACATAGATAGAGGTGCCTAATTTATGGAACTTCTATTTCTGAGCTTGATACAATTATTTTTTTAAGTGTCAAAGACAAAGTTATAGATCTGGATACGTCAAATTCAAATTCTAATCATTTATTTTCATAGGCCCCAGGTGGCGCTTGAACACGTCAAAATATTACAAACAAATAAAAATAAATTATAACTAAAACTAAATTATACTAATTACAATGATTTGAATAACCGGGGCTTAGATTAATTTTAATCTAACTGTTTAGAATCAGATTAAAATCAAACTAAGTACCGTCGATGTCGCATATTATGTAACTAACTCAATATTGTGAAAATTTTTGGATATGGCGGTTATAATAAGCACAGCAGTGTTAGTAGTCATTTGTTATTCTTTCGATATGGCAGAAACGCAGAGATGAAACTCAATAAGAAGTGGGTGGCTGTTCATTGTTTTGACCTCTCCGTCGTTAACGGCGTGCTTGTCGTATTTATTTTATATGTAAGATCTGTTCTTGTAGGCAAAAGTATGTCTGTTAATCTTAACCTACATAATATATCATTGTTCACTCAACTCACTAACTACTCTTCAACGCAAAGCCTAAAAAACTGGGGCTAGAAACTTAAATTCTATTTAATGGTTCCATACATAACATGGGGTGCTTTTATAAGGGGATTTTGGAAATTTGGAAGACCGCCTGTCTTGCACCTCATATAAAAGTCAAGTCAAAGACACGCGGCACAATCTACCCCCGAGCTCCCCGCGAGTTTTGGCAGACTTATTTGCCTTAATTTCTTCTTTAGCTATACCGTAAACCGCATCATCACTTACCATCAGGTGAGATCGTGGTCAGAGGCGTGCCTATCCAAGTATCCACCATAAAAACGATTTAGCTTGGTTATAAAAAACTCTACCGCCTTTTTTAATTTCGTGACTTTTCTATTCGAAACAATACATAATTGATTAATGATGGATTACTTGAATGGAACCCGTGACCCTTCGATACCATTCCCATGACAATTACCGGACAATCTGTGCCACTAAGGGCACCCGCAGACGGGATGTGCGCGCGGAATGGTCGACGGCGATCGACAGTTCCATAACTCCAATCTATTAGGCGTCTTTCGATTGTAGAATGGATACGTCGACTTCAATCTATGATTTACTTCTATTACACCAATCGATTTAAGTCGATCGATAATTGCAATTTTATAAACAAATTGATTGATTTTCATTGCGCTGGTGTTATGGGTTCGATCAATACGTGGGACAAATCTTTATGTGATCTGCAAAGGTTCGTTTCAAACCTAAAATAAAATCGACCGTTGATCAGCAAAAGCTATTACACCAATCGATTGACGTTGATCGATGGCAGATCGTCAGAAGTACAAAAACAATAGATCTTAGTCGATAAAACTATAGATCGATCGACGATTGATCGATTTTCATAATAATAACACCTTGCGACTATGACAAAGTACAACCTTGTCGTAACGTCAAGCACCGAAAGGTAAATAAAAATTAAGTTAATTCCCATTAAAATCAAATCAATAAATAACAACCTGAACTGGTTTGAAGGCACAAATTGGCATTATCAGCACATTTTTTTTTTCATTGACTACCGGATGGCGGAGTGGGTAGTGTACCTGCCTGCGACGCCGAGGTCGCGGGTTCGATTCCCACTTAAGACCAATCTTTGTGTGCATGAACATGGGATTTGCCTTAGTCTGGGTGTTTCTATGTATAATAAGTATGTATTTACAAAAGAAAAGTATATATGTATTAGTATCAGTTATTCTAGTACCCACAGTACAAGCTCTGCTTAGTTTGGGACTAGATGTCGTTGTGTGTAAGATGTGAGATATTTATTTATTATTTCTATGATTAGAGACAGACTGAACTATCGGTCGATAGAAAGGTTAGTGTGCGGCGGTCCTAGTGTAGCGTGAGCACAAACAATCAATCAAAAATCACTTACCCACAGTACGACTGATAAAAAGGTTTTGGATGTCATTCATTCTTTTAATTAAATAGGAAATAAATCATGAGAGAAAGGGTATTAAATATTGACATAATATAACATCACTCCTATATTACCCAGAAGGGTGTGGCAGAGGTGTACAACACCCACATTTCACCTGCTATGTTTAGGTCCCATGGGATAGGGGGTGAGCCTATCGCCATCCACCGGCCGCAATACCAACTTCGTGCTGCTATTGTGAATTTCCTGACGAAAAAATTACAATTAACACTTTGTCTGACCCGGGAATCGGGAAACACTAGAAGAAAATTACAACAAAATTGAGAACCTCCTCCTTTTTTTGAAGTCAATAAAAAAAAACCCGGCCAAGTGCGTGTCGGGCCACGCGCAGTAGGGTTCCGTAGCTAGTCGTAACAACATATTTCGACTTAAAAGGGATTTACTATCTGTATTAAACAAGTAACATCTCCATACAAGTCATTACCTACTTTCAAAGGTTTTTGTAATTTGCACGAATTATTCTAAGTAACTGCATTTTACCTTTTGGACCCCAATTACTCTAGAACTAATTAAGTTAAAGTAACCGCTATAGTTTTCATGAAAAGTTTATTACATATACTACCACCGTGATTTTTTTCAGATATTTTAAGCTATCGGTTTAGCTTTTAGAGGGGGGGGGGACGCTCTACTCGAACAAAAATTTGCTCTTTATAGTTAAATATCTTGCAAACGGATCTCTAAATTTTTAAAAATTTAAAAGTCCTATCTAACAATACCCCACACTATGGGGTAGGCGACAAAAAAAAAAACTTAAACCTACTTTACATGTACTAGCTACCCGAAAAAAAAATATTTTTCCAAATTTTATTCTACGACTTTCTTTGTTAAGTTAACATACATGTTTATGCAAAAATTTCAGTTTTCTAGCACCAACAACGGTTTCGTCGCTATGCCTTGGACAGACGGACGGACAGACGGACATGGCGAAACTATAAGGGTTCCTTGTAGGTACTACGGCACCCTAAAAAGGGGGCAAATCGTACTAAGGAGTCTTAATATACGTTAAAAAAACAAACGAACACCATTTATATACTACAAAATTATGTAGGACTAGCGACCCGCCCCGGCTTCGCACGGGTACAATGCTGATACTAAATACACTACAGAAAAACTGTGAACGTTGTATATAAAAACACAGCGGCCCGCTCCGGATTCGCACGGGTATATAATATATAGCCTATGTCACTCACTGAAAAAATTATTAAAAATCGATCCAGTAGTTTGATTTATTCATTACTGCCCGTGGCCCGCACGCGTTAAATTTGGAGTGAAACAATTCCCCCTTTCTATGCATGTATTATACATAAAAACCTTCCTCTTGAATCACTCTATCTATTGGAAAAAACCGCATCAAAATCCGTTGCGTAGTTTTAAAGATTTAAGCGCACATAGGGACAGAAAAGGCGACTTTGTTTTATACTATGTAGTGAAGATACAAGTGACAATAAATATATTTAAAAATGATCTTTTAACAACTTTTGGAGACTAAAGTACATACGGAAACATACTGAAGAGGTTTTCCTTCACCTTAAACGAAGATACATAAATAAACCGACTTCCAAAAAGGAGGAGGTCATTGTACAGTACTTATTTGTGTATGATTGTCAAAAATTAAGATGAGTCAGTATGGTGACTAAATTTACTTAGTCATGTTTGTTTTTTTAACCGACTTCAAAAATTGAGGTTCTGTATTCGATCCGTATGTTGTATGAGTTTCTCACCAGCTCTTCTCATGATGCAATACCCATCGGAGCTGATACTTGCATTGATTTTAATTCTAACATCTTATTTTCAAATTAAGATGGCTATTTTTAGTAATTTGAACAGTCCATTTCATACTGTAATAACATTCTGTAGATCACATTAAAACGGCACCGAATATTTTATAAACATGAACTGTGAAAAGTTGGAAATTTGGAAACGTAAATAAAATACTGTTTTAATAATTATGCTAACGAGACATACCTAACTGTTTGAACGTTTGTTTGTTAGTCAATAAAGAATGACGAAACACACAGACGTGTATGTATGATTTTTTATAGGATTAAAGTGGTAAAAGCGAGGTTTGCGTTGATGGTAAGACGTAACCGTCGACTATGAAGGGTTTAAATACTTTTTACGGCACACGTAGTGAAATAACTTGTAGCACTTCAATTTTAAAATCAATTACAAAAAATGCACTAAACAGTAAGAAATACTTCAGTAATATTCAACGTCTCGCCTCATCTGTGTATATCTTGAAAGAATACAGTAAACGGCCTTACGGTGCCTATATTTAAATAATTATCCCCGTACTCCTAAACGTTGAGGAGTTGTACCTTCCAGCATAAGCTCAGCAACATAAAATACTGACTGCTAATTGCAAATATCCGAGAAGCATAAGGTAATATACGAAAAACAATAAAGAAGCCTTTAAAATTTAAAGGTTGCCCTCGATTTCTCTAGGATTCCATCATCAGATCGTGACCTGAAAGTTAATAATGAGGCATTATTAACTGCTTATCATGGAATGGTAGCATCGATACTCAGATTTGGTATGAAATCATTGTCAAAGCCAGCACTTAAGAAATCTCTAACTAAACTTCTAATTGATAAGTGTTACTACAAAATAGATGATTTTCTAAACGACCACCTGTGACCACCATTTTAATTATTTAATTGTAATTTCATTCATAATTATTATTATTATTTTTTATTGTTAAATGTAATCAATAATTTAAGATATTATCGAAATTAGTATGAGTTGACACAATTTATTAATGTATAATATATATTTTTTTTAATCTAATGCTATAATTAATTACAATAATTTAATAATATATTTGTATGTCACAAAGACAAAACATAGTGAACTAAGATATATTGTATAAGATCACATTTATGTATTACCTATGTTTGACAAATAAAATACTTTGACTTTGACCTTGACTGATGAAAATGGGACCACATGAGAAGGAAACTCTTTCAGACATAAAAAGAATTTCTCATATCGGTCCAGGTGTCTCCGAGTAATCGGGAAACAAACATGGAAAAATATAAAATATATATACTATCGAATTGAGAACGTCCTCCTTTTTTGAAGTTGGTTAATAATAATAATAAATAATTATAAATAAATACTAATGACAAGCAGATAGCTAGATTAAAAATATCGTACTACAATAGCCGTTATCTTCGCTTGTCAGTCTGTCTGTCACGTCACAGCTATGAAACGGCGTGACCTTGGTCATTGTCGAGGTTACGGCCTGTAGCGGTATTGTGAACTGTGCCCACGGTTTTTTATGGGTATAATGGCCAGAGATTGGGTTATTTTTGAATGGGTTAGTCATTTAAAATGATTTAATGAATTTCCGAATCAATAAGTCGGTGCTAAAAAGTTTTTAGAATTGCAGGTAACGGTTCTAAAAACGCTATCGCTTGTTTTTAGAATTGCAGATAACTTACTACAAGGCGCGTAACATAGACTACTTTTTATTGATGTACCTACCACGCAGACGAAACCGCGGGTGAAAGTTAGTTTGTCTGTTCGAAAGCGCTAATCTCGAAAACTACTGGTCGAATTTTGATAATTATTTTTGTGTTTGATAGTCTAACTATCAATAAAAGACTTTTGATATTCAACATTACGCTAAACCCCACGTAAGCGGAGCATTAAGGTAGAACGCGGATCAAAGCGCGGGCGCAGCTACTACTTAATACAACGAATTCCACGCGGACGAAATCGCGGCAAAAACTAGTTACTTAATAAAATCAGAAATGTTTTTTTTCTTTTTTTAAAAAACGACGCCCGCACTAGGAATAACTCCTGTGTCGCGAGGGTGTTAACAAACGTACTTTTCACACACACAGCACACCCAGAGTCAGAACAAATCTTTGCGAATCGCACAAAGATTTGTCCTGTGTCGAACCCACAACACCAGAGCAGTTAGCAGCGGCGAGGCGACAGCTTTAACCACTACGCCAACCATGCACTCATTTGTCAAACATAGGCTACAAATTACAATGGTCTAAACAACAGTTTCACTAGTTCTTCTTCTTCGACGTGTCGATGGCTGAGTCAAATTTTATTTTGACTTGGCATCGTGGTGAAAGGATTAGCCAATTCGATTTGGAGAACTCGCGAATTGTCCAGGGTGCGCCGGACGTAGGGAATCGTTGTGTACGTCACTCGGGGAGGCTCAATACTCAATACTCAATATATTTATTTCATTCCACAGTGTTTAAAGGTCTTACAAAATAGTGATACAGATCTTTGTGGACACTGTCGGGCAAAGCAACTTAGGAGAGAGGACGGCATAATATATCTTTTATAAACAAACTTAATATTTTATATAATTATGTTTTATTTAATTTAAATAGTAGATACTATTATATTAGAGTCTTATCATTCAGATATTCATTAATATTATAATATCCTTTACTCCCTAATATTTCCTTTAGTTTTTTTATTAATATGTGAGGCTTATGTTCATTTTTGAGATTTTCCGGTAGCTTGTTGTAATTTTTTGTGGCCATTACTAATGTACTAGATGAATATATGTTTAAGCGTGACGTCGGAAGATTTAATCGGTTTTTGTGTCTTAAATAATATTTGGTTTGTTTGTCGTTTCGCTTTCGCTTCGCAGAGTTGGCTCCTTCCATGCACCCCTTTTTATCTAACTTACTTAATAAAATGTTAATAGGTATGTAGTGTAAGTATATCAATTGCAGAAATGTTTATATTTGGTACAAAGTAAGGCGACTCTTGACCCTTCATAATTTGTAACGGCATAAGCACTTGTATGTTAACGATCTCATGTTCTCGACACTACTTCTCTTAAGTAAGTTAAGTATTACCGCCTTTTGCCTGTAGTTATACGGTGATGTAGATTTTATCTAAGTCACTGGTTGTTGCCCGCGATTTCGCCCGCGTGGATTTTTTTTTTCTTTTTTTTTTTTTTATTTACTTTTTGTAACTTTATTCTCCTGACTAGACATGCAAATACAAAGACAAAAAAAAAACAATTTACAATTTTTCCTCAAAACCTTATTATAACAAACTCATCACGACTAAATTATACGGTAACAAAATGTATTTACAAAAACAAAAGACCGAATAGTTTGCCGCCAAATTTATAATGTTCTCGAAATAATTGAGATCAGGAACATGATTGGTAGATCGATATTTCCATGCTATTGGCTACATGTTAAGTGCACGGTTGGCGCTGGGCCGTAGCAGCACGGAGTTGGAATTGTACCCGGTGGATGGCGATAGATTCACTCTCTATTCTGTGGGACCTAAACATAACAGGTGAAGTATGGGTGTTGTACACCTCTGCAATACCCTTATGGCTTAATATAGGTGTGATGGTATTTTTTTTTTCATTTCATTTAATGTATTTCTTAAACAATATTACATTGTATTGAAAATTATCTTAATCAATATCTAAAATGAAATAAAATTAAAACATTAAATATAATATTATCAAACGCACAGTCATGTTAAAAATAAGCCGAATAAAATTTGCTAATATATTTTGAACAATAATGTAAATTTACCGATATTAATAAATAAATAATAAGGCATGTATAATACCTACTTGATCACCAGAATGACATTTTAAAAATTAATCTATTGTGTAGAAACACCCTCTTACTTATATTATGAAATTCTCAATAGTACCACGGAGATGGAATTGTGCCCGGTGGATGGCGATAAGCTCACCCCCTATAACATGAGATTTAAACATAATAGGTGAAATGTGGGTGTGATACTCCTCTGCCACACCCTTATGGGTAATATTGGCGTGATGTTATGTTATGAAATTCTCAATAGTTGCACGGAGATGGAATTGTGCCCGATGGATGGCGATAAGCTCACCCTATCCCATGAGACCTAAACTTAACAGGTGAAATGTAGTAGTTATACTATCTATACACCTCTGCCTCACCGTTCTTAATAATATTGGCGTGATATTATGTTAAAACGTTCGCACCAATGATATTATAGAACTATAGATATGTTACGTTCATAGAAATTACGATTTAAATCCGTTCCGAGCTATTCCAAATTGCACACATTGACAAATGTCCGCAGCGCACGCATCCTTATCGCTCTAACGTCAAAACAATATCGCTTTCTCTTTCTTAACTTGAACATGGCGCATGGCGTCTGGCACGTGACTGCGCTCGACGCAGGCCACACGCAAACTAAACACAAGACGTCCCAATTGGGACGTACCTATTTGAGTATTCACAGCGCGAGCGCTTATAACATATCTGCTTTTGTTTTTATATAATATCATTGGTTCGCACGAAATCAACTTCGTCACACTTTTCATTTGTAAACGGTACCGCGTGTAAACTTAGCGTAGTATGATAAAATTACAATGTCACGGTCGTCATGGCTTGGTCATGGCCTGTAGCGGTATTATGGAGTGGTAAATTTTTATTTACAGTGTTCAAATGTTAAATAGCGTTTGACCGTGAAAAATGGCGACCAGCTGACGGAATGGAAGCCAAAACTTGCATGCAATGGAAAGAAATACTTGTTGCTACTGAATTGATGTTGATAATAATTTTACAAAATTAAAAACGGTCTTCAATTACAAGTAAGAAATACAACGTGGCAATGCTGTCAGCCTTCTGAACACGGTCCCCACAACCGAGATCGATGCGGAGGAATACTATGACGCCTAACTTAATGTAAATATTTGCCTTTTTATTTTACCTATGCATATATTTTCAATTTAATTTCCTAATCTTTAATGTAACAGTTTTAGTGTTTTTAAAATAAATAAATAAACAAATCCCATGGTCAAGTAAGAAATACTTATTTCATATTAAAAAAAAGAATATACTCGCTCTTCTTCTGAATGAGAAAGAACTGTATTCTTTCTCATTCAGAAGAAGAGCGAGTAAACAACCTTAAAGTGCCTATATTTAAAGAATTATCTTCCAGCATTAGCTCAGCAAATTATAAAGCCTTCTATATGTATTGTTTTTCGTATATTACCTAAAGCTACTCGGCTATTTGCATCTAGCAGTCAGCATTTCATGTTGCTGAGCTGATGCTGGAAGGTACAATTCCAGAACGGTACACGCCCATATTACCCAAAACGGTGTGGCAGGGGTGTACAACCGAACTCGCAGTGAGAAGCGCAAACGCTAACCACTAGTCCATTGAACCAGTTCGTATAATTTCACAATGCATATTGTACGTCGCCTTTTTATTAATACCCACAATAAATGGACTGACACTCAGAGACTTTCTCAATAAAATAATTAATAAATTAAATTCAATAATTACTAATAAATAAATTTAATTAATAATAAATTAAATTAGTTTGAAATAATAAATCTGATATAAATATAATTTCACATAACATTACACCAATATTACCCAGAAGTGTATGGCAGAGGTGTTTATCTCTCATGGGATAGGGGGTGAGCCTATCGCCATCCACCGGGCATAATTCCAACTCCGCGCTGCTATTGTAAATTTCCTGACAGCGCTTTGCCTGACCCGGGAATCATACCCCTAGCTAGACCATTGAAGCAGTTCATATAATATCACAATGCATATTGTAACGGGTGGCGCAAAAGTAAAGACCCTATTTGGTTCAGCTATAACATTTTTTCTAAATTAGAAAACTAGATTTAGATTTTTTTAAATGTATATTTGTGCCATTAAATTTCGTACCATTAGGATTTAAAGATGATGTCTTTTAAATGGTGACCTCCAGAGTTGATACACCTTGAAGAGGATGATTTTCCTTCAAAATTGGTTATGAGTGACGAAGCGCATTTCCATCTCTCAGGGCATGTCAATAAGCAGAATACTCGGTTCTGGGGCACTGATAATCCGCGCATTATTCAAGAAACACCTCTACACCCACTAAAAGTTACTGCATCTGTGTTGACAGAGTGATCGGACCCTATTTTTTCGAAGACGCTGGAGGCAATGCGATAACTGTCACTGGAGAACGCTACAGAACCATGTTACGTGAGTTTTTGATACCCAGTTTGGACGAATTGGGGCTGGAGCACGTCTGGTTTCAACAAGACGGCGCTACGGCACACACAGCGCGCGACACTATGGACTTAGTGAGGGACGCTTTTCCAGACCGAGTTATCTCTCGTTTTGGCGATTTGCCTTGGCCTGCAAGATCACCCGATCTGACCAGTCCAGACTTCTTTCTTTGGGGTTTTTTGAAATCTCGGGTGTATGTGAACAAGCCACAGACTCTCGCAGCTCTAAAAGAAAACATTCGTCAAGAAATAACGAACATATCGCAGGAAGTGTTACGGCAAGTTATGCAAAATGTCATAAATAGGGCTCAAATGTGTATCAACTCTGGAGGTCACCATTTAAAAGACATCATCTTTAAATCCTAATGGTACGAAATTTAATGGCACAAATATACATTTAAAAAAATCTAAATCTAGTTTTCTAATTTAGAAAAAATGTTATAGCTGAACCAAATAGGGTCTTTACTTTTGCGCCACCCATTACATAGCCTCTTTATTATTAATACTCACAAAAAAAGAAGGTACAGTCGGCCAATGCGTTGGGTATTCAGGGCAAAAACTTCTAAGTCATAGTAAAGACTTACGACACCAGTTATGGATAAGTGAGTTATAATATCTTAATAGTGGGTATATTACACTTATTAATGAAATACAAACTTGCATATCTATTGCAGTCAGTTTTTACTATGGCGTAGAAGATTTCCAACTCATTGGCCGACTGTACACTCAGACACTTTCTCATCAATAATATCCGTGTAGAATTATAATAATGAATGTTTTCAATGACGGCTGTTGACTCGACTCGAAGACTCGACTATCAATACTTTTATAGGTTGAGAGGTCAATAATAGGTACGTGTATGTGTAATTTACTATACTTTTATGATATAAAAGCTTGCATACTTTCTCTTATTCGTGATTTATACAATAATTAATACCATTGATTGCAGGGTTAGTTAAATAACAACGATTCATGTTAAATAGAAACTGAGCTATTAAAACATTTTGGAGAAGAAAATAAAGCGAACCAGCAATCGCGTCCGACGATATGTATAGAATAAGAATAGAATAGAGTCTTTATTTGCAGTAAAATGTGGTAGGTACATAAGATATTACAAATATGATTAGCGATCAACACATCTTTGTCTAATAATATTGACATGCAAATAGTAATACAATAATTCTTAAAACTAAGTCGATTATAGCATCGGTCACAAACTATACATTAAGGTTTTCATTCATCATAATTTTAATTTTACTTATACAATATAATTAATATACTCTATTGTGTTATCATTAACGCAGGTACATATATATATAAATACCCATTATATTATGTCCATCCTAAGGTTGGCTGGAAGAGATCGCGTCAAGCGATAAGGCCGCCCTTTGTACGTTATAGTTTTAAGTACCTATTTCTTTGTATGTTAGTTACAAATTTGATGTGCAAATAAAGTTTTCTCTATCTATCTATCATAGCACGTGCAGACAAAAAGTTGTCACACCAACTTTAATAGTTTTATCACGTTTTATCTCTTTCTACACTATGAATCAATGATCTATCTCGTTCCCTCGTGCATTTCTCTTCATGCCATTTCACTAATAGTCAACCAATACCATTAATTAAATGAAATGGATGCTTTGGACCGGTTTTGGAATAGCGAATGTGAAATGTAGATTTAGAAAGAAAGAAATAAACAACTTACATACAACGCCATCCAGTCCCATACTAAGCACAGTACTATGGGTACTAGAATAACTGAATTCAGATACTAATATATATATAATTTTCTTTTGTAAATAAATACTTGATATACATAGAAACACCTAGACTAAGACAAGCCCCATGTTTATGCTCACAAAAATTTGTCTTAAGCGGGAATCGAACCGGCGCGGCGACCTCGGCGTCGCAGGCAGGTATACTACCAATACGACATTTCATATCAAACATCATTTAGATTCGACTGTGACGTAACTGCCTTGATGGTCTCGGGTTCGATTCCCGGGTCAAGCAAAGTGTTATTTGTTAACTTTTCGTCAGAAAATTTACAATAGCAGTACGGAGTTGGAATTGTGCCCGGTGGATGGCGATAGGCTAAACCCCTATCCCATGGAACCTTAACTTACAGGTGAAGTGTGGGTTTTGTACACCTCTGCCTCATCCTACTGGGTAATATAGGCGTGATGTTATCTTTAAAAGTCACAACAAAAAAACACATGTTGTCATATTTCACCGCCATAACAATATAATATATATTTCTCAATGATCTAAAAACCGGTAGACTCAACTTTCTAATAAAAATATCTATTAACATGATTCTTGATTTTGAATATTATATTTAAAAACCGTTACATTTATAGAATGAGGTTATAGACTAGACATGTTATAGACACCATTTCGTTTTTTTTATGTGTAACGGACGCGACAATGAAATTCGAAAATATAATCGAAGGATGCAATTTAATTATTTTACTCGTTTAAAACAGGATATTTTTATTAATCTATTGATTTCCGTTAGATTTTAATTGAGTTTTTTTATTTGTGTTTATATTAATTAGCTTTTGAACAGTATTAGAAACAGGATTGTTGATCAATAAAAGTCCATGCTAGAGACGTGCGAAACGTCGCGCGACCGCGCCGAAACGCGATTAATCGCCCAGTTGATAAATCTACGTACTAGATTCAAAACTAGTCCGGATATCCCGGCTAAAGTAACGTGAGTAACCCGTATTCTCAATAATAATGTCTTCACCTCACGTTGGTTTTAATAATATTATCAATAAAAGTTTTTCGTGTTACGAACTGGCCACCACGATAGTGTGATTTCACAAAATTATGCGCGTATCGGATTTTGGAAATTGATGACGTCGTGTGAGGTGGTCTTACACGTTGCCCTCTGGAAAATCAACATAAGCCTATATTGACGATATACAGCCCTATATGCCTGAAAAAGTCGCAAAAATTTGCCTGCCCGATTCCATCTCATTCAAGCCAGCCTTGGCACCTGTATGCCCGAAATCGTGATAAAACACATATGGTATTATCATTTTTAGAATAAAGACGAAACTGCGACAAAAGACCGTGATTTATATCATTTTAAGGGGGTTTTTGCTGTAAAATTACATAAAAAAGCCTTCCGATTTTAATGAATTTTAAACATTTTTAGTACCATAAATGTTTAGGTAATCAAGTAGTTAATTTGTAGTACAATTTTTTTTTTATGGCTCACAAACTGAATGCACATCTTACCTATATCTTATTCTTGTAATATACAATACAAAATTATTTATAGTATGCTTTCTAAAATAGTGAGCAAAGCATGCACATATTATAAATTTTAGCAGTGGCGGTCTAGACCAAATTTATATATAAAAGAAAAATAACAATAAATCACAACAATCATTTATTTGATAATGCAGTAGGTTATTAAAGGAGAAAATTTGTTTCCTTAAATTTCTAAATAAAGGTGCAGTTAAAAATTCCCCATTTTAATGTTGTATAAACACCTAATATTGTAGTGAAAAATAAAATGGCACCTACTTCGGTCGAATGTACGGATTAACTCCGCGATTGTTCTCTAACTTTTATGTGAACTTTTGGTCCGCCACGTTCCATTACATCGTGATAGGTTATGTTTTGACACCCGGTGACCTTCGGTGACATTTCTGGCTATACATCTAGCTAAACATTGCCTGTATAAGATGGTCTCGCATTGTAACATTGCCAGTGTAACGGTATCCGCACATAATAAATGACACGTGACATATATGATGTCGACGAGTGCTGAATCGCGATAACGAAATGTTCACAGCAAGTGACTTTATATACCACTTCCAATACGCTACCATTGGACAGCTGTCCGCCAGGCAATACCACCGAGCCTGGTCGGAGGATCCACCCTTTGTGGTGGAGGAACATCACACCCTGTTCCTCTATATGGAGTGAGTCGGAGTGGTGCTGCGTGTTCAGATCACGTCGGGTCACCAGTATAAGATGGTCTCTTATTGTATAGACTCCCCGTGCTGGTCTCTAATTGCTAGACCAGGATATACTGGAACTGGTGTACCTACTACAAAAATGGTTTATAAACTCAGGGGTGGGTTGGTATATGAAGGGGAATAAACATAACACCATACAGACAGGCTTGCACTATTGTGTTCTGATTTGGTGCTAAGCTTTGAGTTATAACAGCCCTCTCTTCTTCTTCTTCTTCGTCGTGTCGATGGCTGAGTCAAATTTTATTTTGACTTGCCATCGTGGTGAAAGGATTAGCCAATTCGCTTTGGAGAACTCGCGAATTGCCCAGGGTGCGCCGGACGTAGGGAATCGTTGTGTACGTCACTCGGGGAGGCTCCTTTCATGCACCCCAGCTTTTACTTAATCATGTGAACATTATTTGTCAAACATTAGCTAGATGATTTTTAAGTCTAGTCATCTTTCGCCGAGCTTTTAACGACGAAGGAAAAGAAGTATTATAATCTAACGGGAATTAACGCGATCATGCATAATTTACCTTGCTTGCTTTCTTGGCTTGACGTTTCGGCAGACAGATTACACTAGCTGTGGTCGCAAGCATACTGTTTCTTTTAAAAGGTAAATAATGCATGATCGCGTTAATTCCCGTTAGATTTTACTTGCAACGCGTAAGTCTAAAAGGTAATGTCGATTTAGGTTATTGAACAAGGCCCTGGTGTATTAGGGACCCCATCGCTTCATAAATTGCATACAAAAAAATACAGCTATGCTCGTCAAAACTAAAGTGCATTAGCTTGCACATTTCTATTAGTATTTCACTGAATATTAAACATAAGAGAAATCTAACACATTAACAGGTTCTGAATGTTCTAATACAAAAATACCGGTTTTCTAGATGCGTCACTAGTGTCGCTACACGATTGTGTTAGGGATGGCGCGTTCAAGCTTTTGATAAATTGATTCGTTAGTGAATATTGAAGGTCTGTATCACAAGCGCCGAGTAACGTTGGTCGTTAGATAAGTCTTATCAAAAACAAATAAATTGAAGTGAAGTCAATCAATGAAGAGACCGGGTACGTCGTGAAGTTAGGTGTTATAAATAAAAGTTCTAAATTCTAAGACGTGCCATCGCTCGGTCTCTTGAATAAAACAACTGGTAAATTTATGTAATGGTTTGACGATGTTACAACGGTACAGTCGAGTATAATATGTTGGCAATTTTGAACCTTAAGAGATGACAAGGTAAAAACTGCCAACTTTATGAACTGGATTGCACTTACCAACCAGTTAGATTTTATGCAGAGCTCAAGCTTTTCTTTTTTGATGGTATTTTGTATTTTTTGTAATTTTTTTGACAACTGTGTCTGATATACATAGCTACTACCCATTTGCTTCAAGATGGCCAATTTTTTCGTCTCACTTCTACATACTTCACGTCAAAGAGGTGAAGCTCCTCTACCTCTTTTTGTCTCTTTTTAACACGCTTATATTAGCTTCACCTATATGTATGTATGTACAAATTTTGGACACCTGTCAAAGATCGTTGATAATGCAATAATTCGAAAAAAAAAATCAAAAAAAAAAAACAAAAAAAATTAAAAAAAACGCTCATATAAATAAACCAAACTAAAAAGTAGAAAATAAATAATAGTTTTAAATTATTTTTCACTTTTTAGTTAGAAGTACTATAAAAGCGTGTTTTTTAGTTTTTAAAACTATTATTTTTTGTTTTGACAATGTTTTGGCTAATTTTGGTCTTGAATTATTTGTGGAAGTCCAGAGATGGTTTAAAAAGTAAATAAATATAAAAGTTGTTATCTATCTATCAGATTATTTTAATAGAGATTGATAACATACCGAGCATTTTTTTTTATTTATACAAATGTTTAGGTATTTTATTTATCTATTGAGGCAGTACGAAGTCTGCCGATTCAGCTAGCAAATAATATATTTGCCTGGACGTAAAAATGTGAAAACTGTATACTTATCTATCCTAATAATGTATTATGTCAAACAATCAATTTATATTTCACTATGTAAAACCGAAATAATACGCTATCGAAAGACGCTCAGTCATCAATTATTGTAATTTATTCGGAACGCGTCCATAGTATCCGTAGGGAGTCGGTGTTGCCAATTACATTAGCGAAATTACCCTACGTACCCTTTTTGTTTTCGCCGTCACGTTTAATAATTGTTTATGCTGGAATTTACATAAAAGTGTCTATTAGGTTAAGGGCCAGTTTCTTAGGTGCCGTACTGTTCTTATCCGACCCATAAAGTGTAACCTGATCGATTTTAAAAGTGACACAAGTAGATAGATAGATGGATAGAAAATTCTTTATTGCACACAGAATAAATACAATTTATAAAAGAGTCTTATCTAAGTATGCACACTGGGCGGCCTTATCACTATTACCAGGCAACCTTTGGATGGACAGGATTAAGTAAATCAGATAAACATTATAGTCGGTGGTGTAGTTTATTAACTAGAAAGAACTTAAAACTAAAATTAATGATGTATACATACAATTAAACACAACATTAAATATAATCAATCTTAATATAAATAAATATCTACATGACATACACTTAAATATAATATCCATACATATAGTAAATATATATGTAGTCACAAGTGACAGCTGTATGTGTGATATATGCTTGTCCTGCCAATTGGGTTTATCTAACACCTGTAAAAGTGTTAAAACTAACCTAATAGACCCTTTTTAAAAGTAATTAAAAACCTAATATAAAATTTCATCATAGTTTGATAATAACTTAGATTCACGGTACTAGCGGGACACACGGCTAAGGTTAGCTGCAAACACGCTATTGACAATACGATCAGTGTTCACTGCTGCAGCTTCATAAAACCATAAATATTGTCAATAATATTGTGTGTGCGCGGCTAGGTTTTAACATTTGATTATTTGCATATCATTTCCCGATGAGATAGCAGCGATAGCCGAATGGCAGACCGTAGGACTGCGAAGTCAAAGGTTTCGGGTTCGAACCCACGGCACACACCTCTGTCAATAAATCGTTAAGATTCATCTTTACGAAGATATGTGTGTATTTATCATATATATTGTCGCTCGCTAACGGTGATGGAAAACATCGTGAGGAAACCTGCATGACTGGGTGTGCTTAAAAAGTGCTCGAGAGAGGGAGTGTGAAGTCTACCAATCCGCACTTGGCCAGTGTGGTGGTCTATGGCCTAACCCTTCTCATCATAAGAAGAGGCCCGAGCACTGAGACATGTATTAGATACAGGGCTGCTATTAATATATATAATTTCCAAACACTAAATTTTTTAAGATATCAGAAAGACAAATCAAAATTGTAAGCAATCTTGTTTACCTGTAATATGTCTACTGTTTTGTATAACAAACACGCATTCCGTGACAAACACACTTCCGCGCATAGTCGCGTGTGTTAATTTACTTTTTCTAACCTGGCAACACCTCGAATTATGTCATCTAATGGACGGAAAATTGTGTGTGTTGTACATTATATAATTATAAAGCTGCCTTGTTTGTTAGTATTTAGCGTTTGCGACCGCTTACTGTGAGTTCTCGAGTTTTATTCCCAGGCCGGGCAGATGTGTTATTTGGGCTTTTCCAACAAATTCTTAATTCTTCTTCTTCTTCGTCGTGTCGATGGCTGAGTCAAATTTTATTTTGACTTGCCATCCTGGTGAAAGGATTAGCCAATTCTCTTTGCAGAAAGAATTGCCCAGGGTGCACCGGACGTAGGGAATCGTTGTGTACGTCACTCGGGAGGCTCCTTAAATTCTTAATAGAAGCACGGAGTAGGAACAAGGTGGACGGCGATAGGCTTACCCTGGACATAACAGGTGAACTGTGGGTGTTATACACCACTACCACATCCTTCTGGATAATATAGGCGTGATGTTATAATATGTTACAGCTTGAAAAAAATACTAGAAATACAAACTAATTTATGTCTGCTGGCAACACCGTGAAAGTCGTTATAGGTTAACCAATTCCTAGATTTTTCAAATTATCTTGACTTCCCTGAACTTGACATGTCATGGAACCTAGACATAACAGGTGAAGTGTGGGTGTTTTATATTGCTGCCTACTGAGTTATCTAGACTGTTAGTTCATCAGCCCATTATAATCGTAACAGTTTTTATGCTACGTTTGCTGCAAAAAACAACATGGCGGACCGTTTTTGTAGTCGTTTGCTACGCTCTAGTGCTTACAATAGGGTGGCTATTCACCTGCGATTGTTAATTGAATGTTGCCAGCCCCTTTAGCACGGCTAGCGACTCTGGACATTTCGATTTGTCTATGACGTAAATAGAGTCAAAACCGTCACTCTGTAATGTCGTCCTGGATTTTAGTAATCAAGGAATTATTTTGATAGGTAGAATGAAATACAAAATTAATGAAAATGAAAACACTTAACTTGTTGCTCTAGTGAGCGATTGAGCCTCTCACTGCAAGGTCTCGGGTTCGATTCCCGGGTCGGACAAAGTGTTATTGGTTAACTTTCTGTCAGGCAATTCTCAATAGCAGTGGATGGTTATCGACTCTCCCCCTATATATCCCTACCTATCTTTTGCAACAATTGGACTGTAAAATGTCATAGAAAATTTTCCCCAGGCCGGGGAAAAGCTGTCCTAACCACATATATTTTTAAACTTTGACGTAAATTTTATCTGGAACGCGCAGTGGGAAAAATGGTATTTAAAAATTATAGTTATTTCTAGTTTAACGTATGCTCTCTGGCTTTGACTATACTGATCAACACCAAGCTTTAGTTCGACAGCTGACTAATCGGACGAGGCATAGTTTGTCTATTCCTTATCCTATTACCGTCGGCTATGAGTGGGTTTTGACTATAAAGACCAATGCTGCCAATAGTTCCAGAATTGTCGAACAATGATAACATAATTTTGACAGATTTGGTAATCAAAAACTGTCAAAAATTAACAATTTTAGTGCCATAGATTGACTTTGTCTGCTATTTCGAAAGTCCCAGTTGCAAAAAAACCGAGCCAAGTGCGAGTCGGACTCGCGCACGTAGGGTTCCGTACCACTATACATCTAAATAAATGTTTTTCTTAATTCTTTACTATATTGATTTTTTTTTGATTTTAAAATATCTTTATTTTCAATTATTACAACAATTAGTCACACATAATATTTAAAGAACATACAAAATTATGCGAAACAAACATGTAGTAGGTGTTCTTTACAGGCTAAACTTCGCCTTTACAAAACATTTTTATCTTATATAGTAAGTTGATGTTATACATAAAGAAAAATTTAACTAAAATGACATGTATATTCGAAATATGTGAAGCTAGGTACTTACACATTTAGTTTTTACATAAATATATCTTTGTAATAAATTGTGTTACATTGTTATTGCAAAGAAATTTTGCTAGAATATGTATAACACTACAATGTCTACAAATAAGTTAATCGGTAAGCTGATCAGCGTACCAAATAAAATAATATTTAATAAATAATTGCAATGATTTGCATAAACAAGTGCATTTATCATAATAAAGGCGGTAGGGTGAAAAAAATGTTTAACAACACGGGCGCTCGTAGTAGCAAGCAACCGGTCCTGCGTTGATGCGCCGACGTCACTCGCAACCAAGAAAATAGTGATGGGGCAGTCGATATCGACAATATGATTTAGCGTACGGCATATTAGTTAACTTAGTTGAGCCAATTGTAGCTATAAGGTGATTTTTGTGATGGTAGTTATTATATAAATAAAATCGTCGCGATATTTTTAAAATATATTTCTTGATAGAAGGCAATTGTATTTGATGTTGA
Source organism: Hypena proboscidalis (assembly GCA_905147285.1). Classification (NCBI taxonomy): domain Eukaryota; kingdom Metazoa; phylum Arthropoda; class Insecta; order Lepidoptera; family Erebidae; genus Hypena; species Hypena proboscidalis. The sequence continues at coordinate 7,701,008 of LR990156.1, forward strand.
AGTTTAGTTAAGTTAGTGAAAAAGGGTGTGTTAAATGAAATTTTGAGAGCTTTATTTTGAATTTTTTGAAGCTTTTTGTAGTTTGTATCACAGGTACTGCACCATACGGGCGCTGCATAGGATATACAAGGTCTAACTAAAGTTTGATATATTCTTAATTTAGTTTTAGGACTAAGGTTAGATCGTCGATTCATAATTGGAGTTAAAGCATTCATAGCTTTTAAACCTTTGGATTGAAAGGCATCAGTATTAGCAGTCCAATTTACTTTTTTGTCAAAATGAACGCCTAGGTATTTGACAGTTGAGCTCCAAGGAATACAATGCTGCCCAACTCTCAAGCGCCTTGTAGGTGGGACTCGTTTTCTACTAAACATTATTGCCTCGGTTTTTTGGGTATTGAGTTTAAGCTTCCATTTTGTGAAATACTCAATAAGAAGTTCAAGGGACCATTGTAGGCGAGATATAACTATATCCAAATCGCTAGACGATGTGAAACTTGCCGTGTCATCTGCAAAGCCGGCTAGATGAGTATGAGGCTGCTTGGGGATGTCATTAAGATAGATGAGAAATAAATATGGCCCAAGAATGGAACCCTGTGGCACTCCGGCAGGAATTTGTCGTGCACTTGACGATGTGTTATCAATATGGACTGAGAAAAGCCGGTTTTTGAGGTAGGACTGGATAAGTTTAACAATACTTAACGGTACATCATGCAATATAAGTTTATGTAGCAAACCGGAGTGCCACACGGTATCAAATGCTTTTTCTACATCTAGCAGGATCATGCCAGTAGATTGACCCAGATTGAGATGGTGTGCAATGTGCTCAGTAAGTCTAGCCATTTGTTGAGATGTGGAATGACTTTTTCTAAATCCAAACTGTTCTGGAATAAGCAGGCCTTCAGTAATTTTAGTTAACCTAGTAGTTATAATTAGTTCAAAGATCTTGCCTAGTGATGGTAATAAACTTATGGGTCGGTAATTTGCGGGAATGCATTCATCTTTACCTGGCTTCTTTATTGTGATTATCTTGGCAATTTTCCATGCAGTTGGGAAATAAGAAAATCGAAGACAATCGTTGAATATCTTGGTAAGAAATACAACACTTTTAAATGAAAGATGTTTTAACAAAAGGTTATTAATTGTATCGACACCCGGTGCTTTACGATTTTTTAACTTCAAAATAATTCTTTTGATTTCAAAAGGGGTAACAGGAAATGGAATGTCAGCACTACTTATGTTTTCTAATCTGGACAAGGATCCCGCTACCATACCTTCTATAGCAGGACAACTCACCCATCCATGAGTAAGTTCCATGTTATTAAGAAAAGCATCAGCAAGCGTTTCACATTGCTCAAGAGTTGAAGTAGTTAAGTGTCCATCTTTGCATTTTAGAGGTGGAATAATTGATGGTTTTTTACTCAGGGACTTAACTACACGCCAAAGATCATTACTTGGATTATCAATTTTAGCGAGTTTGGAGTTCCATATGTGATCATTATGTAGTTTGATTTTATGTTTTATGATAGACTGTAATTTGTTGATCTGAGAATGTAAATGTTTATTTTTTATGAAATCAGTCTCTTTACCAGCAAGTCTCCGGAAACGATTTTTATTTGATATTAACTTCTTGATATGATGAGGAAGCTTACTAAGTGAAGGAGTAGTATGACGTATAGGAGTACTGATATCACGAGCGACAATAATATTTTTAGTGAAGGCTGAAACTGAAGCATCAATACTGTCTGGGTTTGCGTGCGTGCTGCTTGTAAGCAAAATATTATCGTCTAGGAATCTACGATAAGTAGCCCAGTCGGTTTTCGCGTAGTTAAATCTGGTATATGATTTACGTAAAAATGAACCACCTATCTTAAAAACTACTGGAAGATGGTTGGAGGATAATTCTGTCAGTGTAATAGGATCGTTGTTTAAGACTATATTATTACACAATAAAATGTCAGGCGTAGAAGGCTCATAATTACTATTATAGTGAACGAGAGTGTGTTCATTAGGTGCATAGATGGAATATTCGTTAGAAAGCATATGTTCATAAAGGGTTCTACCGCGAAAGTTAATATTACTACAATTCCAAAAGGTATGTTTTGAATTAAAATCACCCATTACAACAAAGTTCGAGCTAACGTTAGTAACTAAGTCAAGGTCGCTTTTTAATAAGTTTGCATTAGGCGATTGATAGGCAGATACGATAGCTAAGCCATTTCCTGATGAGGTGATAGTAATGCCGACACATTCCAGATTGGCCGTTCTGGGTAAGGAAAGAGTAGCATGCGGTATATCGGACTTAACAAGTAAAGCTACACCTTGACCTTTGCCATCACTTTTACTGTCAGATCGGTAACAATTATAACCTGGCGTTGACAATACGTGATTAGCACCTAACCGTGTTTCACATATTGCAACGATATCAATAGATATTTCATTTATTAAATGAAGGAGTTCACTAATCTTGGTGCGAATGCCGTCGGCATTCCAATATGCAATACAAAGCTCATGGATGTTAGACATATTGACCCAAGTGAGATAAAATCAATAAAACTTTGTCTATCATGGAGTGACACGACAAAAATTGGTTTTTTAATGACTTGATTGTAGTGAGGATCATTATCATCTCAGCCGTGATTTCGTCATTTGCATTTTCAGGTAGTGCCGTAGGTGTTGTGGAATTTGCCTGGCTGGATGAAGTTAAACCATCGCAAGCAGTTTTCGAAGCAGGATTGGATTTCGCAGCACTTACAGTTGCTGTTGAGGCAACTTGCACCCAGCTGCGACCGTCCACACTTGCATTGTTCCGTGTCATACGTTTGTTAATTTGTAGTTGTTTTTGCTCTTCTTTTTTAGACTCAATTTGCTTCAAGTATTTTTGTCGCTCACTACAAAGGCGATAATTTGCAGGGTGGTTATCGCCACAGTTGCAGCATTGTGCAGGTTCGTTACGGTCCTTTTTGACACATTCATGAGTCAAATGAGTGCCAGTACATTTGACACAACGAGGTGTCAAGTTGCAGTTTTTGGAAGAATGACCGAAGGATTGGCAACGGTAGCATTGGGTACCCATAAAATTCTTGGCTCTGTATTTTTGTATTTTTACAACACATTTGCTAAGATACTTAATTTTTCTGAAGGCTGACATATCAGTCTTAGGTGGTAGTTGAACCATAAATGGCGGACATGGGACTTCTTTAGAAGTTGATACCTTCAATTTGTGGATAGTTGCTCCTTGAAAACCCAGCGAGCTAAGTTCCTCAGCTAACGAGTTTTCTGTATATGCAGGCAGGCCAAATATAACAGATTTAAAATTTCTTTCATCCTTACGAGAGAAAGTATGGAAGGATACCTTTTCTAGACGAAGGCCTTCTTGCAGCTTATCATGACTTACACTAGAATAACAAAAAATAGCTAATTTGTTATTACCTTTGTATTGCAGGTGGTAGTCGCTTATGTATCGAGAGACCAAGGTCCTGATGAAGTCATGAGTCCAATCTGACTTAATTTGCATGAAGACTGGAGGAATCTTGTTTGATTTTTTGAGCGTTGTCGCTTTCTGCAGCAGCGCTGGTGATGAGGTAGAGGAATCACGGTCAGCAGCAAGACCACTAAACATGTTGGCAGTACTGATGTTTGACTGGGGCTTGAGTACCGAACGGTGAGCAGGGTGTTTAGGAGCCTTCCATTCGTTCGGGTTTTCAATTTCAGGATCACCAGGTCTTTTCGCCGCCAGAGTACCTGATGACTGGGACCTGGTAAGGAATCGATCCATATTCTTCGCAGTTATATAGTTCCGTATCGATATCGATGAAATGGGTATATGGTGTATGCACCCATCACTAGCTTAAACCGGATCGTTAGCGCAGTTGAGAGCTGTGATGTATGCGTGCGACAAGAACAGAGGCACACGCCGGACTGATCTTTACTATATTGGAGTTGATTGAAGTTAAGAAAAAAAAATATATTAGAAACCTTAATATCATTTTTGAAGACCTCTCCATAGATACCCCACACGTATGGGTTTGATGAAATATATAGTTATATAGTTACAGAAAAAAGTGGCTGTGACATACGGACGGACAGACAGACGGACAGACATGTTAACTCATTAAGGGTTCCGTTTTATGCCATTCGGCAACGGAACCCTAAAAACCGAGATGATTCAATGACACAATACCAAAAAAAATCCAATACTGCAAAAAGAAACAACAAAACACCTATTACTTTTTCACCAGTCTGCAATCTTCTTAACAATAGACAAACGGTAACTTTTTTTACCAAGCAATGATATGTATCCACGACAGCCGCAGCGTCTCGATTAAGTGAGTGGTTTTTGCTATTTTATCTGTATCCAATGATTGTTGTTTTAATTGATTTTGTATATGTATGAACCGTTAAATTCGATAGCCAATACGAAATTTTGCTGTGCAATTTACCGGTAAAAGATTCCTTGTTAATACTGTTGTATGAATTGAATTCTCTTTATTTTTATCTTTAGCCATAATGTTGTTTTGGTTGCTATAACTTACACATAGAATTATTGTCAAAAAACAAACAAATATTGTATGAATTATTTGAAAAGATGGTGCACATGAGTTTCTCTCCAGCTCTTCTCATGATGCAATACCCATCGGAGCTGGTACTTGGATTGATTTAAATTCAAATCTTTAAGTTGAATTACAGTTAATCTGAGCTCTTTATAATTTAGTTTTAATAATCTGATTATAATTTAGTTAAGTAGCTAAGTTTTATTTTAATTTTATATTTTTTGTATTTTGATGTTTGTTTTGACGTTTTCAAGCGCGGCCCATGGAAATAAATGATTTGATTTGAATTCGAAATCAGACTTTTTATGGTGGTCGCGGGAGCAGCTAGGTACTACTTAATATGACGAACTCCAAGCGGACGAAGTCGTAGGAATAATCTAGTAAATAAATAAATATTTCACAACTCACACACTACGCCATCTAGTCCCAAACTAAGCAGAGTTTGTACTATGGGTACTAGAATAACTGATACTAATACATATTATACTTTTCTTTTGTAAATACATACTTATTATACATAGAAACACCCAGACTAAGACAACCCATGTTCATGCACACAAAGATTTGTCTTAAGTGGGAATCGAACCCACGACCTCGGCGTCGCAGGCAGGTACACTTTCCACTCCGCCATCCGGTCGTCAAGTATAAAATATAGCTTGATGCGTAGCAGTGTGTTCACCCTTCTGATTAATATAGGCGTGATGTTTTTTATGTTAACTACAAGCTTAACTTAAAAATAAACCCTCTCCCCCACGATAATTCTCCAGAACTAAAATAAAAATAAATAATCAATTAACTTTTCAAATCAATATTATGTAGCTGAAGAGTTTGTATGTTTGAATGCTCAAGCTCAGTAACTAAAGGTCCGAATAAAATAAATCTTATTTTGTTGGATAGCTCATTTTTTGATATATAACATCACACTATGACCAAAAAGAGCGGAGCAGCAAACAAATTGCAATGGGTGCCGAGTAGTAAGGTATATTTGAATATGGTTTGTATGTTTGAATGCGCTAATCTCAGAAACTAAAGGTCCGAATGAAATAATTATTATTTTGTTGGATAGCTTATTTACCGAGGAAGGCTATATAGCATCACACTATGACCAAAAAGAGCGAAGCAGTAAAAAAATTGCAATGGGTGCAAGTAGTAAGGTCTTCTTCGTCGTGTCGATGGCTGAGTCAAATTTTATTTTGACTTGGCATCGTGGTGAAAGGATTAGCCTTCGCTTTGGAGAACTCGCGAATTGCCCAGGGTGCGCCGGACGTAGGGAATCGTTGTGTACGTCACTCGGGGAGGCTTCTTTCATGCACCCCAGTAGTAAGGTATACCGAAGGTAAACCCGTGGTTGATAATGACAAATTCCGCGAATAAAATCGCGGGCTTCAGCTAATCTTTGTATATTCTCGTTTCAAATGATTCACCGTAAACATAAACATATACATAGTGCTAATTAATAACCAGTTGACATTGACATACCATGTGATGATAACTGAATGTATTAAAGTAAGTACTTACTACGTACGTTATAATATAAGTGTCTTACTTGAAGAATAATAATATAAGAAACAGTTTTAAGCCACAGTCATGTTTATAAAATATTTTTAAGAGTACCTATTACTCAAAAATTGTTTGTTTTTCTCTGTTAATTGAACTATGTAGTTCTTTTGAGAAAATAAAATTTCTTTGAACCGTAGAACCACAGAGTAACGAACAGAGACTAAGCTGCATACAACCGCGCTCAGATAAGTCCACTCACTGAAGCATAAGACGTCTGTGTGCGTGACCACTTGCGGCCCTATCACGTACGAGGCGAAACCGGTTTCTACCGGCTCGCAAGTGCCTTAGCGAAGGGCTCTCGCACGCTCTTGGCGCGGCTCGCGGACACTACCGCAGCTCACATAAATGTACCCTGTGCAGTCTACAGCAGTCCAGCACGTATGCTCACTCGCAAATCTCGTCCTAAGGGCACGACGCGCGTTATAATTTAATAATACTAAATGTACTGTACTGTGTGTAAGAACAATAATCGTCGAAATAAGAACATATCTTTTTTTTTCTATCCCAAGGAATCTACTAGGTGAGTAGTAAATTGATAGTAAAAGAGTAGCTATTTTTATTATATACCTATTCAATTTATTTTAGTGGGGTAGATAGATACTTCATACATAATTACATAGGTAGGTACCTAGTTTACCTACATCAATATCAAAGCAAATTTAAATCTGCGCCGTGTTTGTAATGCGATGGAACCTTGACACAATTCACAGCTAATAATATATTCCTACTTATGAGTCACTAGCTTCTACGCGCGGCTCCAACCGCGTCGTACGTCGATGTAGCCTATATTATTTCTGGGGTCTTATCTTTTTATACCTATAATTGTATAGATGTATGAGAATGACAGTTCTCAAGTTCTTAAGCGCAATGTCATGCGCTCTTCTACCTAATACGTTAATAGGTAGGTAGGTTCGTTAAAATTAAATTGTAAACAAGTAGAACACTTATCACATTAGGTACCAATTTGAGAGGATTATACTTAAAGACTTTTATTACTTTTTTGACTTGTTGAAATATGTAAAAAATACCTATCTACCCTTATTATTAGCGATTGATTTATTATTAGGTACAGGTAATATAATAAAAAAAAACCGCCTCGTCGTTTAAAACACCACTATGCCGCCAGTGTAGTAATTGTACTAGTCACATGGTTTGTCCTGTTGTGCCATCACTGCCAAGTGCCAACCCTAGCAAAATAGGTAAATATTTTAGACGTTCTTTAAAAGGTTAGCCTCTGTTCGTTACTCTGTGGTAGAACAGCGAACTACTACCTCGATGGTCTAGTGACCTAGTGGTTAGCGTATGGTTAGATTCCCGGGTCGCCGTCAGCTTGCCGTCAGGATTTCACAATAGCAGCGCGGAGTTGGAATTATGCCCGGTGGATGGCGATAGGCTCATCCCCTATCCCATGGGACCTAAACATGTACAGTGTGTGTTGTACACCTCTGCCACACCCTTTTAAGGAACAAAGGCGTAATATTATTATGGGTCATATAATGAATGGTAATTGTCATGTTTTTAATTAAATCATTTGTCAGCTATCTTTGGCTTTCTTAATCACATTACACTTCGATTAAAATAATTGCTTCTAACATAATAATAATATTATTTTGTCCAACGATCGTAACACCATGTTAGACATATCAGTTCTTGAAAATCGCAAATCACGGTAGAGAAACTGTTGGTAGCTGTATAAACATTACTCTCTCTAAGTTTTGTAAAATCATGCTGAGCTTATGCAAGAAAAGCGTTTCTATATTAGACATCGCCGTTGCCAACGACTTCGTCCGTTTGGAATTTGTTTTTAACCGCGGTTTCATCCGTTTACTACTCTGCTCCCGTGGGCTTTTTCTTCAGTTTTCACTAAATTTTTCGTTGCTGCGCTGCACCTTTTTAGTATTTAATATGATTTATTTATTTATTGGAAGACCAACAGCAGTAACAATTAATATTAATTAAAATATTATGCAACATTCAGCCAATTACAGGTCCTCACAAATAGTAACAATATATTATAAAATTAAGAACTGCGAATGTACGTGTCGTGTGTATGACTGTACAAACGATACTTGATTATTATTATAATAAAAAAAATATTATTATAAATTATCAACATATTTCTTTTCGGCGCTGCACCTTTTAGTTGTAGCGTGATGTTGAAGACCATATAGCATTACCTTAGTGATTATTTTTATGGCATTTAGCTATGCTTAGCAAATTATACTAAAAAAAAACCGGCCAAGTGCGAGTCAGACTCGCGCACCGAGGGTTCCGTACAAACCTGTAGGTATATAAGTAAAAGTTATGGTATTTTTATTGCTAAATGAAATCTGGGTCAGCTAGTAAGTTTATGATTATTAAAAAAAATATACTATGTGATGTAACTAAAAATTTAAGATTTTCGGAATTTTTCCTATATGTGTACTTTATAAAGTTGCTTCATGCCAAATTTCAAGATTCCAGGTCGTCTGGAAGTATCCTTTAGGTTTTGATTCCCTTGCGAGTAGTTGCGAGTTTCAAAATATGCGGCTTTAATTGCTGTATCTTTTGATTGCGTTGACGTAGAAGTTTGATTTGGTTACAGCTTAAAGATATTATAGATTTGAGTATTTGTTAAGAATTTCAATATAATACCACTACGCGTTCATGAGTAAAGGGGTAATAAGTTTAAAATTATTAAAAATATTTTTATTATATGATGTAACTAAAAATTTATGCTTTTCGCAATTTTTCCTTTATCTGTGTTATAAGACGTTGCTTCGTACCAAATTTCAAGATTCTGAGTTCACGGGAAGTACCCTGTAGGTTTTGATTCCCTTGCGAGTGTCGAAAATTTGCGGCATAAACGGGAGTATCTTTTGATCGCGTTGACTTAGAAGTTTGATTTTTTCACAGCTCCAAGAGACCATAGACTTGAGTATTTGATATGAATTTCAGCTTGATACCTCTACGCGTTCCTGAGAAAAAAGGTCTTGACAGACAGACAGACAGACGGACAACAAAGTGATCCTATAAGGGTTCCGTTTTTACCTTTTGAGGTACGGAACCCTAAAAACAGTTGGAAAAATTATGGGACCGGCAGGATTTGAATCTTTTGCAGCGGCAGCCGCACTAACCAACCAGCTACGGTCGCCTTTAGTCACGAAATGACGTAATTAATTAGTAATTTAGGGTCTTGGCAAGAGGCGACCGTAGCTGGTTGGTTGAAGCGACTGCCGGTGTGCAGAAGGTTACATATAGAATTACTCAATAAATGGGCTTTTCAATTGAGGACATTTTTAATAAAGTATGCCAAATGACTATTGTGCCTAACAATAATTTTGCGTAAAGTACTTATGCTAAAAAATATTCGTAACTATCATTATGCTAAATGAAGGTATGCCAAATAAAATTATGCGAAACAATAGAGAACGAAATAAACCATCACAATATGCATTATTTAATAATCCATACTATAAGTACTATAGCAATAAATACTCGGATTCTGGAACATCACATCAATACCAATATAATGTCGTAACTCCAGTAAATCATCTTGGTATAATAATAAACACTAAAAATATAACAATGCAACATCTGCTAAACACATTATGAAATAATGTGTTTTATGACGTAATGGTGTTTGTGGTAACATCAGAAGTTATACAGTTTTTTTTATTGTCTATGAAAGATGATAATCATCTGATAGTGATTGATAAAAGCTGGTCAAAGACTTTGACCTTTTTCTTCTTCTTTCGTGTCAATGGCTTTTTGGCTATACAATTTTCGTCCAAAAAAGCAGCAACGTCCACTCCTTTTTTAGTTGCGAGGCAGGAGACAAAAGGGTGCATGAAAGGAGCCTCTCCGAGTGACGTACAAAACGATTTCCTACGTCCGGCGCACCCTGGGCAATTCGCGAGTTCTCCAAAGCGAATTGGCTAATCCTTTCACCACGATGGCAAGTTAAAATAAAATTTGACTCAGCCATCGACACGACGAAGAAGAAGAAGGAGACAACGAGCATGGTAGCAGGTGAGCCATATTTTGTGTAGGGAACCACACTCTCAACTCATGTTATTTGTTGGTGTGAATCCCCACTTCAGCAGGTTCTCCCTGCAGCGGCCAACTTGTGTCCGGAGGCGGTTAAGAGATTTTCTAATTGGCCACTGTAGCCCGCTACATTAACCTTAACCTACAATTGTCTTGTATCTGTATCTAGAAAATTTCGTTAATTTTTAATTTTTAGTTTATTTTTCTTGTATTGTTTTGTTTGGTTGTAGTGTTACTTTGTTTATATTTTCTTGTGAGCGTTGATCTACTGTGTTGTTTTTTCTGGCAGGGACTAGCTGAAAATCAGTGCCGTGCATAGCGCGCAGCAAATACTGAGCTAGATCCCTTGCCGCACATTTTCTGTGTACTATTTATATTTCGTGTAAACTGTTTTTTTTTAATGTAAGATAATGTGTGGCGAATAAATGGTTTAAATTGACCCTTTTTTAAATATTTTATGGAAAAATTACAAATTTGAACTAACTTTTTTTCTAGTTACTAGTAATATTGCTACAAATAAGTCGAACCCGCGACCTCGGCGTCGCAGGCAGGTAGTCTATAAATTATTTTTAAACGGGAAGTATACCTTTAAAAGAAGTTTCTTTCCTCTTATTGCATCAAAATTTCCAATTCTATTTGGCGCATCTTTTTACATCGACTTCTATATCAAAATTTCTCTCACAGTGAATTTAATTTGCATAGTTATTTGATTCACGCTGACCCCAAATTCAAAATTCGTTCATTTCTAGTTCAAGAGCGGTGGTGCCACGCCTCGGCTGTGCTGTGAATTTTTAAATGAATGTCAGACTGTCTGGCGTATAAAGCCCGGGTTCCACCAAAGGAGATGAGTTAGAATGACCAATCAGGTTTCGTTATTTCCACATCTCATGTCTGTTTTACTTTAGTAACGAAACCTGATATATATATTTTTTTACCTATGTTGTCCCATTGTTGGTCAAAGGTCTTCCCCAAATAAATAAATATCTCACAACTACACACAACGCCATCTAGTCCCAAACTAAGCAGAGCTTGTAATATGGGTACTATAATGACTGATACTAATACATATATACTTTTCTTTTGTAAATACATACTTATTATACATAGAAACACCCAGACTAAGACAAACTCCCATGTTCATGCACACAAAGATTTGTCTTAAGCGGGAATCGAACCCGCGGCCTCGGCGTCGCAGGCAGGTAAACTACCCACTCCGCCATCTGGTCGTAAAAATCATTTTTAATTTTAAAAAACGACGAATTTTTTTATATACTTATATTTTTTACTTGTATGTTTTGTATGTAGTAGTACTTTCTTCAAAATACTGGACATTGTTCTGTCCGGTATGACCATTTATTTTTTACCGGACAGGCCTCGAAAATAACGGATTGTACGCTTAAATACCGAACATCTGGCAACCCTATACAGTAGGTACAATAGCTCCTGTGTTACGTTGGACCTCTGAAGTCCAACAAATTTAGCAGAATATAATAATTATATCAGTATAATTTTCCGTCTTCCGTCGATAAAAAGTTCGTATGATTTTAAAATAAATATTATAAGGGTAGTATTTAAACGCAAATCATAAAATATCCTTTTTCTATGCAATTAAATACCGAATTCCTATCAAAATTACTGATTGCACAACAAAATATTCAACTCAAAATATCACTAAACACACTACAATTTATTTTCACAGCGCACAGCAATTTTTCCTAAAGCAAAAGCTTTTTTATCAATGCACAGCTAAAAATCTTAATGCACATTATACATGTTAACTCTTTTTCTTTTAAATATAGCTTCTATTTTTATAATATTTACAGCAGTTTTTCTAAATCAAACAACATTTTATTAGTCACAGACATCTTATTTTTTATTAATTATCACATAATGAGATCAGCAAAAAAAATATAAAATTAGATACAAAATTGTAATTTATTGAATTATTAAAGTGGGTCTTGCTTTCGTGGGGCGTCCACGTTTCCATTTTTGCCCAATAGGCACATTTTTAGCTTCTGCAGGTGGCGCCACGTACTGTCGTCTGTTACGATCTATGATAATAAGAAATTGGTAGGTAGTATAATATTATTTTATTTAGTGGGTGGATTCAAAAAGGGGTCGGAGTATCACACAGATTGATTCTAGCACTCGCCGACCGCTGCCGCGGCACGCTCGCTTCGCTCGCTCGGCTCGTGCTATGTTATGGTCGCAGTTCTAACCTAACCTAACCTACTACTTTTACCCATAATTGACCTATGCCATAACTATAGCTTTTATTTTTATGTTATTTACAGCATTTTTTCTAAATAAAACAGCATTTTAAAAAACGCGCGAAGTTTTTCAGTTAAGTTGTTCTGCTTTTAGAAATAATGCAATGTAAAAGGATTTTTTTGTTATAATAATCATTAAATTTGCCGAGCATGGCTTCTTGAAAATTAAGACAAATATGATGAACAGATTTTGTTGTACTTACTGGTTAACATGCGACTGGGATAGTTATTTTGCTATGAAATATGGTAAATTTGATGTGCAGTCAGTATTTATGCTATGCATGTAGTATTTTTGTACAAAAATAAATTTAACTGTATTGCATTATGAGGAAAAAAGGATTGTCATATTGATGTGTAATTTCGAATTATCTGCAGTTTGAGTTTTGTTAAACATTTAGTTTATCTGTAGTGAAGAAAGTTATTTGATGTAAAAAAGAATATAAATGATGAGTATGTATTGATAGGCGATTATTTATTTGATATGCAATATAAAATATCCCATATTATAATACTAGACTACAAGCTATAAGTTTAGTGTGCAAAATTTTGACATAGTCCTAAAATTTTTGGGTGACAGAACAATGTTTTTATAAAATAGAAAACGGCGCCCGCAGAAGTAATTACTCCTGTGTCGCGAGGGTGTTCACAAACGTACATTTCACACACACAAAGCACACCCAGAGTCAGAACAAATCTTTGCGGATGCAATGTGCAGCTAATGGGCGGCGATACTTGTATTGCATGAGTTTTATTGTACTGACGTAAACTATAATCTAATTAACATTTTTAAGTAGTAAGGTACTCGACCTTACTACTTAAAGTTACAAAAAGTATTACAAGTGATTGCAACCGCTTTAGTCAATCAGCCATTAAATTGCTGTTATTTGAAATGTTTTTACTTAAACCTGCGCAATTACGAAATTCATTTAATTATTGACATTAATGACAATTTTGACGTAAAGTTTGCAACCCGGCGTTATAAAAGTGTTGCCAGTTTAGTTTCCCTATTTGCCATATGTTTTGTATGTAGGCATTTGGACGTTAGTATCAATATAGTATGTATTATACGGCTATTAATTGGAAATTATTATTTAACTGACCGGCGAAAAGCGACTAGTGAAAAAATTGTCTGAGTTGTTCGTACTCATTAAATTACTAATTTTATTTCAAGAAATAGTTAAAAACTTTTATTTTACTCTTTATACTAATAGTTTTTTTTTATGGTAGAGCTCTTATAAACAAGCTCAAGTTCTTCCATCTCACCTTTAACCACGATTAAGTTCGAATATCCAAAACCTAAAGATAAGCATCAACATTCAACGCGTACCTATCCAAAAAACCAGTTGTTCGCACAAAACAGTCGAGGGCTCGAGGCAATAACACTATATTTGTTCACTGACATTTACCTTCAAAAACTCATTAACAACCCTATATTTAAACTTCACAAACCCGTTACATGACTCACCCTCTGACAAGCGGAAACGGAACAGGTTATAGTTTTAATTGTCGATGGTCGTGTGAACAAGAACAACAATTGTTTCTTGTACATACTGCTTTACATCAACCTATGCATTGCCAGGATGAGATGGTCTTGCGTTGTATTGGGTTGCGGTGCAATGCGAATCCAGCTTATACTGGAAATGTATTGGTTCATCGGTTGCCGTGTGTACAGCCAGTAGCGTTTTATTTGTACATTGTTTTAACTTGTTAAGAATTAAATTACTGTGTTATGATTTGATGAATATTGAGCTATGATTGCTTAGCGTAGTTAGCCTCACCGTGCATCGATACCCGGGTCCGGAAAAAATATCATTTGGTATTTTTCAATTAGAAATTTCTCAGTAGGATTTCTCTGGTTAAAGCGGCCGTGGCGCAATGCATAAGGAATCTTGCGATCGAGAGGTCGTGGGTTCAAAACCTGGCCATTTACCACGGACGGAAACTTCCTCCTAACACAAGCGAATCAAGCTTAGCTGGAGAGGGTTAACAAGAATACTAGTAATTTTAATTTTCAAATTTAAAGTAAGCATTTAAAAAAAAAAGCACGGAGTCTGCATTGTGCCCGGTAGATGGCGATAGGCTCACCATGGGACCTAAACATCACAGATGAAGTCTGTGTGTTATAAACCTCTGCTAGACCCTTCTGTGTATTAAAAGTGTTATATTATGTTAACAATTTTGAGCTTTATATTTTTGCGACCGTTTTGGTTTAAAGTACACAAAAAACAATTTTTTTTCTGTCTTTCATAAGTGTTTTGTAGAGTCTTAAATTCATAGATAACTACTAAGGCCTTTGCCACACTAGACGGAAATGTCGTCGCCGAACTGCCGCGGCGGAACGCCAATACATGTTATTGCATATAAAATACAAATAGCGGGCACACTACGCGGAAGATCGGTCGATCCGTCGTGTATGCCCGCTATTTGTATTTTATATGCAATAACATGTATTGGCGTTCTGCCGCGGAAGTTCGGCGACGGAATTTCCGTCTAGTGTGGCAAAGGCCTAAGTTTTTAATTCCGTCCAGTTTTAGTATATAAGTAAAAATCAAAATTCAAAATAAAGCTTGATATTTGTTGAACCTGGTGATAATGGTAATGTATTGTATGTACACAGTGTATAGTGCGTTTACATAGTTATACTTTTGTACATTCATTTACATTTTTTCATAGAAAACTTGTAAATAAAAACTGTCTCAAGATCAATGTCGTACGTATGCATGTGAATTCTTGTGGTTGTCACGAATAGCCACTGTTATTGACTATTGTATTGTATTACTCCCTACTTCTGAGACTGCAGTTGTCTATGCCACAATATATGCAATGTCATTAACGTAACAATACTCGTAATTTATTCGAAACTATTTATATAAGAACATTGTTGATTAAATAACAAAATATTAACATTCGTCGTCATGAAACAAAAGTAAAATATAAAAGTATTTAGGTAGTGCTTTAAAACTATGTCTAATAAATATTGGGCAAGTTGTTTTTTAAATATATTTGATAAACTTATACTTTTAATGTTCGTGGGTAGTGTTTTGTAAAGTTGCGCTCCTTCATATGTCAGCATTGTTTTGCCGTAATTCCAATACGCGTCAACGGTAGAGTATTACGTTACAAACTCCCTCCCTGAGGGTGTTATTAAATTTACAACGATTGACGTCGATCGATGCACCGATCGAAATAGTTAAGTGCGCATGCGTGGTGCGCTCTTATTGACTCTTTCAACGGCAAATGCATCGATCGACCGTCGAAGTAAGTGTATTAACACCCTGACTGACGAGGAGGTAAATACACCGCAATCAATCGACGTGAATCGGTCTTCAAACAGGCGCAGTGGTGTGCTCTTATTGGGTCTTAAAACGTCAAATCGATAATTAATCGAGCAACGTCGATCGATTCTGGTGTAATATCGTATTTTTTTGAATTTTACAATACAGGTTGCGCACTATACAATGCTTTGGTTCTTCGGTCTGGTGTAATATTCGAATCTGTAATGTTACATTACAAGCGAATGCTCGCAGTCTGGAAGCACCTTAACATCTACTGATCCAATTATAGATTTGATTGATGACCCTGTCTATAAATAAAGACATGGCGCCAAACATTAAAATGAATTAAGAATATCAATTAAAAGTTTTCACTTTTCGTTCCGTTTATTGGTAACTTATAAAATAAATATTGTAGTGTCCGTTTGGTCACGGTTTCTCAATCTTCATGTGCAACCTTGTTATGCTGACTTGATACTACTTTTAGCCACCTAATGAGCAAGTCGTGCAGTAGTGATAAGCAGGATAGTCTTCTTCTTTTTGTCGTGTCAATGACTATAGTAATTCTGTTTGAAATTTCTATTTATATAGTTTTAGACCAATATGATGCGACTAGAGTGCCTTTTTGGTAGGCATAGTGGTATTTTAGGGTACAGGAGGTAGGAAGTTATGGGCAGGACAACAGATGGGCCATGTCTTGGGTGGGCGATCCACATTCGCAACTAGAGTTGGATGTGTTTGTGAATCCCACTTGGCCAGGATATGCTGCCAGGCTTCGTAAAAATAATCATTAAATTTAAACAGTTTTTTTTTGTATTCTGTCTGTCTGTTTCAATAGCTATAACACCTAGACCAATTTAAGTAAAATTTTGCTGAGTACAAGGCGCGTAACTTTGCATAATTTTATCTACCGCACAGGCAATACCGCAAGAGAAATTAGTTTTAACATATAAATGAAAAAATCTTTATTCATTAGACTTCAAAAAGCATACAATCAAAAATAATTCTTCTCTAAAATATATATAAATATAAATAGTTATATATACAGACCCCAAGTTTGCCAACCGCAGTGTTAGAGAGCGGTCAAACGCCAGTAATCAAACAGTCATTACCAGTAACGATTGTAAGTCAGTACAACTAGTACAAGTAATGATTACTAGTCGGTACGGGTTACGCGACTAATATGCGCTGGAAAGTGTTTTAGTGGTTATTTAATAACTGGTAATCGATGCTAATGGTAAAGAAAGTGGTTGTAAAATAATAGTTGTTTGAAAACAATGCATGCTTATAATAATATACATTGTTTTATTTCTTACTTACTTTTTGCGTGATTCCTGATAAATATAAATATAAATAGTTATATACAAACAAATGACGACCCGCATGGCGGAGTGGGTAGTGTACCTGCTTGCGACGTCGAGATCGCGGGTTTGATTCCCGCTTAAGACAAATCTTTGTGTGCATGAACATGGGGTTTGTCTAAGTCTGAGTGTTTCTATGTATAATAAGTATGTATAATAATTTAGAAACTATTATTACTATTATATATTATGCTGCTATACATTACACCTATCATTAAAAACATTATATCATAATAAATACAATTATTTTCATATCTATTTATCTTTCGTATCATAGTTGAGTCTTTCCAATGGCAAACCGATATATTTGTAGAGGAACGGGGTGTGATGTTCCTCCACCTCAAAGGCAGGATCCTCCGACCAGGCTCGGTGGTATTGCCTGACGTACAGCTATCCGACGGTAGCGTATTAGAAGTTGTATTTAAGTACACTTGCTGTGAGCCTGTGAACATTTCGTTATCGCGATTCAGCGCTCTTTGACAGTTGTCACGTGTGTGTCACTTCTTGATGTTGCCAATGTCAACCGTCATTTATTATGTGTGGAGACCGCCACAATATTATACAACTAATATAAACTGCAAAGTGATTTTCCGTTATTTAATAACTAGTAATACATTGATGTAGAAGAAAGTACTCGTATAAAAATGGTTGTTTGAATAACAATGCACGTTCATAGACATTGTTTTTGTTCTTTGTTTTGTAATATGCTATTCTTTATAACGTCGTTGTTAACTGAAGCTGTTATTATGACAGTGTAAAAGGAAATTAATTTTATCTAACTAGGTACTATTAAAAGTTAAATTAAAAGGTAAGCGTGTATGCGCCTCTCGCCAAAGTGTTATTTGTGAACTTCCCGTCAGGAAATTCACAATAGCAGCACAGAATTGGAATTGTGCCCGGTGAATGGCGATAGGCTCATCCTCTGTCCCATGAGACCTAAAATATACCAGGTGAAATGTGGGTGTTGTAGACCTCTGCCACTTCCTTCTTGGTAATATAGGCGTGATGTTATGTTATGTGCAATCTTACTTCCTTGGCAAAATAGAGTAGCAATTGATTGAAACGCCACTGCGCTCTTTGTATGGCAATCCAATTACAAATCCACTAAGCAACCCTTCTCTTCGTGAGAAGAAACCGGAGCCCAGCAGTGGGACCTGTATTAGATACAGGGCTGCTATTATTATAGTCAGCACAATTCAATTTAAAACTCTACGAAAAGCTAAACCGATCGTTATCACCAGTTTTCAAATAAAAAAAGAATAATTAGAATCGCTTTGCCCAGTCGTAAGTTATGAGGTAAATAAAAAAAAATAATGGACGAATAAAGAACCTCTTTCTTTAAAGTCGGTTAACAATACACTACATTATTTAGAATTTTATTATTAAATTATTTTTGAGGAAACATACATTAATACAAAAAAAAAAATCTTTGCTTTCATGAAATTTCATTACTTTGACAAATTAGTCGTTTTGTTGCCAGCAGAAATAAATAAATTTCCATTTCTTGTCTACTTTTTCAAGCTATCTAGGGTGCATGAAAGGAGCCTCCCCGAGTGTCGTACACAACGATTCCCTACGTCCGGCGCACCCTGGGCAATTCGCGAGTTTTCCAATGCGAATTGGCTAATCCTTTCACCACGATGGCAAGTCAAAATAAAATTTGACTCACCCATCGACACGACGAAGAAGAAGCTATCGATTAACGCTTCATTTGAAACGAGTTAATTTAATTTTACAGTGGCAACACCAACTAGGGTAACACAATAGGGAATACTGTACCCTGACCCTGATATCGAATATCAAAGGTCATTATGTATTACAGAAGGCCTCGTTTATTTAGTTATTAGCATACTGCACATCTCGCCGCGTGCATTTGATTCCTCAAGGGAATAATCAATACAAATAAATACAATCAATCACAAAATTTGTATTTATATTCAAAAGTTTATTCGTGAAGATCTATTATTAGCTCTCTGTCACTAATTTACGTTAATCTATTCAAATTGTTACATGCTGTTGATCTTCCTATAAAAAAAACGATGATTTTTCAGGCTGGTATAGTTGTTTGCACAATACCATTGCCTAAAATACAGTTTTAAAATTTTTGTCTGTCTATTAGTATTCTAAACGGCTTGTCCGATTTTAATAAAGTTTTAGATGCAGGTAACTGACAGACACGTAACATAGGCTACTTTTTATCGATCTACATACCACGCAGACGAAACCGTGGGAGAAAGTTAGTAACCTATGTTGTATTACAATACTTTTTATTTCACATCATTGAACGTAACCCTGTTGAAGTTTACATCATGAGAAGGTTGAAACCGATACGGCATTCTTGGTAACGCCAGTTGTCAGCGGCTTCTGACTACACGTAACATTTCACAAACGAGAACGGTAAATTATGTACGTCATTTCGTGACGTCACGTTCATCCATTTGTCCCTATCTTTAGTAGGATACAAATGGAAAATCCTACTTAAGATAGTATCATACAGTTGAGAAACATAGGGTTCAGGTAAGAGGCGACCGTAGCTGGATGGCTAAAGCGGCTGCCCGGTGTGCAGTAAGGCCGCAGGTTCAAATCCTGCCGGTCCCATATCTTTTTCAACTGTTTCTTAGTATAATTTGCTAAGCATAGCTAAATGCGATAAAAATAATTAATTAGAAGGTAAATTATTTGTTATAATGTGTTCTTTAACTCTAATCTAACTGCCTCGATGGTCTAGTGGTTAGCGTATACGCCTCTCACCGCGAGGTCTCGGGTTCGATTCCCGGGTCGGGCAAAGTATTGTTAATGAACTTATCGTCAGGATATTCACAATAGCAGCACGGAGTTGGAATTGTGACCGGTGGATGGCGATAGGTTACCCCTTATCCCATGGGACCTGAACATAACAGGTGAAATGTTAGTGTTGAACACCTCTGCCATACCCTTCTGGGTAATAATATATGCGTGAAGTTATAGATAGATTGAGAAAACTTTATTTGCACATCAAATTTGTAACTAACATACAATGAAATAGATACTTTTTTTTTTATTTAAAGAGCTTTTTCGCTAATGCGAATATGACACTATGTTACAAAAATCATAAATCTAGCTTAAATTAATATTATGTAATTGATCTATTTTTAAGGGCGAATTTAACCATACTGATTACATGGTGTATGTTTTCTGAAAATGGATCAGATAGATCAATATTATGTGCACCAATGCGAGCCCTGAGCACTGCGTTTCGGGCACAACGCATCAATATATGATAGGAAATAGGTACTTAAAACTATAACGTACAAAGGGCGGCCTTATCGCTATCCGCGATCTCTTCCAGACAACCTGGATGGACAAGAAGTATAATTATGGAGACCAAAGTAGTGGCGGTAGTAGGTACACGAATAAACAATTAAATTTCTAATAAATTTAATTATGTGTCTATCTCTACTCTATTGAGGAATTTATATACAACGTACTTCCCGTTCACGTTGAGTTGGCCATAATTCCCCGTCCCGCATCCCCATAATCTCTTGTAAGCTAACATATACTAGTCTCAATATAAAATTAACCGTCACCTATCTACGAAAAAACCGCGGCCAGTGTAGCTTAACTTGAAGATTTATCCGCGCGGTCATTACTATGCTAAGACGTATCAATACAAGTTAATTATGATAATTACCATACACAGGTATTTGTCATAATTAGCTACGTAATAAGTTTATTTATGTACTGTTTTCTGTTGATTCTGTTAATTATGCGTGCTCTGCTAATTGTTTAAGTCGTAGTAGAATCTTTTTTATTTTATTTGTATAGTATTGTATTGAGCTTATTTAAATATTCCATTTTCATTGCCTTAAATTTTTTAATTTTGTTAAAAGCAATAATCATTTAACTTAGTATTAAGAACACATTACCCGCCTTTGTACCGCGCAGTCAGTAAAATGATTGTCGATTGTCTATCAAAATGTCTCAGGTAAGAATCCCAGATGAAAAAAAAAAATCTAACAGCGTATCTCTTTTCAATAGCGACACATCACTCGGTAGATACCCGCTTCTTATTACGTGGGTGTTATACATCTCTGCCTGACTACTGGTGGTAGAGCTCTTGTGAATGAGCTCGAGGGCGGCAGCACCACCGTCTCACCTTTAACCTGCCGCCAAATAGTAGTGCTTCCATTACTCTGTGTCGGTTTTGTGGTGAGATCAGGTCCCGAAATTACTAGCACATGATGCATAACACCGTAGTCCTCAGCTGCAGCGACGCATCTATAATCTGCTTTTGTGGATTGTTGATGTCCATGGGCTGTACTCCGCTTACTATCAGGTGGACTACACGTTCGTTCGCTGTGAGCGTAGTATAAAAAAATAAACTAATCTAGTCGGTAGACGCGTGACGTTACGCAGTGAGTCTGGCCTATTATTCATCAAGTAATTTGACAGCATCATTAAACTCCTACTGAAATAGACTTGACCTTCATCGCGATATTAACATACTATAATACTACCAAAGCTCTATTATTCTCTATGGATGTATACCAAAGCTAAAGAGGATTTTTTTATTACACCATAAATATCCCATGCCGCGCCATAGGCAGTTTTTCTATCAATGACGTCAGGAGTCTCTTCATTTCATTATGGCATCCATATTTAATATTGGAGTGACGTAAGACGAGAGTAAAATAAATTAACAAAACCCGTCAAACTATGCTTGTCACTTGTCACTTGTTTTGTTTTTTTTTGTTAGACCAAAACTGCTAAAAGAAAAAGTAAAACTGGATCAATAAATATCTTTAATTGGTTTGGTCAATTTTAATATGTTTGACCTGAAAAAATAAGGAAGGACATGATCTATCAGTATCAGTAGGTAATTCAGTACCATTTTAATTTAGACTTTTAGATAATTACAACTTTTTATGTAAAGATATTAGTAGAAAGGATATTACAGTTCCGTTATTAACCAATTTCTAATAAATAAGTATCATCAGTAAAGTATTATAAATGTCTTAATTTGATAAAAAAATGTATTGTTCTAAAATAAATAAGAATTGATTGGAATCAGCGTGTTCATAAGAATAGAAACAGTTTTATAGGAAGCACCATTTGTCACAAGTGGTACTTACATAAAAACTTTGTCTTGTATCTAAAGCCACGCAAATTTAAAAAAAAATACTTTTTTGTAACATGCTGATTTCCATACTGAAATTTGTCAATGACAGTGTGAATGTGTGTGTCATAAAAGGTTACGGATTCCACAAGGTAGCGTAGATTAATAAATAAACAAATGATAAGCAACGCATTGATCAAGATAAAAACTAACATTGAAAAACTGACATATTTATCTGCAATAAATAATAATACTATTTTCTAACTAAATTGATACAATATACTTACTCAGTTCCTCATTACTCCATAACATGTATATTTCAACGTCAAAAATAAATAAACAGCCGATATTTTTAAACCAGTTTGTTTTTACTATTTACGAAAATATTCTCCCGCATAGCTAAGGCGGTTTTAGAACGCTGGCAACATCGTCATCGACCGCAGTACGCCGCGGGCGGGGTGGGGGGCCGCTTGTCAAATCGAATTATTCTCTTGAGTTCTATTTTGCGATCATTTTAATAGAAAAAGCTTTTTCCTGAATTAATTTACGCAAATTTAATGTATCCGCCTCGCAAGTAACGGCTCGGTAACACGAATATCATAATATAAAGCAGAATATCGTTGGTTCGTAGCCTTGCAGACGTGCCCATAGGGATTGCTATTTTTGTTTTGTAGCCCAGTTTTATTGTAAATATTGTTTTTAGTGTTGAAATACAGTGCTACAGCGGTGCAGTGATCTTTTTTCACCTTGTTTTAACTTCTCGCTTTGGATATCGTTAGACCGTGAACGTTTTGTTGCAAATATACTTTCGAAACACTCTTTGGTAACAAATTGGTGCCAATGTTAGTACAAAATACTGAATTTGTGTCCTACAATGCAGTGCCAAAGTGAAAAGTGATAAAATAATGTAAACCGAAAAAAAATAAACATATCATAAACAATAATCGTGTGTGTCAAATAACAGAATTCGAATTTAGAATATTTTATTTTTTTTGTGAAAAATATAAAAAGTGTTTTAATTTTAAAAAAAAATAACTAAATGGCATTTTATAGAAGTAAATTGCTTCATATTAGTGATAAACGAGAATGAGGCGCATGTTCGGCGTATGTACGGACAGCTGGATGCTTTGCGGACAGAATGTGAGCGGATAATCATTCCAGGCTGTCACTAGATGTTGTCTGTATGTGTTGTTTCTTTTTTAATTTTTTTTCTTTGTGACACACATATTTTAGATAAAGTTAACTTATTTAGTTATTCCCTTGATGGATAATAGTGTAATAATTAATTCAGATGTTGTAGGAAATCTCAAGTTATTACTTGTAGAAGGAAGAAGTCAATGTTTAATAATACAAAGATTATCTGTAAATGAGACCTACAGCATTTTCTTTTGTTTCATGTTAGCAGTATTATGTAAGTGCATATTGATGTATTACTTTCATTTGTTAATAAAATCATAGATTATAAGGTGTTATTTATTGTCAATTTGTTTTTAAATACTGTCATAGCCGAATTTGGTCATAATTAAGTCAAAGCAATATATATTAATTTCATGCCACACTTTCCTTAAACAATAGTCCAATTATTATGTAGTGACTACATAAACTAAAATATTTAAACCTCAGAAGTAGCACCAAGTAGCAAATTGCGGTAGGAGTTATAAGGAAAAGTATTACAATAATAATGTAGGGTTTATTTTAATCTTAATATGTGTGTCACAGGTTTACCTGTTACTAAACAATCATTGCATGTCTGTGTGTAAATTAATTAGGGCTATAGCACACACACATTAAGTCGGTAAAACTCTAAGGATGCATCACACAAGTGATGCTCCCGGTGTTGCATGTGGTCATAGTCTATAGTAACTGTTTTCCATCAGGCAGGCTGTATGCTTGTTTGTCACCTTAGTGAAATTTCCTTTCTAATAATAGCGGTTTAAGTTCTAATTAAATTACTTATTAGCCCCTAAGGCTAGATTGTAATATTAATGGTGTCATGACATACCTGTGTAGTGTACCAACAAAGAATAAAAATAATACTTCAATTCAAAAAAAAAGTTTTGATGGAAACAATTGTCAAAATGTTGATAAAAATGCTTAAAGTAGCATGTGTGCTATGGCTCTGATTTATAACCCATATGAATGATAACCCTGTTATTAAATCCGTTGTTATTAATGTATTGTACTGAATTCTAATATTTTCTAGTTATTAATGTGGTAGTTTTTAATTGCTCAAGTCATTATCACAGGTTTCATGGAATAAATAAGGAGTTAAGGACTGAATTGTAATATAAATATGTCCTTATCACAATTTGATACTATTGACATTTCAATTCAACTGTAGCATAGTTCTTCTATTTTTTTCAATGGTCTAAGTTTTATTGTCCTGGGAGGATAGTTACTGTAGCATAGTTATCAACATAGAAACGTCAAAAGACAAAAGTTATAGATAGATAGATAGAGTAATCTTTAATGTACACCAATATTAACAGAGGTAATTTTGTAAACAATTGCACTCAAAATTATGTGGCACAATAGGCAGCCAATAAGAAGCTGCCGATAAGCAATTTCTTACAGGCTACCTTAGGATGGACAAGTAAGTAAATTTACGAAATAGATAATAAAATTTCTTTATTGTTGTGAATGCATTACAGTAGAAACTTCTTTGTCACTGTTATATCCATTAAAACATCATAATTCGGTAATTACTTTTATTGTGCGATGTAGCATGTACAGTACAAAAGTCAGCCCCAAGAAAACACACCTACCTACTACTTAATAATAGCAGCCCTGTATCTAATACATGTCCCACTGCTGGGCTAGGCCGCTTCTCACGATGACAAGGGTAAGTGCGGGTTGGTAGCCAGGTTTCCTCACAATGTTTTCCTTCCCCGTTAGCAAGCTATAATTTATGTTATAAATACACACACATCTTCAAAAAGATGAATCTTAACAATTTATTGACCGAGGTGTGTGCCGTGGGTTCAACTCGCGACCTTTGACTTCGCAGTCCTACGGTCTCCCACTCGGCTATCGCTGCTAATAACCTACTACTTACTCAATGTCATTGTGTCAAGAAGATTTGACAATTACCCACCTAATTCATAACAGTCACAAAATCCTAAACAATATTTCATTACATGTGTTAATAGATGTTTAAACAGACCATATAGTTTTCTGTTGCATGATTTTTCTTATAATATACTATCCATTTGCTTTAAGAAGGTAAGTCTCGTAAGCTCCTAACATAATATCGACACCCAATATGAATAACATTGTAACTCAGTATGACATGGTTTTCAATACAGCCATTTTAATTTTTTTGCAAAGTTTATTATTTATTTGCAACTGCAGGCTTAAGTTCATCTGTACTATTGTGAGATTCATTATATTAATTTTAATTGCTCTTTCAGATGGTTTAGATGCCGTTTTGATTAAACCACTGCAAGTATCATTTTTGCAATCTTACAATGTACAGATTTTAAGCATTATTAAAATGAAAAGCATTGTAACTACCGTTACAGTGCTTTTCAA
Source organism: Hypena proboscidalis (assembly GCA_905147285.1). Taxonomy (NCBI): domain Eukaryota; kingdom Metazoa; phylum Arthropoda; class Insecta; order Lepidoptera; family Erebidae; genus Hypena; species Hypena proboscidalis. The sequence continues at coordinate 7,726,678 of LR990156.1, forward strand.
TGAAGTTATAAATACATTTGAAAGCTTTTTTCAAAGAAATCCTTGTTAAACAAACTTTTGTGTATTGTAACTTTATTTACGAGTATACTTCAATAGAAACAGTGTAGATTTCGAATTACAATGAAATTAATCCATTTCACATAAGTAGTTCTTAACGTTATAGAAATACGGTTCAAGGACAGAAATAAAGCTCTGTTCTTGCTTAATTCAGATAACTTAGAGTTGTACAAACGTGTAACTAAAGTTACAATGTTATTCATATTGGGTGTCGATATGGTAGGGCGCTGTAACCTGCCCTACAATACGGTAAAAATAAAATAATAAATAAATAATAATATTATAGCGGTAAAATACACTATAGGCTATCGGACTCTACTGACCAGCAACAGCCTGAAGCACCTTGAAAGGGCAGAATTCTCCAAGCGGGTCTCTTGTGATAATTTTATTCACAAAAAAGCGATTATCAAGAAATATTTGTTCTAGCGGTGACTTATGGAAGAAGAATGAAAAAAAGGATTATAGTAAAAACATTCAGTGGGAGTTTAGATAGGAATTTAGATAGAAAATTTAGTCAAAATAAACCAGAATTATAGTACATAGCTACAATTCAAATATTCATCTCATGTTGTTATGTAACATCGCCAAATATCCGGATCTGTATCTGTGGATTTGCCTTTTTAATGATACAATACTAAAGAGGATGACTATAACTTTTGTCTGCTCAGTATATATATATTTTATTTTAAAAAGCTTTCTAATAATTTGCAGTACTTTACTTACTAGTAAAGTACTACTACTAGTAAAGTACTGTTCTTTTTAACTGTCCAGCTAAGCTTAATTTGCTTGTGTTACGAGGAAGTTTATGTCCATGGAGTAATGGCTAGGATTCGAGCCCACAACCCACAGATACAGATCTACATAGATAACGCAGATGCATGTACTTCGCGTGTCTCAACCCCGACCAAGCGTCGAGGTTGGTCGCCTCTAACTTCAGTCCACGCGCGTCTTTTGTCAGAGAAAATCATAGCGGACGGCTCCAGTTGAACGTACTGGGCGGATTGGCATCGGCGACATCGGTGTCTTTGAATCGGTTTGGATTTCCCGTCACTAAATTTCGGCTGTGACGTCACAAAAGGTATTAAAAAGTCGGCACGCTTGGTTTCAATACAAATCGTGATACTTGCGTTATCTATGTAGATCTATATCTGTGCCACAACCTCTCGATCGTAGGTCCGTCTTATTCATTGCTCAACGGCGAGATTAATGTTGTAGGTATCTTTGTCCTTTTCTTGGCTTATAGTTTATCTCAATACCAATTTCCATCAATTTCAGTTCAATGGTTTACCTGAAAAAGTGAAAAAAAATATGCTTTTTTTTTAATAAGGAAGGATGTCTAGGAAAACATTAACATTGGGATTAGATAAGTGCTACTCCAAGAAATTCCAATTAAATTAGAAAAAATAATCTCACTAAGATCATTATATCAATTAATCATAATCATTAACCCATTTTGTTTAATTAATGTGTTAATTGCCTTGCTCTTTATGTTTAAAAAATATCAATAATATAGTTTTTAACTCCAATATTATTTTACTGTATAAATTTTTTATTCATTATTTATGTAGTATTCTAACAATTGACGTGATTGTGCATTTTTAAGTAGGGAATTATTGATAAAATAAAAATTCTTAACGGTTTTGAGGTTAGTCCCAAATTAAATGTTAATAATTGGCCACTAGGTACGGTGCTCGTCGATTGGATGAACAATCATCTGTCGCCAACTTCACTACCTCCAAATGTATTTGATTAGGTATATATTGTTGAGATCGTTACAAAAAACGGTCGTTACAAACTTTTTTTTTTTAATTCGACGCCCGCATTATGAATTACTCCTGTATTGCGGGGGTGTTCACAATCACACAAAGATTTGTCCCGTGCGGGGATCAAACCCACAACACCAGCGCAGTGAAAGCAGCGAAGCGACCGTTTTAACTAGGTACGCCAACCGTGCACTCATTGCCGTTGAAGTCGTTACAAGAATTCATAAAGGTTACAAATAACAATATGATTTTACTAAGAAACAGTTGAAAAAGATATGGGACCGGCAGAATTTGAACCTGCGACCTACTGCACACCGGGCAGTCGTTTTAGCCATCCAGCTACGGTCGCCTCTTGCCAGAACCCTAAATTTCTCAACGGTATGTTACGTCATTTCGTGACGTCATTCTTAGTATAATTTGCTAAGCATAGCTAAATGCTATAAAAATAATCAATTAGAATCAATATGATTGATATAGGAACCGGCAGTACTTCCCAAGTTGGTGTTCACCGCAATAATGAAGCCGCCATTGTTATAAACAAACAAACAAACGAACAATTGATCGTTGACTCAGTGTTCTACTGTCGTATCATGTTTTGTTTGTGTGTGTTAGGGATGTCACCTGTTGGACGCGAGAGTTTTTGAGCAAGGTGTTTTTTTGTTTGGTTGGTCTTGTAACTGCTTCGTTTGTCTAGCCTATTGTTTAGTTCACGTTTGCGACCTCTCACCACGAGGTCTAGGCTCTGATGCCGGGCAAAAGTATTATTTTAGATTTTTCCATTAGGAAACTCTCAATAGCAGAAGGGAGCTGAATTTGTGCCGGTGGATAGCGATATGCTCGTGCTGTGATGCGTTATATTTATGTAAATATAACGCATCACACATACAACGCCATTTAGTCCAAAACTGAGCAGAGGTTGTACTATGGGTACTGGAATAACTGATACTAATACATATATACTTTTCTTTTGTAAATTCATACTTATTACAAACACCCAGACCAAGACAAACCTCCATGTTTATGCACACAAACTACAGACTGTTAAGATCAAAAGGATTTTTACACTACTAGAAATAACTGCGTAAATAATTTTGCAATATTTTTCAGAAAAATTAATTTCACGCCTTATGTGTTTGAATCATGTAAGACCTTGAAAATTTGGTCGTATTTAGTATAGGTATTTGAAAACATTTAGGTTAATTTGTTGTCAAACGCGACGTTGCGTTGAATGTAATAGGCAATTTGCTTGACACCACTTATGTATCCTTGATTTGTCGTTCATTCATAAAATAGATACCTACTATGCCTTGTTGGTTTAGCGGTTAGCATGAAATATCTCCTATCTCCTAAATATCTCCTAACTTACACACAACGCCATCTAGTCCCAAACTAAGCAGAGCTTGTACTATGGGTACTAGAATAAGTCAGAATAACTGATACTAATACATATAATATACTTTTCTTTTGTAAATACATACTTATTATACATAGAAACACCCAGACTAAGACAAACCCCCGTGTTCAAGCACACAAAGATTTGTCTTAAGCGTGAATCGAACCCGCGACCTCGGCGTAGCAGGCAGGTACACTACCCACTCCGCCATCCGGTCGTCTAAGCATAAGCTAGACCGTGAGGTCTTGGGTTCGATCTCCGGTTGAGCAGAAGCGTTATTTGGAAATTTTCTGTAGCAGCACGAAGTTTAGACTTTTACGTGATGGGCCTATAACATCGGCACTAAACAGGAGGAATGTAGGTGTTAAACAAGCTTGCCACACCATTTCGGGTAATTCCAGCATGATGTTATTGTATAATATCTAAATAACCTAACATAACATCACGCCTATATTAATCAGAAGGGTGTGGCAGAGGTGTACAAAACCCACACTTCACCTGTTATGTTTAGGTCCCATGGCATAGGCGGTGAGCCTATCGCCATCCACCGAGCACTATTCCAACTACGTACTGCTATTGTGAATTTACTGACGGAAAATTCAATAAAAGCATTTCGCCCGACCCGGGTAACAAACCAGAAACCTCACGGTAACAGGCGCATACGCTAACCACTAGACCAACGAGGCAATTAATATCCAAAATAAAAGATACATAGATAGATAGAGGATTGTTTATTGTACATAAAGAAGAATTACATAATATATATATGTTTCTATGTATAATACAACGATTCCCTACGTCCGTCGCACCCTGGGCAATTCACGAGTTCTCCAAAGCGAATTGGCTAATCCTTTCACCACGACGGCAAGTCAAAATAAATTTTGACTCAGCCATCGACACGATGAACAAGAAGAAGAAGTATGAATTTACAAAAGAAAAGTATATATATGTAGTAGTATCAGTTATTCTAGTACGCATAGTACAAGCTCTGCTTAGTTTGGGACTAGATGGCGTTGTGTGTGAGTTGTGATATATTTATATTTATAATTGTGATACACAGTCTAATTGAAACATGCACAATGCACATTAATATCGAATAAAATGAAACTTGTAGCAACCCTACCAGTTATTTAATGTGCCGTCAATGTGTGTGTAAGTAGTCCGTAATCTTAGATCGGAATTATGTAAGAAGTGCGCTAAAAAAGTCGCGTGCTATGTGCTGGCATTGTGCAGTGTGCTATCAACGATAACATAGGGCATATACATTATGTTTACATTACTGGAATCTGAAATAAAAATACGAAAAATTGCCTGACAAAATTATTGGAGTTCAGTTTTTCATGCGTGTCTTAAATTATATCGACTTCAACAATTGAGGGTTTTTTTTAAATACCTAAACTGAATAGGATCAGATTATGCTATTTTACGATGATGAATGATTGACAGACGGTTAAACTTGTTATAACAATACATTTCGACTGATTCTGTTAAAAAGAATGTCTTGACTTAAAAATTATAAAATAGTCAAATTTTAATACACATTACATTTTAGATCATTTGTTTTTTCCTCAAATATTAGTCATTTTGGTTTGACTATACTCCACTACACCACAGTATAAATATTTACAAACAGTACGGAAACTGCCTACAAACGTGCGAAACGGCACGCACACATAAACATGCACACCGACGAGACCCCTAAGCGAACGTCGCGGTGCTGTCAATAGCGAGTGCCGCGTCGAAGCAAGTCGTCGCGTTAAAATTTTGCCGATCCTTTTTAAAATGCCACGATGGTATTGCGTAGTCTACGGCTGCTTGAACTCTTATTTATCAAAACCAGAGCTATCTTGTTTTAAACTGCCTGCTGATATTGAAAGGTAAGAATGATTTGTTGTTATGATATTGTACTCGAATAATTATAAGTAGGTAGTTGTAAATAATAGCGCTGAGTGAGTGTGACCGACACTGTTTCGAACGAAGTTTTAACTACGAGCGTTGTTCATTGCGCCGACATAAGCGGTTTTAAACCTAATAAATAGGCTGCAATAAATTATATTTTTTTTTACCGACTTCCAAAAAATTCGATTCGTATATAATATGTTGCTTTTTTTATGTTTGTTCACGGCTAGCTTCGTCGTTTATGAACTGATGATGGGATTTTAGAGAAATCGAGGGCAACCCTCGTATTTTATAGGCACATGTTATGTTATCAGTGTGTTTTTCAAAGCTACACCAGTATTTACGCCTAATCGTACTAATTTTATGTGGCTAAGCTGATGATGGAAGGTCAACTCCTCAATGGTTAGGAGTTGAAGGATAATTCTTTCACTACTGTACACATATTCAGACTGCTAGTTATGATGTCAAATGAGCTGATAATGGAAGGTCGTGACCCTCAATAGTCAGGAGATAGGATTTAATTCTTTATTTGTTATTAATAAGTTTTCCGTCTCAAGTAACCGTCGTCTCCTCATTCGAGAAACATTCTTGCTCGGTCTACCCATCACTTAAAATCCTAAAATAAAATAATCTCCGGTTGAGCAGAAGCGTTATTTGGAAATTTTCTGTAAGTAGCAGCACGGAGTAGAATTATAATTTCATGAACATTAAGGGTGTCTGTTAATGTTAAGGGTCTGGCAATTAATAATATTCTGAAGGTAATACCAAAAAAAAACACACTTTATTATTTGATGAATTTAGATCGGTATTTTACACACCTTTAGTATGGTTTGTCTGCCAAAGCCGCTGTAACCCAAACTTTATAAATAGTGCATCGTTCTAACCTGTGTTGGGAGCATGCGCTGACAAGTTTCCAGCTTTAATAAAATAACGAATGTCTGGGGTTAACGGGCTATTATACCATAGAGGTTTTTTTTAATATTGGTCCTATAAGTAGGTTAGGATAGGTTTGATCGTGACCAGCAACGCCAGAATCGAAATGTTTGCCAAAATAAACTACAGTGGACCCCCAATAATCCGGCCCCTGGCTTATCCGGCACCCCTTGTAATCCGACATGATCTATTATTTATGAATCGAATATTTTTTTAACTATCTTCTTTTTTAAATATTGATGAATGATTCATGTGTGTTAAATTGATTGACTTATAAATTTTTGATTATTTTAGTATGCACATTTGTTTGTACACAATTTGTATTCTCTATTGTAAAGTGATTGCTTATTTTTTGTGAATTATATAGCATTACTAACGTTTATTTAACTATGAAACGTCTCTCTATTGTGTTGTTTAATTTACTAAATTTGACATACATTATGAAGTATGATTTTTACTTCAGAGTACATACATATATAAATAACATGTAGAATCTTATCATTGGATCTGTCAGATTAAAAGGTACTCTTTTGTAAAAAAGCCGGACTATAGGGGGTCTAAGGCAGTACTCTATAATCCGACAAATTCGCTAATCCGACACTGCCTTGCAAACTGTTTGTCGGATTATCGCGGGTCCACTGTACCGGTAATACTGAATCGTGTATTAATTATTAATAACCACCGGTAATTATTAATTATTTGTCTATTTATCACATTTCTATTAGCAAAAGAATCGCTCTACAAAACACGTTGTCTTCGTCATACATCCACAGACAAAATCAAAAGTCCGCTATTCTAACTTTCTTTTTTCTGCCATCCGGTATACAATCCTACGCATCTAGCTATTGCCAGTATGAGCTGGTCTCGCATTGCATGGGAAACATTAACTGGGCCATGTACAATATTTGCCTTCTATACGTATAATAAAATTTTAAATTTGCCATGTCTGTACATTTAATGTAGTTAAATTAATATACTATGTTTAATATGACGACCGGATGGCGTAGCGGGTAGTGTACCTGCCTGCAACGACGAGGTCGTGGGTTCGAATCCTACTTAAGACAAATCTTTGTGTGCATGAACATGGGGGTTTGTCTTAGTCTGGGTGTTTCTATGTATAATAAGTATGAATTTACAAAAGAAAAAGTATATAATTATGTATTAGTATAAGTTAATCTAGTACCCATAGTACAAGCTCTGCTTAGTTTGGAACTAGAAAGCGTTGTGTGTATGTTGTGAAATATTTATTTTATTTTATTATGGTATGTTTCAAGTGTAACATAATAAATTAGTTGAATATTTGAAAACTTGTGATCAATAATGTTTGTGTTGATCTGTGAGATAATAAGTTTTTATACAATTTGTAAATGTTATGGTCTTCAAGCCTTACATAAGATTAAACCAACTTTCTTTATCAAACAATTTTATGGTGATAAGTGTTAATTTAAACTTGATGTCAAAATGTTTTTAAAAGGTGAGTCAGCCTGCAAAACAATTTTATCTTATGGGTGTTTGCAAATAGAATAAGATCATTTGTAAATCTTATGTACCTACATGTTTAGTAATAAAGACATTTAAAAATCAAAAATCAATCAATGTAGTTAAGAAAAAATAACTGCAGTAGAAGCCAAAACATATTTTAAGATTTTTGTCATTCTGTCTGTATGTTCGTACGGGCGTCACGCAAAAACTACTGCATGGATTTGGATGCGGTTTCTATAGTTGTGTAGCTGGAGGTCTAACTTAAAAACTGGTATATGTTTTATCTTTGTATCATGTCCCGAAGCGGGTATATTAGGGGGTGTAGGATTATTTGGAACGTTCGTCAATTATAAAGGAAAATGAATTAAATTCGGCACATAGTTTCCTTAAATAACGTAAATGTACTGTAAGATAGATTTTAAGAAACATTACTCCTCAAGGGGTAAATTAGGGATTGTAAGATTTTATGTGAAGTTAAACAATATTGAAGGATATTTCACGAAATTTTGCACATAGGTTCCCTTCACGACATAAATTAACAATAATATATCCAAGGGGGTAACTTTGGGTCGAAATTGTATGAGGAAAGTTTCTCAATTTTGTAGGAAATAGCATGGAAATATCGAATTCTACGCAGACGATGTCGCGGTCAAAAGCTCGGTCTACAATAAAATCTAAAATAATATTATAAACCTGTAGGGTTTGTTTGTTTGTATGCGCTAATCTCAGACACTATTGGAACGAGTTAAAAAAATCTTTTTGCGTTAGATAGTCCACTTATTGAAGAAGGCTATAGACTGAAAGGAGCGGAGCAGCAATTAAAAATAATATGAAATTGGGCATAAAACGTCACGGGAGCAGAGCAGTCAATTAGAACGCGAGTAAAATCATCGTCAACATAAAGAAATTAAACTTATTGAACACGGGCGAAGTCGCGGGCTATAGCCAGTACAATTATAAAGGGGAACGCTGCGGACATAATATTTTATAATGCAATAAAATAATTCTTAAAAGTAGGTTAACAGCGGTCGCTATGATTTTTGAATGCGAAAGGCTGAGGTCTCAGCGAAAGCGGAGAGCGATTTAAAATAAATAAATATCACTCAACTAGTCCCAAACTAAGCAGAGCTTGTACTATATAAAGGTCTCGCATTTCACAAGAATAAAAAATAAAATAAATAAATATTTCACAACTTATACACAACGCCATCTATTCCCAACAAAGCAGAACTTGTACTATGGGTACTAGAATAACTGATACTAATACACTATACTTTTCTTTTGTAATACATACTTATTATACATAGAAATACCCAGACCAAGACAAACCTCCATGTTCATGCACACAAAGATTTGTCTTGAGCGGTAATTGAACCCGCGTCCTCAGCGTCGCAGGCAGGTACGCTACCCACTCCGCCATCCGGTCGTCATTCGTTTCAAATGGCTGGTTTTTGTTAGAGGCAGTTAAAATGTGACATTTCTAATATGAGCATTATGGAAAAATGTGATTTATATCCTTATCTGGAACGATTCTTCTTTAATAGGGATATGGTATGGAATTAGTGTGCATACATTTATCGGGTTTTAAAGTTGCGCATAAAAGGTATATAATCCCACCCACACGCCCACCACTGTGACTCCTGTGACGCCAGGATCTACAGCGGTAACCAACTGAAAGGCACCGTGCATGACACGCGGGCAATCCCAGGGAGAGTTAAACTTGTCTTGGAACCCGCAACGAATTTAATCAGAAGTATATAGTTGGAGTTGGAAAGTATGTATCTTTACTTCCCTCCAAAGCAAAGCGGGAGAATGAGTAATGCCAAATATAGACAAAGTGTCTATATGAAAAGAGTGTAGACACCACGGACAGTGACAAAACTATGGTGTAACTTAAAAGGTATAGTGGAGTTTATTTATATGTTATCTAATAAAACAACACAACAACACGCCCACATTACATTTCACCGGTTATGTGTAGGTACCATGGGATAGGGGGTGAACTTATCGCCATCCACCGGGCACGATTACAACTCCGTGCTGCTATTGTGAATGCTGATGGAAAGTTTACAAATAACATATTGCCGACCCGGGCATTGAACTCAAGACCTCGTGGTGAAAGGCGCATATGCTAACCACTAGACCATCGAGGCAGTTATCTAATATATATCTTATAATAATTAAATTGCATTTCTATATTTAAGTTTATTTTCTCTTTATAACCATATTTAGCTATAATGTTGTTTTGGTTGCTATAACTTACACATAGAATTAAAAAACAAACAAATATTGTATGAATTATTTGAAAAGATCGTGCACATGAGTTTCTCACCAGCTCTTCTCATGATGCAATACCCATCGGAGCTGGTACTTGGATAGATTTTAATTCAATTCTCTAAGTTGAATTAAAGTCAATCTAAGCTCCGGTGTCAAATCATTTTATTACAATAAGTATTATAATTTAGTTAGCTAAGTTTTATTTTAATTTTATATTTTTTGTGTTTTGATGTTTGTTTTGACGTGTTCAAGCGCCCCTTGGGGCCCATGGAAATAAATGATTCGATTTGATTTGATTTGATATATATCAGAATTTCGTGTCACAGAATTAGTTATCGATCTACTCTTAAACGATTACCGATTTGTATTAGATTTTTGGTGTATATTTAGTAAGTCAGAAAATAGATGGTAAGGTATTTTTTATAACTACTTATATTATGTTAGCTATATTTTGTTATTGTCACTTAGACATAGACATTTCCGCTTCTCGCTCGCACTAGCACAAAATCTCACCCCAACATTTATAGGTCATAAACGCGTCGAATAAAAGTATAGATGAGTGTAATACTATACTTTTGATAGAATGGGCAATTTTTGTCTATGTTATATTAGTGAAAAAGTTTTTATAGATGTATGTATGTATGTATGTAAGTATGCTCACAAGTCTACGATCGTGAGGACGCGTCCTGTTAGTTTGGTTCTAAAAAAGTATTTACTATACATTAGTGTGTAGAAATTAATATGTACTTACTACGGTACATAAATAAAAATTAGATGTTTCTATTTGTACGATTTTCTTCATACACTTCTTCTTCGTCGTGTCACAGTATAAATATGTACAAACAGTACGGAAACTGCCTACAAACGTGAGAAACGGCACGCACACATAAACATGCACACCGACGAGACCCTTAAGCGGCACTCGCTACTGAGAGCACCGCGACAATCGCTTAGGGGTCTCGTCGGTGTGCATGTTTATGTGTGCGTGCCGTTTCGCACGTTTGTAGGCAGTTTCCGTACTGTTTGTACATATTTAAACTGTGGTCGTGTCGATGGCTGAGTCAAATTTTATTTTGACTAGCCATCGTGGTGAAAGGATTAGCCAATTCGCTTTGGATAACTCGCGAATTGCCCAGGGTGCGCCGGACGTAGGGAATCGTTGTGTACGTCACTCGGGGAGGCTCCTTTCATGCACCCCAACACTTCATACACTGAACAGTACAAACGGCTACACATCTACTTATAAATTTCCAGTATTAGCTGGGCTCGCATTGCACGAGAATCTTATACAATACGGAACCATCTTATCCTGGAAATGTATAAGTTATAGTGTATAATCTATTTTTTATCATCCTAAGGATTCCTCTAGGTGTGGCGCATCATTCCAGCCGCCTAGACAAAAAATCTTTACATTAATGGTTTATCTTTCTGTCACGATGTTTTCGAATAAAAATTGTAGCTTGCTAACGTGTAACGCTACAATTTTTATGATTAATACACACATATCTTTATAAACATGAATTTTAACGATTTATTGACAGAGCTGTGTGCCGTGGGTTCAGAACCGAGACCTGTGACTTCGCAGTCATACGGCTATGGCTGCTTTCCGCTTTAAATTAAAGATAAATTTGGATTTTTTACATTAGATAGAATGCCAGAAGCAATTACACTATCCAATGGTCCCAATGACAAGACCAAATACACAGATTCACTCACACAAGCACACCCAGTCTCAAAACAAATATTTGCGAATTACACAAAGATTTGTCCCATGTGGGGATCGAACCCACAACACCAGTGCAGTGGAGAGCGGCGAGGCGACCGCTTAAACCACTACACCACACGTGCAGACAACAATATAATAAATAATAAATCTCTTATCATGTTATAAATCGTTACCAATTACCTATGATTCGATTACAAATACCTATGATTCGATTACAAAAGCACTTGAGATATAGCAATAACGCTACTTCACGATTGAGTTAACTGACTGATAACATTCAAGAGGAGTTAACTGCACCATAAGTTATGTTGCACTTATCTCGAGGTATCTCTACTTTGGAGTTAAAAGTAATTGATATCTCGATAAGCGATAATGTGTCGGTTTGATGTACAGTTTAAGGTGCCGTGGTGCAATGGATAAGGCATCGGTCTTACGATCGAGAGGTCGTGGGTTCTAATCGTCCCTTAGCTTAAAACACCGCTTAAGTCGAAAATTGGCGGGTGTCACATTTTAATTCTATTGGATAGAGCTGCTCATTCCGCTTCTCACCATTGGTCACATGATGTAGTTTCAACTTATTAGATGCCGTAATACAATTCCATTAAATAACAACAGAAAAAATCCGCCGATTTTTTAAAATAGACAGTTTTTTTCGTCTCCTGTAAAAAGTTGTTAAAAATTACTTATGCGGTGTTGTTAGCTAAGGGACGTAATGTGGTTGTACCCGCACATTATAAATAATCAAGAATAAAAATAGAAATAGTCAAGAAGTGACGCATGACACAATAAGGCAGAAATTACACACTTGTCACAAATGTCACAGAGCTCTGAATCGCGATAACGAAGTGTTCACAGCGACTGTACATAAATACAACTTCCAAGACACTACCATTGGTAAGCTGTCCGCCAGGCAATACCACCGAACCTGGTCGGAGGATTTTCCCTTTGTGTTGATGGAACACCCTGTTCCTCTACATCGAATTCTGGTAATAGTGCCACGGAGGTGAATTTCCTCGTAACACAAGTGAAATAAGCTTAACGAAACGAAAGTGAAATAAGTTTATAAGAATACTACTTAATTTTTATTATTACTCAACCGTGGTAAACGGTGTGTATGTGACAATCCTTTATAATATTATAAAGGCGAAAGTTTGTATGTATGGATGTATGGATGGATGTTTGTTACTCTTTCACGCCAAAACTACCGGGTCGATTTCGATGAAATTTTGCACACATGTAGCTTATAGTCTGGATTAACATATAGGCTACTTTTAATTGACATACCACGCGGGCGGAGCCGCGGGTGGAAGCTAGTTATTCATATGTATAGAATCATTGTTTGTTTACCCAATAAGCATTATAAAATTTGTATTTGAAAATTACTAGTAAGCCTTTTTAAAAAAAAACCGACCAAGTGCGTGTAGAGCCACGCGTTTTGTAAGGTTCCGTAGTCAGCTGTTACAAAAAGTGACTTCATATATATATACATATATAGTAATTGTTTTCAAGGGTTTTTGTAATTTGTACGAAACACTCCATCATCATCGATAATTATTTCGATAATTGATAATTATAAAATTCTATATAATAAACTCTAATAACAAATCCGCAACGCTAAAGTGGGATTAGGCGGGCACGTTTGTAGGATGCATCCAGAAAGGTGCACCAGAATCGCGACAGAATAGATGCCGGCAAACCGGTGTCGTCACCGAGGCTGGCCGAGGAAACGCTGGCGCGATGACTTGAACACCTTTCTGGTAAGCTGGCAGGAAAGGCTATAGATAGAGAGGAATGGAAGTCTTTGGGGAAGAGCTTTGCCCAACAATGGGACGATATAAAAAAATAAGAGTATAAATAAAATAGGTTTTGTAGGTGTATAAGTATTTATTATATTGTAAAAATGTATATTAATAAGTCTTTTGTTAATTTTCCAGGGCTCTCCACACGGATCGGTGATGTCTTGTCAGTCGTTAGCGGCGCGCGCGTTCGCCGACCCGCCTGACAAAGACGGGATGGCTCACTGTACCACTTTTCACAGGTATTTATTGATGAACTTCACTATCTCATAGACCATACCGAATACGTATCCTATTTAAACGTTGTGTAAAAAAACTGTTATTCCATAAATATATACTAATGATCAAATCATATTACATAACCTAACTTAATTTTATTGTGATATTAATACACGTATTTTAAATTTGAATTGACATTGTCATTAATTTTATTATTATTAATCTGTTTGACATTAATTTAATTATGACATTTCATTTATGGTCTCTACTGGTGGTAGAGCTCTTGTGAACGAGCTCGAGGGCGGCAGCACCACCGTCTCACCTTTAACTTGCCGCCAAATAGTAGTGCTTTCATTACTGTGTGCCGGTTTGGTGGTGAGATCAGGCCCTGAAATTACTGGCACATGTGACATAACACCTTAGTCCTCAGCTGCAGCGACGCATCTGTAATCTGCTTTTGTGGATTGTTGATGTCCATGGGCTGTACTCCACTTACCATCAGGTGGACTACACGTTCGTTCGCTGTGGGCGTAGTAAAAAAAAAATATATAGATGAACTATATAGTGACAGTTATACTTGACAAACATTGAATGTGTAATCAATCGTTTTCAGATCGGTCCGGTTCAGCTCGGACTCCCGCAGTTCTACCAGAACGAACAATGATCAGGACAATAAGCGGGAGACGCCAGGTGAGTTCAATTGTGTATTTGATTAGCTATGAAATTCTTACAATAAGACAGTTCACACACCGCAGCTATAATTTAAAATGTATATTAACATCTCTGGAGAGGACTGCATGCGGAAGGCGCAGGACCGGGTGTTGTGGCGCAAATTGAGAGAGGCTAAATAAAATAAAATAATAAAATAAAAAAAACTACTGAGGTGTCAAGGGACACCCGGATGGAACGAAGTTCCTTTCGATTAATTAGTAAAATAAATTTTTATTTTTCTAAGCTATGAAAAAATCTTAATGTGGTTCACCGAATACTCACTCTGTGTGTCTGATGATGTAGCACCGTAGCTGTAACGTAGCATGTAATTACTACGCCGCTACGAGAATTGCTACGAAATGTGTCGTTACCACTTTTCGTCCCAATTTTTTCCGTCTAGCCCCCTTTCGCAACGCGCGATAAGGAACTTCGTTCCAAAAATCATTTATTTTCAGACCAACAGATCCATTGAATGTTAGAATAAAACTTACATTACATCCTATGTTAGTATGACAACGAGAAGTTAATGATGTGAACGAATCCCCTGGTAGGCAGGTTCACCGATCCTTTGCAACATGTAGTTCGGAAAAACAAAAAATATAATGAATATAAATTAAATAAAAATTCATATGTACTTAAAAAAATAATTTTTGCCGCACAATTCCCCTTGTCACGCAAGGGATAAAAGTTAGAGGTTTAAAACCTAAAAAAAAAGAGAAAAAAAAAAAAAAAAAAAACGTAATTCGGTGAATCTGACGCTGAATATAAAGCGTGTAAAAAATTGCTACTCGCACGCGCACTTGTCCCTCACGAAGGACAACGGGTAAGAGACGTCTAATAACATGTTCGTCTTTATTATTCCAGGATCAATATCCCTGACGGCGTTGACGGTGACTCCTGTGACGTCACAGAGCTCTGCTATGAGTCAGTCCGCACCTTCAGCGTCCGCAACTTACGATGCTGATGATTCGGTAAGCATAGAATAGAATAGAATAGAATATCTTTATTTTGTATAAAATGTAGGTACATAAAATTAGGTGTTAACAAATCAAAATCAAATCAAATCACACTTCAAAACAAACATCAAAACACAAAAAATATAAAATTAAAATAAAACTTAGCTAACTAAATTATAATACTTATTGTAATAAAATGATTTGACACCGGAGCTTAGATTGACTTTAATTCAACTTAGAGATTTGAATTAAAATCAATCCAAGTACCAGCTCCGATGGGTATTGCATCATGAGAAGAGCTGGTGAGAAACTCATGTAGAACATAATTTGGAAGCCAAGTACATTCTGCTTTAAATAAGCATGCTAAAAAAAAATAATAGCATATAACAGATGTCAAAATATATAGAAAGATTAAATTGATTAGATTACATTATAAAATTGTCATTATTAAATATCATTATTAAAATGTTAGTTTCATAACATATAATCTGCACGTGTGGTGTAGTGGTTTAAGCGGTCGCCTCGCCGCTCTCCACTGCACTGGTGTTGTGGGTTCGATCCCTACATGGGACAAATCATCGTGTAATTCGCAAATATTTGTTCTGAGACTGGGTGTGCTTGTGTGAGTGAATGAGTGTATTTGGCCTTGTCTTTGGGACCATTGGATAGTGTAATTGCTTCTGGCGTTCTATCTAATGTAAACAATCCAAATTTATCTTTATAATTATTATAAGACCATGAATTACAATGAAAACAAATTACAGAACAAATGAAAAAAAAATTAAGATGTTATTATATTGAGATTCTTATCATTTAAAAAAATCAACATACAACTATTATTCTTTGAAAAACAAAAAATTACAGCACACACTGTGTGTAAGTAACTAACTTATACTAACTAACTTTGTATTTCAGCCCGTACCACCGTTGCCAGCGTGCCGGTTCCCAAAACTGGAGGAATGCGCGCATTTTCACTACGAAAGAGTAGCGCTGGGGGGAATCAGTATTGAGACGGTGCCCTGTGAGGAAAAGTGCCAGGACTCTTTTGATGAAGGTATGTTTATAACTTAACACATTTAGACCCAACACCAGTTATATAATTGTTTTAAATTTCATCTTCACGGTAGATATTCCACTAATACCCACTAAACGTTTCGCCTCTACATTTCTTATGCGAACTGCCAAAGAATGGAACGCCTTGCCCGAGTTTGAGTTTCCACATGAGTACAATTTGGATCTCTTCAAAGCAACAGTTAATAGGTATCCCATAGGTAAGCGTGCTCCACCCTAGACCGCATCATCACTTACCATCAGGTGAGATCGTGGTCAAACGCGTGCCTATCCACCATTAAAAAAAAAATCTATCAAGAATCTATCAAATAGGCTTACCCGGAACTGGTGTTTATTCTGTCTGTTGCTATATCAAGATAAGAACTGCTGTATCATATAAATAAAGAATTAAATAAAAGTTTAATAATTATCCGGATATTTTAATAGTAAACCCAGTTTTATGAAAAAGTTACTGAACAAATGTGGAACATTTATTTTATTTATTTATTTAAACTTTATGCACTAAAATGTACAAAGGCGGACTTAATACTAAAAGTATTCTCTACCAGTCAACCTTTGGGTGATGCAGAGATGTAGATAGTAGGTGCAGTTTTAAACACGTGTGAGGACTAGATATTAATCTAAGATAATAAATTACTAGCTATATAAAAAGCATTAATATATATTATATTAATACTTACATAATTGTTGGAACATGTGATTATTCTATGAATAAATGATCATCATTCATGTTTGAATAGAAAATCACTTTTGTTTATTAAATCCCAAGTTATGTCTTTTCTTACTAAATAATCTACATACTCTAATTATTAATTCCCATTTATTCAAATAAATCAACTATTTTAAAATATCAATATCTATTGGCACTTTGTCGTCGACCAAATCAACTCAAATCTGTTGTGTAGAAACCGAACTTTCTCCCGAGTGATACATAGTGCTTTATTCTACACCTACAAAGAAACAAAAACTACCAAAAACAACAAAATCTACCAAATACCTACCAAAAATTACAGAAACTCCCAAAACTTACCAGAAACTACCAAATATTATAAAAAACAACAAATAAACAAAATGAATCATAAAATGCGAGTAAAAAAAGTAATAACTTCGCCTTCGTAGCAGAGGGAGCGTTTTCTACTTTTCGTCTGAAGCGGGCGGAAAAAAAAGATAAAGTCCCGCTGTTCAGGACTCGCCCAAAAACAGTAACATTCTTTAAAAGATATTCTCCGTATGAGATACTGCAATGAGGTACTTCCTACGTAGGTGTAGAATAAAATGTTATTGCACACCGGACAGCCGCTTTAGCCATCCAGCTACGGTCGCCTCTTACCAGAACCCTAAATTTCTCAACTGTATGATACGTCATTTCCTGACGTCACGTTCATTCACTTGTTCCTATCTTAAGTAGGATAGTTAGGAAGTTACATTCAGCACAAATGTTGTAAAGAATGAACGCGTACGTTATTTCAACTTCAAATCCTGCCGGTCCCATATCTTTTTCAACTGTTTCTTAGTATAATTTGCTAAGCATAGCTAAATGCTATAAAAATAATTAGAAGTTAAAATTTTATTCTCTCTATTCCAGGTTGGATAAGTCTTCAGGTGCGTTCCCACGTTAGTTCTGTCGAGGACAGCTCGGTACGAGCGCTGAGCAGCAGCTGGTCGGCGGCCAGTGACGTCAGCGAGTGGACGCTCGCCAGGAACCGCGATAACTTCCTGCAGCTCGATGATATGCTGCACAGGTACCACCACATTGAATTTGCTATTTCGAAAAGGTAACATCTCTGAAAATTCTATTTTTATAGGAGATAATAAAAACTAAATATTTTCTACTTATTTTATTATATGTTATAAAAATTACATTTTGAGGCATATTACACACTAGTTTCAGTCCCCTTTGTCGTCATACCCCCGCGCCCCTGTACCGCGCAGGCGAGGACTCAGTTAAACGGTCAGCCTATAGATGCCCTGCGCGGTTTCACCCGCGTCTAACGTTATTCTGGCCGGTGCCCGCAAGTTAAAAAATATTAACAATGCCATCTATTGAATTTTTGCGTCAACTCGCTTCTTACTGGAAACCCCTAAATTCTTGGGAATAAAATTTTGAAAAACCCCAGTAACGAAATTCATTTATTTTTATTCAAGTTTAATTATACGAAATTTCATGCTTGTAACTTAAAAAAATTACGGATTGCCATACAAACTTTCGTCCTACTTTTCACCTACCGCGCCTACGTCATGGAAGGAAGCTTTGTACAAAATTTCAAGTTCCTACCTAGTTCCTACCTAAGTTCTAACCTAGTGTTTTAGGCCCTGCGTTGATGAATCATAACATAACATCACGCCCTTATTACCCAGAAAGGTGAGGCAAAGGTGTACAACACCGACATTTCACCTGTTATTTTAGGTCCCACGGGACATGGGGTGAACCTATTGCTATCCACCACAATTCCAACTTCGTACTGCTACTGAGTTTGAGTATGAGTTTTAAAACTTCTTTATTGGCATAAATAACATTCAATTAGTAATAACTGTTGTTACACTAAGTACATACAATTATACACTGTGTTTTTAGCAGGCTAAAAAAACGCCTCTCAAAAACTTACTGCTACTGAAAATTTTCTGACGGAAAGTTCACAAATAACACAAGAATCGAACCCGAAACCTCGCATACGCTAACCACTAGAACAACAACCGCTGCTGTGAGTGCAACCCTTTATCTTCATATTATAAATTCCCTTGTTCCAGATGCATCTACGACCGCAAAGTCTCCGGTCTACCAAACCTGAAAACTTGTCTCCCTCGAGTGACGGACGCTACAGAATACAACCGTCTGATCAGCGACTACGTGCATCACTTGTCTATCATTGCCGACGATTCCATCAATTGCGGTCCAGTCTTGAACTGGCTGCAGATGGATAATAAAGGTGAGTTTATAAAAACGTCATTCGAAGGATTCGGTGTGCGCTTTTATAATAAAGTCTACAATTCATTCGTTAAACTGCTTCAGTGTAATTTGCGAACGCTCACTGTGTTCGAGGTTCGATTCCCCGGGTCAGGCATAAATGTTACTTGGTATTGTTCCGTCAGAATTTATTTTCAAATTGTGCCCAGTAGATGGCGATAGGCGATTCTTTTACATGGGATCTAGACAGGACAGGTGAAATGTTGGTATTATAAAGTTCTGCAATACCCTTCTCGGTAATTATGTGTGATGGTATGTTATTATTATTATAATATCGCGTTGTGAACAAAGTTCACGAGCGACTGGACATTTTTTCGTGCAATTTGAGTGAATTCGCAATATTATTATTAAATATAGTTAGTTATATTAGAAAATGAGAGAGAGATAGACAAATTATTTTAATAAGTTCCATTTTGTGTAATACTGCATACTACTGTTATAGTGTATTCACGGAGACGAGTTAGTATAGCGCCTTCTCTATCGCACATTATCATACGAATGACAAAGACAAAAAAGAACTTTTTAGGATCAGTGGGCGTTAACAATACCTTAGAAATGTAAATGTGCGTTCACACTGCGCTTCTTTAAAGTTTGCTTAGTTTATTCCTGAGGCTTCGTCTGTCGTATAAATTGAGAGACATTTATTTGATACAATTTTTTATGGGTAGGTACAGACCTACTTTTTTGTATATCTGATTGATATGAAGGATAGAAACAAAATCGAGAGTTAATGATTAAATTTTCTTTATTATATTATAATATCTACCATTATCGCAGTATTTCAGTTCGCAATAAAAAGTCCTTTTCACAAGCCGCCAAGTCGTCAAGAAAGCACAGCCGGTTCACAAGTTGAGCATACAGTCACAAGTAAGAGCACGTCTGCACAGTACGGGCAGTATAAGTAGACTAAAAAGTACTTGTACTGTGTACACCGCCTTAGCGTTTATCACTGACCAATTGCAGTTAAAAAATTGTGTGAGTGGGATAACGCTCTACTAACTCGTCTCCGTGAATACACTATAGTTAGGATCGGTTAGACTTAAAAATTAAGTGATTTTAGGTTATTTATTTATTTCAGAACAAAAATACATTTCTGTCAAAAATTTGAGGTACACAAGAAACAATATAAAAAAATAATATTAAGTTAAGTTAATAGCTGCACTGTCGCATTAGGTATAAGACCTGTAATGATAGTTGTAAGGTTGTAATAAATAAAAAAAATAAAAAAATTATAATTACAGGTCATAAACTCCTGGTAGCAAACGAGGACTCATCTTCCATCAACACTCCTGCAGTCGCCGCTGCGTATTCCGTCAGGAAATATGTGTCACAGGTATGTTTTAATAATAATAAACCTTAATTTAGCAGACATTAAAAAACAGTAGGTACAGTGGGCCAATGAGTTAGGTATGCAGCGCTAAAACCTCTAAGTCTTTGTAAAGACTTACTACACCAGTTATGTATAAGTGAGTTACATATCTAAATAGTGGGTATATTATAGAAGAAGAAGAAGAACCGGTATAATAATCAATCTTATATCCGAAATTTCATATTCGTAACATATTCCACGAATATACAATATACTTCCAAATTCAATTCTGGAAACCTGCACTTTATGTATATTTAAGAGTAAAGTAAAAGCATTATTGTTATCTAAAGGGTACTACTCTGTGCAAGAATATCTGTCCGACAAATCACTATCTAATCTGTGACATAATAATATTACATAAATATAATGAATATCTAATTTTATCCTTTTGACATTGCATGAAATTTAAGTAAATATAATTGTATAATTCTATTATTGTTAACATAAAATTTTTGCATGCTATGTAGCTGATTATGGTGATACCAAATGTAATAATATTGTAACATCCCTTGTACCCATATTTCGCAAAATAAATGATTGATTGATTGATTGAAACATCCCTGCTTTAAATAGAAAATCCTGTGTTATAAGTACCAGCACCTTCCAGTTTTAAATACTTTCTATATGACGTATGTAGCGAACGGATGTGTAGTCCACCTGATGGTAAGTGGTAACTACAGCCAATAGGCATTAACAATCGACAAAAGCAGATTGTAGATGCGTCGCTTCATCTGAGGATTTCTTTTGCATCATGTGTTAATAATAATGGGGCCTGATCTCACCACCAAACCGGTACCCAGTAATGCAAACACTACTATTTGGCGGCAGGTTAAAGGTGAGACGGTGGTGCTGCCGCCCTCGAACTCTCACAAGAGATCTATCACTATAAAAATCATTGAACAGCTTGCTGTCTATAACAAAGCCTACGAGACAAGATAAATTTATGTTATTACAAATCACACGAATATAAATTCTATTTCTTTGAAATTTAAGTTGATTATCGTATAATAAAAACTGTCAAAAATGTCCTAAACACTGTCAATTGCAATAGAAATGAAACTTTATGACCTGCAAATTGGGTTTATAATTGTAAATTATGAAAATTATCTCGTTTCGTTGGCTGAAATATAGTTCTGTAACTTTGGAGTAATATCCTATATTATACTGAAATTAAATATAATAATGTTAAATCATTTATTTTCAGGCGCGTGATGAAATTAGTTTTGAAGTGGGTGACATGATATCTATCATAGATATGCCAGGTAAATATTCACAATATTATAATATTAAAATTGTATTCCAAATATTACAATTAATAAATACATTACTGCTTCGTTGGTATGTTAGCGTATCCGCAAGGCCTCGGGTTCGATTCACGAGTTAGGCAAAGTGTTATTTGAATTAAAATCAATCCAAGTTCCAGCTCCGATGGGTATTGCATCATGGAGAAGAGCTGGTGAGAGACTCATGTGCACCATCTCTTCCAATTTTTTTTTGTCATATATCTTTATATTTAATTTTGAATTCCCAGGACCTCAAGAATCGCTATGGTGGCGAGGCAAGCGTGGCTTCCGCGTGGGGTTCTTCCCGCATCACTGTGTAGCCGTCATTGGGGATAAGGTGCCCAGGCATATGACGCAGCCACCTCCTATTGTCGGGTAAGATTTTATGCAAATTAAATAAAATAAATAATAATAAATATTTCACAACTCACACACAACGCCATCTAGTCCCAAACTAAGCAGAGCTTGTACTATGGGTGCTAGAATAACTGATACTAATACATATATACTTTTCTTTTGTACATACATACTTATTAAACATAGAAACACCCAGACTAAGACAAACCCATATGTTCATGCACACAAAGATTTGTCTTAAGCGGGAATCGAACTCACGACCTCAGCGTCGCAGGCAGGTACACTACCCACTCCGCCATCCGGTCGTCAATTGATTTGATTATGTTTTAGAAAGTTACTCACCTATTAAATCTGCTCAAATTTTTTATCCGTATTTATTTAATCCGTCAAAAAGGTTCCGAAGCATGCGAAAACACTTTTCAAGGATTAAGAACATGATTTTGAAGCTCTAGTGCCCAATTTTTTTTAAGTTGACCGGGCAAATGTCGACAACTTGAGGCTTACGGGCCACATGCGGCCTGCGGTTATCCTTGTGATCGTGATTGTTTAAAAAAAAATATAATTATTGATCTCAATAAATTCATTAAAGCGCGCTTGTATGCAAAAATTTTCCTTGTATGAAGATTTCAATAGTAGGCATCCCATTCCTTAAGTTGCATTTATGAATATATTATTTTTGTTAGGAAGAATGTTTATAAGTACACCAAAAACTCTGAGGCTAGCTACATAGATATATATATTATCTACAAAACACGCAATAGTCACAAATTGGCAGGCTCGCATCATCGATTGCACAAAGTGCACAATTCGTTTTCAGGATTAAGTGTGCGTTTTATAATAAACTGCCAATAAATGTAATGAATATGCCTCTACACAAATTCAAGATTAATGTGAACAACCTCCTTAAGCAGAAGGGTTTATTATACGTTAAACGATTATTTGAACGACAGAACACTGTGGCAGTAGAAACGTGAAATTGAAGGACTGTTTATTTATTTATTTAATTAATTATGGATCTCCAACAAGAGCTATACACATTATAGACATATAACAAACACAATGTAACATTTTAGTGTATTCTCTCAATTAAAGGAGACCACAGCTCACAAACATTAGATAAAAAGTTCAAGAATAAAATAAAAATAAAAATTACATATTATGAAATCAAAACATAGCATAAAAATTTAGAAAGAAAATATTATTATTTTTTAACCGGACGTTATTTTACTTGAGGTTCGAA
Organism: Hypena proboscidalis; assembly: GCA_905147285.1. NCBI lineage: Eukaryota > Metazoa > Arthropoda > Insecta > Lepidoptera > Erebidae > Hypena > Hypena proboscidalis. The sequence continues at coordinate 7,750,175 of LR990156.1, forward strand.
AAACAATTTCTGTTTGTAGTTTTAAGAAAACTATGTAAACACAAATTGGCAATTGAAAAGAGTCGGCCTTGAGTTGCTCGCCAGTTCTTCTCAGGAAGATCCTGCCGACGCGACGGAAAGGTGATGAAAGTGAGTTACAGCGCCGCGAATGTAACTGTTTTGTGAAGGAATAAAGCTATTTTCATTTTATTCATTTCATTGAAAAATGTACCGAATCACTTATCGTCAGAATGTTATGTACACCCTGAATATACAAAAACAGGCATTATTTTTTAAGAAAAGATTTAAATGTGTTTTCTCTCTGCAGGTCTGTAGCAGTAGCACCAATCAAGCCAGTCCTCCGCAAGCACGGCAAATTAATATCTCTGTTTCGCTCTTTCATACTATCGCGTCCCTCTCGGCGCAGTCTTAAACAACAAGGAATACTAAGAGAGCGGGTGTTTGGATGTGATCTTGGCGAACATCTACTGAATTGTGGACACGAAGGTACCGATTGTTAGTGAGAAATGCATTTATTCATGGTGATATGGGTAACATAAGGCTTTATGGTGATTTTGGGACTTCGGGTGACAATTGACACCCGACTGAAATTTTGACACCCAGGGTGAAAATTTACGATATTGGCCTGTCAAAGTTTGTTGACAGACATTGATTTATCCTAACCATTAAGTTTACCTTTATATAGAGGCACAGTTCTTGAGGGCGTTTTGAATACAAACATTTATTAAGAGCCTATACTATCTCAAATGGCTTAGCATGATCCTTCGTTACGTCGAAAATACTGCAGCATTAATTTTGAAATAAATATATGGTAAAGTTGAGGATTAATGTTAGGTACTATGTTAGCCGAAAACACGATTCCATAAAATTTTCTCGATAGAAAAAAATCCCAAAGTTACCTCCAAAACGATAAAAAAAACCGCTGTAATTAAAAAAATACGTCAAATTGAATCATGAAACTTTGCATACTTACTGAACTAACTATAAAGCAGGTCTTATGTTATGTACATTTTTAAAATTACCATTATTTTCACTTTAAAAAAAAAATACCTATACTATCGGCGTCTTGAAGCTCATTCCCTTCCGCCCGACACCCCCGTTCAGTCTTGCTTCGGCTTTCGGACGGGATAGCTGTGTCGCATGCGCTCAGAACACACAATACGCAACAGGACTACGTAAAATTGAAGTAGGTACTTAGGTTTCTAGTGTTGGCGCAATGGGAAATAAGCGTAATAAAAATAAGAAGCGTCTGGGTTGGCGTAAAGAAACAGGCAAACATATGATAAACGTTATGAAGTAAGTATCTACCGACCTATTTACTACGATATTAGTGATTACAAACATTAGTACAAAGTTAGTGATTAGTAGTTAGATAGCATAAGTTTGGTGCAGTGGCTAAGCGGTTGGCTGCTGCGCTACGAGTCGCAGGTGTTTCTGCATGTGATTTGTGTTCGTAAACCACCGTCCACGATTCAGAAGAAATTCAGGTGGGACAACTTAAAAAAAAAAAGTTATCTGTTTTTATTTTGACAACATACCTACAACAAATAGGTTTTTATAACATTTTTATATAACATGCATGTTGCCTGAGTTATGCGATCCCAGGCATGTTCGAAATATGCCAATTAGAGATTCAAGCGAATTAAAATGATTGTTGTATAATTTTGACAATGTTTAATTACTTTCAAAAATGTATGGTACCTATATACTAAAGATGCCACGAATATTCGGCAACTATTCGGTATTCGGCCTATTCGGCCACTTTTTTTGCTATTCGGTATTCGGCCGAATAGTGCGTACTATTCGGCCGAATACCTAATAGCAAATCATGTAAAAAAAGACACGTTATTTTACTCAAAATTATGTATTTATTTTCAAATTACAACATTTTAGTACTTAAAATTAATCAGTGGTAAGTTGTGATGGATAAAAACGAGCTTTTCAGCATTTTTTGGTAGCAAAGATCGAGATCGCTTTTCATCGTAAACGTTACAAGCCTCAGAAAATAACCTCTCACTATAAACGCTACTTCCAGGCAAAGAAAGATAAACTTTTGCAAATTTCGAAAGGTTCGGGTATTGTTTTTCGTTTGCTGACCACCACTTGTAAGGATCGGCCTTCCGATCTAGGCGAATAGATAGACCGATACACGTGTCCTACTAATTTAATTATCGTAATTTTGGAAAGAAAGTTTGATTACCAAATTATTTTCATTACTGTTTTGGCGCTGTTTCTTAGTGGACGGACGGTCTTTTGAATTTCGCGCCAATTCACGACCGTGTACTTCATATTTATATTGTAAATAGCTTTTATATATAATGTATCTTAAGTAGGCTAGGTAATTAGAACATTAGTTAGGTAAATACTTGTATCAAGTGCTCAAGTGCATTTTAGTGAGAAAAACAATAACAATGCCGCTTGCTGATCCGCGCGGTTTTACTCGCGTTAGAAGTAACTATCCCACTCTCGTCGCCGAATATTCGGCGCATCGGCTGACAGCGTTGCCGAATATTCGGTATTCGGCCAATTCACTATTCGTGGCATCTTTACTATATACCATACATAGCTACCTACCCTACCCTACCTACCTACCTACGTACGTATACGTACTTACCTACCTTCCTACCTACCTACCTACCTACATACTTACCTATCTACGTACCACCTATCCTTCCTACCTACACACAGAGTTATCTACTTACCTACCTTTTTTTTTTTTTTTTTTTTTTTTTTACGTGGGGAAATGCATTTACGCATACCACCCCACCCCGGGGAAGGGCAGAGTGGTTATGTGGGACTCGCCCGTGCCTAAAGATGGTAAACGGCACGGGAATACCCACTAAAACCCCACGGTGCTCCCGCACTCGCCTTGATGGGGGGGTCATGGGAATCCGGCACAGCCTTTACATCCACAACCCCCCCGGCGATGCCCGCCGAAGCAGGCCCCTCATGGCCCCCAAAAGGTGGGGGGACCGGCGCCGAGGACCGCGTGCAAAACCGTCGGACATTCCCCATGTCCGACGGCCTGGTCCTCTCGCGGCGAGACAGGTGGTCGGTCCCGCCGCCCACCACGCCGCAGTTCAACGGCTGCGGCCCCGCCGGGACCGCGGAAGGCAGGGAAAGTGGCAACGACACACCAACAGTCCTCTCCCGCCGCGGCCCCGTAAACCACCGGGCCACAGTGCCAGCTTGCGCCAACACCGCAGCCCGGCCTTGCCCGCCAAGGCAGGCCCCTCATGGCCCCCAAAAATGTGGGGGGACCGGCACCGAGGGCCGCGTGCAAAGCCGTCAGACACTTTCGTATCTGACGGCCTGGCCCTCCGCGGCGAGACAGATGTTCGTCCCACCGCCCACCACGCCGCAGTACTGACGGCTGCGGCCCCGCCGGGACGGCGGAAGGTAGGGAAAGCGGCAACGGAACACCGACAGTCCTCTCCCGCCGCGGCCCCGCAACTCCTCGGCCGCGGTGCCGACTCACGCCAACACCGCAGGTCCTCCTGTTGCAGAGCCCCCCCCATAAGGGCCCTGCAACATGGGCCGCTCCACAAGGGCTTCACTCCCAAAACCCGAGGAGCAGCCCCCCTCTGGGGTCCACTTGGCTTCGCCGTGGCGTGGAGGGCGCCACGGGTACTAAGCCCCACCGCGACGACAACGCGGGACCCGTTGGTGGGGATCTACTTACCTACCTATCCTACCTATACTTATCTATCTTGTATTTATACAAACCTTATAATGAGAATCACGAACACAACAAAAAAGAATTATCCAATTTGGTGCAGTCCTTCGGAACTTATGCGCGTACATACATTTGGGCAATTCATTTTTATATAGATTCATAATAACTAAGAAAGTAGTACAAGAATAATAATATAATAGTAGGATAATACAAGGCGAAAACTATAAAATATTATAAGATTGTAAAATAGCAAATTGTAAACTTACTACCAAGCCATTGTAACTACAAAACCCTCAGCGCAATGGTGGCTCGCGCTTGACTAGTTTTTTGTGGCAGTAGAATTTATGCAGTGCTTGGTTAGTACTCGTCCGATAATAGTTTACAAAATCGCTTGTGTGCCCGCGTCACCGCGAGTAGTATTGTGCGAGCGAGATAGAGAGTGAGGAGGCGCGGGGAAGTGGGGGCGAAATTTGAATTTGAGTTGAGGTTGTATAGGCTCTTAAGATGTATTTTATATAATATTAAAGTTGAAAAATTAAGAATCCAGCAGGACTCGAACCTGCATCCCCTGGGTATACGTTCTAAGTGCATATAGCGAGCGTTAGCGTCACCTAAGTAGATCGCATAGGTGGCGCTAAAACCAAGTAAGGTTCGTCTAGCTAAGGTATAAATATATTATGTTTATATATATATATACATCTATGACGCTGGCACAAAAAGTGTTGAGAAATTTAGAGTCTAGCAGCATACGAATCCATGGCTGAATTGGCAAATGCCTTTCAAGGGTGCGGGAATCTATATTTCCCTGATTAGATCAAAAAATTGTGTGTACGTACCCTTACTTATGATGTTAATTGTTAATCTGATTTTATTGTAAGTTTTTGTAATAGCTATTTATGACTTTTGTAATAGAACTTCACATGTCAGCTTATGACAAAATAGGTTGACCAAAATAATTTTTAACACTATTATGTACGTACCAGGGATGTTATGGATATGAAATTTCGGATTGGTTACGGATATAAGATTGATTATTGTACCGGATACGGATATCAATTTATTTTGGATTATCTATTATTAGTTACCATTTAGTACGAATACCGACTTGCCGATCAAAACAATTTGCAATAAAGTGTCTCAATTAGGTTCCGTCCCTATTCGATATTATTCGAAAGTTCTATTTCGGATTTGGTTACGTTACGGATATTTTTTTATATCGGATATCCTATAGTTTCGGTTACGGAGCTGCCTAACATCTCTGGTATATAACTTATTTATGTGGAATAAATGAATATGAATTGAACGTCACGTAAGTCACCCTTGTCCGCAGTGCCGTCGGTGCTGCTGGCGTGCGCGCACAGCATCGAGGCGCGCGGCGCGGTGGACGGCGTGTACCGCCTGTCGGGCGGCGCCGGCCTCACGCAGCGCCTGCGCGCCGCCTTCGACGCGGGCGCGCCGCCGGACCTCGACGCGCCGCCCTACAGCGCCGCGCTGGCCCGCGACCCGCACGCCGTGCCCAGCCTGCTCAAGTGCTACTTCCGGTACGTGCTCTCTGTACAACCACACAAAAGTAGAAGCCCAATCAAAATAAATAAATAGTTAGAAAGCGATAAGGCCCTTTGTACGTTATAATTTTAAGTACCTATTTCTTAGTATGTTTGTTACAAATTTGATGTGCAATAGTTATTTATGGTACAAGTGAGAAAAAGTTTATATTTCTGTTGTGAGTGCCAATTTTAAATATTGAGCTTGCGAAGTAGTCTTAAATTAAATCACGAGCGCAGCGAGTGATTCTAATAAAGACTACTTCGCAAGTGAGAGATTTAAGAGGTCACGAACTGGAAATTAAATTTTTCTTACGCGTTACATACAAAACTTTTCACCTCTTCCAGTGAGAAAATGTTAAGATTTAAATAAACTCGTACTCGATTGCTTAACTTTGGATAATTCTATGTAATACGACAGTAGAGAATACCGATTCAGAATGCGTTTAAGCGCCTTCTGAAAGTCGCCACTTATTAAATATGTCGTATGCTTTCAAAAACTTCTCACGTGATTTTTCTGGTAAAAAGCAAACATCTGTGTACTAGCTTCTAACCTGCTTCTACTAGCAAGTTGTTTCAACTATTCTGATGTTTCACAAAGTTCTTTATCACTTGATTCACTTTTTTTTTGTTAAAAAATTGCAGTCAACAATTAAACATAAACTGAAAAGAATTTAAAGTTCCCTGCGATGAATGACACTGACACAGACACATTTTTTTTTTAAGAATGCGTTTGGAAGTTTGTTCCCTAACATTTATGTATGGAGTCTAATATTAAATACTTAATTTTTATTAAATTTAATGGTTAATCACGAATATAAAAACATTAAAATACTAAATAAGCGTGTATTAATATAATTTAAAATAATTAAAACGTATCGTTTGTAGTTTTTAAATAAAATGTCAAACAACAAAACAGCCACCATGTAGGTTATAACCTACATGGTGGTTGTTTTGTTTTGATTAGCGCCTATTCATTGGAAGGATTTAGTGTTTCGAAATTTAAATCACTTTGCCTCACTAGTGAGTAATAAGCGTTATTACTCACTGAATTCTCGCAAGCAAACGATCTTTTTCGTGCTGGTGTGGTGAAAATAAAGTTTTCTCTATCTATCTATCTTTATGACAGTTGACATTGACAACGTCACTAATGTCAAAGAGCGCTGAATCGCGATAGCGAAGAGTTCACAGCGAGTGTACATAAATACAACCTTCAATACACTACCGTTGAACAGCTGTCCGCCAGGCAATACCACCAAGCCTGGTCGGAGGATACTCCCTTTGTGGTGGAGGAACATCACACCCTGTTCCTCTTCAGATAGAGATATGTGTATTGTGTACACAAAGAAGAAGTAAATAATTGTGATACACAGTCTTAATTGAAACATGCACAATGGGCGGTACAAAGCACTATAAAGTACTGCCAGACAACCTTTATAAATGTAAAAATCCTTTACTATACTGTCTCAAGTATGCAATAAGTGACTAGTATCAGGGAGCCAATTGACTGATGTCGATCAAGTGAGTTAACATAGTACTTAAAGCGGTTACCTCACCGCTTTCAACTACACTAGTCATTTTCTTCGTGATTCTGAATCTCTTTCATTTGTTCAACTCTGGGTGTGCTTTGTGTGTGTGTGAAATTCATGTCTGCGCACAGAAAATCAATAAAAAAAAGATTCAAAAATAGCGCACTTCACCGTTCGACGGTCAATGGAGGTCGATTGATTTACGTGTTATAACACCCTAAACCAAAATTTAAGGGCTGCCTTTGACACTGGCACTATAGTCGGAATTTTAATTCGATTCCAGATTTGACAATTTCAGTGTTGCAACGTTATGACAAGTACTAAATAGTGACGTTGCGAAATTATTCGATATGGAAATGGAATATTTCCAGATCGATTCTTCTCGTTTATAATTTTATTCTCGTAAACTAAGTATATCAGGAAATTAAATATTTCTGAACCGATAATTTAGTTTTGACAATTAATTAACGATCTGAGACTTTTCTTTTATAATTGTGTGTGAAATAAATAAAGAAATGTGATCATGAAGGATGATGTCACACACACTGATTGTTTATCGATTATTGTGTTCATCACTACACTATTATATGGGGTATCATTATTTCACAAAATGACAGTAGCTAATGTCAAATCTGGAATCGAATTAAAATTCCGACTTTAGACCATCAGCACCACAGTATTATCCTGGTAAGATACATTAGAGTGCACGGTTCCTCGCCGCTTTCAACTGCGCTGGTGTTGTGTGGGTTCGATCTCCACATGGGACAAATCTTTGTGTGAATCGCAAAAAGATTTGTTCTGGCTCTGGGTGTGCTTTGTGTGTGTGAAATGTATGTTTGTGAACGCCCCCGCGACACAGGATTTATTCCTAGTGCGGGCGTCGTTTTTTTTAAAAAAAAAAAGATATCCATGATGAGACATGCAGTGCCTAATCGGCTAAAATGTTACTTCAGGTATCATATATTTGTCTTCACTAAGAAAAGTATTTTTTAAATTGTCTCCAATAAGAACAGTATTTTTTTAATTATCGTCTTTTTAGCTGGCAAATGAAATGCAGTAACTTTTATAGTAATATTGTTATGTGTTTGTTTGACCTATTCTAATAATGATTTGTGTTCCACAGAGAGCTTCCGAACCCGCTATGCACCTACCAGCTGTACGAAAGTTTCGTGAGCGCCGTGCAAGCTGGGGATGAAGCCGCCAGACTAAAGGCTGTGAGGGACACCGTTGTTAAACTGCCTCCTCCGCATTATAGGTAAGACATTGTTATACCAAGTAACAGTCGAAAAAATAAGGTACCGGCAGGATTTGAACCTGCGAACTTTTACTCTTACTCAGTCAAAGAATACCTAGCTGATAAATTAATATAGAATGAATTTTTATTATCTTTGATTTTATTATTATTGCATTTAATTGATTGTTATTATTATTATATTATATTTTACTTCTTAATTTGTATACTTGACATGTAATTATGATTTTGTGACATTCTCTTGAATGTAGTGATTGTGTTTCAATGTTTTTTTTAAAAATTATTAATATCATTTCGCATGCTGACAGGCTGATTATGGTGATAGTCAAAAGTCAAAAGTCTTTATTAGCTTACTAAGTGTATAGTTAGGTCTTAAATATTAGATACAGATCTTGATAACTTAGTAGCCCTTTTCAGGCGTTGCATAATTCGATAACTCAGTGGGAGTCACAACACACAGTAATATTTAGTAAAAATAACATAAAACACAGTTTTATAAATCTACTCATCAGATACTCGTCTATTATGTAACAACATTGTAAAACCCATATTCGCAAATAAATAAATTGAATTGAATTGAACTTCTGCATAGCAGGTTCAAATCCTGCCGGTCTCATAATTTTTCCAACTGTTTTCTAGTATAATTTGCTAAGCATAGCTAAATGATATAAAAATAATCAATTAGAAGTTAACCTATACTGGCCATGAACTTGAACAAATCTATTGAATCAACGTCATTATAGTTCTCACGCCGAATGATGGATCCCTATGACGTTTCAATTGACAGTTGTACTAGTTATGCGAAACAATTTCGATAAAATACTGTTTTTTTAGGCAAATGTCATGTCATTCAGCCAGGTCATTCAACATAATAAGCAATATTTATTTATTTTGAAAAAAAGATTACGCGCATTGATGGACATAAAACGCTAGATAAAAAAGTAACAGCCTTATTATATTTTATTTTACTATACTTTAATTTTGACAGCTGACGATTGGCGAAAAGTGGTCGAAAGAACAAAGAAAATTTGCGTACAAGACTGGGATCGAGATGTAGAATACGACAATATCATTGACCAACCGTTAATAATAAACGTCACGGATAGCTGCAGTTCAGACTCAGATTTTGAAGATCCGCTTGACCCTGTATCAGATTCAGCTTGATATAAATAAAATACAAACTCAAAGCATTTGTTTAATTTTTCCAACAAATTATCGATATTTGGTTTATCGATGTGTCCCTTCTCAGTCGATAACAGCTAGACGACGTAACTTTTGCAGCACGTACCATGTACATTTGCATTGAGTTTTTCTCCATTATTTCTGAACATTACGTAATAATTTCTTAATATTCATTTTTATAATTTACAAATGTACACAATTATGATTTTTTCGACTTTTTAATGGACCTCTAAAGGATTTGATGAGACAGGACGTCGGTACAATGTTAAGCGCTAACGAACTGTCATAGGGATCATCATTCGGCGTGAGACGTATAGGTTGTGATAATATTTTGTGATATAAGCTTTTTTTTTACCTGCACCCCCTGGTCTCTCGACAGTAATAGTGTTGATCTTAATTCAAACTTACTGTATGTGACGAAGTGACTTATCACATCGCATAGATGGCGCTAAAACCAAGTAAGGATCGTCTAGCTAAGGCTGGCACAAAAGAGTTGAGAAATTTCGAGTCTAGCAGCATACGAATCCATAGCTGAATTGGCAAAGGACTTGGGGCGAATACCCAGGGGGTGCAGGTTCGAGTCCTGCTGGATTCTTAATTTTTCAACTTTAATATTATATAAAAATACAAAAAAGCATTGCAAAGCTAAAATTTGCTTTAAAATATTACAAGACATAAGCTTTGCTCAAATTCGTATCAAATAATTTCTGAATGCTCAAAAACTGTCAAATTGATATAGGCCGGCTTCACATAATCGGCAATAAATAATCTTGATTCCGATGTTTCTGTGTGTGTGTGTGTGTGTGTGTGTGTGTGTGTGTGTGTGTGTTCTGTTCTGTTTCTTAGTACAGTATAGTTAATCTCTAGGTAGGTGAATAATGCTTTGAGCACGATGGGATTGACTTACGTTTTGGGTTTTCAAGGTCCCTGAAATGATAAAGAAAAAAAAAACTATATCTATTCGCAAGCTTAATATCCGATGTGTTTCCAGAACGCTGGCGTACCTGATGCGTCACCTCCGCCGCGTCTCTCTCCTGGGACACCAGACCGGCATGACGGCCAGGAACATGGCCATCGTGTGGGCACCTAACCTTCTACGGGCGCCACGACCTCAACATGCACTACAGGGTGTTGCTGTCCAGGTGAATATCTTGAAGTTGTAGCCTTTTCATCATTCTCTGAGCAACTGCCATCAGACCAGTACTATACCCTTTTTGTGTCAAACTTTCTGACCCCTGATCTTCAAATGACAACCGGGACTGGTACGGAGGAAAACTCTATATGTTAAGATGATCACCCATCAAACGGTCTACCGACAGCATTGCTTAACCTCGAGCAGATTGGACTTAGCCAAGAGCTGCTCTTTATATGTATAAATATTAATTATAAAAATAAAGTACATGTAAAATATAAAATTATAAAAATTCTACATTTTTAAATATAAAGTACAAAAAAACATTTAAACATTTAAAATATAAGCTACCGATGGTTATGGCTCCAGAGAGAGGAACCTCCTCACAATGCGTGCCGTGTCGAGTAGCACCGCCTTCCGCATCAGACCCTTGATCCAGCCACCCAACGCGAGTCTCTGCACAATGTTACGTAGTGTACGTACATTCGCTAGTCCTGTGATAGTCACTCATTTGTGTTAAGATGTTTGTCGAATCTCTTTGCTATCTTTAATTCAATATTATTGTTACAGGCTGTGGTCACCGAATTCTTGATCTGTTACGCAGAAGATCTATTTGCTGAAGAACAGGGAACGGATTCCGGTCCTGAATCATTGGAACAGGTAATATTAGCTGCTTTTTTTAACGGGATATAATCCCACGCACACGCCCACCACTGTGACTCCTGTGACGCCAGGATCTACAGCAGTAACCAACTTAAAAGCACCGTGCATGACACACGGGCAATCCCAGGGAGAGTTAAAATTGTCAATTAGCTGCTTTATTTACTAAATATGCATAAGTAATATTTGGTGAGAATTTAAGGGCCAGTTTTGGAGGTTCCGGATAGTTCTTATCCGACCCATAAAATATAACTAGACTGAATTTAAGAGTGACACAAGTTACACTTAAAAAAAACAGCTGTCACTTTCGTTTATGTGCGTTAAATGCTTATCCTACTAATAAGGTTTATCTATCACCATTTTTATTGAATATGAATAAATCTTTATTCAAGTTAAAAAACATACAGAGTTTGTTAAAATTAAGAGTAAACTGACGTGAGTTTGTAACATTATTAAAATTATGAAATACGGGTGTTACTCACGTAATGTTTGTCTATTTAGTCGACCGCGGTTTCGCCTATATGTCTAGGCATTATCAAGAGAGTGCGAAACCGCGGTTGACTAAATAGACCAACATTACGTGAGTAACACCCGTATTTCATAATTTTAATAATTATCTAACACCTTTGAAATTGTAGCTAAGACTAATATTTAGTATTTAATTTAACTATATATTTACAATACTTGCTTCTTGTCAAACATATCACAACAAATTCAATTCAAACTAACCTACAAATAAAGAAGAAAACAATGACACATAATTTGAGAAACAACAACAAACTCGAGCTTATCAGCGCACGTACTAATTACGGTAAAAACCGTATTGTTTGAAGGAGCACAGCTGTTCAATAGATTGCCAGCTGATATTAAAGAATGCGATCTTCTTCTACGTCATGTCGATGGCTAAGTCAAATTTCATTGGTCCAATAAGTGGCCACTGTTATGGCGCTCTCGTCGGCGTTCATGAGCGCCTCTCTTGTGCAGGTGGTAGGGCAGGTGCAGGTTTTGACTTGCCATCTTTAATTATTGAATATATATAGAATGCGATAACATTCAATCATTCAAATCTAAGCTTAAAAAATATGTACCCTGTAATGTAACTTTCAATGTTCTATAACTCCAGAGATAATGCTACTGTATTATTACTTTATACTTAACTTTGTATCTCATTTATTTATTTTTTGTTTTTCTTTTTTTAAAAACCTTACTAGTAATTTGCAAATACAAATTACTAGTATTCTTGTTAACCCCCTCCAGCTAAGCTTAATTCGCTTGTGTTAGGAGGAAGTTCACGTCCGTGGTGTAATGGACAGGGTTCGAACCCACGACCTCTCGATCGTAAGACCGATGCCTTATCCATTGCGCCACGGCCGCTTAAATTATAAGTGGACTGATGTTCTTATGAGAAATAAATATCTTTAAACTAAGCCAATTTTTTTTGTATTGTAAGATATCACAAATATCTTATTTTATTACAATCTAGCCCATAAAGGCTAATGAGTAATTCTATTTTAACCTAAATTAATATGTAAACATAAATCTAAGAGGCGTCCAATAACACTTTACTTAGTTTTTATTAAGGCGAAGACACTTTGTTCATGTTGTCTTTTGAAGTATCACTGTTTTTCTAACTAACTCATATGGTTTTGTCCGTTTAAGTCTTTTAATCTCTACTCCACACGGCTATACATGTTCAATAAAATATGGTCTTTCATTGTATAGGCTGCCCGTACAATACACGACCAGCTTATACTGAAAATGTTATATAACCAAATGCCATCTTTCACAGATATACTCCGTAATTCAAGACGTTGAGCTCCGAGGCACAGAAACTTGCTCGCGTCCTAAGAGTCTACCCATCAACCCACCCACAAAATTACTCAGGTGAGTTAGATTAGTTCTCTTTTTGATGATTTTTGACCCCCCTCCTCCCTTGTAATGCACCGTTACGGTTTTCTGTCCCCCCTCCCCCTCCCCTTCTTTAAACGTTCACTCAAGTGATCATTTTTACCCTAAAGTCGTAAAAAGTTTTGTAATACTTTTAATGTACTTAATAAAACAAGAGAATTTAAATTCGCAACACCTGCATATTTTATTTATTTTTTATAAATTTTTGGCTTTACCTACAAACATTTTTTTAGAAACAATTTTACGTAACGTGTTATAAGAAAGACCCCCTCCCGGCCCTGTAACGTACCGTAACGTAACGTTTTACGTACGTTTCACGAATTTGATACCGGCTTCCCATATACCACCAAAGTGTGAAATTTGCTTTGTTGGTCTAGCGATATTTTATGCGACCGCTTACAGCGATGTCTCGGGTTTGATCCTCAGGTCAGTATCTTAGTTGTACCGACTTAATGCTAAGTTATGCAAATTTTGTTTATTTTCCAGCCTAGAAGAAGCGCGTCGCCGCGGCAGTCGTGGTGGTCCTCCCCCTCCCCCGCCCTGCACGTCACGCCTGCCTCCCCCCTCTGGTGCCATCGCCGCCGCCGCTGAACAACAGCTACGCCCCTCCTCGCATCTAACTCCTAAGTACATTGAGGTATGAATAACATCCATCATAAAAGTACAGTGAAAATCTTTTATTTTGAATTTCTGATCAAATTTAAATATGTTTACGCAAATAAATATGTTAATTGATTGAACGATTGACTGATTGATTCATTGATGGTTTGACTCTTACAAAAAGCGATTTTAATTTACCACAAATATCTAAAATTTACAATTCTTCATTCGCAGGTGGGATCCGGTCCAAACAACTTACCCCAATACCACACAGTGTTAGATTTACCGGCACCGGGTAAGTAATACATGATAATTATATGTCTCATAATATATAAATAAAATATATAGAATAGGGGTTCCCAAACTTTTTACCCTCACGGCGTACTTACAGTATTTTGCTGGACATCAAGCCATATATTGTCAGTATAAGTTTATACTAATCAAATCAAATCAAAACTTTTATTGCCATGGGCTCCAAGGGGCGCTTAAACACGTCAAAACACAATAAATATAAAATAAAACTTAACTAATTAAATTATAATACTTATTGCAATAAAATGATGCATGTGCATGAAAGGAGCCTCTCCGAGTGACTTACACGGTTCCCTACGTCCGACGCACCCTGGGCAATTCGCGAGTTCTCCAAAGTGAATTGGCTAATCCTTTCACCACGATAGCTAGTCAAAATAAAATGTGGCTCAGCAATCGACACGACGAAGAAAAATAAAATGATTTGACACCGGAGCTTAGATTGACTTTAATTCAGATTAGAAATTTGAATTAAAATCTATCCAAGTACCAGCTTCAATGGGTATTGCATCATGAGAAGAGCTGGTGAGAAACTCATGTGCACCATCTTTTCCAATTCATACAATATTTGTTTGTTTTTTTGACAATAATTCTTTGTGTCAGTTATAGCAACCAAAACAACATTATGGCTAAAGATGACAATATAAGCTAAGTATAAGCTTATACTGAATAATAACTTGATGGGCAGGCCTGTGTACCGTTATGTAAGGTAAATAGGCAAGAAAAAGCACTTAATAGCGTGTCTGATATCTTCTAGCGCGCACCGGGGTGCCGCGGCACACAGTTTGGGAACCCCTGGAATAAAGAATTTCAGTACACTTTTAGATCATTTTAACTGAGTCCTCATTTAGTCACGTTATGTGTCGTTTCTATATTAGAAAGCGATTTTTATATCAACTGAAATGACAATTAAATAAATAAATAAATAATAAATAATAGGGTAATAATTGTCTAATAATATTACGAATTAAAATTTTCCTTAGAAAAATCTGGTATTTTTTTTATAATTCATTCATTTTAAGATGAACACAAACATATTCATATTTCCCTTATTTAAATGTTATTAGTATTTTTTATTCATTTTATACACATATTTAAAACATGATTATTGTTTAACAAATAAATCTTTGGCCACGTTATTGGCCCGCCATGTATTATTTACTAATAAACTAATTACGTACATACAGGGTGTAAATGACATCATGATGAAGCCGCTTACCAGTGATTCAGTATATATCTGAAACCCTGGGCGCTAACAGTTTTACACCGAAAATTCTCAGAAGGAAAACACTTTTCAATGATTAAGAACATGATTTAGAAGCCGTAGGTGCGAAAATTTGTGAAAATTGCAAATGTATTAGGATTCCAAAATCAGTTGAAAAAAAACGCAAAAAAAAAAAAAAAAAAACTAACGTTTGGGTGTAATATTTTGCACCCATTATCTCAAAATTATGTACTGAATCACTGCTTTGTCACGATGTCATTTACATCCTGTATGTTTTCAGACAATAAAACTTTATAAATTATACAATTCTGTATAACTGTTGACAAATTATAGGACATTTTTATATAATATGACTATCTAATAATCCCACCCACACGCCCACCACTGTGACTCCTGTGACGCCAGGATCTACAGCGGTAACCAACTGAAAGGCACCGTGCATGACACACGGGCAATCCCAGGGAGAGTTAAAATTGTCTTGGAACCCGCAACGAATTTAATCAGAAGTATATAGTTGGAGTTGGAAAGTATGTATCTTTACTTCCCTCCAGAGCAAAGCGGGAGACTGAGCAATGCCAAATATAGACAAAGTGTCTATATGGAAAGAGTGTAGACACCACGGATAGTGACAAAATTATGGGGCCTAAATTTGATTGCTGTAATAGGTATGGCAGAAACGGCTAAATGCACGGAAATTTATTCTGTTCGATACAAGATCCTCATAGTATACCACTCCAGATGTCAATTGTAAGCTATTTAACATAACATTACGTTCGTTGTGCCAAAGACTACACTCCCAGATGATATGGTGGGCGGTTTGTTCGTGCTCAGATGTAGAACATGTACAGAATGGAGAATCGATTAGCTTAAACGAAAATAGTTTGCTCTTAAAATTGCCATGACCCGTCAGGAATTGAGCCACACAGTGATTAACCTCTAGCCATGGTTTCGCAAGTCTGTCGCGAATGGATGGAAAGAAATGATAGAGGTGACGGCCCTTAGGTGATGTGTCCCAGCGTTGCTGCCATTCGTCTATGAGGTGGTTATAGACATCCGTTGGATTATTAAATAGTCTTGTGATCTTTGTGCGGTCACGAGGTCCTAGAAAGCTGTTATTGAGATCATCGCGCGTAGAATAATACATTGCCGCGCGTCTCTGGACCTCGAGATCGACCGGAAGTACACCTGCCAGTACCGGTAAAGCCTCGGTGCTAACTGTCCTATAAGCCTTGCACAAGAATATCAATGCGAGACGTTGACTTTGAAGCATTTTGCGGCGTACAGCACCGACAGTGGCCCTGTCAGCCCATACGGGCGCACCATAACACATAGAACCAAGATAAGTAGCACTGTAAATGATTCTTAAGGTTTTAAAAGAAAGTCCCCATGTCGCAGTCGATATCCTTGTCAAGGCGTAAAAACTATTCTTAGACTTTTCCCCTACAGCTCTAATATGTTCTACAAACGAAAAGTTTCTTTCAAGAACTATGCCTAAGTAACAAACAGAATCTTTATTTTTAATAGTTACGTTATCAAATTTAATACGAGGAGGTGTTTTTAGATTACCTTTTAAAAGTAGTTGAAAAGATGACTATCTAATAGTCAAACATAAATGAGACAATGAGACTGTACATACAATATAAATAATTTAATTAAAGATACTAAAAAAACTGATTTTCTAATAGAAGCACAACATGTCTTTCAGATTTTTATAGATATGTTACAATTTACGATTAAATTCACATTGATAATAAAATAGTTAATTTAACCGAATCTTGATAAACACTTTTCGAAGATATGTGTGTATCGCTCGCTAACGGTGAAGGAAAACATCGTAAGGAAACCTGCATGCCTGAGAGTGTCTAAAAAGTACTCGAGGTTGTGTGAAGTCTACCAATCCGCACTTGGCCAGCGTGGTGGACAGCCTAACCCTTCTCATCATGAGAAGAGGCCCGAGCCCAGCAGTGGGACATGTATTAGGTACAGGGCTGCTATTATAACTAGTGTGGCTCAGCAAGAGTCTTGCAAGTCTTGCAAGCAACGAATACACGAACTTTGATTTTCGAATTTCAGAGTACAGGTGGTCCCATCCAAAGAATAAAATAAGTTTCAGAATGCTTAGAATGAAAACGAATACATTATACTGATTACGTAAATGTTTATTAAGACACAGTTACTCTCGTGGGAATAGGCATATAGCTCATTTGATAACCATGATTGTGGCAGTTGATTTTGCGAATTTCTCATTAAATCTTTTGACATTTATAAATCTGGTTGGTCGTTACTATGTTTATTCAAGCTCAAAATGTTCCTATTTTTATACGTTTATGTAAGATCTAAAGTAAACTTTAATAATAGCAATAGCCTTATAGGTAATTGCAAGACTTGCAAGACTCTTGCTGGGCAACACTAATTATAGCCGAATCTTTATGGCGATAGGCTCACCCTCTGTCACATGAGACCTTAATTAGGTCTCATGGTGGTGAAATGTGGATATTTACACCTCTACCACACCCTTTTAAAACATTTATTAACCACACATTATCATACATTTAGAAAAATAAAACAGTTCACAGAAAATATATTTAGTATTTGCTGCGCGCCATGCACAGCACTGATTTTCAGCTAGTCCCTGCCAGTAGATCACACAGTAGATCAAAGCTCACAAGAAAATATAAAAAAAGAAATATTAGAACCAAACATACAAGAAAAATAGACTAAAAAATAAATATTAACGAATATTGGTAGATACAAATACAGAGCAAAAGGAGAACTGGATATAATAAAAAAAATATTTAAAAAAATTAAACATTATGGTCAGCACCCATTAAACATGTGCAACTCAAGCTAAAGCAATTTATAATTTTAATGATGCAAGGGATAAACTTAACAAACACAAACATAGTTAAAACCAGGGATGTTACGGAGCTCCGTAACCGTAACCAAAACTATCGGATATCTGATATAAAAAATATCCGTAACCGAAACCGAATCCGAAATAAAAGTTTCGTATAATATCGGATAGGGGCGGCGCCTAATTGAGACACGTTATTACAAGTTGTTTTGATCGGCCGGCCATAATTCGTACCATATAAATAAAACCATTTTAAGAGTTATATGTATTGCACTTTTATATTCCTTAAAAATCTAACATCCGTAACCGAAACTATTCGAAACTATGGGATAAGCTGAAATAAATTAATATCCGCATCCGAACCCGTATTCGGTATAATATAAATATAAAAATATAAATAAATAAATATAAATATTTCACAACTCACACACAACGCCATCTAGTCCCAAACTAAGCAGAGCTTGTACTACGGGTACTAGAATAACTGATACTAATACATATATACTTTTCTTTTGTAAATACATACTTATTATACATAGAAACACCCAGACTAAGACAAACCCCCATGTTCATACACACAAAGATTTATCTTAAGTGGGAATCGAACCCACGACCACGGCATCGCAGGCAGGTACACTACCCACTCCGCCATCCGGTCGTCAAATGATCAATCTTATATCCGTAACCAATCCGTATCCGAAATTACATATCCATAGCATCCCTGGTTAAACACAATCGATCAACAATAACTACAATACACAAATCTTTTGGAACTGGTTGATATAGGAGTAAGGTAATTTTATGTACCGAAACTTTTTTAAACAAAAATGATCTAAAAGTGTCTGAATATATAAATGAATATACTTTTATATAAAATCTATGATTTATATACCAAAGATGCTATAAAACTGTTGATATACGCTTAAGATGTATTGTGCTATATATAATATGACAGCTATATAGATATTTTATGTAATATGTTGTCAATAAATGTATTTTTATGTATTATATCTTTTTATTTACTACCTTGGGTTACTGGTATATAGATTAAAATTTGCATGATTATAACAAAATTTTAGTTTTTGTGGTTGGGGATCACTTTATAAAGGTTTTGTTAGAGCGAAATCGATCGACGTTGAACGATTTCAAACAAATTTTCTTTAAACGCCAATTGCATTGATCGAAGTCGATAGATTTTTGTATAACACCCTAATAATTATCGAAGAAGTAGGGTTATGTATGGACAAACAAAATGTACTGGTCAAAGGGGTATGACCAATCGACTATGGGATTGTTTATCGCTGCTGTGTTATCTATTCCGTGGCTTTGTCAAGATAAAAACTGCTGTATTGTATGTAGAATAATATGAAAGTTTAATTTTAAGCCGGATATTTTCATAGTAAGCTGGGATCACATGAAAAAAGTTGGTAAACAAATGCAAAAAACGTGATAATTCTATCAAAACAAAATTAGATTCTAGTTCATCTTTCATGTTTAAATGGAAAATCTCTTTTGTTTATTAAATCCCGCTTAAGTTATGTCTCTTATTACTAGATAATCGTCATACACAAAACTAGAAATTATTTACTATCTTATATTCGTGACACAAGGGTTTTGGCGATACAGTTTTTGGGCATTACCTTTTAGCATTTTTATCAAAACGTCAAATCAATAACTATACTTGTAATATTTTAAAGAAAATCATAGCTTTGCTATGCCTTCTTATTTGTGTATTTAATTTTTATTTTGTCTGCACGTGTGGTGAAGTCGTTTAAGCGGTCGCTTCGCCGCTCTGCACTGCACTGGTGTTGTGGGTTCGATCCCCACATGGGACAAATCTTAGTGTGATTCGCAAAGATTTGTTCTGAGACTAGGGGTGCTTGTGTGAGTTTATGTGTATATTTGGCCTTGTCATTGGGACCATTGAATAGTGCAATTGCTTCAGGCGTTTTATCTTATGTAAAAAATCCAAATTATTATTTTTATTTATTATTATTCTTGTGTTTTATATAATATTAAAGTTGAAAAATTAAGAATCAAAGAACCTGGGGCGTTTACGCTCTTATTTTTTCAACTTTAGTATTATATAAAAAACAATATTTATGTTTTTTTTTATGACAACGAGAACAGTGACGGCATCTCTTTTTCGTGATTATTATTTTTTAAAACTTTATTCGGTGAATTAAAATGTTAGTTTTACATAGTTTCATATATTAAAAATGTAAAATAACTTTAGTTTTGGTTATGGACACGCGCCTAATGTAAATGTTTTGAAATTTAAATATATTGGTGCTTTGAAGTATGTTTATTCGTTTGGTGGTTAGTCCACGCCTCTAATATATATTTTAGTCAAATGGACTCTGAATGGTATTTATATAGTAAGTTATTATATATTTTACAGCATGAATACAATAGCCTGTTTGCTTCTTTCTAAAAAAAAAATGTTGGTGTCAGATTATGGTTTTTTATTGCATTTATAAGAATTATCTTGAAGAACTTTTTAGCCACACTGTATAACCTTATGGTTATGTAAAATACCAAGTTTTATAAGGATATCTAGGCAAATGAAGTAATAATACATATACCACATTCCACTGCAAAGAAGTTTTTGAAATAATTAGAATCATTTTAGACAGGAATTAGAATTATGTTTTTAAACACAATTCTTCTGCTTCTTCTTCGTCGTGTCGATGGCTGAGTCAAATTTTAAACACAATCAAAATTCATATTTTGAAATATGACTACACTGCTGCTACATTTCTGAAGAAGAAATTATATTTCTGAGCCGTAAAATGACATTTCTGGGATGAAATATCAAGGTAGATATTTCTTGGGTGAGCAATATAAAATCAAGTTAGAGCATTAAAAATTACATTCAAGTATTCAATTCTTTATTGAACTCCACAATGTTAAAATGATCTTATAGGTACAGTGTCAATCATTCATATCAATTAAATTTTTGGAGTGAGCAAAATAATATCAAGATAGAATATTAAAAAAAATAAAAGCAAACAACTGGCTCATGTTGCCACTAGAAAAATAAAGGTTTAATTAATGAACTGAATAGAAAAAAAACGTTAATTATAATAAATAAAACCAAGCATGCATCTTTGAAATTTTCACTCCTCGAAAAGCGACGCAAAGAAATTAACTCGAAGATATATCTGATGACTGAAAAATCAGTAGGTACCTACTTGTGTTATTGTATGTTTAGTAGGTGTATAACATAATTATTTAAATGTGTAATGTGCAGGTAAGCGCGGCCTGAAGCGGTCTCCATCGGGCTGGCGAGGGTTGTTCACCCGCAGCAAACAGCAACGCGCCAGGTCTGCCAGGCCTACCATCACACACACGCCGAATCCACCTACTCCACCTTTGGTAAGCATATACAACTATTTGACCTGTATACTAAAGCCAACAGACGAAAAATTATGTTATTACAAATCGCACCACTATAAATTATAATATATATCGGCGCAATTACAACTGTTTGTCGATAATAATGAAGATTAATAATTTGATTGTCCTAAAATTAGTGTGTAGGCGATCGACACAGTCGTTCTCGAGCCGCCGCACGGTACAAATTAAAAAAAAAAACAATATTTTTGACGGATCTTAATAAAAATTGGTGTGGACAGAGTTTAGACTACACGACGAAAATATAGGCTACTTTTAATCGGCGTACCACACGAGCAGATCCGGGTGGAGCCTGGCGTAGAAGCTAGTAAACTATATGTCTATATGGATTTAATATTGATTTAATAGTAATTTAACTGTTTAAAATGTCATTTTCATTAGAAATTAATCTTTATGACCTGTGAATCGGGTTTATCGAGCTTTGTGTAAAATTTGCAAATTAATATTTAAGACTGTCTCGAAGGTCTAGTGGTGAGCGTATGCGTGGTCTCGGGTTGATTGCCGAACTTTCCGTGAGGAAATTCACAATAGCAGCACGGAGTTGGTATAGTGCCGGGTAGATGGCGAGAGGCTCACCCCCTTTCCAATAGGAACCAAACATAACAGATGAAGTGTGGGTAATGTACACCTCTGCCATACCCTTCCGGGTAATATAGGCGTGATGTTATATTCTGTTATTGAATGTACAATTGCAATTGTTCCAGGACACCCCTCTTCTAGGCGCAGGGCTTCGCCCCGTGAAGTCGTGTGAGTCGCTGGCGTCAGACACCGACACCATCGCGCCGCTTCATGAAAGAGCTGCCGTGCCACTCAAACATCATACCAGGTGAGAAATTATATTTCTGGCATGAGCAATACCATTTCTAGGGTAATCAATAATATTTCTAGAGTGAGTAGTGACATTTCTCGTTTTAAAAAAATGCATTCCCGGTGTGAACAATTATATATTCGGGATAAGGGAGTTAATTATATCACATTTCTGGGGTAAGCAATTTCATTTTAGGAATGAGAAATTTCATTTCTTGAATGAGAAATTACATTTATGGAATGAGAAATTACATTTCTGGGGTGAGAAATTACACTTCTGGGTGAGGAATTACATTTCTTGAATTAGTAATTACTATTTTATATTTACTAGTATTTAGATTTTGAGGCAGAAATTAAATTTCTGGTGCGAATAAATATATTTCTGGGGCGAAAAAATACATTGTGATTAGCAATTGCATTTTTGAGGTGAGCAATGTAATTTCTGGAAATATATTTTCATGAAAAAGCTATAATTGACTTAACAGTTTGATTCCAACATAAAATTCTTGTCTAAACCTTTTACAATTTGTTACAGATCATCATCCTGCGACTCCTACTTCGAGCCGTGGCAAGCAGAGCTCGCGGACATGAGACTGCGTCTGTCTCCTCAAGAGAGAGATCACCACATGTTCAGTGAGGAAGACGATACGCTGCTGCAGGTCATGAACGCACAGGTAACTATTCAGGACTCCTTATTTGACTTAGCCATCTACACAACGAAGAAGAAGAAGCTATTGAACTCACGGTACTACCCATGGCAAGCAGCGATAGTTCAGTTGGAGACCGTATGACTGCGAAATCAAAGGTCTCGGATTCGAACCCATGGCACACACCTCTGTCAATCTCTGTATTTATCATATTAATTATCGCTCGCTAACGGTGAAGGAAAACATATTAAACTACGCTGGCCAATTGCGGATTGTTACTTCACACACCCCCGAGCACTTTTTATGCACTCTAAGGCATGCAAGTTTCCTCCTTAAGATGGTTACCCATCCACGGCCATATCTAAATAAATGGATGACATAATTGTATTGTTCACAGGATTCCCTCTGCTCCACGCCACCTGAGTCAGGGCTATGCAGCGCTGAACCGTCGCCACGAAGGAACCTTCGCGTTGATATCCATGCTGCCAGTGAACTGGCTGAACGGTAATAAATACCTTTGCAAATAACACGAAATTATTTATTTTTAACTTTAGCAAGCAGCTCGAATATTCGTTTTTTGAAAAACAGCGAGTAAAATTCGATTTTGTTTCTAGTAATTTTAGTAAGCAAAACTCGATTTTACTTCGAGTGTGCTCTCGCGCAAAGCAAAGTTGAGTATTGCTCACTGCTCGCCTATTCGAGATGTTGAGGTGAAAAGTTGTATGTGCAACACGAGATCAACGTTATTTATATCTTGCTTTTCAATCCCTCACTACGCTCAAGATTTTAAAAAGAATACTATAGAATATTTTGCTTATTTGGAATTCAAAATGAGCACTCGAAGGAAATACGAGCTTTGCTCTCTGGTTCCTCAAATTAACGACATAAAGAAATATTTATTATTCTATAACAATTAAAAAAAATATGAGACTGCACCCCGGGCAGTTGCTTTAGCCAACAAGCTACAGTCGCCTCTTGACAGGACCCCTAATTTCTCAACTGTATGTTACGTTATTTCGAGACTGAAATGCTATGAAAAATAATTAATCAGAAGTTTAATGCATGTATAGTATTTTATTAATATAATACATTTTGCAACGTTTGTTCACAATACTGCAATAATGGAAGACATTAAAAATGGCCGGAAAATCTTTGTTTATTTAGGTTAATAAAAAAAAAATTTAAATTGGATTTTTTTACATTAGATAGAACGCCTGAAGCAATTACACTATCTAATGGTCCCAATGACAACGCCAAACACACATTCACTCACACAAGCACACCCAGTCTCAGAACAAATAATTGCGGTACACAGAGATTTGTCCCGTGTGGAGATCGAACCCACAACACCAGATTTATTTGATTCGTATAGTTCGTTCTTAAACTGTTCTTTTGATTCCAGACGACGCGCAGCTCTGGAGGAGCAGCTCTCCCAAATAGGCTTCATCGACGGCGAGTCCCCCCGCGCGCGTCCTGCCCCGGAGAAACGACACTCGGTCAGAGCCGTGTCTCCTCAACATAACGACGTCATTGCTAAAAGGTAAGGCACACATGTATGTACAATAAAATAAAATATAAAATAAAAGCCTTTTTCTCACACCAGCACGAACTACATCATTTGCTTGAGTGAAAAATTTTAGTTCGTGACCTCTTAAATCTTTCGCTTGCGAAGTAGTCTTTATTAGCATCGCTCGCTACGCTCGTGATTGTCCATAAAAGAATTAATTAAAAAAAAAAACGCTCTTATAAATAAACCAAACCAAAGAAAATTAAATAATAGTTTTAAAAAACTAAAAAAAACGCTTTTAAAGTACTTCTAACTAAAAAGTGAACAATAATTCCTAATACAAGCTGAAAATGGTAATGAACAAAAAATACTAGTATTATTGTGAAAAAGCGTGGGTTGCTCGATAGACGAAAAATATGGCACAGAGCGCCCCACGCTTTTTCACAATAATACTATTATTTTCTGTTTGGAAACTTACAATAGCAGCACGGAGTTGGAATTGTGCACGGTGGATGGCGATAGGCTCACCCCCTCTCCCATGGTACCTAAACATAAAAGGTGAAATGTAGGTGTTGTACATCTCTGCCACACCCTTCTGAGTAATATAGGTGTGATGTTCTAATTATGTTTTTTTATGTTAATTAAGTTATTTTTTTTGTATGTTATTTAACTTATTTTTCTTTGTCCACAGACTATGCAAAGACCGCGACAGTCCGATGGCATCTCTGGCCGACTTTCCGACTTCCCTGGGCAGTGTCAAACTCAGGTAACAACTATTCTAACTTTTATATGTACTTATCTTTATATAAATACTTCTATATACATATTTATTATAATGCCTGTTACACGGTAACCGAATATACTTTCTATATAAATATTAAGACAACCAGCCTTACAATTCTTTAACCAAGCACAGCTTTCCATTCTTGAAATTTCGATTCGACTATAGTCGAAATAGTCCAGTTTGCTCCTCTAGCGCTGCCGTGGCTCTTTGTTCTATATAAATAATAATAATATTAAAATAAGCTAGACGTCGCGCGGAGGTGACGACACGCGAATAACAGCCCAGTTGATGAATCTACGTACTAAATTCGAAACTAGTCGGCATATCCCGGCTAAAGTAACGTGAGTAACCCGTATTCTCAATAATAATGTCTTCACCTCACGTCGGTTTTAATAATATTAATATAAAATAATTTGGATTTTTTTCATTAGATAGAACGCCAGAAGCAATTACACTATCCAATGGTCCCAATGACAAGGCACACACATTCACTCACACAAGCACACCCAATATCGACATACAGTGAAGGCTATCGTTTTTTGTCTCACCACGTGGCGCCACTGTAGAGTAAGGTCTGTCAAAATTTGTTGACATACATTGATTTATTTGTACCTACCTACCATTGGGTTTATACGTTTTTATAGAGGCACAGTTCCTTAGTGCGTTTTGAAGACAAACATTTTGGAGCAAAAATTATTAAGTACGGATTTTTTGTTCCAATTTCAAGTGGAAACATGATAACGTCCGTCTCTCTTGCTCCCGTGCCTTATGTACAAGTGCGTTCTCTATCGCTCTTAAAAAGTTTGTCTTCAGAACACCTTAAAGAGCTGTGCCTCCTGCAGACACTTATAAACTCAACAACAACGATTCCCTACGTCCGGCGCACCCTGGACAATTCGCGAGTTCTCCAAAGCGAATTGGCTTATCCTTTCACCACGATGGCAAGTCAAAATAAAATTTGACTCAGCCATCGACACGACGAAGAAGAAGAACTCAATGACTGCAAATTTTGACATTTCGGAAACCTCACGCTACACAAGCACCCCCTAGCGGCGAATTCATACGCGATAGCCCTCATTTTGTCATGTTTTTCAGACAGATATATTAGTCTCTCGGAAATTCCAGGAGCCTGCCTTGACTAAGTCTGGTCTATGACGTAGCTTTCAAATCAAATCATTATTTCCATGGGCCCCAAGGGGCGCTTGAACACGTCAAAACAAACATCAAAATACAAAAATATAAAATTATATAAGGTAAGAGTGCCGCGGCATGCGGCCAGCACTCCTGCTGCACGAAAGGCCAAATTAATAATTAATTAAAAATTAATCCAAGTACCAGCTCCGATGGGTATTGCATCATGAGAAGTGCTGGTGAGAAACTTATGTGCACCATCTTTTCAAATAATTCATACAATATTTGACATGACATGACAATATCAAGATAAAAACATCAATTTCTCTTGTATTACGATGTTTCTTTGTTGATATTTACGTCATAGTCGAATCTCAATGTCAGGAGTGGGTTACCGTGCTAAGGAGACAGTTAGAACTCCATAGGCTTCAAAAACCGACGTTTTCATTTAGAGAAATACATTTTATAGAACCATATCTAATCTAATACCATAACATTATAATTCGATCTTTGGGATGGGATGGGATGAGTTATTTTCAAAAAAGTTGTAACAGGCATAAAATAATATATTGTTTTAAATTTGTGTGAGCTATTGTTTTCGTATCAATGTATAGATTCTATGGATTGATGACTAAACTATCATTTTACGAATCTTAAATAAAGCTGATGTGCAGTGGGCCAAGCAATTAGGTATGCAGGGCAAAAACTTCTACGCCACAGTGAAAACTGACTGCAATAGATATGCATGTGTGAATTACATATTTAATAAGTATATACTCATTATTTAGATATGTAACTCACTAATCCAACTGGTGTGGTAAGTCTTTACTGTGACTAAGAAGTTTTTGCCCTGCACATCTTACCCGTTGGCCCTCTGTACCAAAAAGCGTTATCTCAATTTAAAATAACGCTTCAGGGTTCAGAATTATATATCCCTCTATATCTTAGAATAAATTATAGTTAAGTTAAAGTTTATATTTTGATTAATATTAAAACATAAATATCTTTCGACAACACAGTATAATAATATAATTATTATGGCAGTACTTCATTTCTGACTTAAGAAAAATTTCAATCATCGATCCACCCAAAAATAAATTTATTAACCTCTAAATTTCATGCTTACACTCACACTAATATTTCAGAGAACGAAGCTCGCCACGAAAAGCCAAATCCACTCGATACAGTGCCATGCACCTCGACACAGACAAACAAACAAACCGACTCAGTTGGCACGGGAAAGATGGCCATTCCACACTTATAAAGATTGACTGGCCCAACGAAAATTCTGTTAGCACTTTGACTACATCAACTATTAACTCTAGTCCCATAACCCCAGTCACTCCTGTATATGACCCGCTAGAATCAGATTCAGAGGTTAGCGAAACAAACAAACATACAATACAAATAAAATCTGAGGACTGCGAGAATTGCAAAGAAGAGAAATGTCTAAAATGTGAACTCAAAGCAACTGACTACGAAAACCTCAAAGATTTTGCTGAAAATCTACATGACAGTCTTGAACATAGTCCGGGACATTCCACTGATATAAGTTACCATAACTTAAATAGACTATCTGCTGTGTCAAATTCCTCAAATTCTGAGACGGATAAGAAAAAAGATGAAAACGAAGCTATGAAGGTCATGACGTCGTCACATGAAAGTTCCTCTAGCTTCTCCAATGTTAGCTTAACGAAAGGGGATGAACTCTACGAATGCTACAACTTTACCAGACCGAATTATATCAACTTACAATCTTCTAGTACCAGTAAAAGTTCCCCCGGATCTCCTTTCAAGAGTCCTCTAAAATCTACCATAAGTATCACATTCAGATCTCCAACGAAATCCAAATTTGAGGAGACTCCGACTAATGATAGAGATTCAGTTTATGAAGATATTGATTTAGAAAAGAATCTATCCATAGTCGAAGAAGCTACTGTACCACAAAGTGATGCTTGTTTGCCTACCCAACAAGCTTGTCAACCTGATGATAACTTACAAGATCTAATAATACTAGAAACGCCAACTGAAACTAATTTAGACGAAGATGTTGATGTATACAGTCAAGTCAAATTCTTCAAGAAGAGTATAGATGAAGTGAATGCCATGTTACTACCTGAAGATCGACACTATGAGAACATAGCGTTTGATAAACAAAATGACTATGAAAATATTAATGTAGATACCCTTAAAATTAGCGACCAAGATCTTGAAAGTAATGAAATGGACAACACTAAAGATGGGACTGAAAATGGCAATTTTAAAAGTATGAACGTTAGAGAACTTGCTATTCGGTTCGAGAGTCCAACGGAGCAAAAATCTCAGTTCATGTTCGACAAATTCAAAGCTGAAATCAAGTACCCCAGCTTAGAACGTAAAGACGAAAAGCGAGTGATAGAAGTGAAAAACTCAGATTTTAAACCGCCAAGCTCACCGAAATCTTATAAACTATCCAAAAATTCCGCCAGGTCCTTAGACGAAAACGCTTTTATCAAAGAGTTTGGTAACGAAAGGCATGATAGACGAAAAAGTCTCGAAGTGAAAACGTCAAGTAAAAAATTACCTGATTTGAATCTAAATACGGACGATCAAGATAATAAAGTGATAATAACTCCTACATCAGAAAACAAAATATCTTTGATACAACGATTTGATCGTCCTGACTTAAAAAGTTTAATAATAGACGATAAGAAGTTGAGTCGGGAGAGAATAGAGAAATATAAAGAAGAACGAAGAAACTTTCTCCGCGAGAAGTACAGCTCGCAATCTTTTCGAAGTAACCCAGAACAACTAACAAGAATAAAGATAAGAAAAGATAGAGAAGACAAGATAGAATGTGAAAGACTGAAGGAAGATGTGCACAAGTTTGAGCGAAGGAATACGGTGGACCTAGGCTCTAGGATGAGGTTTAGCCTGGCTAAGAGCAGTAATAATCTGGAGGCTATACACTCGCCGGGGTCGCCCGAGAGGGAATTTGAAGATAGGAGGGACTTTGAAGATAGAAGGGACTTTGAAGACAGGAGGGAATTCCAAGATAGGAGAAATTTCGACAGGTGAGTTTTGTACTAGAAGTATAGTGTGACATTTTAACTGTTATTTTGCTATAAATAATATTTGAACATTTGACCGTTATAATATTATGTGGAATGGGCATCCCCTATTTTCTATTTTAATATAGGATGTAAATATGAATTAGAAATTGTATGGTCGATTTTAGAAAAAAAGTGGTTTTGGTCCTATTAGGACATAGGTTAGGTTTGATTGTGACCAACGAGCGAGCGTAGCGAGCGTGCCGCGGCAACGGTCGGCGAGTTCCAGAATAAATATGGAAAAAGACAACATTTTTTATTATTTTAATCACATTTAGCACATTATGTGGTAATTATTTATCATATTCACCGTAAAAAAGATATAGACTAGAACAGTTGACTCATTGCGATCAGTATTCTATTAAACCTATATAAGATATTATATAGTAAGTTTCAGTAAACTATATAACTTTTTAAATACTTGCTAAAGACTTGTCACACTATACTTGTTTTTTTTTTGTTGTTGTATTTTTTTTTAAGCGTAATTTCTTTTTGTGTGTACATGTAACAATTAATTTTGCACAAAATTAATATCTGTTTTGTACAGTTTTTAAATTATCTTGCAGTGTAGATTATTTGTACTGGCTCGTCGGTTAGTGGTTAGCGTTTGCGGTCTCTCACCGTGAGGTCACGGGTTCGATTCCCGGGTCGTGCAGGAGTGCTTTTTGGAATTGTTTCGCCAGCAAATTTTTAATAACAGCACGATTGGAATTGTGCACGGTGTATGGCGATAGGCTCACTCCCTATCATATGGGACCTAAACATAACAGGTGAAATGTAGGTGATAAAGATAAAGATAAATAAAGATAAATTTGGATTTTTTCTACATTAAAACGCCAGAAGCAATTACACTATCCAATGGTCCCAATGACAAGACCAAATACACAGATTCACTCACACAAGCACACCCAGTCTCAGAACAAATATTTGCGAATTACACAAAGATTTGTCCCATGTGGGGATCGAACCCACAAAACCAGTGCAGTGGAGAGCGGCGAGGCGACCGCTTAAACCACTACACCACACGTGCAGACAAACACCTTTGTCATACCCGGGATCTTGTTATACACTGCTGACATTAATAAAATATTTTTAAGTATCTATAATGCAAATTGAAAGTATTAACATAATTATTAAATATATCAATTTTATTCCAGACAAGAAAAAGTGTCCCCATCCTACAACATAAGGGACATGACAGCGATATTCGAACAGAAGTCTCATCAGAATACAGGGTGATTGTTATTCACCAACTAATTGTAAGATTTACCATTACTTGTGGAGATATATTGTGGTAAGCGGGCATGGGTGTAGCCAGGAGGGAGTTCTCGGGTCCAAATCTCTCCGAAATGTCTTGAAATGCTTTGTAAGTGTTTCTTGCACTATCCCCCTTTCTCAAGATGGAATCTCCCCCTAAATTAAATCCTAGCTTACTTTAAATAATCTGTTTTTGTTTTTTTTTTCTATCTACAAAAATGACTTAAACCAAGTAAGGTTCGTCTAGCTAAGGTATATATATACCAATGACACTGGCACAAAAATGGTTGAGGAATTTCGAGTCTAGCAGCATACGAATCCATGGCTGAATTGGCAAAGCACCTGGGGCGTTTACCCGAGGGGTGCAGGTTCGAGTCCTGCTGGATTCTTAATTTTTAAATCTTATTATTGTGTAAATTATTGACAGAGTTATTAAACGCTTTGACGTCATATAATATTATTAACAATATTATCAGTTTTAACAAGTAAAAGCTTTAGAAAAACCAGTCAATGTGTGAAATACTTTTCAATAGTACTGGGTGTGTGCCTTTTGGCGTTAATTGGTGCATTAATATTGACTATGTATTGTTTTAATGTACAAAACAATATATTGTTTTTTTTTATAGCATTTAGCTATGCTTAGCAAATTATACTAAGAAAAAAAACATACAGTTGAGAAATTTAGGGTTCTGGCAAGAGGCGACCGTAGCTGGATGGCTAAAGCGACTGCCCGGTGTGCAGTAAGGTCGCAGGTTCAAATCCTGGTCCCATATCTTTTTCAACTGTTTCTTAGTAAAATAATATATATTCTTACCAAATTTATACTCAAAAATGTCACAAATTGGAAAATTCTCATTATTATTTGTTCACCACAATATCTCTCCACATCTAACAATTGTTATAATATTGTATATTAACAAAATGAAACTCATTTTTATTGTGAAAATAATGAAGTTAAGATATTAAACGCTATGTGTACAGTTAAAGAAATGTACCTATACAGGGTGGAGTCTACAAAAGAACCGATCAACAAGAGCAATTTTGATTATAATTAAAATGGCAAAAACGTTTTTTTTAAATCTATGTTAATAGCTAGAAATCAAAACCGTTGCTTTTGGACAATAATACTTGTAGGTTAAACACCTTTCTATGGTGTGGCTAATAAGAAACTATTTTTGTTTTCGAATTTTTCCTTTAGGAAATTCTCAGGAGTCTGAAATTTTGATCGGTGGATGACAATAGGTTCAACTCCTATCACATGGCTCCTTAACTTAACAGGTGATATTTCTGTAACTGTACACATATTAAGTAACTAAGTAGTCATTGTTACGTTATTTTATTTATTGATTTTTAACTAATATTATAATTTTTGATTTAATTCATCACATACGGTGGGGAACCTCCACTTTGAGTATTATTATATTTTATGTAAATAAATACAATAAAATCTCAGTAGGAATCTCATACTCTGGTTTCTAAAATAACAAAAATGCTGGAAGTTATTTTTTTTTATATAAATGGTTAAAAAAATCCTTTGACAAAAGTGTTACGAATTTTTCCGTTAGGAAATTCTCAACGGTGTCGAAAAATTCAGGTCCTAAAATTTGTTTTGTGAAATGTGAGTGTGGCTTTAAAAATTGTATGCCTAAAGAGTTGGGATTTTTCACGTCAGGAAATTCTGAGCTGCACATTGTCTAAAATTTCAGGACCTGAACTTAATTTGGTGAATTGTGGGTGTGCTCTAACTATGCCGCACTTTTCTGTGTTTTTTTATGCCATTTTCGTAAAAAAAATGTTGTACGATATTTGTTAGTAGCAATGTTTGTTGGATTGATTTTTTCTAAGGTTGTAAGAATCAATACAACTTTATGAGACCATTGAACGCAATACAGGGTGGATATTAAGGCAGTTATTGATACCACAGACTTTAGACGTGTTTGGTCCATTTTTTAAATAAAAAAACGAAAAGTTTTTTTCGTAATTTTAATTTTAACCAATGGAAATTAATGCTAAAATGTGTTTCAAATAAGTGAATTTTGACAAGGTTTCATCTCAACAATTTGTGAAGATTATACAAATAAAATAATCCTTAAAAGCATTGCCACTGCAAACAGTGTTGCCATATTGAAGAAAGAAATATAAAAAATAAAATGCATTTATTACTATATTTTTGTAAGCGACTATTTATTCTTTATAGATAAATGCTCTGGAATATAAACGTTTGAATGATATTTAAAAGATAAAAGAGTATTTGGCGCCGGTTTCACCAGTTCCTGATAAAGTTTTAAATACTTAACCGCCTGATAACTCTATACAAATTTGACATTTTATCTGTCAAAAGGTTTTGAATTGCCTTATCAAGGACTTGTCAGGAATCTGTGAAAATGCCCCTTTATTTGCGCATTACAAGTTGTAAGAATAATTTATGAACCTAATAAGATAAGCTTAATCGGCCTGATCTATCTTACAGGTTAAGCAATGCAAAACGTGGTCGGCCGTTAGATAGGTGACCATCTTAACAAAATGAGTTTTCTGCCCTCGGTCCCGGCTGCCATTTGAACTTGACAGTCGTTACGGGTAGTCAAATTCAAATTCAAATTCAAATCATTTATTTTCATAGGCCCCAGGAGGCGCTTGGACATGTCAAAACATTACAAACAAATGAGGTAAAAATAAATTATAAGTAAAACTAAATTATACTAATTACAATGATTTGAATAACCGGGGCTTAGATTAATTTTAATCCAACTGTTTAGAATCAGATTAAAATCAAACCAAGTACCAGCTCCGATGGGTATTGCACTATGAGAAGAGCTGGTGAGAAACTCATGTGCACTATCTTTTCAAATGAAATGAATAAAATATAACTATATTATATTACTATTATATATATAATTTGTCTGCACGTGTGGTGTAGTGGTTTAAGCGGTCGCCTTGCCGCTCTCCACTGCACTGGTGTTGTGGGTTCGATTCCCACATGAGACAAATCTTTGTGTGATTCGCAAATATTTGTTCTGAGACTGGGTGTGCTTGAGTGAGTGAATGTGTATAATATTTGGCCTTGTCATTGGGACCATTGGATAGTGTAATTGCTTCTGGCGTTCTATCTAATGTAAAAAATCCAAATTTATCTTTATAACAATTATCATACAGAGGCTAGAAAATCTGACAACTAGTCCAACAAAAGAATTGTATCACCTCGTACCTTATTGTGGAGGTCTGAAGCAGTAGCTACAATTAATGTAGCCACCTACTGGGCCGGGGTGGTATACAAACTTTGACTATTAACTCGTAAGAAGAAGAAGTATTCAAATACTGATATTCAGCTGAACCCGTTAAGACTATAGGCTGACCGTTTAACTCGCCCTCGCCTGCGCGGTACAGGAGCGCGGGGGAATGACGACAAAGGGGACTGAAACAGCTGCGGGCGGTGGGCAAATTTTTGTAATTGTTCATTTCGTTGGCTACATGGGTAGCGATCGCATGTGTTGACTGTTGCAGACACCTTGTGAGAGGTACACATGTAATTAATTATCTCAAGATGAATCTAAAATCTTCGGACATATAAAGTAAACAGTCAGTGCAAGCAAATGGTTTTTAACGTATACGAATATTATAGAAAAAAGAAACTGGACCCAAAAAACGTTTTGACTTTCTTACGATTTAATTATATGTTTAGATAACAAATAGTATAATAGTTTATTCCCAATTATTTTATTTACGTACATAAGTTCATTAAAATTTTGTATCTTCTTAACTATTTTTCATTTGATAAATCACTATTTCTTTTTTCCTATGATGTCACATATCTTAGGAAATATCTTGGTGCATTTCATCTCCTGTATGTTTCATTAAGTGCGCCCACCGCCCGCAGCTGTTTCAGTCCCCTTTGTCGTCATACCCCCGCGCCCCTGTACCGCGCACGCGAGGACTCAGTTAAACGGTTAGCCTATAGAAGACGAGCCCAATGTAATTAAAAAAAGCTCGGAACCGCGATGATAACGTTATAAATTATGAAGTTATTTACAACTTGTAAGAGCTGTAATATATAGACAAACATAAACGGTCATATATTTTTGAATATCATTCAAAAAACAGCTTCTCTGTATATAAATATGTAACAATCGCACCTCCCTTTGTATAAATCGGTAATATTGTCGAATGCATATCTAGTATTATAAGCCTGAAATACAAGCATTCTCACGCGGTATCGCCTGCGTGGTACCTCGATAAAATATAGCCTATATTACTTACGAATAATCTAGTATTCTAATGGTGAAAAATACTAAAATGGGTCGGATAGTTTTGAATTACTAAATCAAATCAAATCATTTATTCGCTATCAATATGGGTTAAATAGGTCTTATAAAATATAAATGGTACACATATCGACCATTATTAGCATGCGAAATTATACATAAGCACAGAATAATCAAATACAAATACAAATACTTTATTTGTCAAAATGTGGTTTTTTACAGGTGTTATGGTACAATAATTTAGTTCTACACTTTTGCCATGTAATATTATGGCATACAAACATAAACTTAATTGTAATATTATGGCATACAAACATAAACTTCATTAACATTTCATTCAAGGATTTAAAATTCATATAAATTTTATAATAATATAATTAACACACTGAGTCATAATAGTCATTGATTACATTTTTTACATAATTAAAACAAACAACTATAAAAAATACTGAAATTTTAATTTAACTAATTATTTCAACTTAGAATTTTATACTTTAGCCATAATTGCGTAACACTCATACAAACACAAATAATTTAGCATTCTAATAATGAAGAAATTCTTGAAATCGGCCCTAATTTTGTTTTAGTTATTTAACAACAATAAAAAATACTGAAATTTTAATGTTAAATAATTATTTCAACTAAGAATTCTATAGTTAAAACATATTTGCGTAACAGACAGACCAACACAAAGATTTATGCTTAAAATTATGGCTTGGGTCTTCTATATGACGAATCCGCCTTGCTTACCCGTAAAAATCTATTGATATCTTTTATAGCAATAGTATTTTTCACGTAGCCTTTAAACCTAAATATAACTGGTGAAATTCTGATTAATATAGATGCAAAGTTGTATGTACCACTAAAACTAAATATGCATTCGACAAAAATAATAAATATACAGACAATAAATAAAAATAATCAAAT
The DNA here is from genome assembly GCA_905147285.1 of Hypena proboscidalis. NCBI lineage: Eukaryota > Metazoa > Arthropoda > Insecta > Lepidoptera > Erebidae > Hypena > Hypena proboscidalis. The sequence continues at coordinate 7,785,871 of LR990156.1, forward strand.
TCTTATTCAAAATTAAATCTTTTGCTTCGATAAAATCAACATTTAAATAAATAACTTAGTGTTTTTAGCTTTGATGTCAGTCCTGTGCGCTTAAAACGTTACTGCTCGCTCCCGTGGGCTGTAAGCGTGATGGTATATAGCCTATAGTTTTCATTAATAATTCAAAGTCCATCAATTTTTATCAAATTCAAGAAATAAATAGCCTTTTCAAACAAACCGTCACATTGAAGCTTAAAATCATAGTATAGTTTGTATCCTACTTAAGATAGGTACAAATGGATGAACGTGACGTCACGAAATGACGTAACATACATTTGAGAAATTGGGTTCTGGCAAGAGGCGACCGTAGCTGGTTGGTTAAAGCGGCTGCCCGGTGTGCAGGCTGCAGGTTCAAATCCTGCCGGTCCCATTTTTTTTTTAACTGTTTCTTAGTATAATTTGCTAAGCATAGCTATATGCTATAAAATAATCCGTAAGAAGTTAAAATCATCGGTCAGAAGTGTAGTTTGGGGTTTTTTTGTCAGGAAATTCTATGTACCAACACATAGTCTAGAATTTCTAGCGAGACCTTAATCTAACTAGTGAATATTTGGGTGTGTTCACCTCTGCTGCACTATATAAGCGGAATGTTACGTAGCATTCGACGGAATAAAAGTAAATTGGTTATCTGTGGCCTAAATCTGTCAAAGTAATTTTTTTTTCTCTATTTATTTTTAGGGACTTTTATACAAAAGTACATGCTAGTCCCATCGGACCATACACTAATAAAAACTTAACTAAATCGTAACATAACAAACATGTAAATACTGATAGCAGCTTCAGAACTAGGTGCAGACAATATAATAATATGATGAAACATCCCTATATCTTGTATATTTAAATTTAATGCCTTTAATAATTTTCCTCTGGCAGATTGGAATCTGGTGCATTCCGTAAATAGGTATCTATCTCAAAGTATAAATAAAATGATTTTTTTATTTGAAACTATGTCGTTTTAAGTACGCAAGACTGACATTATAGCTGTTTTGTATCTAAATTATACAAAATTGATTAGCAGTTAAAATAATCAAGTTGGATTTAGCCCTGATTCCACCAAACTTATTAAACTACGATTTGATTAATACCCGTCTTTCATCTCACTTTCTCATTCCATCTTTGTATGGAACAGAGAGATGTAAAACTGTGGCTTAGCGATAAACGTTGGTTTAACATGGTGAAATAGACAGAGAAAGTATAATTGATATCATGAATCATGAATTATTTTGAGATACCTCAAAATCGACCAGTCGCATTTTAATTTGATTGCTAATCAATTTAAAATATACAAATATTTCTTCCATAAAAATATCTAATGCTAACTCCGTGTAAGATATGTGTACTGTGTGAAAATTTGGTAAAATTCTCTATAAAAGTTCACTGTGCCCACTAGATGGCGTTAATATAACAGGAGAAATTTCGGTGTTATACATTTCTGCCACATCCTTCTGAGTATAACATAGTTCACATATTCTTCCACAATCAGACTGTGACATTGCCAAATGTTTCCCTTCAATAATACTATTGTAATAAAATTTGTATTTAAATTATTTAAGCTAAATATAAGTCTTATACTAAGCTATTGAACATATTGATATAAAATTGTAAAACTTGTATATTACGGGGCAATGATTGAGTTTGGTTAGTTTTTATTATGGTAGAGCTCTTGTGAACGAGATCGAGGGCGTTAGCACCACCGTCTCACCTTTGACCGCCAAATAGTAGTATTAGCATTACTGTGTCGGTTTGGTGGTGAAATTACTGCCATATGAGGCATAATACCGTAGTCCTCAGCTACAGTGATGCATCTACAATCTGCTTTTGTGGATAGTTGATGTTTTCGGACTATAGTTACTATCAGGTGAAATATATGTATGAAGGTTGAAAATCATTACAATTATTATTTTTTTGATCATGATTACTAAAACTGGCGGCTGGGCCGTTAGTAATCGGATAAATAAGTTGATAAGACTCGAATTTATAAATGTAATATTACATTGACTATCGTGATGAATCTCCGATTTGGTTGACCACCAGAGGGCGCTCACGCAACTCAATTATTTTTTTGAAGTGTTGACAAATTACCAATATTTAGGTATCGTTTATGTTATAATTATTATGTTAATTAAAATACTCGTAATATAGTCTGTTAAGTTAATATAGTGCATAATTTATTATTTTGTATATTCACCTTGAAGTCTTAATTTTGTTAATTATTCTTGATTTTTGATATGAATATGACGTTCCATCATCTCTACTTACCCTCATGGGAATTACGGCTATTAAGGTATGCTTGACCAAACTCAGTCTTGCCCTGGAGTTTGTAAACCTGAGCTTTAAAGCGTTTCCACTTATGAGAGCTGTTTGTACGCCAGGGGGCGCCACATGTGTGTGGCTGTTAGCCAACTTCACCGCTAGGTGCCGCCGCTTTGTACGTGGCTAAGAGTTTGACTACAGTTGGAGCCACTTGCATTGGTCCAGCTACCTGTATTTACATGGTGTATTATAAATATTTGTTTAATTCAAGCTTGTAGTGTAGGATATGAGGAAATAAAAGTATTACGGACATGTTTTGGTGTTTAATTTTTGTATTTGGCCTTTTGAAATCCTATCACAGCAACTCGTGACTGACTGAAAATCTCGACAATGGCACTTGTCTGACACTCTTGGTAGTATTCTAAAAAACATAAATAATAGCAGCCCTGTATCTAATACATGTCCCACTGCTGGGCTCGGGCCTCTTCTCATGATGAGAAGGGTTAGGCCATAGTCCAACACGCTGGCCAAGTGTGGATTGGTAGACTTCACACTCCCTCGTGCACTTTTTAGACACTCAGGGATGCAGGTTTCCTCGTGATGCTTTCCTTCACCGTTAGCAAGCGACAACTTCTATGACAAATACACACATATCTTCGAAAAGACGAATCTTAACGATTTATTGACAGAGGTGTGTGCCGTGGGTTCGAACCCGAGACCTTCGACTTAGCAGTCCTACGGTCTCCCACTCGGCTATCGCTGCTTATCTACAAAACATAATTATGTAAAAACCAGACATTTAAAAATAAGTGGTGTGTTTAATACCTACCGGTACCTGCTCAGGCAACACAGTGACAAGTGTAACAAATACACAAAAACGCGGATATTGTAAGTACTTGAGTCACTACTAAGTAACATAAATTTAAATATCTATGTTTCCACTTAAAGATCCCGTTTCATTCTGGTCACTACTTATTATTATGTAAAAAAATTCATTTATTACCACTTCAAAATCGTCGTCAGATATCAGATTATACGTTAATTTTAAAAATCTTAAACTGTAATATTGACAGTCCTGAGTTATTGTCCAATTTTTTCTTAAATGTACCAAACAAATCAACACGTTCTTATATTCCATTGCGGATTCCAGATGCTTCAACTAATTACAGGCAGAATAGTTGCGTTGTGCGTGCGAGCAGATACTTTAATAAAGTGAGTAAGCAGTTCGATATCGATCCATTTACAATAAGTTTGTCTGCGGCAAGAAGACGGTTGAGTCTCGAATTCTTTAAATGAGTGGAGTATCATATTTCTTATTTTTTTATGTTGTGTTATAGGTATTTCTATTTTATTTTTATTTTAGTTTCTTCATTTAAATCGCGCCCTAATTATAAGGTTATGAGCAAGCGATGTTTGCATTAGTTTTGTTCGCACCAAATTTTTATACAGTCACTAGAAGCGAAAACTTGTTATTGGCTTTATGGTTCCTAAACTTATTGTTATTTAAGTTATACTAGCTGTAAGTTTTCCGTATGATAAATAAATAAATAAATAAGGATTCGTCCTATTAAAAAAAAGCTTTGTCTGGACGGTCTGAGATACATGGTCTCCATGCTAAGACAGTCGAGTATCGTGTGGCGAAATCGACATGTGACGTCACATTTTTATTGAACTGGAACAGATATACCGCTATATATATTATGTGATGCATGAAACTTATTTTCTTCACTACTGAAGTCTTAAAAGAGGTTGTCTGTTGTTTGCCCGAAGAATATATGCCATAATATTCATATGCCCGAATTTCATTTGCCCGAATGTTTTGTTTACCATAAAAGACATGTGACATACTGTTATTTGCCCGAACATTAGATTTCATAATGATTCGAATGCCATACGTATTGTTTTCCATACTTTCAATTGCAATAATATTATTTGCCCGAACATTAGATTACATAATGATTCGAATGCCATTCGTATTAATCCATACATATAATTGCAATAATATTATGCAACAGAATTTTCAAACGCCATACTAAATTAATTTCCAATCTATCTAAGGTATGTATTTGCTCATGAAATTTTAACAGGCGCTCTAAAATTATTTAAAAACTTAAGTAATTACAAATTAGTGGGTAGGAAAAATATTTGTAGGCGATATTTATTGACAAGAGTATAACTGGATATAAATAAAGTATGATTATAGTATTAAAATTGATTTATTTCTAATACCTACTTATCACTCTATTCAGTCCAAGTCGCTTCCGTACAAATTTAACCTAACGCCTTTGTCCTAATATTTAAGCGATTGTCTTTCATGTTTCTAACCTAACCTAACCTATTATTTTTTATAATTATTTTAACCTATTTTACAAGGAATTTTGGTAGGAAATGATGTTATGGCATATGATAGTTACGGCTTACAATGATTATTCTGGCACTTCGCCGGCCGCTGCCGCGGCACGCTCGCTTCGCTCGCTCGGCTCGTGCGTTGTCTTTCATGTTTCTAACCTAACCTACCTATTATTTTTTATAATTATTTTAACCTATTTTACAAGCAATTTTGGTGGGAATATGATAATTACGGCTTACAATGATTATAACAAATGATGTTATGGAAATTGATTTTATGGGAAACAATGATTATAACAAATGATGTTATGGCAATTAACTTTATGGGAAACAAAGTTTCGAGCACGTGACTAATATAGTAAACAATGAATATGACAAATAAAATTATGAGAAACAATAATATGTCAGGTGAGTATTATAGCAAATAAAATTCGGGCAAATGAAATTCTGGCAAACGGCGGTACACCCTTAAAAGAAGATTCCAATATTTAGTAATAAGACTAAGGGCCTATTTCAGAGTTCCCGGATAGTTCTTATCTGGCCCATAAAATATAACCTGACCGAATATAAAAGTGACAAAAGTATTATTATTGTTGGGACGAGGCTTTGGGTGTTCACGTCGACCTCCGTGGGTCTATTGTGATTGTAGCCTCATTATATAGGTCCTCCTTTAGGCCAATATTCTCCATAGATTGGAGCAGTTACACGAACAATATATTTATTCGCTGGATGAGCATATTACACACATAAATGAAAGTGACAGCTGTGTTCTTTTTTAAGTGTAACTTGTGTCACTTTTAAATCAGTGCCGGATTGGGCTTGTACACAAAACTGCGAATCGGTGCGATGCGAATTCGCAACGCAAAAAACTAAGACGCAAATTGCTGCAGTGCGATTTCATGCGGCACGAGTGACCGAACTGAATGTAACGAATTGACGATGCAAATTTATGCGAATCATTTCGCAAGTTCTCGAGATGCGGCACGCGAGCTCACAGATTTAAGCGATGCGACGTCGCATCGCAGTTTTGTGTACGAGCCCTAAGACCAATTGCTGTTTGAAGCAATCCTCACTTGTGGTGTGTCCTGATTTTCAATCTGCGTAATTTTTCATGGCCTAGCAAATATTTTTTGATGCGGTTTCTTGTGACCCCCGTGTGATCTTTCCGAAACCTCTAACTCTAACTGACTCTAAGTCTTAGAAAAAAAAATCACCTCTGTCCGTGCGTCACTAGTCAGGTTGCACCACTCAGCTAAAACTGAATTCGGGACCTTTCCGGCAGCATATTTTCAAGGTAAATAAATTATGTAAGGATAATAAAAAATTATTCATCTTAATTAGCCTACTTATACCTTTTTTGTACGTTGTTGTTTTTATTTTCTTGTATTGTCTACTTTTTTGTTTAGATTTTTGACTCAAAGCTCAACGGCTTAAGAGATTAGTCCATTCTTGAGTCGTGAAAATGATTCCACTCTTTGTTTTACGACAGAGTATCTTGCATTACTATTAGACATACCTGCACTAAGAAAAGTTGAAAAAGATATGGGACCGGCAGGTTCTGAACCTACGACCATCTGCTCACCGGCCAGTCGCTTTACCAACCAGCTACGGTCGCCTCTTGCCAGGACTCTAAATTTATCAACTATATGTTACGTCATTTCGTGACGTCACGTTCATCCATTTGTTCCTATCTTAACTGTAACTTCGCCATGTTGGCTTGTATCCTACGATACAAGCCAACATGGCGAAGTTACATTCTGCACTAATGTTGTGAAAAATGAGCGTGGATGCGTACGTTATTTCAACTTATTTATTATTTTATAGCATTTAGCAAAGTTAGCAAATTATACTTAGAAGCAGTTGAAAAAATTATGGGACGGGCAAGATTTGAACCTGCAACCTTCTGCACACCGGGACCTGTACTGCCTGTATTATTCCGTATATCATGATCCTGCCTTCCTCGTATTGGGTGCGTCCCTTAATCAAACGGACCTTTTTTTTTTTAATAAAATTGAAATTTTGTCACAGTTTTTAGGTAAGAGGGTTAAAAAAAACTCCTTATTTTTATAAAAAGGAGGGTAATGGGGGGTTTTTTTTTATAGAGATTGGTACTGATTAGAGTTGCCAATAAAGCAATAATAAAAAACTATTACAGTGTCAAGTGGGAAATAATTTCCCGACATTTGAATAAGGGTTAACTTACACGAAGCTGCTGTGGGATCTAATTAAAACCAAGAAATAATTGAAACAAGCATTTATTACAATATAATCAGCAGATATACACATACAACTTCCCACGCCGGCTTTGGTCGCGTCCAATAAACGTAAATTTTGACATATTTACAAACGATTCAATAAAAAAATGAATTTTGGTACAAGCATTCACTTTCGCCTGCTAAATTTATATATTAAAAATTATAAAAAAGAACATTAACGGCATTCTTATAATAAACATTATTTTGTAATTTACAAAATGTGGATATTTTAAATTACCAGATTTACTTTACACAATGATATTAAAAGGTTTCAGTAATATATTACAAAAAATAAGCTTAATAAAATGAATAACTTCATAAAAATATCTTACAAATTAAAATATTTAAAGCAAGTTATTCATCGTTTTGCAACATTCAGGCCAAATTTCACCACATCCCGATAAAGTTTCAGATAGTAAACCACCTGATAACTATACAAATTTTATCAAGAACTTATCAGGAGCCGACTGGCCATCTGTGTTCTTTTTATTTCAAATATTATATTTTATTATATTAGTAGTTATTGATTGGTTAGATAATTAATAGTTATAGCAGTTTTCAGCAGGCGAACTCACAAACAATCAAACAAGCGAGGATGAGATCGTAACATTAATTATTAAATAACATCTAGCCACCTTGTGACAGAACTATTTGATAAATTATTATTATTTAAAATTACATACACCGTTACACACCGTAAATGTATTACATAAGACATATTTTTTATAGAAATTGGTACAAGTAGTGTCATTGGTAGTAGTCTACAAGGTTATTTTTACTTAATTATTATAATCATTAACAGAATCTATTCCACTGGTTTTTAAGGTAAAATACGAAAAATAAACATGTTTTCCATTCAATTGCCTAATAGTGTATGAAAATTCAAAATATATTTTTTTTCGTAATATCTAGTAAAATGGATTTGGTTACTGATTCTAAACAAACGGTTTTCAGCTTTTTCTTCTTTTTAGATGGTAAAAATAGCATGCTTAGCAAATTATACTAAAAAACAGTTGAAAAAATTATGAGACCGGAAAGATTTAAACCATCTGCACACCAGGCAGCCACTTTAACCAACCAGCTACGGTCGCCTCTTGCCAGGACCCTAAATTTCTCAACTGAATGATACGTCATTTCGTGACGTCACGTTCATCCATTTGTTCCTATCTTAAGTAGGATACAAATAATGGTAAATACAATGTTGTATGATCTACTAAGCTCGAATTTCACCGATTTTTTAACCCACGGTTGACGCTAAACCCAGAATCCATCTCTTTCCATCTCTCGTTTAATATTTGAACGGGAGAGAGAGATAACAAACCAAAGCTCAGCTGTAAACAGTGGTATAACACATTATTATCCTGAATTTTGACTAATATGAATAATTTCAAGCGTTTATCTGAGATCTTAAGTAATACATAAACGGTATGTTTCCATTCACCTTAGATATAGTACATAGTCATATTGTAATTTAATGATTTTCGATTTTACAATATCGCCAAATTAAAATATATTTTTAAATCCTTACACTTTGGACTTAAGCACACACGGGTATACGTCCCCAATATAAGCTGGTCTCGCATTTCACAAGAATAAAATATAAAATAAATAAATATATATTTCACAATTTCTACACAAACGCCATCTATTCCCAACTAAGCAGAACTTGTACTATGGGTACTAGAATAACTGATACTGATTCATATATACTTTTCTTTTGTAAATACATACTTATTATACATAGAAACACCCAGGCTAAGACAAACCCCCATGTTCACACACACAAAGTGTTTGTCTTAAGCGGGAATCGAACCCGCTACCTCGGCGTCGGCGAAGGCAGCAATGCGAGACCATACTGGAGATGGGTAGCCATGTGTATTTGAAATTTATTACAATTAATTTGACGATATCAATTTTAAACATAAGATTAATATTATTAAATCAGCTGTAGAAATATTAAAATGCCATAATAGTAAACCAGGCTTAGTTCTGATTTCACCAACCTACTAAATATAGTATTAGCATCTCTCTCTCATTCACTGTTTGTAAAGGATAGAGAGATGAATAGCTATAGCTTAGGTTTAAACTTAAGTTCAACACGTTGGTGGAATCGGGCCTTAGTACAAGGTAGAATAACGTTGCACTTTCGCATATTAAATGCTTATATAAAGTTATTAAAGTATAATAATATTCTCTTTAAATAATATGACAGTGAGTTTGTGCGCAGATATTAGTAATTTTACCGTCTCGAGTTTGGTGCCCGGGTCAGTAAGTGTTATTATATTTGCCATTTAGCTTAACTAGTGTCCAATCGATTTTTTTTAAAGGCGTGGAGTCTAAAATTGAATTGTGATTATTTATCGACGTTTCTAGTAAATAGACAAGGTAACTAAAAACTCAACAACCAGATGCCGCTCAAATGGCAATTAACATGTTTTTGTATGAAATCTGTTGATAGTACACTTCTCTATTATATCTGGATATTGATAAATTAATAAAATGTCAATGAGAAAATTTTGTATGAAAAATCTACTCTAAATTTAAACAATAAAAGGTACATGCATATTTTGCGAAAACAGTTGAGAAAAATTAAAATGGCACAAAATTTTATTTTAATTGTAGCAACTTAAAAATCTTTACGTTCTTCACAGTCGTCAAGTAAAAGATAACTGTCAGATAAATTATAACTTGACTTTACATAATTAATATAATCCAAACATAAAATCCAATGTCTCTTTAATATTTTTGTTATATTCTATCCTTTGAGTAACGTTTACTTGACGATTGTAAAACAGGCTCTTTATATATGTTGCTTATATAGACTGTAATTTTAGAGGTCTTTAGGAGTGAGTATTTTATAGAAATAGTACTGACTTAATGTGGGTGAAATACATTTCGACGGTCCCTACGTAAGTACATAAAGACATGTAAAAACGAGGTTTATAGGAGAACAAAAAACGTGTTCAAACTGCTCTAGAACTAATTTGTATGTACAATGTACATGTTTTTTTTCTAAAATGATTTTTTAGTTTTAGAAACTTTATAGTGGTATCAATACATATCAGACATGTCAATGATAGCTTTTTATACGCAGGAAAGAAGAAAACGTTTTATAAAATAGAATATAAATAAAATGTTTTATGAACACGTGGAATTTGTATTTTTTTTTTAATATTTATATCCAGGACTATGTATATGGAAAATCTAAAGCCAATTGAGCAATAAAAAAACTACTGAGGTGTCAAGGGACACCCGGATGGAACGAAGTTTCTTTCGATTAATTAGTAAAGAAATTTTTATTTTTCTAAGTTATAAAAAAAATCTTAATGTGGTTCACCGAATACTCACTCTGTGTGTCTGATGATGTAGCACCGTAGCTGTAACGTAGCATGTAATTACTACGCCGCTACGAGAATTGCTACGAAAAGTGTCGTTACAACTTTTCGTCCCAATTTTTTCCGTCTAGCCCCCTTTCGCAACGCGCGATAAAGAACTTCGTTCCAAAAAATATACCACTTTTGACATGTCTTTATGTACGTAGGGACCATCGATTTCTACCTACCCCTAGGAAAAAACAGTCGTTATATTATTATATTATGTTCTCAACTGTAGTAATTCGCTTACATTAAATTTTATATCTTATAGTTATTATAAATCTTATTAAATTATATCTTATTGGTTAGGCGATGCCTGTAGTTATAATTTTAATAATTGTATGACAAGATATTTGACTGTCCTGGTTCAGTAGTTAGCGTATTCGTCGTTGACGAGAAGGCCTAGGGTTCGATGTCCAGTTCGGACTAAAGTGTAATATAGGATTTTTACGTAAGGAAACTTCCAATAGAAGCATTAAGATGGAATTCTGTGTTGGATGGCGATAGGGTCACCCCCTATCACATGGGAACAGATGAAGTATGGATATTATAAACCTCTGCGAAACCCTTCTGTGATAAATACGAATGTTTGTGAAGATGTGTGTACGTTTGTCACAATTGTCACTATCGCACAAAAACTACTGAATCAATATTGATGAAATTTCGTCCACTACTCAACTCAGCCACCAAATATCACTCAGGTAAAACGTATGTAAAGTATCATGTTTGTATGGAACCATTTCACAGTAAACTTCTCCATCATATATCTCTATGTTGCCATACAATAATAAAAACTACCACCTACATAGAACTGGGTACTTGACTTAAAAAATAATTAATATACAGCTATACAAATGCTTCTAATCTCCATATAAATATTACATTTATTATATTTACTTCTTTATTTATTAATTAAAAGTAATCGAAGCTGCTATGAATCGGGCATGGCTATAAAAAAGGTATATTATTAAATTTAAATAAGCATATTTTCATTACAGATTAAAAAGAATATGCATATAAAAAAAAAGTTAAATAAATTTGTGTTAGAAATTACTAAAGACGCAATAAGAATTTGGTATTTACGTTTGTCAGTAGAGGACAATAATGATATTAAAGAATAGACAAATTATCTGTTCTTTAAAATTCTCTTTTGTAGTCCAGTTTCTGAGGTTCCGTAACCGGACCGAATTAAAAAGTGACACAAGTTACACTTAAAAAAGAGACGTGTCACTTTCATTTATGTGTGTTTATATGCTTATCCTGCCAATAAGATTTACCTAACTCCTGTGAAATTGGGGTTAGATCTTTAGTTAAAATAGCCATGCCTTACAAATACTTAAACTAAATACATTTATTCCAAAAATGTTATATATCACAAACGAAAGATTGGAAGATACAAATTTCACAATATTTTTATTATTTATACAAGTTTTTTTTAAATTCGATAAAAGTACTTAATAATCACATATTATTTAGAAGGCACTTATTATATTTATTTCTTACCTATTATACCTATAAAGGAGGGACAGTTTCGGTATTTGCGACATTATTTTGCGATAAGTCGGCGTACATTTTTGTTGCAATTTTTTTATTTTATACACAAGAGTTTAAATATAATTTAGTCCATATACTTTCAGACTGAAAATTGAAAAAGATATTATTTAAATTAGGAGTTTTTTAACTGATTTAAAAATGAGTCCTAAATAACATTAATAAGAAAGTTAATTATAATATTTAATTATTCATTCACGGCTGAAACAATTATTTTTGATAACAGATACCGTTGTCTATGTACAGTGGGCCAAGCAATTAGGTATGCAGGGCAAAAATTTCTATGCCATAGTGCAAACTGACTGCGATATGCATGTTTGAATTTCATATTTAATAATTGTAACATACCAACTATTTAAATATGTAACTCACTTGTCCATAACTGGTGTAGTAAGTCTTTACCACAGTATAAATATGTACAAACAGTACGGAAACTGCCTACAAACGTGCGACGAGACCCCTAAGCGATTGTCGCGGTGCTCTCAGTAGCGAGTGCCGCTTAGGGGTCTCGTCGGTGTGCATGTTTATGTGTGCGTGCCGTTTCGCACGTTTGTAGGCAGTTTTCGTACTGTTTGTACATATTTATACTGTCTTTACTATGGCTAAAAAGTTTTTGCCCTGCATAGCTGGCCCAAACAACCTCTACATTTCCAGTATAAGCTGGTATCGCATTGCACGTAAGCCTGTACAACGCAAGACTATCTTATTCTGGAAATGTACCGCTTAATCGGTAGCTGTGTGTACAGACAATATTATACAAGTATATCAATCTGAAATATAGGACTAATACTTGAAATCGCCGACTAACGAAAGAGAAGGATTACTGAAAACTCAACCACCAAACACCTCGAAATGTGGCATGAGCATGTTTGTCTATGGTACCATTTGACAGTAAACTTCTCAATAAGAGTTTTTGCGGTTACGTCGCTAGATGGCACCACTTCCGCATGAGGTCTCACCACCAATACTGGCCAATAATAGAGTTAAAATATGTTATTGTAGCCCCTCTGTAGTTTATATCTGTTTTAGAATAACGACCTACAATTTTGACAATATTGTATGATATATTAGTACCTCGAAGAACGCCGCCATATTTGTGCCGGGTTTTATATGAATGTGACGTCACATTCATACATTCCCGGCATAACCATACTCTTATTAGATCATACCAGACCTGATGCTTCAGTGCCACCGCCTAGAGGACGTCTTTCGAACCCTGAACAACACTATCTCGAGATATATCTAAAGCTATACCTTCTTAGATCTCCTGTGTACATTCCGATCTATTCTAATAGGCGAAGTGACGGATTGTATCATCTTGACGATGTTGGTATCGACGCGTGGAGTTTGTAGTCGCTTGCCGGATCGCGTCCGGAACTTGGCGGATTCTTGGTTTGATAGAAGATTTGGTGTTAGTGATTTTATACATCTGTAGAAGAAAAAGGGAATATTAGTGTTGCTTTTTTGCTAATGGCCTATAAAATGTTACAGAAACGTCGCTACATCTAAGGACTTATATTTCTGACTTATTTTTATTAAAACTGACGTGAGTTTGTAACATTATTCAGTACGGGTGTTACTCACGTAATGTTGGTCTATTAATTAGTCGACCGCGGTTTCACCAATACATTTATGTAGACATTTTCAGTTAATCTCACTTTAAGACGGTGAACACAGAGATGACTAACAATAGTGCTTCTTGTGGACCAAGATATTTACAAAATTCTATTTACAATTTTTTTGACAAAATGTTCTGTCTACGACTAGAGATATCTTCTGTATGTAGAAGAGTCGGGCAAGCATGTTTCTATATAACATTTCAAGCTTTTCAAGGATTGATCAAATGTGAGACGGTAGTACATGTCCCATAAAGGCAGATCAGAAAACCCGGCACACCCTGGGCAACTCGTGGGGTGCATGAAAGGAGCCTCCCCGAGTGACGTACACAACGATTCCCTACGTCCGGCGCACCCTGGGCAATTCGCGAGTTGTCCAAAGCGAATTGGCTAATCCTTTCACCACGATGGCAAATCAAAATAAAATTTGACTCAGCCATCGACACGACGAAGAAGAAAAAGTTGGCAGAAAAAAATAAACAAGGCGAAGCTACCTTTACCGCAATATCTGTGCGTACCTGGCAGCTTCCTGCAGTTTCCTGGCGAGGAGTTCATTCTTCATGTTGGCGGCTGCCAGCTCCCGAGTGAGTTGTGACTTGGATTTGTTCCCGGACGGGTGGAGTAAGGGATGGCGGCGGAGTCTGGCCGCTGAAGGACGGGCGGAGGGGTCTGGATCAACCATTTTCTGTTAAAAAGTAATTAATTTAAGTCTATGGTATATTTTTACTGTTTCGTTCGAACAGCGCAGTGGTATACTCTCATTGACTCTTAAAACGTCAAATTATCATTATGGACTTACTTTTAGCAGTTGATTGAATTCCCTGGAGAGTTCGGGCAGGTCCGGGAGCTTCCCGTCTCTGAAGTCATGCCATAGCTGGCCGTTCTTGGGTAAGGGGCCGCCGCCGCCCGCCTCGAATAACGTTAGACCTGCAATACAAACAACATGTTACATGTTCTTACAATATTATAAATAAATAATATAATAATAAGTAATATAATAATAAATAATAGTTTAAAAAAACCAAAAAAACACGCTATTAGAATACCTCTAACTAAAAAGTGATAATAATATAAGCTGTAAGCTAATATAAGCTGAAAATGTTAATGAACAAAAAATACTAGTATTATTGTGAAAAAAATACTTGTAGTTTTTTTAAATTTTTATTTTTTTTCTTCTTTTTAGTTTGATTTATTTATAAGAGCGTTTTTTTAAAAAAAAAATTATCTAATTTTCTTACAATTTTTTTTTTTTTGTATAGAACCATTGCATTGTCTTCAATATTTGACAGGTGTGCAAAAATTTTAATGAAATACATACATACATACAGTTGAAGCTAATATAAGCGTGTTAATATCAGTATCTAATACGTATGTGGCACGTATATATAATATTTAACAGAGGCGGACTTAATGCCTAGTGGCATTCTGTAACAGTCAACCTTGGGTGGTGCAGAGAACAGCAGGCGTACGCGTGGACCGCTTACGCCGCCTTCTCGGGCCTGCGTCTGGTCAGGCGACGAGCAGCCCCAAGCTCGTCGCCCGCAGGGACCTCTTCTAATAATAAAGAAGGGATAGACCATAGTCCTCCACGCTGGCCAAGTGAAAGTGAAATCGCTGGCTATATATATAGCAGCCCTGTATTAAATACATGTCCCACTGCTGGGCTCGGGCCTCTTCTCATGATGGCTAAGTGCGGATCGGTAGACTTCACACAACCACAAGCACTTTTAATGCACTCTCAGACAAGCAGGTTTCCTCACGATGTTTTCCTTCATTGTTAGCGAGCGGAAATTTATATGATAAATACACATAATTTATATCTTCGAAAAGATGAATCTTAACGATTTATTGACAGAGGTGTGTGCCGTGGGTTCGAACCCAAGACCTTTGACTTTGCAGTCCTACGGTCTCCTACTCGGCTATCACTGCTTCTTATATTATAAATAAGAAAGAATTATTATATATTTCTTGATATATATGCCTCTCTAGTTGTAAAGAGTTATGACAACCTCTTTGGTCGAAACAATATGGAGTAGTGGAACGGGCAAATTGAACCAAAATGAAGTGAGCACATATTAGGTAGATTCATCATTATATTCATTATACATATTTAGCACATTGGTATTACATATTACTGTCTACACGTGTGGTTTAAGCGGTCGCCTCGCCGCTCTCCACTGCACTGGTGTTGTGGGTTCGATCCCCACATGGGACAAATCTTTGTGTGATTCGCAAAGATTTGTTCTGAGACTGGATGTGCTTGTGTGAGTGAATGTGTTGTGCCTTGTCATTGGGACCATAGGATAGTGTAATTGCTTCTGGCATATTATATAAATATAAATATTTCACAACTCACACACAACGTCATCTAGTCCCAAACTAAGCAGAGCTTGTACTATAGGTACTAGAATAACTGATACTAATACATATAAACTTTTCTTTTGTAAATACATACTTATTATACATAAAAACACCCAGACTAAGACAAGCCCCCATGTTCATGCACACAAAGATTTGCCTTAAGTGGGAATCGAACCCACGACCTCGGCGTTGCAGGCAGGTACACAACCCACTCCGCCATCCGGTCTTCAAATCAAAGCGGCCGTGGCGCAATGGATAAGGCATTGGTCTTACGATCGAGAGGTCGTGGGTTCGAATCCTGGCCATTACACCACGGACGTTCCTCCTAACACAAGCAAATTAAGCTTAGCTGGAGGGGGTTAACAAGAATACTAGTAATTTGTATTTGCAAATTGCTAGTAAGCTTTAAAAAAAAAAATGTAAAAAAATATAAACTTATTATTATTAAATTATAATATAACTTACCAAAAGCGAAGATGTCGGCTTTAGTGAGATGCGTGAGGTCTTCGTGCAGCACCTCCTTGGGCAGGTACCTGCAGTCCCCCTCTTCTACCGACGGCGATGATATGCACGTCACGTGGCCTAAGTCACCTGGAATGGAAAATATAGGTTGAACATTGTACAGTGGGCCAAGAAGTTAGGTATGCAGGACAAATACTTTCACCTCACATTGACGACTGACTACACTAGATAAGTATGTGTGAGTTACATATTTAAGAAATGTAATATACCCACTATTTAGGTATGTAATTCACATATCTATAGCTAGTGTAGTCAGTCTTTACTAACACGTAGAAGTTATGGCCCTGCATACCTAATTGCTTGGCCCACTGTACAGGTAATCGCTTTTAAAAAGCAAAAGCATTAATAATAATCGCGTGCAATTTGTTTATTTAGTTAAAACTATTTAAAACTAAACTATAACGCTAAAAAAAACAAAAAAAAATACAAATTTTTAAAACTATTTGTTATATAATTATTATTACGTTTTTTTTTAATATTGTTTCAAAATGGTGATTTCCTTGCATTATCTGTATGGTTAATTTAACTGTGTTAATTAAGTATACAAACTATCTTAAATTATAGTAATTGGTGTAATTACAGTTATAATTTAGGTAAATAAATAAATAATAAATAAATAATAAATAAACTTACCAATTTTATATTTATGATGGTACTGCGGTTCGTCATCGTCGTACCCGTCATCGGAGTCATGCGATGGCTGGCCTTCACCGCTGCAGATGAAGATGTTCCCTGGCTTCACGTCCATGTGGACTAGCTGGAGGGAATGGATGTACCTGTGAACCAAAAAAACACATTTTAAAATGAGAAAGATATTAGAAGTATTAAGTCTAAATTACTGAATATAAATATTTTACAACTGCCATTAGACATATAACATTGTGTTGAAAATATGATACATATTATTTAATCTATGTCTAAATTTAAATTAATTTAAATTTAATTTCACAGTCATGTTAGAAATAATCCGAATAAAATTAACCAATTTAAGTAGAATAATATTGTCAATTAGCTAACTAGCAGCGATAGCCAAGAGAGACCATAGGGCTGCGAAGTCAAAGATCTCGGGTTCGAACCCACACACCTCTGTCAATAAATCGTTAAGATTCGTCTTTTCGAAGATATGTGTGTATTTATCATATAAAATTATCGCTTGCTAACGGTGAAGGAAAACATCGTGAGGAAACCTGCATGCCTGAGAGTGCCTAAATAGTACTAGAGGTCGTGTAAAGTCTACCAATCCGCACTTGGCCAGCGTGGTGGACTATGGCCTAATTATTCTCATCATGAGAAGAGGCCTGAGCCCAGCAGTGGGATATGTATTAGATAGGCTGCTATAATAATGTCAATTTACCAATATTAATTAAATAAAAAGGCATGTATTATTGACTCACGCTAATCCATCAGCTATATGCGCCAATAGCAACAATAACTCGCTCTCCACTAAAGGACCATTCTCCATTTTCTGTTGTAAGGAACCGCCGTCGCAGTATTCATTTTGTATTATCATGTGGTCGTCTTCCGCCCAGGCCGAGTAGTATCTGAAATGGAATGATAACAATATCACTTATATTCCTCGGAATGTTGTAGCAAAAAATCCATTAGACTTTAGACTAATCAAGTTTTACTTCAAACCTATTTTCATTATTTATTCAACACCAAAATGTTATTTTTACTGACTTTTTGATTAGGGCATCCAAAATGTCGTAAATTTTCAATACTGGAATTGAGTCTGGTATTGGACCTTAATGCTGGAATTCCGGTATTGCACCTGCTCAATGTTGGTATTTAAGCCTTACGATATATTTGTTAATTCATCTTTTCCTGTTCAATCAGTCCTTCTCTGGAATGCACTCCCTCTTGAGATCAGGACGGCTACGAGCCGTTATGCATTCAAAATAAAAGTTCGTGAACTATTCCTTAAGAATACGGCAGAATTATTACAACAGACTGTAGTATAATTTGTATGTATGTATCGTTTTAAGTATTTATGTATGTTTATGTGTATATTTATCGTATTATATCTGTTTATGGTTAGTATTTATATTTTATGTTCCTAATTATATTTATTGTTTTACTCGCATTGAACTATCGAGTACTTGACTTTGCCTACTTTGTTATCTCTGCACCACCTGAAGGTAGACTGGTAGAGAATGCCCTAGGCATTAAGTCCGCCTATATACACTGCTGTATATGAAGTTTTATAAATAAATAAATAAATTGACCGAAATAAAGAAAAAGATAAATTTTGTATTTTTTACTTTAGATAGAGCGCCAGAAGCAGTTACACTGACAAGGCCAAATACACACATTCACTCATTGCTGACAAATCATTGCGAATCACACAAATATTTGTCCCATGTGGGGATCGAACACACAACACCCGTGCAGTGGAGAGCGGCGAGGCGACTGCTTAAACCACTACACCACACGTGCAGGGAAGCCTGTATTTCAAGATGCCCGAATTCCGGTATTTCGAGATTCCGGAATGCCGGTATTTAGAGATTCTGTGATTCCGGTATTTATGCCCTACTTTTGACGAGTTATTGTACATATATGGGTAGTAAGCGAGCTCGGAGGCGTACCGGACGACGTGCGGGTGCTTGCCGAGCGCGGCGTGCGCGTACACCTCGGTGAGCGCGGCGCGCTCGGCCGCCGACCCCGCCACGGGCCGCAGCGAGCGCTTGAGCGCGTAGGGGCAGCCGTCCAGCTTGTTCACGCACTTCGTCACGCGCCCGAACTCGCCGCGCCCGATCACGCCCACCTCCACGAACTCTATGTTGTACCGCGAGATGTTAGATTCCTGGGGAAAACAAATATAATTGTAGTTGCGCCGAGGAAAACATTAAAGCTTCCAGTTGATGAAAAGATCCGCACTGACGTAACGTTTGCTCATCTTTTTTCTATGAAACTTTGTTAACATAAGCCGAGCGTTGACGCTTGCTTCCAACCGAAAGCTTTAACAGAACAATAGTTAAGAATTTTTAAACGCAGCTTAAAATTTGATATTTAATTTTTGTTTTTTATATTCTTAAAATCAGGAACATAGAGCGGAGAAAAAAATAATTAAAAGAGTTAGATACAGTAGATACAATGTTGGGTAAATCACATAAAATCAATACCTATTATGGCATGGTCCCCAGTATTATACAATGTATGCCAATTTTGAACTCAATCAGATAAATACAAGTGGTCGAAAACAATAATAATGAAGTACAATGTAAAATTATTGATTCCTTTTATCATAAGATCAAGAATATTCCTTAAATTATGATCATTTTTGTTACCTCTTCTCATCTGATAAGCATGAAAACATATTATGTATAAATAAGATAAATAACATTACTTCATAACACAATTAAAATAAAAAAATACCAAATATTTTAAACTACAATACACGCGTTATAGGCGTCTTGTTCCATGCGACACCAGCTTACACTGACAAAGTGTATAGCTTGATGAGTAGTCGTGACTACATAATTAAATTAATTAAGAAATAAGTATTTTATATAATATTAAAGTTGAAAAATTAAGAATCCAGCAGGACTCGAACCTGCACCCCCTGGGTATACGCCCCAAGTGCTTTGCCAATTCAGCTATGGATCCGTATGCTGCTAGACTCGAAATTTCTCAACTCTTTTGTGCCAGCGTCATAGGTATATGTATACCTTAGCTAGACGAACCATACTTGGTTTTTCTTCATTAATTTCTTAATTTGTAAACTTAAATATTATATACAATACAAAAAGGCATAGCAAAGCTAAAATTTGCTTTAAAATATTACAAGAAATAAGTAGTTATTCTTACCCTTAATCTCTTGGCAGGTTGTTCAGGCGTGGCCTCTCCCCAAGTCGGTGTTTTTGACAACGCCCTCTTCTTCTTGTTCAAAGCTTGACCTGCAAGGAAAGTCTTTGTTAATAGCTGATAATAATGCAGTGTTCTACCGCTAGTGGGCAGCACTAAAGTAAACAGTAAACTGTTTTTGGTCAAAAATATTTAATATACTAGCTGACCCAGCAAACGTTTTGCCAAAAATTTTAGATAAGCTCAGAGAAATTTTGATTGAAATAAAGTGAAAAACATTTACAAAAACCGGCCAAGTGCGTGTCGGGCCACGCGCAGTAGGGTTCCGTAGCTAGTCGTAACAACATATTTCGACTTAAAAGGGATTTACGATCTGTATTAAACAAGTAACATCTTCATACAAGTCATTACTTCATTACTTTCAAAGGTTTTTGTAATTTGCGCGAATTATTCTAAGTAACTGCATTTTACACTTTGGACCCCTATTCCTCTTGAACTAATGAAGTGAACTTATCCGCTATAGTTTTCCTTTAAAGTTCATTACATGTACTACCGACACAATTTTTTTCAGATTTTGGGATCCAGTAGTTTAGCTTTTAGAGGGGGGGGGGGGACGCTCTACTCGAACAAAAATTTGCTCTTTAAAGTTAATTATCTCGCAAACGGATCTCTAAATCAAAAAACTGTCTTAGCAACCCCATGAACGTCTTTAAAAGTCCTATCTAATTATATCTAATAATAAACCCCACACTATGGGGTAGGCGACAAAAAAAAAACATCCCTACTTTACATGTAGGGGAGCTACCTGAAAAAAAAATATTTTTCCAAATTTTACTCTACGACTTTCTTTGTATAGTTAACATACATGTTCATGCAAAATTTCAGTTTTCTAGCACCAACGGTTTCGTCGCTATGCCTCGGACAGACGGACGGACAGACGGATATGGCGAAACTATAAGGGTTCCTTGTAGGTACGGAACCCTAAAAAGGCTATCATAAATGATCAGTTATCGAGCGGAATGAAAAATGATTAAATTACTAAAATGGCTATTAAAAAATAGAAAGGATAAAAATTTTGGGTTGTATGTATTTTTAATGCATACAACCCTAAATTTACATTATAGAAAAATAAAAACAAAAAATTTTGACCAAAAATAAAAAAAAAATGCTAAGGGTGAACTTCTCTTATCACTTAGGGGTATGAAAAATACATAGTAGCTGATTCTCAGGCCTACTGAATATGCATATAAAATTTGGTAAAAATCAGTAAGGCCGTTTCGGAGGAGTAAGGTAACTAACATTGTGACACAAGAATTTTATATATAGGACTAAGAAAAAGTAGAATATTTTGGGTTCGGCAAGATTCGAACCAACGACAAACACAATATTATTTATATTGTATTTTAAACAAAATATTATTGACTTCTAGTCTCTTTTGTTTACTGTATCTGCTAAATATGCCATCTGCGGTAACTTTTGCGTAATATTTCAAAATTATTAAAATTATGAAATAAAATTATGGTGTTACTCACGTAATGTTCGTCTATTTAGTCGACCGCGGTTTTGCCTATACGTCTAGGCATTATCAAGAGAGTGCAATACGTCACGCCTGAGTCGCAGCCAGATATAACACCCGTATTTCATAATTTTAATAATGTTACAAACTTACGTCAGTTTTAATAAAAATATTTAATATTGTTTGAAGTATTTTAGTACGTTTAGTTATTCTAACGTATGTACAATTTGTCATCCTCTTAACACAGTACTTACCATCGGGTGTAAAAGGGTTGATATTGGCCACGGGTCGTTTGACGACTAGCCGCGACTCGTCCATGTCATCGGGCGGCAAGCTGCCGAGTGCGCTGTCATCGTCGCCCGATGGTGGGTGGAGATGGTGGCTAGAGCCGGATGGCATGCCTGGAATGGATGGAAGTGGATGAGTAAAAAAACAAACAAATATTGAATGAATTATTTGAAAAGATGGTGCACATGAGTTTCTCACCAGCTCTTCTTATGATGCAATACCCATTGGTACTGGTACTTGGATTGATTATGTTATATTATATAGTTATATATTATTATTATAGTATTATATTATATTATTATTATATATATATATATACACAAAACAAGAAATTATTTACTATGTTATGGCGATACAGTTTTTGGGTATTGCCTTTTACTTCTGAAAATTATTGGCAAGCAAAAAAATAAAAAATTGTATAATATTGTATATCTTTGGTAAAAAACTAAGAACAGTCACTACACTTTTTTAAACAACTTCAAAAAAAAATAAACCAAAGGAGGTAGCCATTTTTTTAATTTTTTTTTTTATTTTTCTTATTTATAGATGTTATGAAATACATCGATATTAATAAAAACACTATTACAATCAAATGTATGTATGAATAACTTACCAGTCGGTGCGTTTAATTTAGGAGGAAACAATCTTGATCTCGGAGGGAGGTGCGAGGGGGTGGAACATTTCTCCAGCAACGTCTTTGGGGTGTGGGGACTGTCGAACAGCCTGCAGATAAAAAAAAAATGATAAATAACATGGACAGCATGTGGAGCCATTGGTCGTGGCAGTTGTTCATTACAGGAAGTCAGAGGCCAGAAATTCTGACTAGTCTACCAAGAGACTGCCTCGACAGTCTAGTGGTTAGCGTATGAGCCTCCCCGAGTGACGTACACAACGATTCCCTACGTCCGGCGCACCCTGGGCAATTCGCGAGTTCTCCAAAGCGAATTGGCTAATCCTTTCACCACGATGGCAAGTCAAAATAAAATTTGACTCAGCCATCGACACGAAGAAGAAGAAGAAGACTGTGAGGTTTCCGGTTCCATTCCCGGGTCGGGCAAAATTTCACAATAGCATTATGGAGTTGGCATTAGCATAACAGGTAATATGTGGGTGTTGTACACCTCCGCCATGCCCTATCACCTCGTACTGGGTTGTGGAAAACAGACATTACTATTCTATTATACAATTTATTATAAATTCAAATTCAAATCATTTATTTTCATAGGCCCCAGGAGGCGCTTGAACACGTCAAAATATTACAAACAAATGATATAAAAATAAATTATAAGTAAAACTAAATTATACTACTATTACTATACAATTCTTATATATATTATTCTGACATATGTTGACTGATGCATGCTTAATATTGACAATGTGTAATTTTAATTTATATCAATTTAATATTTGTACGCCTTGCATGGCAAAACATGTTGTTACGTAACCATACCACCAATACAACTGTTATAGAATGTAATATTCTGTAAACCACACATGCTTAAAGCAAATAAATATATCTTTATCTTTATCAGACTTCGTACAGTTAATTATAAAATCCTGACGCAAATAAAAAAAATGTAGTCGCTTAAACTAACTACTAGACCAAGAGAAAATTATTTTTAGAAGAAATGCGAAGATACATGCGTTGGAGAACCTTGATAAGACTTGAGCACCTAAAAGATCTCCATAACATGCTCGATATCGTATGAAGTTGATCAACAGGATTATGTCTTAAAAATTAACTTTAATAGAAATAATAATAAATAGATAAAAGAAAATAGAAACAGATCATAAAAAATCGCGCTAAACTATAACGAATTGTTTTGATAAAATTCAAGACATCAACACAGCACAATGTTGGGGTCAGCTTATATGCAAATTTAATAAAAAATCACCTCAAGGCCCATTAAGCTCTGGGCCCAATTCGAAAGAAATCGACACTTTCAACTCCACGGCACTATTATTAACTTTGCACCTTCCGTACACAATAGCACCCCAAGATTTCATCCCTTGTTTTTTTTTTAACTAGCTTTCAGGTGTTCGCTTGCGTCAAGTTGTCCTATTCAAGGATAACTTACGGATAGAGGTTTAAAAAAAATAAAACTAATTTATTTTACAAAAAAAAAATCGCTCCGTACTCAAATAATAAAATTGATACAATTATATTCGCCAAATTACAAAAGCACAATATCTTTCACGCAAAAACTACATATAGTTCGTAAAATATAGCTTGATCTCTGCGACATTTGTCAAACTGACATTCCCAGGGTTGTCATGATATTAAAAATGACGATAGTAATTATCGATGTTTTTTCTATTTTATATTTTGCGAAGAGAAAGATATTTATATTTTGCGAAGAGAAGTTGAGAAATTGGATTTCATTTACTCACAATTATGTTATATTAAGTATGTAAACATGTAAATAATGTTATGATTTTATGATATTAAAATATAAAACAAGATTTAATTATAAAATTAATTTAGTATTAAGTTTTTAAATAAAATATCGATAGTTTTTAGTCGATGATTCACCGCCCATCACCAATTAGCTCGGCACGCCCTTAAAGTATGACATTAACAAGTAAGTGTTGTCTGTCTATAAATACTACTAAATTTAGAACTTCATAGGCGTGATTTTACTGACAGCTGTCACAGAGATCAAGCTATATTTTACGAACTATAGGGACGATTTTGATGCAATTTTGCACACATATAGTAGCCTGAATTATTATATAGGCTGGCAGGCGGTTGGCATATAGTAAGATACAATAACCCAAGGCATAGGCCACTTGCAGTCCTACGGTCTCTCACTTCGCTATTTTATCATATAAAACATCGTGAGGAAACCTGCATGCCTGAGAGTGCCTAAAAAGTACTCAAGGTCGTGTCTACCAATCCGCACTTGGCCAGCGTGGTGGAGTAGCTATCCCTTCTCATCATGAGAAGAGACCCGAGCGCAGCAGGGGGACATGTATTAGATACAGGGCTGCTATTATTATAGGCACCAACAGCATGCTGGCTGTTTGCTGGCATGTAAACCAATGTTTTGGGCAGCACGTAACATGTACAAGGAGAACTTTGTGACATTTACTAATGGAAATGACAAATTGAATGATGTATAATAGAATGAATAATTATAATTTGTAATTTTATATTAATAAGTGACTAGTGATGATATTGTAAAGGGTATGAATCTGTGAAAGGGGTAACCTCCTCTGTGACCAATCGACAATGGTATTGTTTATCGCTGCTGTGCTATCTATTCCGTGGCTTTGTCAAGATAAAAACTGCTGTATTGTATGTAGAATAATATGAAAGTTTAATTTTAAGCCGGATATTTTCATAGTAAGCTGGGATGTCATGAAAAAAGTTAGTAAACAAGTGCAAAAAACGTGATAATTCTATCAAAACAAATTAGATTCTAGTTAATCCTTCATGTTTAAATAGAAAATCTCTTTTGTTTATTAAATCCCGCTTAAGTTATGTCTCTTATTACTAGATAATCGTTATACACAAAACTAGAAATTATTTACTATCTTATATTCGTGACACAAGGGTTTTGGCGATACACTTTTTGGGCATTGCCTTTTGATAAAGTACATGATTGAATTGAATAGGCTACTCACGAAAAAATCGACACTTTCAACTCCACGGCACTATTATTAACTTTGTACCTTACCTACACAATAGCACCCCAAGATTTCCACCCCTGCTTTTTTCGACGAACCCGTCTCTAAGATCTCAGGTGTTACATACAAGTGTGCGTCAAGTTGTCTATGTAGGGGTAACCTTTTTTGTTATGGTTATTACTTCTTGCTTGCTAGTTTCCGCCTGTGGGTTTAATAGCAGCCCTGTATCTAATACATGTCCCACTGCTGGACTCGGGCCTCTTCTCATGATGAGAGGGTTAGGCCATAGTCCACCATGTGGCGGTCTCCGCACATAATAAATTACGGATGACATGGACAACATCAAGAAGTGACACACACGTGACAACTGTCAAAGAGCGCTGAATCGCGATAACGAGATGTTCACAGCAAGTGACTATATTATTATATACCACTTCCAATACGCTACCGTTGGACAGCTGTCCGCCAGGCAATACCACCGAGCCTGGATAGAAGATCCTCCCTTTGTGGTGGGGGAACGTTACACCCTGTTCCTCTACATTACATACAAGTAAGGATTGGTAGACTTCACTCATCTTCGAGCACTTTTTCCTCGCGATGTTTTCCTTCACCGTTAGCGGGCGATTATTTAAATGACAAATGCCCGCGGGTTTACCTACGTGATTTGTCGATATAAATTGGCTTGCCACAGCTTTTACCATACTTATTATATTTTTATTAAAACTAACGTGAGTTCGTAACTTTATTCAAATTATGAAATACGGGTGTTACTCACGTAATGTCTATTTAGTTGACCGCGGTTTCGTCTATACTTTTAGGCATTTTCAAGAGAGTGCGACAAGTCGCGCCTAAATCGCAGTAAACAGTAAAAAAAAACTGTTTCTTAGTATAATTTGCTAAGTATAATTCCATGAAAATAATTAATACGAATTTAATAAACAAATACTTCGTAAATTCCTAGAATACATTTAAGAAGAGAAAACTAAGAAATACTTTTATCAAAATCATTTGTGTACATCGGTCTCAATAATAATATCCGCCTACGACCTTCTGTTTGCACCTTGATCAAAAAAAGCTGTACCCATTGTGATGTGAGTCACTCAAAAGAATTTCGGTTGGAAATCAGTTATACTACAGTTATAAGAAACATAATTATGATCGTGTTGTAAGAACAGCTGACATCTGCCTTGCGAAAAAAACACCCACACTTGACTTTTACAAGGTAAAATACACCTTATCTTTATGCAATAACGTCGTATTTCTCTTATACATTTAAAGTTTCTCCTACGCTAAATGTGTACACGTGGCTACTTATCAACCTATACTTTTGCAGTATATTAAGCTGGTCTCGCATTGCAACGCAAGACCATCTTATATTGGAAATGTATAGCTTCATGTGTAAGCGTCTGTACAAGCTAATATAAGCCTTATGAAATGTACATAAAGTTGTTTTTTTATAGCAAGTAATGTTACCTAAGCTTCGACCTTCCAATATTGAATATTGACGAGATAAAATGAAATTAACGTTTCATTTCACTTGGTAGGCATATTTTCTGAGCCGCTTTAAAAATACAGGTTTTTTTTTAAGAATTTAAAGAATGGCAACGTTTTTTTTTTCGTTACTAACTTTAGAGGTTTTATTATAAAAAAATCTATATTAAGATTGTCTTTTAAGAAAGTTGGCAGAGTCTTTGCCCAATTACATTGGGGTCGGCTTCTAGTCTAATGGATTTAGCTGAATATTAGTATTTTACGTGGAGCGACTGTCATCAGAACTCCACTACCCAGTACGAGGTACGGATACTCTTTGTTAGACTAGTTGTCAGATTATCTAGCCTCTGACTATCAATTTTTAAATAGTGTTAGATGAAAATTTTTTTTTTTTTCTAAGAATTGTACCTAGTTATTGCTGCTCATGGACTTCCTAAAAGATTGCAAATACCTTGAAATGTTAGTCACGTATTAATATTTTTGGATGAATCGTAGACCTTTTGTAAAATATAACTTGATCAGAAACGCCACCGTTTCACATTTAATCTGCCTCAAAGTGAGGGGTTTTTAACACGCTTATATTAGCTTCACCTGTATGTATGTATGTATGTAACCGACTCCTTTAGACTCGATTTTGACCCACTTTAAACGGACAGATTTCATTAAAATTTTGCACACCTGTCAAAGATCGATGACAATGCAATAATTCGATAAAAAAAAAAAATACTAGTATTATTGTGAAAAAGCGTGGGTTGCTCGATAGACGAAAAATATGGCACAGAGCACTCCACTCTTTTTCACAATAATACTAGTATTTTTGTTCATTACCATTTTCAGCTTATATTAGGAATTATTTTTCACTTTTTAGTTAGAAGTACTTTAAAAGCGTGTTTTTTAGTTTTTTTTAACCTATTATTTTTTTTAATGAAAATAACATAATCAAAACATAACATCACGCCTATATTACCCAGAAGGGCGTGACAAAGGTGTAAAAAACCAACATTTCACCTGTTATGATTAGGTTCTATTGGATAGAGGGTTGAGACAACTATCCACCGGGCGCAATTCCAACTCCGTGCAGCTATTGTGATTTTTCTGACGAAAATATACCTAATCACACTTTTCCGGGAATCGAAACCGAGAGAGGCGCTAACCACTAGACCATCGAGGCGGTTTTTTGAAGATTTAAAAAATAAACTGTTATCGTGGTCCTAAAAAGCTTATCCGCGATAGGGGCGCCGTATTCCTCAACCAGGGGCGCTGTGCCCCTTCACAAAATATCTACTACGCCATTAAACAGGTAAGTTTAGCAATACAACAAAGATACAAATACAATTCACATTTTTGGCTCCCCATTTATAAAAACCGGAAATGTATAGATGATTGTATGTTGTACCGGAAGTTACGTATTTTGTAACTTTTTGTACTACGGAGATACGTTTAATTAGGCGAATAGATAAGTTGTATCATTCTTTGAGCTTTTAATTCGGACTAAACATCTGGGTAGGTTTTTTGTACGTTGAACTTACGAGATCGACTCTGAAATGAGGATATTTGTGGCCAACTTGAGCTGCCGACATATAACAGCGAATCATAGAGCTGAAGTGTTAAAGGACACACTATGACCTGTCCTTTAAATGTCATGTGGATTAGAAGGGCTACATAGTTTGTGCCGCTTTGTTGTAAAATACAATATAAATATAATAAAAATACAATATGGCAAGGTTTTAAATGCATTTAAAATTAAACCGAATCTAATGACTGGCTTAGCCAACTGTTTAATTAAAATAATGATATTTTTAACACGCTTATATTAGCTTCACCTGTATGTATGTATGTATGTATGTAACCGACTCCTTTGGACTCGATTTTGACCCACTTTAAACGGACAGATTTCATTAAAATTTTGCACACCTGTCTAAGATCGATGACAATGCAATAATTCGATGAAAAAAATTAAAAAAAAAAAATATTAAAAAAAAAAAAAAACGCTCTTATATTTATAAATATGGCGCTCTGTGCCATATTTTTCGTCTATCGAGCAACCCACGCTTTTTTCAGCTTATATTAGGAATTATTTTTCACTTTTTAGTTAGAAGTACTTTAAAAGCGTGTTTTTTAGTTTTTTTTTAACTATTATTTATTTCGTATTGATATATGTACTCCATTAGTCAGTATAGACTATGGTAAGGGGTTACCATCTGTCCCTAGTCCCTATGCTTGTTCGCCCATGTCATGTATATCAAACACAAAGCTTATTAAATCTCAAAACGATCTCCGCCACGCTTCCTATTGGCTATTGTTGTTGACTATTTTGTAGTTACAGTAGTACAAACCAGTCGAACAGGTCCAAACAAGGTCACCTGAAATGTGGGGTGACGGTTACACTACTACTCCACTATCCGCATGTACTTTTGTTTAATAATAATAAGCAAAAATATTGGGCATAAAATATTTACTCTCTAAAATAGCATGATACTCTGGAAATTGTGAAGACAATTCAAAACTTCTGACTATTTTTATAGCATTTAGCTATGCTTAGCAAATTCAAATCCTGCCGGTCCCATATCTTTTTCAACTGTTTCTTAGTATAATTTGCTAAGCATAGCTAAATGCTATAAAAATAATCAGAAGTTAAAATAACGTACACGTTCATTCGTTACAACATTTGTGCTGAATGTAACTTCGCCATGTTGGTTTGTATCCTACTTAAGAAAGGAGCAAATGGATGAACGTTACGTCACGAAATGACGTATCATACAGTT
The DNA here is from genome assembly GCA_905147285.1 of Hypena proboscidalis. Taxonomy (NCBI): domain Eukaryota; kingdom Metazoa; phylum Arthropoda; class Insecta; order Lepidoptera; family Erebidae; genus Hypena; species Hypena proboscidalis. The sequence goes on from LR990156.1 coordinate 7,815,685, forward strand.
GAGAAATTTAGGGTTCCGGTAAGAGGCGACCGTAGCTGGATGGCTAAGAGCGACTGCCCGGTGTGCAGTAAGGTCGCAAGTTCAAATCCTGCCGGTCCCATATCTTTTTCAACTGTTTCTTAGTACAATTCAAAACTGACTCAATTCCCAGTTGGGCAGTGTTATTTGTGAACTTTCCGTCAGGTAATTTTCAATAGCAGCACGGTGTTGGAATTATGCCTGGTGTAGGATGATAGACTCACCCCCTATCCCATGCACGCACCGTGGCTCATGCCAACTCTCCGCTCATACGTTCCTTGACACTGTTCAATAACCTTATGACATCAAAATCGGAGTGTGATCTATTTGCTTCGTCTTGGATAGATGTACGTAGTGAAATATTGTCTTTTTGTGAAACCTTAGATAAAGTATAGCCATTGTTGTTATTAATTGTATAGTTTGTGTTGTGTGTAATTGTTTTTATTAACACGCTTATATTAGCTTCACCTGTATGTTTGTTTGTTTGTTTGTTTGTTTGTTTGTTTGTATGTAACCGACTCCTTTGGACTCGATTTTGACCCACTTTAAACGGACAGATTTAATTCAAACTTTCTACACTTGTAAAGAATCAGCGACAATATAATAATTTCATAAATTTATCTCATTATCCTGATTAGGATCGCCAGGATTAAAAAAAAACTAAAAAAAGTGAAAAATAAATATAGTTTAAAAAAACTAAAAAAACACGCTTTTAAAGCACATCAAACTAAAAAGTGAAAAATAATTCTTATTATAACCTGAAAATAATAATAAACGAAAAATACTAGTACTATTGTGAAAAAAAGCGTGGGGCGCTCTGTGCCATATTTTTCGTCTATCGAGCGACCCACGCTTTTTTTCACAATAGTACTAGTATTTTTCGTTTATTATTATTTCTTCTTCTATCAGTTTATTGTCAAATATTATTTTATGTGTGTTTTTTTTTCCTTCTATGTATAACGTCTTGGTCTAAAACTGTAATGTTGTACATATGTATAAGTAAATAAATGGGACCTAAAAATAACAGATGAAAAGTGGGTGTCCTCTGTCAGACTCTGCTGGGAAATATAGGCGTAATTTATTATCAAAAGTTAATTTCACTAACATAATCATCAAAAGACTATGCCAGGCTCGCTGTACTCATTCATATAAATAGAAAATAATTTGCTAGGACAGGCTTGTCTAGGGTAGGGCTAAAGGATGTTGGTTAACATGTATGCTTTTATGGTAAAAATACTTTGCGAGTCAACAAGATAGGGGGATTTCATCAAATAATACATACAATCATAGAAGAATCATACATACACATGCGACTTTGGTTTGTGTAAAAGTAAAAGTAAATATAATTGTATAATTCTATTATTGTTAACATAAAATTTTTGCATGCTATGTAGCTGATTATGGTGATACCAAATGTAATAATATTGTAACATCCCTTGTACCCACATTTCGCAAAATAGATGATTGATTGATTGATTGATTGTGTGCATGTCAAGCAGCACAACATAATTTTTAAGCACAGGCAATTTGTTTCTGGCTTCACTTTAGACACAGTCGTTATAATAATATGAAGACTATCAATCTATGATTCTAGGCGTTATTAATCTATGAGTTAATAATATCATTCAACATTAGCAAAGCTAAACCTATACCTCGTTCTAGAATATTCATGAAGGATTATAAAATGTTAACCCTTTCTGACCATGGTACAAATTCCTATTGTTGACCAGTCATACCAGTTTTTAACTAATCTTATTGTATTCAAAACAGGATCTATACAGCATCTGTGTTTTGAGACATGTTTCAACTTGACTTCTAGAAAGAATGAAAAGCTACATGATGCAAGATTTGGGTGGTATGTTGTTTTTTATACCTGTAGCTTTTCGGGATTTTAAAACTTGTTGGGACTTGAAATTTGGAAGAAAAACATGCTCTGCTACATTTGCTGATCTAGAAATAATTTATTTTCATTTTCGTTAGGGTACTGGCTACACACTCCATCTTATTTGAGCAAATTGAAATATATAAACATTTAAATTAAGCATAAACTAATTGCGCAAGTAAGAAGGAGCAGGTAGCCCCAATAGGGGATAAAAAGAGGTAGTAATTGTTTCCTACTGGAGTAACAGGTAGCATTGCCAGGAGTCCAGATAAAGTCAGACTTAGTTAGGCTTATTGATTGCATATTCAGCTAAATAAACAGTGTCAGGGCCTATCTGATTTTAGACACACAATTTGTTTCTGTCTTCTTTTTAGATGAAGTCCTTATATTAAGACTATCAATCTACGATTCTAGCCGTTATTAATCTATTAGTTAACAATATCATTCACCATTAGCAAAAATAAACCTAAACCGTGGCATACACCTAGACAGGAAACAAACATGGCGACATCATATAGAGAAAAAATGTGATGAGCTAAACATACTACTCAGAAAACTAAATTGGCTCTTAAGTAGAACATCACAAGTTACACTCGAAAATAAACTTCTTATTTATAAAGCAGTACTAAAACCGGTGTGGGCATACGGTGTCGAACTGTGGGGCACAGCTAAGAACTCAAACGTAGAAATCCTGCAGAGATTTTAAAACAAAGCTCTCAAAACCATCACAAATGCTCCGTGGTTCATCAAAACAACAGAATTACATGAGCATCTACATTGGCAGCAGCATTAGGAGGCAGATTCTTTGCTGGAACAATGAACCTCATCAGCCAATAACTACCTCTACTACTAATCTGCTAATGGTTATAAAACCGATTGCAAGAAAAACTAGAAAAAAGAAAAAAAAAAAAAAAACCTTGTTCTAGAACATTCAGGAAGGATTATAAAATTTTAACCCTTTCCGACTATGGTATAAATTCCTATTGTTGACCAGTCATACCAGTTTCTGACTAGTCTTATTGTATTCAAAACAGGATCTTTAGGGCATCTGTGTTAATTTTTTTGAGACATGTTTCAACTTGACTTCTAGAAAGAATGAAAAGCTAAATGATGGAAGATTTGGGTGGTATGTTGTTTTTTAAGCTACCTGTAGCTTTTTGGGATTATTAAACTTGTTGGGACTTGTTTGGGTCTGGAATTTTGAAGAAAAAACCCGTTTCTTAGTCCTACTTGGGGTAAAATTGATGCAGGTATATCTAGAAACTAGAAACCTAGATATACCTGCTGACCTAGAAGTCATTTATTTTTCATTTTCCTTAGGGTACTGGCTACACACTCCATCTTATAATCAGTTTGTTTTGCCAGCCACAGACTCAATCTTACTAGGGAAAAATGAAATATATAAACATTTAAAATTTGCAGAAAAAGATTGCACAAGGAAGATGAAGCCATTGCCATTTCCATAGCCGGGAATGATGTGATTGTGATTGTTTGTAATATTTTGACGTGAGAGCTTGACGTCTCCTGGGGCCTATGAAAATAAATGATTTGAATTTGAATTTGATGAGAGATTGTATCAGTTTTGCTAAGGGGTACAGATAAAGCCAGACAGTACAGTAACTAACTAAGTATCAAACAGTGTCTGGTTTTAGTTAGGCTTTTTACATTTGACAAACAAGCATGGCAGAGTGCAGGCGAGTCAACTGTTCGTTGCTTGCATTCCACATGCAATTTTATTTCTATTTCATTGGAATTTAACAAGATATATGGTCATTCTCAAAAAAGCTTGATTTCACACACTCATCTGATACTCATTTCAGACACAAAACCTTAAGTAATGTGTCTATGTCTAGACTTTTTGCCCAAATATCTGATTTAAATAGCTGGTCTGTCTGGATATAGGTTTATGGGACTTGAATGAGTGTACCTTCAAAACTAGAACTCATGCTAAGGTTCCGTCACTTAAGCAGAGACACTGGGTGTACCTCTATAAGAGAGACAAATTAACAAAGCCCAGTTATCCGGGTTTCTCTGTACAATATTGTCTCATGGGCCTGCTATTTACAAACACAGTAATGCAAGCACTAAAATGATGGCAGATAAAATATGGTGCAGAACTTTTTTCTTTGTACACAACAGCTCAACCTCATTTTGCTATTTGTTAATTTTGTAATAAATATTATATTTAATTTTCTAGCTTTTAAGACCAGTAGCTTTGTGACCTTAAAATCTGAACTATAATTCAAATGTCATTCAATATAAATTATTGTATCAACATGCTAACATATTTATTGAGCCAGTCTGACATGTGAAATAAATATTTAAGCATTTAGAAATGTATTGGATTTTTTCTTTCCTATCATTTTTACGTTCTGGAACACCGTCCCATATGTAATATTGTAATTTACTTATTGAAAAAAATCCCAAGGCAGCAAACATAACATCGCTCCCAGAAGAGAGTACAGCAGATGTGTATTAGCCATTGTAACATGTTTCAATGGTTATTTTTTACATATCATAGGGGAAACCTATCGCCAATATGCACATAGTAATAAATAAATTATTTTAACCATGATTATTTTATGGAAATGCATTTTAAAATGAGAAACTTATTTTTATGTATGTTATTATCCTCTTATTAGGTACCTTAAGACTGGAATTGATACTGAGTAAAATTTCCTCTCAACATATTTTAATAATTTCAATGCAAAAAAAAACCTAAAAAATGTTTACTGTGTTTATTAGTTTCATGGTAGGAGATAAATAATTAGGGTTTAAGACATCCATTTCTTAACTAAAGCAGTGTGAAAATATTTACAGCAGTCGTTTTTTCACTTTAATGTATTTATCTAGTTAATTGATATGCATTGTTGAACATTATAATTACGGTAATTAAGAACCTCAGGCATGATATAAATAGCCTTGAGGAATCAGCCAAGTGTGACCGGAAAAAAATAACCTAGATTCAATCGCCATAATATGATGGGAAATATAGGTGTATATCATAAACAAGGACCTACTAAGTACATCAACAAATTTAAACAGTTTTCTTTGAATATATCATTTGAAATAAGAATTCACCAGCAGAATTACATAACTAAAGTGAAATTTACAAATAAACAATGATCAAAAGTGAAAGTTACGTTATTTGTATGAAAATTAGTAATCTATCATCGTAATCGGGCCAGAAAATACCACAAAACGGTACAGCGTGGTGATTTCCCCATAGAATTTCTGTAGAAAGTCTTGATTACATACCTCAGAGCTCTAACCCGTTTGTATGGTGGGCTAAGTGAAACGGGTGCCGTAGAAGCATCCCTGAGGTCGTCGTCGTCATCTATGCTCGTAAAATCCAACTTCCTTGGCACTATAGACGCTGGAATCGGACTTAAATTGTCCGAAAACATATTGAAAGAGTCTGACATTTCGCTGGATGTTTCAACTGATAATTCCGATGCATCGTGCTTGTTAATGAATCCTGTTTTCATTCTATACCACTCAGTCATCTTCGTTAACACATATATTACACTTTAACAACAAGAATAACACAAATATCACTATTTTCGTTTGATATTCCACAAAGCGTTCACTTTCACGTACTAACAACGTTATGGCGGATGACGCATAGCACCTGTTTAATTTCTCGGCCAATCAGAGCGAATCATTTGACCGGTGAATTGAATACTTGAATTCTATTGGGTGTAGTTATTTTTTTTTAATAACGAAGTAGCTTCTTTGGTTGTGATTGGACAATTTATGAACGCGTTCAATTTTGATAGTAAAAATAGCGTTCATATAATTTTGTAACACGAGAGGTAATTAATATTTAACCGACTTGAGAAAAATAGGTAAGTACATTTATAATATTATAGTCATTGACTACATAAAAAAAGGCAGGACTGAGTCTCTTGAAACACTTACTGAAGCACCCATAGTAAGTCACACGTACACACAGAACACACACATTGACACAATAGTAAGTCAATCGCCCGCCATTACGCTTTGGACTGTGCTGTTGCTCGGATGTTCAAGTAAAATAATCAAAAATGCTGTCTTGTGTTGTGAAAAGCTGCCGAAACCATAGCGCCTCGACAAAAAAAAACCAGGAGATCACTTTTCATAGGTAAGCAAGTAATATATTCAGCTTATTGCCGAAATTATATCGTTTTCGTCATTGACTACATAAAAAAAGGCAGGACTCAGTCTCTTGAAGAACTTACTGAAGCACCCATAGTAAGTCACACGTACACACAGAACACACACATTGACACAATAGTAAGTCAATCGCCCGCCATTACGCTTTGGACTGTGCTGTTGCTCGGATGTTCAAGTAAAATAATTAAAAATGCCGTCTTGTGTTGTGAAAAGCTGCCGAAACCATAGCGCCTCGACAAAAAAAAACCAGGGGATCACTTTTCATAGGTAAGCAAGTAATATATTCAGCTTATTGCCGAAATTATATTGTTTTCGTAAAAAAATATACCAAAACTATCAGTGTTGACAGTCAATAAATATTTTCATTTACCCTGAATTTGGGTAAATATTTTTTAGTAGTATAATACATTTAGTATAAATTATTATTCTATGTTTTATAGATTTCCTGCTGCAAACGACGCATGGAAAAATTATTGGATAAAAATAATTAGAAACTGCAGAAATGATAACAGTTGGTATCCATCAAAATATAGTGTAGTCTGCAGTATACACTTCGAGGAAATTGATTTATATAAAACAAAAGGTGGACTTATTCGCATTGTCAGCTTTGCCGTACCAAAACAGGTAAAACAATAGTATATTGTTTTAAATAAAGTATTAAATTAATAAATAACAGTACTTTAATCTAAAACTTTTTATTTCTTAGTTTAGTTTATTATTATTTTTTTTTTCTTTATTTTTTATTTGCCAATATTTATTTGAAATATTGAATAATCGCATGTAAGTGAATCTAAGCTTCGTGATTGTTGGTTTAGTTTAACTTAGATATTTTATTTGGTTTGTACATTTTGTTGACGTTTTCAAGCACTTTCTGTTAGTTTATGTAATGAAGAATTTTTGTTTTTTATTTTTTTGATAACTGCCATAACTTACCCTACTATCCGATTTCGGCTTCACGTCCTAAACTGGGACACCCTGTATATAACTAAAGCATCTTCACCATCTAAGAGTCAGCAAGTGAGCATCTTCACTGCCTTGCGTCAAGGAGTGCACAGAGCAACGAATTTTGTACATATTTCCTTAATAAAAACAAACAACTCCCACCTGCAGGCCCGCATCGCCTGCTAGAAATATAAAACAACTTTGTTTTGAAATTCAAACAAAGTTGTTTTATATTGTTTGGTTTTTGGCCACGGTAGTATGAAACTACCTAAATACCTATATCATGCTTGATGGTAAATGCAGCAAATAAAAAAATATAAGAATGAAACCTCTAAAATATTTATTTAAATTATTGTAAAAATGTGGGTAATATTTCTCATGTCTGGTAACCCCTTACACACGCAAACATAAACAGACCGCTGCCATTTTGGTGCTTCAATCATTTCTAGGTGACATTACGTCCTGCCTTTTTTTCTCAGAACAACGAATCATATGGAATTGCCGTAATTGCTCTATTTGACACAGCAATAATAATGTATATGGGGATCAGGTCAGACAACAAAAACAAATGCACACACTTTTAAATAATTACAATTTATTATCTTACCACACCGTATTTATTCACCTTTATTTAAAAACACACACTTTACGCATTAACTATTTTCACTTAACCTTTACATTTCTAATCGAACCACAAGACTGCCCGCCATTTCCCTGACATCGTCCGATCACGACTTGTCACCCCACCACCGGAAATGAGTCGTGGTTGGTCGATGCTTAAACTTAATCAAACCAATGCAAATGATATCATAATAATTCAATTAAATTATAACTTTAAATAAGAACAATTTACAAATAGATAATTACCATTAATTATATTTATTACCAACTACTTCCTGTATATTTATTATTTCATTTGCCATTTCCAACACTTGGTCCAATTCAGTATCTATTTTCCAATCATAGATCAATTGAATAACAATGTAAATAATAAGTAAATGATAAATAACTATCTAAACCTAACAGCTCGGCCATCCTACCTCAAGCGAGTCCCCTCGCTTACATTTAAGTTAACTACTTATTTACTAAATCCAATCATACTTAATAGCAACCACACTCAGTAACAGAAACACTTTCTGAACTTTAGTATATTTATGAATAACTGATGTAGGACATTTTAAACAACTTTCTTTATAATTAAAGACCATACTATATTTCATTACAATACATTAGATAACGATTGGCTTTTCAGAATTACTACAAAATTTATATTTGATACATTACACAATACATTAGATAAAATCTTTACCTACAATTATCATTCAGAGAGGCACACAACCAGGTATTAATCATCGTTTTCCTAAGATTCACATTTCAAACCTCTAGTAAAACTTAACCAAGGATGGATCCTATCTATTTCCACTCCGGTCTCGTATCGTCAACCCCGCTTTCCAGTCAAAGGTGTCCTCAATCAAAAATCTGTCATTATCTAGCATGTTTTACTAATTTACCATCGTGAGGTACTCCGCCCCTCCACTCGCACTAGGTCGCCTTCACAAGCACACCCAGTCTCAGAACAAATCTTTGCGAATCACAACAAGATTTGTCCCATGTGGGGATCGAACCCACAACACTAGTGCAGTGGTGAGCGGCAAGGCAATTCCTTATATTGTGCCGCCGCTCTCCTCCGTCTGGCTTTGAAGACCCCGCTTAAACCCCATTGGTTCCATATCCCTCTCTCCTACCCGTGTCCTGGTTATCCTTATTTTGTCCCACCAAACCTTGCCCTCTTGTCAAGCATCTCCGTTAAAAGCTCGGCATAATCCTCTCTACTTGGAAAAGATTCAAGTAGTTTCTTTTTCCATTCACCACGTATGCAACACCGAAGTCAAACCCCTTTTTTTTTTTTTTTTTTTTTTACGTGGGGAAATGCATTTACGCATACCACCCCACCCCGGGGAAGGGCAGAGTGGTTATGTGGGACTCGCCCGTGCCAAAGATGGTAAACGGCACGTGAATACCCACTAAAACCCCACGGTGCTCCCGCACTCGCCTTGATGGGAGGGTCATGGGAATCTGGCGCAGCCTTTACGTCCACGACCCTCCCGGCGATGCCCGCCGAAGCGGGCCCTTCATGGCCCCCAAAGAGGGGGCTGGCGCAAGCCACCGACCAGCGCGAGGACCGCGTGCAAAGCCATCGGACATTCCCCATGTCCGACGGCCTGGTCCTCTCGCGGCGAGACAGGTGGTCGGTCCCGCCGCCCACCACGCTGCAGTTCAACGGCTGCGGCCCCGACGGGACCGCGGAAGGCAGGGAATGCGGGGCATCGAAAAACGACGCGCGCACCGACACTCCTACCCGCCGCGGCCCCGTAAACCACCGGGCCACAGTGCCAGCTTGCGCCAACACCGCAGCCCGGCCTTGCCCGCCGAGGCAGGCCCCTCATGGCCCCCAAAATGTGGGGGGACCGGCACCGAGGGCCGCGTGCAAAGCCGTCAGACACTTTCGTATCTGACGGCCTGGCCCTCCGCGGTGAGACAGATGTTCATCCCACCGCCCACCGCGCCGCAGTACTGACGGCTGCGGCCCCGCCGGGACCGCGGAAGGCAGGGAAAGCGGCAACGGAACACCGACAGTCCTCTCCCGCCGCGGCCCCGCAACTCCTCGGCCGCAGTGCCGACTCACGCCGACACCGCAGGCCCTCCTGTTGCAGAGCCCCCCCATAAGAGCCCTGCAACATGGGCTGCTCCCACATGGACTTCCAGCCAAAGCCCGAAGAGCAGCCCCCCTCTGGGGTCCACTTGGCTTCGCCGTGGCTCGGGGGCGCCACGGGTACTAAGCCCCACCGCGACGACAACGCGGGACCCGTTGGTGGGGGAAGTCAAACCCCTGTATCAAGTTTAAGCAACTCAACTTAACTTGGTACAAATGCGAGGTACAACCGTTTTCATTAGATGTATACCCTCCTTGATCCTTAGACTCACTTCCACGTCCTGTCCTCATCACATTACCTTGAATTTCCATTAGAGTCGACCTTGGGTGTCCTCCGTTAGTACTAACCCTCCACCTAGGGTTCCCCTTCTTTCTCCCAACCCAAAACCTAGGGTTCCCTTCTTTACCCCTAACCCAACACCTAGGGTTCCTTTTTTTTACACAGAACCCTAGCCCTAGGGTCCCGTTCCTTATTCCTGACCCAACACCTAGGGTTCTCTTTTTTTACACAAAACCCTAGCCCTAGGGTCCCATTCCTTATTCCTGACTCAACACCTAGAGTCCCATTCCTTATTCCTGACTCAACACCTAGAGTCCCATTCATTATTCCTGACCCAACACCTAGGGTCCAATACCTTATTCCTGACTCAACACCTAGAGTCCCATTCATTATGCCTGACCCAACACCTAGGGTCCCATTCCTTATTCCTGACTCAACACCCAGAGTCCCACTCCTTATTCCTGACTCAACACCTAGAGTCCCATTCCTTATTCCTGACTCAACACCTAGAGTCCCATTCACCATTCCTGACCCAACACCTAGGGCCCCATTCCTTATTCCTGACTCAACACCTAGAGTCTCATTCATTATTCCTGACCCAATACCTAGAGTCCCATTTCTTTTTCCTGACTCAACACCCAGTGTACTTTGCCTTTTATACCCAACACCTAGGGTTCCACTTCCCATTCCTGACCCAACACCCAGTGTACTTCGCCTTTTATACCCTACACCTCGGGCTTTATTTCGGCAAGACTTCACTACTTGGCCCTTCATTATCTATGGTACCTGAAACCTTCAAATCTTAGTTTAGTAAACCATTTAATCCATTTTAAATTTAGTTATTTTAGTCTGCCATAAATCACCATAATTATTAACCAAAGTATTGCCAAATGCAACTTTAACATAATTAAGTTATACAATTCCAATCCCACCAATATAATAATATTCATAATAATTGATAGTATTATAATATAATTACAGCTTCACAATATGATAAAATATTAAACATATAATATATCCATCCACATACATATAATCATCATCATCATCATTCTCAATCCACAGACGTCCACTGCAGGACATAGGCTGAAACCAACGACTCCCCGTGACCTTAACAAGATCGTCTGTCCATTTAGCGGGAGGCCTTCCCACGCTGCGTTTGCCAGTTCGTGGCCGCCATTGAAAGACTTTTTTGTCCCATATATAATTCTATATTAGAACATTAATAAAGCATTCATTTTGTTATTTATGTCATGTAATAATTCAGTTGTAATAATTAAAATATTTGCTGATCGATTACTTCAGCAATACACATAAAAGGTTCCACATTAAAACATAAGTATTAAACTTATTAAACAATACCAGAAAAATATGTTATTCCGTTCGTCAAAACTTACACCAAAGACTCCAGTTCGGCGCGCGCGCCGTCGCCAGTCGCACGTCGCATCCGCAAACCATCCGCGCCAGCCCACCCAGCAATATTCTTTTTTTTCTTTGGAAAGCTTCACTATCTTCGAGTGACATAGACTATATTTGTGCCATGGAAGCCGGAGTGGACTGGTAGTTTTAATAAAACCATTTAACTCAAAATTTATTTTAATTTTTTTTTACAATTTACCAAACAGAGTCTATGTTTCTGTAACTTCCTACTATTACTTGTGACCATATCCATATTATACTATTTATGCCCTTTCAGGTAATGGTGGGTCCACACTGAGCCAACGAAGGCGAACGAAGGTTTTTTGACGTTGGTAGCAAACGTTCGTTGGCCTTCGGACAAACGTCCAAACACATTTGGTGTTTGACCAAAACATCGTTTGCTCATGATTCCGGATTGCTTTCCATAGACAATACTCGAAAGTGTATTTTGATCATAGCCTAAGGATGTCCATGATTATTATTTACAAGTCAGCTATTATTCTGTGTTATTAACTACTTAGCTTCAAGATAATGTAATTTACTACGTAGACACATGCTCTGACATTTAAACAGACCGTCGAATGTCAAAATGTCAACCATTCTGTTGACGTTCGTTTGTTGGTGTTTGGCGACCGTCCAAACTGAATTCGGTCCAATGGCGCAAATCCTTTGATGTTACCGCCACGCTACGGATCGCCGGCCAACGTCAACGAACGTTCGTTGGCCATCGCCAATCCGTCCAGACATGGCCAACGAACCCATTCGTTCGCCTTCGTTGGCTCAGTGTGGACCCACCATAAACCACACATCCCAATTGGCATTTATTGACAGAGCAAACACTATTGATCAACCATCATGTTTGGGTTATTCACATCCACAAAATGCAAAAGATCTTGAATTGGTAAGGGCAGTTCTTGAATAAAGTACCTACATAAAATAATGTTGGTTTCTAATCTATACTATCTACATACGGGGTGGATGCGACATAGCGACATTTATTGAAACCACAGCTTCTATACATGGTAAGTATCAATTTCCACTGGATAAAAATTCTCTAGCGAAAAAAAAAAAATCACGTTTTCCGAACAATTTGAACATTGCGATCGTGCAATTTGTTCGGAAGACGTGGATTTTTTTTTTCGCCAGAGAATTTTTTATCCGGTGGAAATGCATACTGGCCATGTATAGAAGCTGTGGTTTCAATAAATGTCGCTATGTCGCATCCACCCTGTATACTAATACTTTTAAGCATAACATTTAACTTACACATAGAATTGTTTGTTTTTGTTGTTTTTTTTGTAAGCGCCTGAACCGATTTTCATGAAACATATTTCTTTTATAATCAACACGTTTTGCCCGTTCATTTTATACCTTAGTTGGGCTAAGGTATATCTTAAAATATTTGATGTTTCATCTCCACTTCAAACCCTAATTTCTTGTAAATAAATGGCAGAATCAATATTTATGAAAAATATATATTTTTGTAATGTACACATTTTTACCATTCATTTGATACCCCACTTGAGTATGCATATTTGAAAATAATCGATTCTTCATCCCCACCTTTACCCTCCATTTATTGTAAATGGCTGAACCGATTTATACCAAACATAGCTAAAAACTATTGCATGGATACTGGCTCTCGTAAGAAAAAAACTGCATCGAAATCGGTCCATTAGTTAGAGAGCTACGATGCCACAGACACCCACACAGACAGACATCAGGTTAATTAAAAATGTCCTATAAATGATGTACAAATAAAGTTTTTATCTATCTATCTAGGTACAATAAAAGTAGATGGAAATCTTGAAATTATCTAGTTTCACCGGCAGTAGTATAAAAATCAAAGTTCTTAAGGTTAGTTGAACAATCTTAACTCCAGGCATCCATCAATATAATTTTATCGATTAGATAGACAAGCGAGTGAACATCCCTAATCCGCCATGTTTGTGAACGTATACTCTGTCCATTTCTTTATTTTCTTTTTGACAGATTACATTTAGGGATGCCTACACACGTTACTGATTCGATTTGAAATCATAATCGATGTTGTCTACGAAGAACTTTCAATCGATTAATTACATCGAAATGGTTTTAGTTCATAATTAATTATTCGTTTATTAGTAGTTTTTATTAGATGAAATAAATATACAAAATAATAATATAATAATAATGTCACATACTTAGTCTATGACGACTTCCTAGTTACCTTTGTTTACATTTTCATTGTTATTTCCAAGATTTCGACTTGATTTCTTGCAAATAATGATTCATGGAATCACGATACTATTATTATATTATTTTTTTATAAAAATACAGACAATACACAAAAAAAAGTCAAATTATTCTTTTTCATAATGATCGATTTATTTGATTTCACGATTTGATTTATAGTCTGTGGTTGTTTGTTACAAACAGTGAACTTCCCTAAAAAGTGCCGCTTGTCAATAAAGTACATTATTATTGTAGTACATTAATCTGACAAAAAAAAAACGGTAATTCATAGGCGTGATCTGTCAAAAAGAAAATAAAGGAATGGACAAAGTATAGGTATGGCAGGCAAAGTACATGCTTAGGGCAGTTCCATATGATTCGTTCTTCTGAGCTTTTTTTATGTAGTCTATGGTTTTCGTAAAAAAATATACCAAAACTATCAGTGTTGACAGTCAATAAATATTTTCATTTACCCTGAATTTGGGTAAATATTTTTTAGTAGTATAGTTTTTTAGTAAAGTATTAAATACATTTAGTATAAATTATTATTCTATGTTTTATAGATTTCCTGCTGCAAACGACGCATGAAAAAATTATTGGATAAAAATAATTAGAAACTGCAGAAATGATAACAGTTGGTATCCATCAAAATATAGTGTAGTCTACACAGTATACACTTCGAGGAAATTGATTTATATAAAACAAAAGGTGGACTTATTCGTATTGTCAGCTTTGCCGTACCAAAAAAGGTAAAACAATAGTATATTGTTTTAAATTAAATGAATAAATAACAGTACTTTAATCTAAAACTTTTTATTTCTTAGTTTAGTTTATTTTTTTATTTATTTTTTATTTGCCAATATTTATTTGAAATATTGAAAAATCGCATGTAAGTGAATCTAAGCTTCGTGATTGTTGGTTTAGTTTAACTTAGATATTATATTTGGTTTGTACATTTTGTTGACGTTTTCAAGCACTTTCTGATAGGTTATTTAATGAAGAATTTTAGTTTTTTATTTTTTTGATAACTGCCATAACTTATCCTACTATCCGATTTCGGCTCCAGGTCCTAAACTGGGACACCCTGTATATCACTAAAGCATCTTCACCATATAAGAATCAGGAAGCGCCGTAGGAGTCGTAATTTTAAAATATTTTCCAAAAACTGGGTAGCTGCACTAAAGCATCTTCGCTGCCTTGCGTCAGGAGTGCCCAGAGCAACGAATTTTGTACATATCCCCTTAATAAAAACAAACAACTTCCAGCTGCAGGCCCGCATCGACTGCTAGAAATATAAAATCAACTTTGTTTCGAAATTCAAACATAAAGTTGTTTTATATTGTTTGGTTTTTGGCCACGGTAGTATAAAACTACCTATATCATGTTTGATGGTAAAAAGCAGCAAATAAATAAATATAAGAACCTCTAAAATATTTACTTAAATTATTGTAAAAATGTGGGTAATATTTCTCATGGCTGGTATCCCCTAACACACGCACACATAAACAGACCGCCGCCATTTTGATGCTTCCATCATTTTATAAGTGACATTCTCTCCTGCTTTTTTTATGTACTCTATGATTATAGTAAGTATATAAAGATTAAGAATAATGATAATGATTATTTATTTTTGCCCGACCCGGGAGTCGAAACCAAGACCGGTGAGAGGTCGCTGAAATAGTCTGTGGGTCGCTGCTAACCACTAGAGTAAGGCCAACAAGGCAGTTATGAAGTAAAATTTATTTATTTATTTCAGATATATGAAATTAACAGAATTGTATATAGTAGTAAAGGAATCTGGCAGTCAATGACAAGTCTTCGCTTATATAAAATATGAAAGCTTCATAATATCAAATGCTACACGAATAGGAAAATCTTTATATACGGTTGTTTTGTTTCTTCAATCTTTTAAGCGTTTACGTACCACAAGAATAAATAAAATCTACAAATATTGGTATCAAAGTCATTTAAACTATGTTCGTTGAGCTGGGTTATTGTCTAAGCCGTATAGTGTAAAGTTGAGACTCCTTGATGCATTTGCACTCTTTGGTCAACATCATAATAAGGATGGTTGTCAATGTCTAAACTTGTTGCTTAGCAATTGTTCTATTATTTTTCATACTTAAAATAATATGTCACTTAAAACATCTTGTAAAATATATTTCTTATAATAATAATATAGTCTTACATTCATAATGATTCACGTTGTTTATTATTAAAACTTAATATGGTAGCAGAGCGTAAAGAAAAATAAAAACAATGTCTAAGGTACGAATAGAACCACTTGATAAAGAAAATTACGACACTTGGGCGATTCAAGCTCAAGCATTCCTTGTCAAAGAAAAGCTGTGGAAGTATGTTAAAAACCAATTAACAGCTGCAGCAACTGAGGAAGCTTTAGAAAAAGAAGCAGAGGCAAAATCAACCCTAATCCTCCTAATCGCACCTTCTGAACTTAAACTAATTAAACAGTGTAAGACGGCTAAAGCAATATGGGACAAACTGAAGGAAATATTTGCAAGCAAATGTCCTGCACGTAAAGCGTCACTTCTAAAACAGTTAATACTAACTAAACTAGAAGGCAATGATGTGCGAGAACACCTTAACAAATTTATGGATATAGTAGACAAACTAGCTGATATGCAGATTGATATCAACAATGATTTACTATCAATTATGATGCTTTATAGTCTCTCGCCACAGTACGAGAACTTTAGAGTAGCAATTGAAAGTAGAGACACACTTCCTAAACCAGAAGAGCTTAAAGTTAAAATCGTTGAAGAAAGCGAAGCACGTCACCAAGCTCAAACAGAACCAACTACGAGTTTCTTTGCTAATTCCTGCAAAATTTGTAAACAAAAAGGAGTACAATTTAAAAAGAGCTCACACAAAATATGTTCTAGCTGCTGGTTCAAAAACAAAAACAAAGATAAAAAGAAAACATCAAAAACTGATAACGAAACAACACGCCATGCCGAAGAATGTCTCTTGTTAAACAAAAATGAACGCAAGGACTGGGTCTTGGACAGTGGGTGTACATCTCACATGACATTTAGAAGAGACTTCTTTACAATGTTGAAGAGAGATTCCCGTAAATTAAATTTAGCATCGAAGGATCAAACAGCGGAGATTGAAGGACGAGGTACAGTCAAAGTCGCAACTAGCGAATATGGAACAGTAAACCTCTTGGAAACACTGTACGTGCCGAATCTGACAGCGAATCTCCTATCCGTATCTAAGATGACACAAAACGGTGCAACTGTAACTTTTAATGGAAACAAAGCTACAATAACTAAAAAAGGAAAAACATTAATGACAGCTGAAAAGAAAAACAATCTGTACTATGTCAAGACACAGATTCAAAACAATTCCAACGAAACACCAGATACAAGCCTGGTGACATCCCAAGAAAATTCCATTGTAGATTGGCATAGAAAAATGGGACATATGAATGAAAGATACCTACAACTGGCTCTGAAAAACGAATCAGTTATTGGATTAAATTTCAACAAAGAGGAGTCCATGCCTGACTGCGAACCTTGCATACAGGCGAAAATGACCAGAACTCCATCTCCCAAACAAAGAACAACGCCAAGAACTACTCAACGATTAGAAATTGTACACAGTGACGTATGTGGTCCAATCAAAACGCCTAGCACTGGAAACAACAAATACTTTGTAACGTTCACAGACGATTACAGCAGATATGGCCGCGTATATTTTCTAAAACATAAAAATCAAGTACTTGAGAAGTTTAAAGAGTATAAACAAGAAATGGAAAACTTTACTGGGAATAAAATAAAATTTCTACAAACAGATAATGGTACAGAATTCATCAACCAAGAATTCAATAATTATTTGAAGGCAAACGGGATTGCACAACGTTTATCGGCGCCCTACACGCCTGAACAAAATGGTCTTGCAGAACGGAGAAATCGGACGCTTGTGGAAAAGGCTAGAGCTATGATTATTGATGCTAAAGCACCGATTCATCTATGGGGTGAAGCTGTAAATACAGCAAACTACTTAGCCAACAGAAGTATCAACAGTGCCATTGAAAATCAAACATCATTTGAAAGATGGGTACTAAGAAAGCCTAGTGTGAACCACCTACACCCGTTCGGTTCTAAAGCCTTTATACTGAAAAAAGGTCCTAAAGGACACAAATTTGCACCAAAAGCCACACCAGGTGTATTTGTAGGCTACTCCGAAATATGCAAAGCTTATAAGGTCTATATTCCAACAGAACACAAGACTGTAATTTCTAAAGATGTTAAAATTCTAAAAAGTAACTTCTATGATAACATTACTGAAAATAAACCATCAGCATTACCACAAACAGAGATTGAAATTGAATTAACACCTCAATTACAGCCTTTAATCCGAAATAATTTTGAAAATTATGAGGATGTGATTGTTGATGATCCAAACGATAGTGTATATGAAGATCCTGTACAACAGAACGAAATCGAAAGCACATCTAATGACCAAGAACATGTAGTCCTTCAGGATAACGAAGAACTTGTTTCTGATAACGAGCCTGATGAACCTGAAAGACCTGAACCTGTTGTAGCACGAACACTTCGAGATAGATCACTATTACGCCCGCCTCACAAATTTGATAACTTTGTGCTGGCAGCTGCAGATGACATCATAAAAATGAAAGAACCAACTTCGTACAAAGAGGCACTTAACTCTTCAAACAAAAACGAATGGCTAGAAGCAATGCTAAATGAGATTTCTGCTCTCCATGAGAATGAAACATGGGAGTTAGTCCAATTACCAAAAGATAGAAAAGCCTTACCATGCAAATGGGTATATAAAGTGAAAACCAAACCTGACGGAAGTATTGAACGCTTCAAAGCACGACTGGTTATCAAAGGTTTTTCACAACAACCAGGAATTGACTTTGATAAAACATTCAGTCCTGTAGCTCGACTGAGTACTATTAGAGCTCTCCTTGCAACAGCAGCCAAACAAAATTTAAGACTGTTACAATTTGATGTCACTACTGCATTCCTAAATGGAACAGTTGAAGAAAATATATATATGAAGCAACCGGAAGGTTTCAACGACGGTACCAACCGTGTTTGCCGTTTAAAACGAAGCTTATATGGACTAAAGCAGGCTCCGCGCTGCTGGAATACCTGCATAAATAACTTCTTAATAACATCAGGTTTCAAACAGTCTGAAGCGGATCCTTGCCTTTATTCTAGAACCAAAGATTCAAAAACAGTCCTAATAGCGTTATATGTTGACGACGGACTCGTAGCTAGCAACACGAAAGAAGCTGAAACCGAGTTTATTGACGAGTTACAGAAACGCTTGAAGATCAGAACGTCTCCAGCTACATACTTTCTGGGGATAGAGATCAACAGAAAAGACGATCAAATCACACTTTGTCAGACGTCCTACATAAAGAAAGTTTTAGAAAAATTTAAAATGAACAACAGCAAGTCTGTACCGACGCCTATTATTAAAGAACACATAGGTGGGGATATTAGGACACAAGCTGATCCTAACTTTCCTTACAGGCAGGCCGTAGGCTCACTTACTTACTTGGCTGTAGGAACAAGACCTGACATTTCCTATGCAGTGGGAATAGCATCGAGAAACCTCGAGAAGCCAACAACCAATGACGTTGCACTTGTCAAACGTATCTTCAGGTACCTAAAGGGTACTAGCGACCAAGGTTTAATATACTCGAAGAACACAGATGATAAAATAATCTGCTATTCTGATTCGGACTTTGCTGGTGACCAAACTACAGGCAGGTCAACATCTGGTACAGTGTGCTTATTCGCAGGAGCTGCTATAAGCTGGCGATCTCAACTCCAAAGCATGGTATCGATTTCTTCTACCGAAGCTGAAATAATCGCAGCCAGTGAGGCTTCTCAAGAATTGATATGGCTGGACAGTTTATTCAAAGATTTGATGAAGTTAAACAAGCCTACACTTTACCTTGACAATGAGTCAGCAATCAAGCTATCGCAGAACCCTAAGTATGAGTACCACAAGCGTACTAAACATATCAGAATAAAGCACTTCTTTGTAAGAGAATGTGTGACTGATGAGGTTCTTGAAGTGAAGCAAGTGTCTTCAGAACTGCAGCTTGCTGACATGTTAACCAAGCCACTTTATGGTCCTAGACTGCAAAATCTAAGCGGCAAAATTGGTCTTAATAAAATACCTCAATTTTGAAAAAAGTTGGGAGGGTGTAAAGTTGAGACTCCTTGATGCATTTGCACTCTTTGGTCAACATCATAATAAGGATGGTTGTCAATGTCTAAACTTGTTGCTTAGCAATTGTTCTATTATTTTTCATACTTAAAATAATATGTCACTTAAAACATCTTGTAAAATATATTTCTTATAATAATAATATAGTCTTACATTCATAATGATTCACGTTGTTTATTATTAAAACTTAATATATAGTTACGTCAACGAACTGATTAAAACCCAGTAGAGAATGGGTGGAGCGTCATATTGACAGAGCCTGCGTTTAAATTAGCTTCGTTGATGATATGGCCATTGCTTAGCGCCTCAACCTGCGGACTCAGACAATTAGTAGGAATTTGTGAAGATTACGCTAGGTGTCATGGATTGGTTTATAATTTATAAACCAATCCATGACACTAACGACTGACAGAACCACAGAGAAGACACTCGACGACCGGATGGCGGAGTGGGTAGTGTGCCTGCCTGCGACGCTGAGGTCGTGGGTTCGATTCCCACTTAAGACAAATCTTTGTGTGCATGAACATCGGGGTTTGTCTTATTCTGGGTGTTTCTATGTATAATAAGTATGTATTTACAAAAGAAAAGTATATATGTATTAGTATCAGTTATTCTAGTACCCATATTACAAGCTCTGCTTAGTTTGGGACTAGATGGCGTTGTGTGTGAGTTGTGAAATATTTAATATTTATTTAAAAAGTAATATCACGGTTTTGGGGCTGGTGGTCACTGTCCGGAAACCATCGCTCAACTGTTTATGTAAATCGTTACTGTAAGCGTTTCACTTCAGAGTTAAGCGTGCAGTATAAAAATATTTGCAGATGCGATTTTTGATTTTAACTTTGAACAGTTGTAAATTAAAAAGTAAAGTTTAAATAATTTTCAAGGTACTAATTGTGGGGATCTCGTTGATGATATCTTATGAGAAGAATAAGAATAATAATCATTTATTGGCATGAACATGAGTTCTAAAACTTATTATAGACCACAATGGGAAGACGCGCTGTCATTTTACCCCGGTAGGTGGCAGTCTGTCACATTCTACCTTTAAGGTGAGCAAATTTACTCACATAAATAACATCAGAATACAAATTGAACATAAAAATCTAAATACGTGATTCGCATGATTCTACGCGGGTGGAGTCGCAAGTAGATGCAGTATAACTATTTTTATGTTACTTTTATTCTAAAGTCGATTCTAAAATCGACTAACATTTAGGTTTTTCCCACCACTGAGTAGAATCTGGAGAATGACATTTTCTGACAGTGACATTACCAAATCGAATTCGATTTTGACGTAAAATCTCAGTGCAGTATTCTTGTGCAGTATTTTTCGAATTACGGAGAAAAGTTAATACAAATCAATCAAACTTGTATTGAAATGCAATGTATTTGTGTAAAATTTATTAATTTAATGTTTAAATGCAAATGAAAACATAAAATGGCGCTTTTGTATTGGATAAACGCGCTGTTATTAATTGGGTTGCCGTGGTTGTGTTTGCAACAAAATATACAGGACAAAGACCAAATAATATTTTACTACAACAATACGTAAGTAAACAATGATATATTATTAACATATTAACTCCTTCTCGAATTGGTTTAATATGTGCATCTATATTTTTTTCCATAGTATGTAGGTATGTATTGTTATGTATTAAAAAATGGGTATCCGTTAGCGTTACTAATAATTAGATAATCCATATTATTATTATTGATTATGTTCGATAATAATTATGTTTAAAAGATATTAATTTGCCGCTTTATTATCGTAAAACGAGCTGCATAAGTAAAGTCTGTGTTTTTTGTTGTACTCTTGTCATAGATATATTTATATTATGTCGCTTTTGTAAACTAGAAAATGAAAGAATAGTGCCTATATTGAAATATTTTTTTTTTCTGTAATTCTGTGGTCAACAAAATCAAAAGAAAATCTATTTTTTGCATTGTTGTGTATAAGACAAAAAGTAGCCTATGGTGGAACAATTTTCGGTTAAAGTTTAGTATATGGACCGTTGAATTGGAGGGTGCGGAGGGGTGGAGGGGGGGAGGGGAGGGGTAGGTAATCTCCCCCCAAAAGGGGGGGGTGCGGAGCCCCCCCATGGTTAAAGTTTAGTATATGGACCGTTGAATTGGAGGGTGCGGAGGGGTGGAGGGTGGGAGGGGAGGGGTAGGTAATTTCCCCTCAAAAGGGGGGGTGCGGAGCCCCCCCATTTTTGAGAAAAATGAAAAAATATGTTTGGAGGTTAGGCTAACTTAAAATATATAACGGTCCATATACTAAACTTTAACCATAATATCATTTTACATGCTAAAACTATAGTATGTAAATTTTTGATACAATTAAATGATGCTTAAATGAATTAAAGTCGATTCAGAAAGGGGTCAGAGTATCACACAGATAGATTCTAGCACTCGCCGACCGCTGCCGCGGCACGCTCGCTTCGCTCGCTCGGCTCGTGCTGTGTTATGGTCGCAGTTCTAACCTTTTTTTTTTTTTTTTTTTTTTTTTTTTTTTTTTTTTTTTTTTTACGTGGGGAAATGCATTTACGCATACCACCCCACCCCGGGGAAGGGCAGAGTGGTTATGTGGGACTCGCCCGTGCCTACGATGTTAAACGGCACGGGAATACCCACTAAAACCCCACGGTGCTCCCGCACTCGCCTTGATGGGAGAGTCATGGGAAACCGGCGCAGCCTTTACGTCCACGACCCTCCCGGCGATGCCCGCCGAAGCAGGCCCCTCATGGCCCCCAAAGAAGGGGCTGGCGCAAGCCAGCGACCAGCGCGAGGACCGCGTGCAAAGCCATCAGATATCCCCAATCTGACGGCCTGGTCCTCTCGCGGCGAGACAGGTGGTCGGTCCCGCCGCCCACCACGCCGCAGTTCAAACGGCTGCGGCCCCGCCGAGACCGCGGAAGGCAGGGAATGCGGGGCATCGATAGACGACGCGCGCACCGACACTCCTACCCGCCGCGGCCCCGTATCCACCCGGCCGCAGTGTTAGCTTCCGCCAACACCGCAGCCCGGCCTGTTGGGCCACTCCTCCATGGGCCAACCCAACCAGTCAGCCCGAGGAGCGGCCCCCCGTGTCGAGTTATTGGCCAACACAAAAAGAAATCCCCCGAAGGAGAAGTTTTTTTGCGAAGTTACCAGGGTGCACCAAACCCAAAGACTATTGTTCCCCCCCAATCCTCGCGGATTAGTAAGGGACCAATAGCCCCGGATCCTCGTGGAGGTTACTCGACCTAGCACCCCACTCGACCTAGCACCCCTCGCAGTTCTAACCTAACCTAACCTACTAATTTGAAAAATGAATTTTTGATAAAATTAAATGATGCTTAAATTAATAAAAGTCGATTCACAAACGATGACTGAAGTTGACATTTGACTTGACAATACTCATGTAGTGACAAAACAAAATGGCGTCGCGATTTGCGCGTTTCGTTACTTCACAATTTCACTTTTTAATTGATTTAAAACACATTAATATACTTTTTATTATTATAAACTCGCATTATTTCATATTAACACCACTTTGTGTATTTATTAAACAGGAATATACAATAAAAATAAATATTATTAAATAAATTTATTGTTCTTAGTATGAAAGTTATGAAACTAAACGTAGGAAAGTCAAACGTCACCGCAAATGACATTTTAGTAGTGAAAATGTTCGGATATTTGATTAATTTAAAAAAAAAAACTAAGAATCTCCGCAGCCTGAAACTTTGCAGAAAGACTCCATAGGCCTAGGCCTTTCTGCAAAAAAAATTTGGTTGCCCAACTCGACGGTCCATATACTAAACTTTAGCCCAAATTTTGTTTGACCGAAAACTTTGCCACAAGAACGGCATCATCGGTGGCGCTCCACAGGTTGTCTATGGTACAGGTGGTAGGACATAAGGGGCATGTAAGAAGGTGAGCCATCGTTTGGGGACTGGCACCGCATTCGCAATCGGCGAAGTCTGCATAATCCCACCATTGGTTCAGTAGATTACTTAAAAAATCATTGATATCCTGATCATATATCATTCTCTTAATTATATATATAATAACCAGAAAAAGATGGAGACCAGAAAGTCTGACAATTAGTCTAACAAAGAGTATTGTATTACCTCATTCTGGGTTGTGCATGTCTAATGGCAGTTACTCCACATAAAATACTGATATTCAGTTGAATCCGTTAGACTATCATTATATGATAGTACTATTATTATTTGTCTGCGCATGTGGTGTAAAAGTAAAGTAAAAAGTAAAAAATCATTTGTTCCCACCACATAAAAGTTACAGAAAGGAAAAAATACTTTGAATAAATTACAATAGAAAGATTAAAATGTTAAGATGTAGCAAAAGGAGAAGACTCGGCTATTGTTGCAGTGCGCAGCGAGCCACGACACCAGCTACGCCGATTTTCAGTCTTCCCCTTTTTACTGCCTATGAAGTACAAAGGTGCGGGTACATTATTAGAATAATATAATTAAAGTAGATAAATAGAAATAAATAATAATTTTGATAATAAATATAGTCAGCAGCAATAAGCATGAATTAAATAATGTAGTGGTTTAAGCGGTCGCCTCACCACTCTCCACTGCACTGGTGCTGTGGGTTTGATCCCCACATGGGACAAATGTTTGTGTGATTCGCAAAGATTTGTTCTGAGACTGGGTGTGCTTCATGTGAGTGAATGTGTGTATTTGGCCTTGTCATTGGGACCATTGGATAGTGTAATTGCTTCTGGCGTTCTATGTAATGTCAAAAATTCAAATTTATCTTAATCTTTATCTTTATGATGGGTACTTTCTAGTTAAAGGCTTTAATATTTATAAAAAGTGCTGCATCACTTCTTAGTACTAAATAAATAATTTATAGCGTTATCTACTAAAATTGTCATGTTTTGGTTTATAACATAATCTTATCAGATATTTAATATGACATACAATCAATACCGATACTGATAATTTGATTATAATTATTATTTATTTTAGTGAGTCACTGTAGGGAAATCCCTGGTATATCTTTTCGAAAAAACTGCATTAATAACATTTTTTTTTTTTTCTTACATTACGCTATATTACCCTGAGGTATGTGGAAAGAAAGAAAGAAAGAAAGAAACGTTTATTTTTGGCAAATCTTGAGCTTACTAACACTTCTAAAACTACTTATAATAAAAATTAAATTGATGTGCCAAAAAAAGGTACACACCTCAGCATAATACTGCAGCACATCAGCACTACAGCGCTGGTATTCTGGTGCGCCGTGCTGGTATGTGGCAATAAGGCTATCGTTTTATTTCTCTTCAGGTAGCGCTACTGTAGAATAAGGTTGTATCACAGTGTTGACAGACATTGATTTATCTCAACCATTGAGTTTATATGTTTTTATAGAGGCACAGTATTTTAGGGTTTTTGAAGACAAAAATTTTAGAACAAAAGTTATTAAAAAGTATGGATTCACTCCAATTTCAAGTGGGACCTTTATACATCCATCTCTCATTTACGTGCATAAGCACAAGTGCATTCTCTCTGCTCTTAAAAAATTTGTTCTCAGAAAGCTCTAAAGAACTGTGGCTCTATAGATACATATAAACTTATGACCATATAGTCAACCTGCAAAAATTGACATTTGACAATTTGGTGACCTTACGCTACACAATCACTCCTAGTGGCGAATTCATATGCAATAGCCCTCATTGTGACAAGGGTGTATAACACCAACATTTCACCTGTGGTAATGGTTAGTTCCGAACACAATACTGTGCTTATCCACCATAAACAAATGCCAATTTTATGATGCTATTGAGAATATCCTAACGGAAAATCACAAATAACACTTTTGCCTTACCTGAGAATTGAACCCAAGACGTTTTGGTGAGGTTACAAAATATGCTAACCATTAGATCAATGTTTAATTTAACAAACAATACAATTGCAGCTGGTAGCACTAGATAATTTATAACAGTGACTCACTACTGGAAAATCCCTGCTAATGTTTACATGCCCACTAGTCTGAAGGATGACTCATCAATCAGCCATAATAAAAATCAAACAAGTGCGAGTAGGGCAACAATCAATAGGGTTCCATATTTAGTCGCTACAAACGCTGAAAACTATATTTTAACATTTTATTTGTTGACATAGTTTATTTAGATAGTAATAGCAGCCCTGTATCTAATACATGTCCCATTGCTGGGCTCGGGCCTCTTCTTATGATGAGAAGGGTTGGTTTGGTTTGGTTTTCCTGGGCGTTATCCGCACTTAGTCCTCCTACGGGACGTTGTACGTGAAAGATTTCCCGTTTTCTTCCGCCAGCCTAAATCGCTGCAGGCTTCCGGAAGCGATGTTGGTGACTGAAGAATTTGTGCCTGTTGGTCGGCCCCGCTGCTACATTCCATGATGACATGCTGTGGCATTTCTTCTGCCTTCATTCATCTTATGCATAGAGGGCTGTCTGTTATTCCTATGGTGTGTAGGTGTTTGTTAAGAAGACAATGACCGGTCAAGATTCCAATGACCTTGCGTAGTCTGTCTTTATTCAGTTTTTAATTAAGAGCTGGAACAGCATTCTTAGTTTGCCGACATCCTTCACTTGTTGTCTACACTGTCAGGTGTATTTTCTGGGTTCCTTCGCGCAACCATGTTTTAATTTAGGCCTGAGGGATGGGCATCAGAGGTTCCGGACCATACACTTTTGTGTCTGCTCCCCTCCTGGCTAGCTCGTTTGCGGCGATGAAAAGGGTTAGGCCATAGTCCACCATGCTAGCATTGTTATTATTATTATTAAACACTAGCTGACCCGGCGAACTTCGTACCGCCTTAGCGTAAATTTGATGCACTACTTTATTTTGTATAGCTGACCTATCTTATGTATGCGTACCTATTCAATTTGAACTGGAATCTATAATATCCTCCGTAAAAAAATGAAAACTTTTTTTTTTTTTTTTTTTTTGTCGTAACAACCAGAGATGTGACTTATCTAAGATACAAGTATCTGAAATACAGATACAAGATACAAGATACGTATTTCCATCTTGTATCTAAAATACTTTTCCAAAAATCATTTTGTATTTTGTATTTAAATACATTATGTTAGGTATCTTAGTATTTTACAAATACTTTTTCTGACAAAATACTTTTAGGAATAAGTTAGCAAAAATTTGTATGAAATATAACACCTGTTTGCCGAGCTCTGCCCCTGTGGAGCGACTCTTTTTTTTTGGATTCTAAGGCCACATAATAGAAAAATGAGTGATCAAATGTTTGAAGAACTAGTTTAACTTAAGTCTTTTTAAAATACTTAAGTAAAAGTAGTTCTTCAAACATTTCTTTTACATGAAAATAATATAGTAGTCATGTCATGTATGTCATGCATATCTTATATCTCTGTTCTCATATATTATGACAATAATGACAGAAATAGAAAGGTTTTGTTCCGGTTTCAAGTGAGGACATGTATCCACTGGGGGGGGGATATGTCTGTATCTCTTGCTCTCATACGTGCCTTATGCAGGGGGACATGTGCGTTCTCGGTCACTCGCAATAATGTTGTCAACAGACAACCTTAGAGAACTGACCATCTTTCTATTTCTGACATGTTATTGTTGATTATGCCTCATGTCTTATGTCTCATATCTCATGTTGTATCATGTCATGTCTTTTTGTATTATTGTCTTAGAAAAACTTCAGGGTGGTCAGAAAAAAATAAGTAACCTGATGGCCAACCAAGTAAATTGATGGCTTTTGATTGGTTTATTATTTTCCTTAAAAAGATAATAATTTGTCTTGTCAC
This sequence comes from Hypena proboscidalis, assembly GCA_905147285.1. Classification (NCBI taxonomy): domain Eukaryota; kingdom Metazoa; phylum Arthropoda; class Insecta; order Lepidoptera; family Erebidae; genus Hypena; species Hypena proboscidalis. The sequence continues at coordinate 7,843,336 of LR990156.1, forward strand.
ATTTCAGCGATTAACATAATATATTCGTAAATAAATAACATTAATGTTTATTAAGATAATGTCAAAAATAATCTTAAATTCAATAGAACAAAATGTTGTTTTCTAACAAAAGTATTTTCATCTTGAAAAGTATTTAGAAGATACGTATCTTATATCTAGTATTTCAAATACCATTCTCGAAAGTATTTTGTATCTGGTATCTGAAATACTTAATTTCAAAGTATCTTGGATTTAGTATTTCAGATACTTTTTAGAGGGTATTTTGTACATCTCTGGTAACAACCTTGTACAGAGTATTAGAAAACTACAAAAAAAATTATCAGTCAAATCGGTCAAGCCGTTTTCATGCTAAGTCTTGACAACGGAAAACTGGTTTCATTTTTATATATAGATTAAATAAAAATCAAAAGTTTATATTTCAGGAATACTTACTACCTTTTGTACATTAAGGTAACACCATCTTATTTTCATGAGGTCATTGACCTATTATTGATAACCCATATTTCCTTACATATAAAGTTCAACACGCTGACATTGTATAAAACAAATAATTGATAAAGGAAGAATAAATAAGATATAGCAGTTTTGCTTATTTCTTTGTCTTGGTACTGATAAGTGTACTGAGATATTACAAATATCCTTTTTAAATACGAGTTTGACTTCTGCTTAGTTTGGGACTAGATGGCGTTGTGTGATAACTTTTTTTTTTATTATATTTATATTTATATAATACATATTACAAATTAGCTATTCTGCTGACAAAATATTTGAAAAGAAAGAGACCAAGTAATGAAGCATGATGGACAATTATCCGATTACTAGCTGACCCGGCGAACTTAGTACCGCCTTAGCGTAAATTTGATGTACTACTTTATTTTGTATAGCTGACCTACCTTATGTATGCGTACCTATTCAATTTGAACTGGAATCTATAATATCCTCCATATAAAAATGAATACCTATTTCCCTGGTCTCGTCATACCTGAGAAGGACTTTACTAATTTTATTAAATAAAAAACAAAATATATATTTTCACAGCTCGCGGTTATGTCTGTGGTGTCATAGATCACCACAGAGTTTTTTGTTTTAAATTGAATGACGTTGACATTCGTAACGCGCTTTTTTTAAAATAATATATTAAGCGAAATTAAATGTATATATTTTCAATCTCTCTGAGAGATTTTCTTAATATTTTTTTCCGCAAAAACCTTGTACAGAGTATTAGAAAACTAAAAAAAAAAATCAGCCAAATCGGTCAAGCCGTTTTCATATGTCGTGACAACGGAAAACGGGTTTCATTTTTGTATATTTTTTTTCCGTAAGAACCTTGTACAGAGTATTAGAAAACTACAAAAAAAAAAATCAGCCAAATCGGTCAAGCCGTTTTCATGCTATGTCGTGACAACGGAAAACGGGTTTCATTTTTATATATATAGATAATCAAAGAAAATAATTAAAAACATATTATTATAGTGGAAACATAATTAATTGCGTTCGATATTGTTTCCCATATATTTATTTGCCATCATTAAACTTCGCATTTATTTGGCATAATGATAGTTACTCATATTATTAATTTCACAAAAAATTTCTTTCTGGCTCCGCGACATGTCAATTATTGGTCTTCTATTTAATAATATTTTTTTTTTGTATTAAAAAAAAAACATAGATTATATTAAATATAGTTTGTTGTTAAATTCAATGCTCTCATTTATCAACAACTTGTTGCATTTTTTTAGTTTAAATATTCTTATCACACCAGCAAACATTGTTTTGATATGATTATAATAATATAGCAATTTACTGCAATTAACTTATTGTTATCTTATAAAGGTGTATTAAACTCAGTCAATGCACTATTTATAGTAGAACAGTCAATATTAACACTGTATTGATAAAATATACATATAAGTATGAGTGCCCTTCTAATAGACGAGGAGCCTGTGGGCGGCTGAATTACGTGATCTAATAAAAGTTGATAGTTTTTTTTTAAATATCACACAACTTACACACAACGTCATCTAGTCCCAAACTAAGCAGAGCTTGTACTATGGGTACTAGAATAACTGATACTAATACATATATAATTTTCTTTTGTAAATTCATACTTATTATACATAGAAGCACCCAGGCTAAGACAAACGCCCATGTTCATGCACGCAAAGATTTGTCTTAAGCGGGAATCGAACCCGCGACCTCGGCGTCGCAGGCAGGTACACTACCCACTCCGCCATTCGGTCGTAGTTCTAAGAAAAGACGTTTTTTTTTAATAAAGAAATCGACGGCTGCACTAGGAATAACTCCTGTGTCGCGGGGGTGTTCACAAACATACATTTCACACACACAAAGCACACCCAGAGTCAGAACAAATCTTTGTGGATCACACAAAGATTTGTCCCATGTGAGGATCGAACCCACAACACCAGCGCAATGGGCAGCGGCGAAGCGACCGTTTTAACCACTACGACAGCCGTGCATCCTACTTGAAGCGGGATTTGAACCCGCGACTATAGGACTCCAGCCTATCGCTTTACCAAAGCCACACCAGCCCTGCTGCTGATCCACGAATCCTCGCTTCATCTATTGTACCTACATATTAGAAGGAAGCAACCAACATGACTGATGTTACAATCAAGTCCAAAAAAAAATCGTATTTTTTTAGTATAAGGTTGCTAAGCATGGCTAAACACTGGTGGTAGAGCTCTTGTGAATGAGCTCGAGGGCGGCAGCACCACCGTCTCACCTTTAACCTGCCGCCAAATAGTAGTGCTTCCATTACTGTGTTCCGGTTTGGTGGTGAGATCAGGCCCTGAAATTACTGGCACATGAGGTATACACCGTAGTCCTCAGCTGCAGCGACGCATCTATAATCTGCTTTTGTGGATTGTAGATGTCCATGGGCTTTACTCCACTTACCATCAGGTGGACTACACGTTCGTTCGCTGTGGGAGTAGTATAAAAAAAAAAAAAATATAAATCAGGTCTCGGGGGCGAGGTCTCGAGTTCGATTCCCGTATCGGACAAAGTGTTATTTGTGAACTTTCCGTCAGGATATTCTTAATAGCAGTACGGAGTCGGAATTGTGCCCGGTGGATGGCGATAGACTCACCCCCTATCCCATGGGACTTACACATAACAGGTGTAGTGTGGGTTTATAGGCATGATGCTATGATATGTTTTTTTATTGTTTCAGATACAAATACAATGTGCCATACACGGTATTTGTTAACAAAAGTACTGAATACATCCTCGAGTTTGCTGGGGTGAGTATTATAAAAAATGTGTCATAACACATCCTTACTTCATAACAAAAAACAAAAAAACAACCTAATCTGTATCACCAACTATAGGCTGACCGTTAAAGTCCTCGCCTGCGCGGTACAGGGGCGCGGGGGTATGACGACAAAGGGGACTGAGACAGGTGTGGGCGGTGGGGGCACTTAATGAAATATACAGGAGATGAAATGCACCAAGATATTTCCTAAGATATGTGACATCATAGGAAAATAAATGTTATTACAATTACAGGCGAGGACTCAGTTGAACAGTCAGCTTATAGTTATTATGCAATACAATTTTAAACGTCTTAAATCGTCTCGTCAAATTAATTGCAATGGATATTTCCATTGAAATATATATCAGGCAAGTAGTCACAGATCCAGGAGCCCCAGTTCCCCACTTCAATTTGAATCTTTCTATCATCCATTTAATTATTCTAATCTTCGAATAAATATACATATATTAATTATTCACACTTGATGTGAATTCGACGATGAAATTATTTAATCAATTTATCAGTAATTATTTCCATTATTCAAATTATGAAATACGGGTGTTACTCACGTAAAGTTGGTCTATTTAGTCGACCGCGGTTTCGCCTATACGTCTAGGCATTATCAAGAGAGTGCGATAATAATAATGCCTAGACGTATAGGCGAAACCGCGGTCGACTAAATAGACCAACATTACGTGAGTAACACGCGTATTTCATAATTTTAATAATGTTATAAACTCACGTCAGTTTTAATAAAATTAATAGTTAAAAGTTGGTCGCTGCAAAGACAACCTGGCCAAGTGGGGTTTCACAAACGCATCCAACACAAGTTGCGAATGTGGATCACCCACCCAAAGTATGGCCCATCTGTTGTCCTGCCCATTACTTCCTACCCCTTGTACCCTAAAAGACCTTATGCAGGCCAACCAAAGGGGCGTCCTGGTCGCATCCTATTGGTCTAAAACAGTATAAACTGGAAAATATTAAAATGAATTACAATAGTTATTGATACGACAAGAAGAAGATAAAATTAATAAAAAAAATATTTCCATATGATTTTACAATCGATGTTATTAAGTAAGCCATCATTCAATTACTGTTATAAGTTTTAATATTCAATTATGATAATTAGTACATTCGTCAAAATGATCTAATCACTAAGATTTAGAAGAATAACAAATAAATCAAATAACCCACCCAATATTAAAAAAAATATGAAAAAATATTGAAAAAGGCAGTAAACACTTCAAAGAAATTACACTACAGGAATAAAATGTTAAAAGCCGATAGTAATGTTATATAATATTCAACTCAAAATTAATATAATATAATATTTAATTCAAAATTACATTTAATTATTATTCTTCTATCCTATTAATTAAAGTTTCAAGATACCAGTATATACAATTAATTATTATAATAAAATAACTTAACACATCACACCTACACAATCATGTAAGTTTTTGAAAGTATAAAAACCGGTCAAGTGCGTGTCGGGCCACGCGCAGTCCATAGAAAAATACTTTTTAACTAAATGGCGTCCTTCAGAAAGGAAATGTTTGTAGTACACGAAACCAGCTAGCACGTATGACGAGATGTATGAATGTTGAGGAAACGAAAGAAGTATGTAAGGAGCGAAGCACATGACGTTCCATCGTCTCTGCCTACCCCCGTGGGATAAAGGCGTGATTTTATATATGTATTATGTATGTTTATTTATGTTTCAAGAATTTTGAACGAAATATTCTGAGTAACTGCATCTGACATTTCGGACCCCTATTCCTCTTGAACTAATGAAGTGAACTTATCCGCTATAGTTTTCCTTTGAAGTTCATTACAAGTGCTACCGACACAATTTTTTTCAGATTTTAGGATCCAGTAGTTTAGCTTTTAGAGGGAGGGGGGACGCCCTACTCGAACAAAAATTTGCTCTTTAAAGTTAATTATCTCGCAAACGGATCCCTAAATCAAAAAACTGTCTTAGCAACCCCTACACGTTTTTAAAAGTCCTATCTAACAATACCCCACACTATGGGGTAGGCGACAAAAAAAAAAACATCCCTACTTTACATCTATGGGAGCTACCTGAAAAAAAAATATTTTTCCAAATTTTACTCTACGACTTTCTTTGTTTAGTTAACATACATGTTTATGCAAAATTTCAGTTTTCTAGCACCAACGGTTTCGTCGCTATGCCGTGGACAGACAGACGGACATGGCGAAACTATAAGGGTTCCTTGTAGGTACTACGGAACCCTAAAAATGTTACCACCCATTTTAGTTTAAACAAATTTATTTTAATTTATTACATTTAAAAATAAAATAAGCGCCCTTTATCCTCTCTCCTACACTTTTGTTGTGCCCGACTGGGTCCATAATTGATACAATTTAATATGTTTACCACCTAACAAAACATTGTGGCATGCAATAAAGAATTGAGTATTGAGTATTAAGATGCAATACCACTGTGTAATCGATCCAACATTGCAACCAGATGATAATGGAATGCGCGCTCGTCGACCTGAACGCTGCCATTTATTCAAAGAACATCGGTGTTTATATTATTATAACTGTATAAATAAAACGAAGTACCTTTTATTTTATCATGATTTTATTAAAATTCTAATATATTATAATCATGCTACTTTAAAATAATATTTATAATCAATATAGTGCTTACTAGTTTCATTTTAATTTAATTAAGCTATACAATAATTGAAAAAAAAAACAAAAATACAAAACTATATACACTAATCAAATAACCAATTATTATTCCTCTTTATTTATTTGTTAACTTATTTTATATATATTTTTAAATATAATTTATAATTTAAAAAAAACAGTGTCCCACCGACATCAGTTGCAGGGACCAAGCTGCCGATTAACCAATTATTATTATTATTATGTGGTTTATGTTACCATATCTCGGGACTACAGAGTCCCGGAACTTTGGTAGGCATGTGTGGGGCCGAAGCCAACAACACAGAGGCCCGATAAATACTACTCTAAATGTAATGAGACACAAACCGGCGATTATCCCTGTTCACATTATAAAAATGCACCCAAGGAAAAGCCCCGGATTGAGCAGACCTATTGCAGAAAATTGAGACAAAATGATTAGAGCTATTGTGTTGAGGTGCTAATAAATAAATAAAATAAATAAATATTTCACAACTCACACACAACGCCATCTAGTCCCAAACTAAGCAGAGCTTGTACTATGGGTACTAGAATAACTGATACTTATACATATATACTTTTCTTTTGTAAATACATACATATTATACATAGAAACACCCAGACTAAGACAAACCCCTATGTTCATGCACACAAAGATTTGTCTTAAGTGTCACGTCGGCGTCGCAGGCAGGTACACTACCCACTCCGCCATCCGGTCGTCATGTCGTAATGGACTGGTTATTATGGTTTATGGTAGGTAAAACTGACGCATGCCCTGAAACACATGTTGTACACGGAAAAAAGGGGCAGACGGTGAATCGCCAACTCACTATCATGGGCCCCCCATTCGTTCACTCAAGGCAAAGCCATACAGGCGACAGAGCGCAACATTGTCGTGAGCGGCTTGGGGCGTCGAGTGGTGCGGCGTCGATTTTACCATCGCGAGCCTAGGTACTAGCCCAATAACTCGGAGTGGGTTTCCTCGTAGTTATGCCCTTGAAATTGACACTTCCACCCCCGAGCATTTCTGCTCTGGCGTCCCTCGCTGACCGGCCGATTGAGGCAAGAACAGAGCTGGAGTCCTGCGGGCGCTCTTGGGTTTACACTCCGACCGGCTAACGAAGGCAAGCCTGCACTGCACACTGGGCAGCCGCTTTGGCCATCCAGCGTCACGAAATGACGTATCATACAGTCGAGAAATTTAGGGTTCTGGTAAGAGGCGACCGTAGCTGGATGGCTAAAGCGTCAGTACTTGACGTTGTCAATGTCAACTGTCAATAATGTGCGGATACCGCCACAAAGTTATTCTTACGTTTGTTTTTTTTAGGATGACGACCAGCCAACATTCACGCCGGCCAGGGTGACGGTGGCCAGCGATTTCGCGAACACTACATATCCCTTGTTCATTACTGCGAGGCAGCAGAAAGGTAAAAAGGGCTTTTAAATAATACTAGCATCCCTGCGCGGCTTTGCCTTTGTAGTATCGCGATTAAATATTGTCTGTGGTACTCTGAATATTTAGTTTTGTCTAACAGGTATATTTACCTAATAAGTTAGCCCTAAAAGTGTTGAGAAATTTCGATTCTAGCAGCATAAGAATCCATGGCTTAATTGGTATAGCACCTGGGGCGTTTACCCAGGGGGTACAGGTTTGAGTCCTGCTGGATTCTTAATTTTTCAACCGTACCTAATATTGTATAAAAGATGTAGCTTTCCAATACTTTTCGAGTTACTGCGACGCAAACAAAATATTAAATAAAGAAATAAAGAGCATGCCAGGTTTTGTTCCGCCATGGCACGGCTGTTCTACTTCTTATAACAAGTGTAACCTTCTCAACTTCTGATAAGATTGTGATGTGTAAGTAACCTACCTCTTTCCAGGTGTCTTCTCCTGGCAGTTACCAATGTTAGTCCAGACTCCTGGAGGTCCAGAGCAGTTCACCAACATATCCAGGACTCTATGTCCGCATAATAACTTGTTTTCTGAAGATGAAGACGATTGTGGTAAGATTTTTAGAATAAAAACTTACAAAATATATGACAGTGACAGTGCTGCCAACATTAATAATCGTCACCATACACAACATCATGAAAAAAAAGAAAACCATTGACTAAAATGACTATTTATAAAACATAAACGCCAACTTTAGCCTGTTTTTAATTTAACATGGATTTTTTCCTATTGCGACTTATTTATAACCTAAAAAATTTAAGAAATTAGGTTTTAGTCGAAGAGGCGAGACTTGGATGGGCAGAGTGTGAATTTGGCTGGAAGTGTTGCTTGAAAAAAGTTGATTAATACTCTATTCTTAGAGTAATAAGATTCAATATCTATAAATATAACAATTATTACTAGACATAAGGACAGATTATTGTAATGGTTTAAAAAATAATGTGTTTCTAATATTCTCTATAAACATCTAATGTACCATATTTTGAGAAAATAATAAAAAAAAATATATAGGTATATTAAAAAAAAAAAACAATATTTTGCCATAAAAAAAATTCCCGCTCTGCTCTGTCACGCCACGGTGTATCACCTTTATTCAAATATAGCTCTTAGTCGTACTACATAAGGTTTAAATTGAAACGCAAAGGGTATTATTTAGTCCAATACAAGTACCTTTTTTTAATTTAATTCTCTTTTTGTTCACGCTGTCTTAGTAAGTGGGAATCGGATTAAAGTCTACTGTGGCCCCCTCATACGTAAATATATTATTATAAATTATTCACTATTTACAATATTTATTTATTTTATTATGGCTGTTGATTTTATGTGCTCAATATTTTAATTACCTGTGTAACTTTACAACATTTAAAATACCACTAACGCCATCTGTATGTCTGCCTTCAAACTACGTGAGCAGCTGCGGTTCATCGATCAACGACAAGAAGTTACACATCTTAGTTATAGAGTTTTACATTAGATGTCACTGTATCAGTGACATCACTTTCTGAATCGCGGTGTTAAGATTCTCCACGGCTGAGTAACTACCGTAGCATTATTTAATTTTGGTGTTAATCTACTTGGAAAAAGCTATCGGGACTTCTTGTTGATGACTAAGGTTGCATCTGGTGACAACGTCAATTCCTTTGGAATTGTCTATCGGGACTTCCTGACGTATACGTTTTTTGACGGCCTACGATTGCCTATCCTGTTGGGTCTTAGTCGATAATACCCCTGTATCACTGTACACTATAAATGTGAAGAACTACTTACTTTCTCCGGCCGAAGAACCTACACATACTACACCAGGTCTTATGTTGGTAATAAAAAAAACGTATCAAAGCAAGAAAATAGCTATGATTTGAACGGGCATTAACGCGATAAATTTTTATTTACCTTTCGGTGCTTGACGTTTCGACAAAGGTTTTCAAAAAATCTTCAACCTCGCGAACGGAGGCAGGGCGCTGCTGAATCAGTCTGCTTGCGACCACGAAGGTAAAAATTAATCGCGTTAATTCCCGTTCAAATTATACCAATAAATATAAAACGCGAAAGTTTAAAAAATGTTATAAAAAAAGCTTGTATATTAAAGTTGGAGCTAGAGCTAAACAATGAAAATTGTAACCTTTTTAATAATAAAAAATAAAATAGTCTAAAAAAAAACTCTGTCATCGATCAAATGATTAAAATATTGAGCTTGTTTAATGACCAAAATTAATGATTAATTTAATTCAAAAGGAAAACGAATTTTTTCGTAGAAAAAAAACATTTTTCTAAAAAAAATGAATTAAATTAATTAATAATTTCGGCTGTAAATTAACAGTCTTAACCTATTTTTTTACCCACTATGGCTTTAGAATAGTTTTATAAGTATTTATTTCTATGAAGTTAGATTTTAACGTTTTAAATGCAAATATAAATAGGAGAAATAATAACTGAAGCTTCAAAATGTATACTTTGCCATCAAAATTACTAAGGAAGCTACAAGTAAGATTAGGTTAGGTCATTGGTGGCTGACTTAGTAAATTAGAAGGCAATGAATATTTATTTGGGAATATTGCTAAAAATAAAATGTCAGTTTAATTAGCACCCTTAAAATATTGGTGAAATAAAACGTTTTTTCTAAAATTAAATTATTTACGTATTTATTACTGTCATATGCATATACGCCGAGCATTTTTGTTTAGAATAATCTCAAAGTTTAGGAGACAAATTGGTTTCTAGATTGAGATTTTGAGCTAAATTCAACAATATGAAGTGTAAGTGCCTCTTTTACCAACTCGAGTTTAAAGCTAAGCGACAACTTTCTAGCTCTTTGTCGCATTAAAACATTGTGTGAGAGAGAGAGAGAGATGGACATACGGCCTTAATATAACCGTAGATAAAGTGGTGTGATGAAATTGAGTTTTAGTATTTTTAGAAGAGTTTGTTTAACTTGAAATTCTCAATTCAGAAACCGAATAGGTGAGAATTTCGATATATATTCGATACCTAAATCGAGTCCACGTAGAAAAATTGCACTTGCTAGAATCATTGTTAAAAACAAATGATATCTACATTTTTTTTCAGACGTCTCACCACTAAACACGCCAATCGTGCACCTGACGTCGTCCTCTCCCGATTCTATACGAGTGACAATCCTGGTCGAAACAGTCGAAGACTTTTATATTAAGCACAATGCCACTACCAACCTAACAAGCACACCCAGTCAGCCAAAATACTACTTCTACCCTTTCAACCAGAAAAACAAATTACCGTACTACCAACATGACGAAAGTTTGGACCTACCGTACCATAATGCAAAGAGGAAGTTTTTATGTCAATCGACTATGGAGGTGGTCGAAAAGGAGAAGTATATGCCGTATTTTATGACGAAGGATATGACAGAAGCTTATGGTTGGTTCTCAAAGCCGAAGAGCGTGATTGTCATGATTGAGTCTGAGGATGATATTTGCGCCGTTGTTTCTATTCAAAATTTTTCGGTGAGTTCCTTTGTTGAATTAGTAATTTTAACTTGGAATCACCTTGTATTATTTAGCCCCAATTTCATAGATAGATAAACCTTATTGGTAGAATAAGTATATAACACACATAAATGTAAGTGACAGTTGAGTTCTTTTTTCAAATGTAACTTGTGTTATTAAAACCGACGTGAGGCGAAGATGTTAACATTAGGAATACGGGTTACTCACGTTACTTTAGCCGGAGATATGCTGACTAGTAGCCGTCACGCGACGATGACGAAACGCGATTAATCGCCCAGTTGATGAATCTTCGTAATAGATTCGAAACTAGTCGGCATATATCCGGCTAAAATAACGTGATGAGTAACCCGTATTCTCAATTATAATATTATAATAACTTGTGTCACTTTTTGATTCGGTTAAATTATATTTTATGGGTCGGATAAGAACTATCTCTGTAACCTCTCAAAGTGGTCCTTAATGTTGTAAATATCCTTTATTTAAAAGTTAACTGTCTTTTTTGTATACATATATTTTTAAACAAAAACATTTAAAAATGTAAAGTAGTGTCCCACTGACTTCAGATTTTGTAAATATTATTATTTAGATGCGTAACTTTACTTGTCCGACATCCCTCGGCGAAAGATAAGTAAAAAATATACATAGTTGATTTTTGATTGATTTATTTATTTAATATGGTTTTTATATAAAATTTGCGACAAACTATGCATTTACATTTAAATTCAAATCTGAAAGTAGTATACATATTTTTTTTAAGTGATGCTCAGTCTCTGTCACTCGCAGTACATAAATAGAATAAATGCGACAGAGACAGCGCGTCATTCCAGCCCAAAAGATCCATTCTTATACCAACATAAGAAAAGTGAAAGATTGACAGTTCTTTTGGTGATGTTGGTACAACAAAAGTTACTTACCTGGTATTTTTTAAGTTTATGATATTGCCAGAAGATTTTATACTTTTTTATGATGTTGTCGCCAGTGTCCTGTGTTCGACAATGAGAGAGATATTCTTTACGATGGATATTATTTAACAATGACCAGAAGAGGCGGGATCACGCTTACTGTAAGTATATAATTGTACTTAATCAGCCTTATTATTATAAAAAAACATTTATCATAATATAACATATCACGCCGATATTTTTTGAATAACATTGGCTATATTTTATCGAGGTACAGTCGGCTCCTTATATATAGTCACAGACAAAATATCCAGATATAAAGGACCGCCTAAACTGATTAATGATATCAGTACAACCAAAGTCTTCTAATTAAATAAATCATCATAGAAATACTTTATACGTCAATGCCCATCATGCGCAAATATATCGGAACATGGACATTGTCACATACATGAGTGTATTCAAAGTGTCGAAATAATAGTAACAAACACAGTGCCAATGGATTCAAAGCTTTCAAAGTATTCAAAAATATGAAGCAATAAATAAAAAACGAACTCTTTACTTATTTATTTAAAGGGCTTTTTGTAATGCTTAAAAATACGCAAGCCAAAATAATTTGACATTATTTGAAATTGGATTTGACAGGTAAGAATTATATTTTCGGTAGAAATCATCAAACTATGGCTCTATCAAAAGTACCCAATAAATATAGCGATTGAGTTTATTTTCATTTATTGCTTCATATTTTTGAATACTTTGTATGCTTCGAAACCATTGGCGCTGTGTATGTTACTATTATTTAGAGACTTTGAATGCATTCATATATTTGAAGGTGTCTACGTTCGGATATATTTGTGCAAGATACGTGATTTATATAAAATGAAGCCTTTGGTTGTACTTATATCATTGATCAGTTTAGGCGGTACTATATATCTGGCTATTTAGTCTGTTACTATATATAAGGAGCCGACTGTACCACGCGGACGTGTGGATGCTAGTTAAAAATAGGGACTTTTTCGAGCACAATGTAGAGGTGCTGTTATGCTTATTTTAAAAGCAATGTGGAATGATAACCAGAACAAATAAATAATAAATAAATATTGCACAACTCACACACAACGCCATCTAGTCCCAAACTAAGCAGAGCTTGTACTATGGGTACTAGAATAACTGATACTAATACTATATACTTTTCTTTTGTAAATACATACTTATTATACATAGAAACACCCAGACTAAGACAAACCCCCATGTTCATGCACACAAAGATTTGTCTTAAGCGGGAATCGAACCCGCGACCTCGCCGTCGCAGGCAGGTACCCTACCCACTCCGCCATCCGGTCGTCATAAATAACAAGGGGGGGAGGCAAGAGTCTAAAATATTAAAAAATACTTAGACTATGTGTATATCCAGTACTTCCTTCTTACCCGACTACGAAGTCATAAGGAAGGGTAATGATTTTGGCAGTCTATATATGTATGTTTGTTTGTTCCACCGTAGCGCCTAAACTACTAAACGGATTTTAATAAATGAGGTGTCATTAGATTCGTAAAACAGGCTGGGTTACAAAGGCTATATACATTTTATTTTCAGGAAGACACTTTCCCGATAGGTTTCTACATAGTGTTCATAGTCAAGACATCCGATGAAGATTGTAGTGATAAAGCGACGAACGCGACGCTGCCCAAGATGGCGCAGTACTTGGGCTGGAAGGAGGAGAAGACTGTGCGGGTCCCTACTAACGATGGCAGAGTCAAACAGTTTAGGTAATTTATTTATTTATGTATTTATTTATTTATTTGGCACTTCAACAACATACATAATACACGTTTGTAAAGATTTCTTATTGCTAATGATGTTCTTATATGTATATCTATTAGAGATGTGCACATCACTCACTGTAAACATCGTTTAAAATTACAAAAAAGGAAAAATCTTAATTCTAAACAATAGTAACTTAATTTATCTTAACTAATTATATTAATATACAGACTATTTATCCTACTTTATCAAATTAATAATTATCTATATATCTGTTTCATGAGCTGATTAATGAGCTGACTTTTGTATAAGTTTGCGCCTGAACTTAGTAGTATGTAGTAATACTTGTGCCGGGGGTCGGTTTTAATAAAATCCTGTGATGCTGAGATAACGTGTTAACTTTAATTTTCATTGGCTCGATACAGTCGATACGGCGTGCGTCCTATTTCTAACTCTTCCATGCTTCGTCTGTCTCACTCATTCATTCATTCCTTCGCACTCACTCATCATTCAATCACGTTTCATTCTACTCAACTTACATTCCTACATTTATTTAGGTTAGCCCAAAAATTCATGAAAACACATGAAAAGTCATGACAAAAAAAATTAATACAGTTGTATCGTGCTAAGCGTAACAACCAATTAAAGGCTTTGCAACCAATTAAAGACCACTTGGACGCAGTGGCGTAACTATAGGGTGGCAGGAGTGGCAAAATGCCACGGGCCCCCAGCCTGAGCAGGCCTCCGGGCCCAAGATGCCACAACCTCGGAAGTAACTAAACATAATTTTTCAAATAACAAAGATTTAAATACATTCATCTAATAATTGAAAATTGTTGACTGGGACATTGCAAAAGTATTGGAATAGATAACGCAGCAGGGTAACATAGTAAATCGCGAAAGACAAATTTTTCTTCCTAAAAATCTGGCATTCTAAGGTTAAAAAAATTTGCATTTCAGTACTAAAATCACTGGCTTTAACGTAACAATTTTTTCTAGGGTAGATATACAATATTTTTGCCACGGTCCCCCGATGGTATAGTTACGCCACTGCTTGGACGGTTTGGTTAAACTTAAATTCTAAAAAACATTACGTAAATAAAAATAAAAATTATAAATTGAGGCATATTAAATAATAATGAATAACAATTAAAAATAACAAAGTATACAAATTTGATAAGGGAAATAAAAATTCAAAGGTATAAGATGAAGATAAATTAAGACACAATTGAATTGTTTTACATTAGATAGAACGCCAGAAGCAATTACACTATCCAATGGTTCCAATGACAAGGCGAAATACACAAATTCACTCACACAAGCATGCCCAGTCTTACAACAAATATTTGCGAATTACACAAAGATTTGTCCCATGTGGGGATCGAACCCACAACACCAGTGCAGTGGAGAGCGGCGAGGCGACCGCTTAAACCACTACACCACACGTGCAGACACGAATAAATTAATTATAAGGTTAAATTCAAATTAATACAGTATCACAATCCTTAAATTACATCTTAAAAAATCGTAAGTAACCATCTTTACCTGAACAAACCTTTCGGTCTTTTTAGTAGACCAGGTAACAGTTAAAGGTTAAATGTATTCGGTCTATAATATTATTAAAACTGACGTAAGGTGAAGACATTACTATTTTATTTATTAAACGCCCAGTTGATGAAACTACATACTAGATTCGAAACTAGTCGGCATATCCAAAATAACGTGAGTAACTCGTATTCTCAATAAAAATGTAATGGGTCTACTTAGAAGACCTTGGTCTTTTGAGAAGACCATGGTCTTTTGAAAATGCCGTGGTCTTCTAAAAGCACCAAATGTTCCATTTAAAAGATGGCCTCGTACAGACTGTCCTTTATAGCCTTTTGATCGGTCTTAGTAAGTTACCATAGCGACACGTTGGCGTACAGACAGTTAAGCGCCTTCAGTATACTCAGAACACTATGGTTAAGAAGACCGAATAGACCATGAAAGACCAAGAATTTAAAAAGAAGACCTCAAAATAAAGTTATTAATAACATATTTAAATAAATAATAAATAATAATAAATAAATATTTCACAACTCACACACAACGCCATCTAGTCCCAAACTAAGCAGAGCTTGTACTAAGGGTACTAGAATAACTGATACTAATACATATATACTTTACTTTTTTTTTTTTAATACATACATATTATACATAGAAACACCCAGACTAAGACAAACCCCCATGTTCATGCACACAAAGATTTGTCTTAAGTGGGAATCGAACCCACGACCTCGGCGTCACAGGCAGGTACACTACCCACTCCGCCATCCGGTCGTCATTTGTGTAATATCTTAAAGCAAATTAAAGCTTTGCTATACCTTTTTGTATTTCATATATTATTAAAGTTGAAAAATTAAGAATCCAGCAGGATTCGAACCTGCACCCCAAAATTTTCTCAACTCTTCGTTCGTCTAACTAAGTTAAATAAAAAAAAAATCAAAAATCATTTATTGTCTCGAAAATTAGTACACTTGTGTTTGATCCCTGGGCTCCACACTAGGATAACCTGTGTCGTGGAGTCCTGTCTCTTTCGGCCCAGTAGACAATATTTTAAGTATATTTTAAGTTCGACTCGAAATTTCTCAACTCTTTCAAGAAAGAGTTGAGAAATTTCGAGTCTAGCAGCATACGAATCCATGGCTGAATTGGCAAAGCACCTGAAGCGTTTTACCAGGGGGTGCAGGTTTGAATCCTGCTGAACACTTAATTTTTCAACTTAAATATTATAAAAAAACATATTTTTGGTTTCAGTTTCCGGATAATCCAAACTATATCGTACCAAGAGTATATGATCGCGGCTGGCGTGGCTTTCGCCTTCTTTGGATCGTTCTACGTGGCGTTCATCGTGGTTATCATTTGTAGGAAGAATGTGCCAACGGAAATTGATACGGGTGAGTTTCATGAAAGCTTAATATAATATGCTCCATCTTATTTGTGCAAAAATTTGATGATCCCAATGCATGAAAATTTCTATTTGCGCAAGTAAGATTAGGCGTGTAGCCGGCACAGTTAGATACTAAGACTTAGCTAAAGGCAGCAACGTTAGCTTTTTTTTTTAAATAAGATGCGTTCTCATATTGTCGTTTACATCAATAGTCAGGGAGCGCCGAAGGTTCGGCCTATTTTTAAAGATAATTACTTTAAAAAGTAGGAAACGTACCCGAAAAGCCTATGTTGGCAATAGTCAAGGCAGCTGAATTATTCTGCCTTTATTCTCTACTCTGCGCACGCCCATGATATTATACAGGGTGGCCAAATTATAAGTTTACACCTTTGTTTTACCAAAATATTTTTTGGCGTTTTAATTGTTATTTATTTTTATTATAAAAAACAATTTAATCTGCATTTCAATATTTATATTTATTTCTTTGTTTTCAGAGAACCTCACAGCCCCAGAGGTCCCATACGACGTCCCAACCGTCCCCGGAATGGTGGAATCCCAGAATTCTACTCGAAGACGTCACATTATGAACAGTAGTGGAGAGAGCACTTCACAGCAATGTCTTATGGCGGACGCTAACGTAAATACCAGAGCTAGAGGTTAGTATCACCCTGTATACCACTTAATCGAGTACCCTGTATGATAGTTCAATAAAGATACAAATCGAGCAGTATTTGCGGGTGCATGACATATTTACAGATTGCGCCGCAGGCGCCGATATTTTAAAATATTTTCTTTACTACTAAGGGTCGCTCTCAAATGGGTGAGCCGGCACGCTTATGTGCATAGCGATCCTAAAATTTGGCACTTACATAAGTGCCCTTGCTGCAACAGTTGCTAAGATTTTGAATCTGAGTGCCTTTGCTGTCAAGAGCTAGAAAGCACCGACTTTTTAAAAATGTTTTCTTTCAAAACTCAGTCAGAGTCAGGAAGCGCTGAAGGCTCTGCCTTATTTTTTTTTTTTTTTTTCGCGGCACATGCTTTCTAAAACACTGGACTTAGAGTACCGATACTCTTTCGTAATAGAAAACCGCAAGTATAACATTTTCCAAGTAACATTTTTCGCACCCTGAGTTCTAGAATCATGTACTGAATCACTAATAAGCAGTTTTGTCTTGATGTCATTTACATCCTGTATTGCCCTCCTGCCAATCACGTAACCTTAGTTAAAATGTGTATAATTTATTGACAGACGGCAGTTCATCGTCAGACACCGAATCAGATTTTTCTACGCTAGACGATGTCAATACGGATAAGGACTTGTACAGACTGGGCGGGAAACTGTGCGTCGCTAATCTAGCAAGGTAATGTTACATCCCGCCTGTATATCACAGAAGGGTCCTTCCTCAGGTCTTGGAACTATCTCCATACCTATTAGTTATTCCTAGTGTGGGAGTCACTTAAAAAAAAAACGATATCATCAAGATTGCGTCAGTAGTCACATAATAAATGACGAATGACATTGACAACGTCAAGAAGTGACATCGAGTCACTAATGTCAAAGAGCGCTTGATTCCAGGTCAATGTATACGCTTCTACAATAAACTTCCATTTGACGCAGTAGAATTATCGATAGGTAAATTTAAGAAATATATTAAAATCAGATTATCTCAAAAAGCTTATTACTGTATTTTTAACCGAATTCTAAAAAAGGAGGTTCTCAATTCGATTCGTATATATGTTGCTTTTTTTTTATGTTTGTTCACGGATATCTCCGTCGTTTATGAACTGATTTTGATGATTCTTTTTTTGTTGGACAGGAGATGATTCCAAAAGGGTCCCATCGTCAGCATGTCGTGATCTGATGATGGGATCTCAGAGAAATCGAGGGCAACCCTCGAATTTTATAGGCACATGTAATGTTTTTAGTGTGTTTTTCAAAGCTGCACCAGTATTTACGTATTTTTATGTGGATGAGCTGATGATGGAAGGTCAACTCCTCAATGGTTAGGAGTTAAAGGATAATTCTTTCACTACTGTACACATATTCAGACTGCTAGTTATGATGTCAAGTGAGCTGTTGGAACGTAAATATTTCAAAGGTGGTCCCATTGTCAGCATGTCATGATCTGATGATGGGATCCCAGAGAAATCGGGGGCAACCCTCATATTTTATTAATCGAGGCCAGGATTTACGTTTGGTCGCAATAATTTTATGTGGTTGAGCTGATGATGGAAGGTCAACTCCTCAATAGTTAGGAGTTAAAGGATAATTATTTCACTACTGTACGCATATTCCTACCGCTAGTTATTGTGTCAAATGAGCTGATGATGGAAGGTCGTGACCCTCAATAGTCAGGTGAAAGGATTTAATTCTTGTCTATTATTAATAAGTTTTCCGTCTCAAGTAACCGTCGTCTCCTCATTCGAGAAACATTCTTGCTCGGTCTACCCATCACTTAAAATCGTAAAATAAAATAATTTTTAACAAAAAAAAAAACCGAAGTTGGTGCCAAGTAAACAATTAATAACTCTGTATAGATAATATCAATCGTTCTAACAACTTTTTTCTGACTGAATATTAGTTATATTTCTGTGGTAAGTACCAATACTGGGCACTAGAACACCTACGCCTCCCTTTTTGTGTGAACTGTAATTTGATATTGTAGAAAGGTTGTTTTTACTTGGCACCGACTTCAGAATTATAAAATAAATATTTAATAATTTCTATTTAACTAAATGAAAAAACGTATTATTTTGTGCGAAGTAAATTTATTTTTTGCTTTTCTGTATATTTTATTTAATTTTCTTTTTATTATTTGTAAGTTTCTAAATGTTTTTTTTTTTTAATTATTATTTTGATTTTAATTTTATTTGATGGTGATCTAATAAATAATTTTTACTTTTTACTTTTTACTTACTTTTTAGTTTACCTACTTTTTGAAGTCGGTTTTTTTTTGTTAAAAATTATTTTATAGACTACATAAATGATAATAGTATTTGGAAATGAACTGCTCTTTTTATGTGACTTTCGATATGTATGATATGATGATTATATTTTATTCATTTAATTTGAAAAGATGGTGCACATGAGTTTCTCACCAGCTCTTCTCATAATGCAATACCCATCGGAGCTGGTACTTAGTTTTATTTTTAATCTGAATTAAACCGTTGGATTAAAATTAATCTAAGCCCCGGTTATTCAAATAATTGTAATTAGTATAATTTAGTTTTACTTATAATTTATTTTTATATCATTTGTTTGTAATATTTTGACGTGTTCAAGTGCCATTTGTGGTGGTGGAACGTCACAACCCGTTCCCCTACACGTAACTGTCTTTCTTCCATAATTCTTCCTTTATATTTGAGGAAGTATAGGTAGTGAACGAATGACTTTCATCATCTAAGATTAATGTAAGAGTGCACGGTTGGCGTAGTGGTTAAATTGCCTCGCTGCTTTTAACTGCGCTGGTGTTGTGGGTTCGATTCCCAAACGGGACAAATCTTTGTGTGATCCACAATGTGTTCCGACTCTGGGTGTACTTTGTGTATGTGAAATGTATGTTTGTAAAGACCCCCGCGACACAGGAGTAATTCCTAGTGCAGGCGTCGTTTCTTTTTTTTAAATTTTTTTTTTTTTTTTAATAAGAATGTTTTGGTTACAGATGCCGTCCAAGAGTGCTATCAGCAAGATCAAAGATGTATCTGTGGAATGTACTAACAGTGGCCGTGTTTTACACCCTGCCTGTTATACAACTCGTGGTTACTTATCAAAGAGTAAGTACTTACTTAAGTTTTTTTTTTTTTTTGGTTTCTTAGATATCACAAATATCTTATTTTATTACAATCTAGCCCATAAAGGCTAATGAGTAATTCACTTTTAACCTAAATTAATATGTAAACATAAATCTAAGAGGCGTCCAATAACACTTTAGTTTTTATTTAGAGCGAAGACACTTTGTTCATGTTGTCTTTTGAACTATCACTGTTTGTGTTTGTAATTTTTCACTTAATCACTAACTAACTCATATGGTTTTGTCCGTTTAAGTCTTTTCACTATGTCCGTACTTACTTAAGTAACTTGACAACTACGGTAATATTTTTTTATGAAAGTGAAAAATGAAAAAATGTTTATTTCTCACCAACTTCACATCAACAGTAGTAGTATAATGTATAATACAAATAACTTACATAGTTAGTTTGGTGGTAAAATTTTGTCTAATAAATGGTGACTCTATCTTTTATTATTTCTTTATTGGCAACTCTATTAAAAAACACCCATTTCCCCCCTTTTTATAAAAATAAGGAGTTTTTCTTCGAAATCTATAAAACCATCTTACCTAAAAACGTGACAAAATTTCAATTTTATTGAACAAAATTTCCATTTGATTAGGGGTAAAAATAACTGTTTTTTAATTTTCAATAAAAATATAAATAAATAATGGTAATATTATTTGATATAATTGTCATACACAAAAGCATTATTCATATCTTACAAACAAACTTTGTGTCGACTACTGGTAACACAGTTTTTTGTCATTCCAATTTAAAAAAAAAGAATGTGTGTCTATATCAAATCAGTATTTTTACCCCTTCCTTGGTGTTATGTAATAAATGTGACCATCTTTGACCAGGTCAGGGATGATACGTGTCCAAAAATCGCAAAATTTGCGTGACGTGTGTGACCACTAAGAGAATTGGTTTCCTGGTGACCTATATATACAGATACAAACTGTTGTATCTACACTTGAGAGCAATAAAATCGCACACCCCTTGTAATTTGGTTTATAACGGATTTTTTTCTTAAATCTCAAGATATTGAGTACAAATCATTAAGCAAAATTAAAGAATACAAGCTTAGCTTAACACTGTATTTGATATCATTATAAAGGTAATGAGGTAAATTTTCAATAAGTGTGTGTTTTTCAAAATATTTATTCAGATTCGTGAAAAAAAACTGCCTTAACAAAAAAAAGTCAAGGCGTGCGATTTTATTGCTCTCGAGTGTAGTTTAGGCACCAGTCACACAATTACAGATTTTTGTATAGCCCCTAAGATACACTAGAAATAAGTTTTATTGTTGCTTTTGTTTATATTTGTATTTTAATTGTTTGGGAGAATATTTTTTTTTCTTTTTTTTAATTCTAAAAAAAAAAATATTGTAGATATGTTTTTTTCTCTTCCAGCTCCTTAACCAGTCCGGAAACCAAGACCTCTGCTATTTCAACTTCCTCTGCGCTCACCCATTGCTGGTGGTATCGGATTTCAACCACGTGTACTCGAACCTGGGCTATGTACTACTCGGCCTGCTGTTCTTAGCGCAAGTGTGGCGGCGCCATAATCGACACCATATCAAGACTTATACACAGGTTAGTGAATTTATAAAAATAATAATATCATTTTAATAATATAAATACAAATTCTTGCGAAGATGTGCGCATGTGTTTTTTTTGTGTGTGCATGTGTGTGTGTGTGCGTGTGTTTGTGTGTGCGTGTGTTTGTGTGTGTGTGTGTGTGTGTGTGTGTGTGTGTGAGAGAGAATGAGAGAGCGAGTGGGAGCGTACGTGTGTGTAAGTGAGTAAGTGTGTGTATGTGTTTTTGTGTGTGTGTGGGTGCACGCAAGAGTGTGCATATGCTATTGCGTGCATGGGGGGTTGTTATTGTACCTACTGGTTGTGATAATTCTGAACATTTTTAACTGAAGGCCCTTTTTTATCCACAGAAAGAGCTGGGTATACCGCAGCACTTCGGTCTACTGTACGCGATGGGAATAGCTCTCGTTAGCGAGGGACTGCTCTCCGCCGCCTACCACGTGTGCCCTAACAGCATGAACTTCCAGTTTGGTGAGTCATACAACACACACATACATACAAAAAGAACTGGACATTCCAAAATTTTGTGTGCATGAACATGGGGGGTATGTCTTAGTCTGGGTTTATTTACAAAAGAAAAGTATTATGTAGTATCAGTTATTCTAGTACCCATAGTACAAGCTCTGCTTAGTTTGGGACTATATGGCGTTGTGTGTATGTTATGAGATATTTATTAATTCATATGATTTTGTTTCAGACACATCGTTTATGTACGTTACCTCAGTGCTATGTATGGTGAAGATCTACCAATCGCGACATCCGGATATAAATGCCAGAGCCCATGCTACTTTCGGAGTGCTGGCTCTAATTATATTTATTGGTAAGTCTTGTCTTTAACTTCACTCGTACTAGGTATGGTGGGATATATTCTTCTTCTTACGTGTCAATGGCATTTTGTTTTCTCATTTTTTATTAAAATTGTTTTTGCCCAGTAGGTAGCAACTTCTACGCCTTTGCTTGTGGCTTGCATTAGGTCTTCACGGGTACATGTAAAGGGCGACAGTGGGCACGAAAGCAGATGAGCCATGTTTTGAATGGGGAATCCACAATCGCACGAGGTATTATTGGAGTTTGTGATTCCCCATTTGGCCAGATTCTCCCTGCAGCGACCAACTTGAGTCCGAAGGCGGTGGGATATATTGAACTCAGGGTACGACGGGAATTCAGTCTCGTAGTATATATAGTGAAACTACTGCTGGAAGGCTAAGCTTCCAACTCCACCTGGCTTTCTTGGACCAGCCGAGCATCTACCACCTGGTAGTGGGTTACAGTGGCCAATTTGGTAGTATCTTATCCGCCTCCGAACACAAGTTGGCCGATGCAGGGAGAACCTGGTTAAGTCGGGATTTACACAAGCAAATACCATCAATTGAGAGTCCCTACACAAAATATGGCTCACCTGCTATCATGCTCGTTGTTTCCTGCCACGTGTACGCGTCAAGATCTAAATCAGGTCACTAAAAGAAGGAGTGGACGTTGCTGCTTTTTGGGCGAAATCTGTATAACAGAAGAAAAAGGCTGTGGGGTGTAAAAAAAATTAAAATCAAATCATTTATTTCCATGGGCCCCAAGGGGCGCTTTAACACGTCAAAACAAACATCAAAATACAAAAAATATAAAATTAAAACTTTACTAATTAAATTATAATACTTATTGCAATAAAACGATTTGACACCGAAGCTTAGATTGACTTCAATTCAATTTGGAAATTTGAATTAAAATCAATCCAAGTACCAACTCCGATGGGTAGTGCATCAAGAGAAGAGCTGCTGAGTAACTCATGTGCACCATCTTTTCAAATAATTCATACAATATTTGTTTGTTTTTTGACAATAATTCTTTGTGTAAGTTATAGCAACCAAAACAACGTCAGATTCGTGGTTGCATAATGACGGTAAATTAGTTTATTGTTTGGCGTCGACTCAAAATTAGTCAGCTTCGTCCGCGTAAAATTAAAAAAAAAACTAAATTCAAAAAATGTAACCTTAATCACTTAGTGGTATGAAAAATAGATAGTAAATGATTCTCAGACCTACTGAATATGCATATAAAATTTGGTAAAAATCAGTAAAGCCGTTTCAAAGGAGTAAGGTAACTAACATTGTGACTCGAGAATTTTATATAAATAGTTCATGTAACTAAGTTCAATACCTAAAACTAAGAATGTTCACTTATTTTTTACTTTTTCGTCGGTTTATTTTTTTGTTGAAAATTTTATAAAATTTTATGTCTATAGTTGGAGTCACACCTCGTTGCCGCCTCGACTCTTATGGTTCCTCGAAGTTACCCAAGTCTGTGCTGGATTGTGTCCATAAATACTTACTCTACTTTGTTTCCATAGGTCTGGTGGGAGTCCTGAACGCGAACTTCTACTTCTGGATCGCTTTCACAGTGCTGCACCTCGTGACCTGTCTTATTATGACTTTCCAGATTTACTATCTGGGTAGATTTAGACTAGGTGAGTATGTGCGAAAGATCACAAGTTCCCGAAATTTGCCCAAACATTCGTGTTCAAAATTAAATGTGCGTTGGGTAACTTTGAATAATATTTTCTGGGGGATGTAAAAACCTATAATATTCGAGTATTTTAAAGTTTAGATGAAAGTGCTTGATTTAAATTTTAATTGTGTTATCTTTGCCTTATTTAGACCAACTCAATACTTTAATTTAATTTAGTATAATTATATTTTAAAGCAATTATATAGCTTTGGTATGCATTTTTTGCATTTCACACAATTCTTCTTCTTCGTCGTGTCGATGGCTGGTCAAATTTTATTTTGACTTGCCATCGTGGTGAAAGGATTAGCAAATTCAAATTCAAATTCAAATTCAAATTCAAATCATTTATTTTCATAGGCCCCAGGAGGCGCTTGAACACGTCAAAACATTACAAAAAATGATATAAAAGTAAATAATAAATAATACTAAATTATACTAATTACAATGATTTGAATAACCGGGGCTCAGATTAATTTTATTCAAACTGTTTAGAATCGAATTAAAATCAATCTAAGTACCAGCTCCGATGGGTATTGCATTATGAGAAGAGCTGGTGAGAAACTCATGTGCACCATCTTTTAAAATGAAAAATATAACAATATAAAAGTACATAAAAAAATCACATAAGAAGAGCAATTCATTTCCAAATACTATTATCATTTATGTTCGCTTTGGAGAACTCGCGAATTGCCCAGGGTGCGCCGGACGTAGGGGATCGTTGTGTACGTCACTCGGGAAGGCTCCTTTCATGCATTTCACACAATATTACGGATTAATTCAGAATTTTAAAGTTTCAGTGAGATTTAAACTCACACTCCTTGGATCACCGTCCCCAGCAATTTCACAATGAAATATTTTCGTCCAATTAATAGGTTTAGGTTTAAAGAATTTATTGCCCATAAGAACAAAAGTTCACACTTAAAATGAGAATCTAATTACAATATGTTTTATAACTTATAATTAACATTATCTTCCTCCAGCATTATCTAACCTGTTTACAATTTATTCTTTTACAATAACTTTTACAGATAAGAAATTAAACAAAACTATCAGTTTTTCTATTCGACGCCATCGAAAAAAACAAACTAAAGCTTCGATTTCCTAGGCAAGCGGTGTGGAATAATACAACCGTAAAGATAACGGCAGAATGACGTCACTAGAACGTTGCCTATGTAAAGTAATTGTAGTGGTTTCCTAGAGAGCGATCGACATAACGTAACACGTACTAATCGTGTTACGGCCATAATATTACGGCCGCATTATTCCACACCGCTTTCCTAGGAAATTGAAGCTTAACGCCCGTATTTCATAATTTGAATAATGTTACAAACTCACGTCAGTTTTAATAAAAATACTACGGGTTTTTATGTACCTTTTTTGAGAATAGTCCTTTACAGTTTCCGTGCCGTTTATTACATCTTTTAGCTTATCACGTTACTTTTTTTTTACAAAAATTTCTTACCAAAGCCAATTTTCATTTTTTTAATAGCAAGATATCAATCCCAGTGAGATACATTGAACGTTTTTCTTGTCTATTAAACAACGCGTGGTTGCTGAAACTCTGCAAACCGGCCAAAATGTAATCTCCCGGTTATGGTCACGATATCGTGCTACAGGCGATGTCGCTGAACGGCATTCAGGCAGAAATCGCATCACCACTCCTAGACAGGACCGTTAGAATGATCAGGAGATCATTCTACAATGTGCTGTCAATGATTGCCACTATATTTGAATTTTATATAATTTGAATAAAATGCCTTATGTTAACGATAGTTGTTATTAACAGAAGGCGGTATCATCTACCGCGCGGCTCGCGAGCTGCTGTCGCGTCCGCTGGCGGCCATCACGCCCACCTACTGCGGGCGCTGCGTGCTGCTCGTCATCGCCAACGTCGCCAACTGGGCTATAGCCGCTTATGGGTGAGTCTTAAGGTCTATACTGTGGCGGTCTCCGCACATAATAAATGACGGTTAACATTGACAACGTCCAGAAGTGACACACTCGTCACAACTGTCAAAGAGCGCTGAATCGCGATAACGAAGTGTTCACAGAGAGTGTACGGTGGGCCAACGAGTTAGGAATGCAGGACAAAATCTTCTAAGTCTTAGTAAAGACTTACTACTCCTGTTATGGATAAGTGAGTTACATATCTAAGTAGTGATTATATTACATGTATAAAATATGTAATTCACACATGCATATCAAGTGTAGTTAGTTTCAACTATGGCGTAGAAGTTTTTGCCCTGCATACCTAATTGCTTGGCCCATACTGTACATATATACCACTTCCAAGACGCTACCGTTGGACAGCTGTCCGCCAGGCAATACCACCGAGCCTGGTCGGAGGATCCTCCCTTTGTGATGGAGGAACATCACACCCCGTTCCTCTGCATGTACTTCTATTACCATGACGGCTATAATTTACAAATATGTTGACGACCGGATGGCGGAGTGGATAGTGTACCTGCCTGCGATCCCTACATGGGACAAATCTTTGTGTAATTCGCAAATATTTGTTCTGAGACTGGGTTTGATTGTGTGAGTGAATGTGTGTATTTGGTCTTGTCATTGGGACCATTGGATAGTGTAATTGCTTCTGGCGTTCTATCTAATGTAAAAAAATATAATGTTATCTGAAACTATGATGATGGTAGAGCTCTTATAGACACCACCGTCTCACCTTTAACCTGCCGCCAAATACTAGTGCTTGTACTACCGTATTCCGGTTTGGTGGTGAGATCAGGCCTTGAAATTACTGACTCATGAGGCATAACACCATAGTCCTTAAATGAAGCGACGCATCTACAATCTGCTTTTGTCGATTGTTGATGTCCATGGGCTTTACCACTTACCATCAAATGGACTATATGTCCGTTCACAACAAATATTGTATGAATTATTATTAGTTATGTGTCCGCTATACCAAAACGTAACTGAAAACGGGTATCATCTCTCTAACGTACCGTATCGGTATTAAAATAGTTACCAACGGTTATCAGGTATTAGTATGAAACTATGAAGTAACTACCGAATCACTGCGTCCCCGCGTCAACGTAGTTTGAAAACCGAACCCACATCATATCTAATAACAGTAATAACTAAATAACTGACAACCAAAACCAACTGAATCCACGCAACCGATCAAAACTAACTAACTTATCTATCTCTCTCTTACAAGTGATAATATCGCATGCATAAAAGAAAAGTGGCGAGAGCGGCGCAAACCATTCAAGTTTATTGTTATAAGCCAAAGACGACCTTATATTATCTGCTGCGCTACGGCTAAACAAACTGTAAACGAGTGCGGTCGCTTGTCAATGACTTTAGACAATGTAATAATCATATCGGACATTGGATAACGTAAAAAGTGGTGGCAACTAACTTGGATACCATAATACTAAATAATACCTACCTTAGCTTAAAACGTTTGTAAACGCTTTATTAGGTAGAATAACTGTGCTAACTGTACCTAAAATACCGGTATTCGGCAACGGTAGTCTATACCGGTATTGTATCACCATACCGGTGTAATACCGGTTACCAAAAATATCTAATAACGCCCATGACTAATTATTATAAAAGATGGTGCACATGACTTTCTCACCAGCTCTTCTCATGATGCAATACCCATCGGAGCTGGTACTTGGATTGATTTTAATTCAAATTTCTAAGTTGAATTAAAATCAATCTAAGCTTATGTCAAATCATTGTATTGCGATAAGTATTATAATTTAATTAGTTCAGTTTTATTTAATTTTTTTGTATTTTGATGTTTGTTTTGACCTGTTCAAGCGCCCATTGGGGCCATGGAAATAAATGATTTGATTTGAACAAAAGTCGTATATACAAAAATCTAACATTATTTCTAACCTATTTACTTTTATATACAGGGTGGCCCAACACAGCCGAGATTTCGCCTCTCACTTGCTCCTGGTGCTGATGTCCAATCTGTTTCTGTATACCCTTTTTTACATCGTCATGAAGTTATTGCATCGAGAGAGTATTCGATGGTACAGGTATGGATAAACACGTAACGTAGCTTGTAACATTTTAAAGCAAATTATAGCTTTGCTATGCCTTTTTGTATTTTATATAATACAAGCTGTCCCGACAAACGTTATCCTGTCTTAACTATGCATACATTCTTTGTGACGATTTGCAGCACGCATTATGACTATGTCAAACCCCATAGAGGTACAAGACTTACGACACCAGTTATGGATAAGTGAGTTATATATCTAAATAGCGGGTATATTACACTTATTAAATATGAAATACAAACTTGCATATCTATTGCAGTCAGTTTTTACTATGGCATAGAAATTTCTGCCCTGCATACCCAACTCATTGGCCGACTGCATTCAAAAAGTTCATATTGTCAAAAGCGCTAAGGTTACTAAAATGGCTATTAAAAATAGGGGTTGTATTTGTAGCACGCATTATGTCAATGTTATGTCAAACCCCATAAAGTACATTCAAAAAGTTCATATTGTCAAAAGGGGTTGGTGATAAAAGGGAAAAAAATTGAGTTGTATGTTTTTTTAATGCCACATTATAGAAAAATAAAAAATAAATGATAATAAATGCGTTGTGTTTATCCACAGTTGGGTGTTCATAGCGCTGACGTACGGGACCTGGTTTGGTTCCAGCTATTTCTATTTGGATCAAAGCACTAACTGGGCGGTAAGTTAAATATTTCTTTTGATATATATGTATCATTTTAAGTATTTTAATTATTTATTGTTTAGCCTTGACAAGTCTTGAGAAAAAAAATATAAATATCAACAAATCCAATGCAATAAACTACCACAAATATCCATTATATTATGTCAATCCTAAGGTTACCTGGAAGAGATCGCGTCAAGCGACCGTTCTTCGTACGTTATAGTTTTAATTTAAGTACCTTTTGCAAAGTACAGATCTGGATCATAACGTCACATATGTGTATACAGCAAAATCTATGTTTAAAACTCAAAATATATAAAT
Source organism: Hypena proboscidalis (assembly GCA_905147285.1). Classification (NCBI taxonomy): domain Eukaryota; kingdom Metazoa; phylum Arthropoda; class Insecta; order Lepidoptera; family Erebidae; genus Hypena; species Hypena proboscidalis. The sequence goes on from LR990156.1 coordinate 7,872,668, forward strand.
AATACTTTTTCCTTTTTTGTTACCTTTTCTTTTAATTTTCTTTACTTGTTTAAAAAAAAAGATTGTGCTCGAGGGCGGCAGCACCACCGTCTCACCTTTAACCTGCCGCCAAGTAGTAGTGCTTCCATTACTGTGTTCCGGTTTGGTGGTGAGATCAGGCCCTGAAATTACTGGCACATGAAGCATAACACCGTAGTCATATATAATCTGCTTTTGTGAATTGTTGATGTACATGGCCTGTACTCCACTTACCATCAGGTGAGATCAACACGTTCGTTCGCTGTGGGCGTAGTATAAAAAAAAAAGAATGAAGATAAAATCAATCATGTAGGCGTTAGTTAGTTATTCAGGAATAATATATTTTTTTACTTTCCACAGCTCACTCCAGCCCAGTCCCGTCAAAACAACCGGGTATGTTCTCTCCTCTCGCTATACGACTCTCACGACATCTGGCATTTCCTATCGTCGACGGCCATGTTCTTTTCATTCAACATGTACTTGACCATAGACGACAACCTCTCTAGGACGCCCAGAAACAATATCATGGTGTTTTAATAAGAAAAAAATTATTGTTTTGGTAAAAATTGTAAAAAAAAGGTTTGTAAAATATATGGCTGAAGTGTGATATAATACGCGTTTGAAAAGAAAAGGACTGTTTTAGAAGCATAGAGTTTGTTGTTTATGGTAAGCCTTTAATAAGGAGACATACTAAAAATTGTTAAATGTTTGGGGAATATATTTTCATTAAAAATGCATGGCAATGTATCCTAAACTACCGGTTTATTCTCGAATATTTAGAAGCAACCGTAGTGGCAATCATTGACAGCACATTCTAGAATGATCAGGATTAATAGACAAGAAAAAGGTTCAATGTATACTAACTGGGATTGATATCTTGGTATTAAAAAATAAAATAAAAAAAACAAATAAAAAAAAATAAAATAAAAAAAACTAATTAAAAAAAAGAATATTCTTAACTCGAGCGTATTCTAAATATTATAATTATGTACTAATTTTTTTCAAAGAAAAAGGAACCGCCTTCAAAAACTCAAAAGTAAAAAATAAAATATTCGCTAAACTTTGCTTACCTTTATATTAATTTGTTTAAAACAATAAACCCAAATAATTATGTAATACCAATTAATTATATTTTTTTGAAGTCGGCGCCAAATTACAAAATCAAATACCAATTAATACCGTATTTACCGAATTAATTGTTGAAAAATCATAAAATCAAATAACAATTAAAACCGTATTCACCGAAATAATAAAATTGTTGAAAAAATCTCAAAATCAAATACCAATTGAATTGGTATTTGATTTTGTAATTTGGCGCCGACTTCAAAAAAATATAATTAATTGGTATTACATAATTATTTGGGTTTATTGTTTTAAACAAATTAATATAAAGGTAAGCAAAGTTTAGCGAATATTTTATTTTTTACTTTTGAGTTTTTGAAGGCGGTTCCTTTTTCTTTGAAAAAAATTAGTACATAATTATAATATTTAGAATACGCTCGAGTTAAGAATATTCTTTTTTTTAATTAGTTTTTTTTATTTTATTTTTTTTTATTTGTTTTTTTTATTTTATTTTTTTATTTCAAGCTTTTTAGTGTCTTAGTTTTTTAGATTTAACGATGGGGTTAGGAAGAAATACTAAGGCATCATTACGCATGAAACACAATAGAAACAATCAAAATAATCAAAAAATTCTTTCTGAGATCTTCATGATCATAAGTTATCACTACGATAATAACAAATGTGCTGAAACGTAAGCCCCGTACAAACCTAAGCAGAGCTTTCGGTACTTTAAGGGTAGGTAAGTAGGCTGTCTCTGCTTACCCTTCAAAGCATACACAGGCATGATGTTATGTTATGTAGTGGTGAAAACAATACATAGATACACGATTGCACAAAACGTGGTTCATTAGCTATTCGTTTTTGAAGAGTTCCGTTGCCTGTCTCCAAAGATCTTCATCAGATTCTGATAAATTATATACTAAAACCTTCCTTGAAACACAAGGATTAAAATACCGAAAACTGCATTTAAATCGGATCAGTAGTTTCCGAGAAAATCGCGAACATAAAAAGGTGACATACATACATACATACGGATCGAATACAGAACCTCTTTTTTTTTGAAGTCGGTTAAAAAATGGAAATTGGCTTTGGTAAGAATTTGTTGTGAAAAAGTAATGTGATATGATGTAAAGATCTAATAAACAGCACGGTAATGGTGAAGAATTATTTTCAAAAAAGGTACACAAAAAGAACCATAGTATTCTTATTAAAAGTGACGTGAGTTTGTAACATTATTCATATTATGAAATACGGGCGTTACTCACGTAATATTGGTCTATTTAGTCGACCGCGGTTTCGCCTATACTATACTTTTAGGCATTTCGCAGTCGCAACCAGTCTTGCACGTGCAAGACTGGCTGCGATTCAGGCGCGACGTGTCGCACTCTCTTGAAAATGCCTACTAGTATAGTATAGGCGAAACCGCGGTCGACTGAATAGACCAACATTACGTGAGTAACACCCGTATTTCATAATATGAATAAGAACATAAATTTGTGGTATTTCAACCCATAGGGTCATTCTCAACGGATTTCGAAATAAATATTTGAAAAAATAGAGGCTATTAAAATTTAATAGTTTCATTGGTATTGTTTGTGTTTATGTAAAAAATGTGTTTGAAGAATGTTTTTTTTTATTTATTTGTATATTATGAAATTGTGTTAGTGAAGTATATTGTGAAAATATATATTTTAATTTAGATATTAATCAGGCTCATTAGAAAAAACGAATTAAAAAAATAATTTTCATTTGTGTAATTATTTGATAGTTATATTAATTTTATTGTTCTTTTTGATAATTTATTTTATTTTATATTTTTGTATACGTTAGAGAAATAAGAAAAATTAAACTTTTTCATAAAAACTTACGAATGATTTTAAGCTTTTTTAGTTACTAATAACAGTCATTTAGTATAATCATATTTCATAAAATTAGAAAAAAATCATAAAATTAATCTTAATATAACACAAAGTGTAACAAATTATAATTTTTAAAATGTTTGATTAATTTATTAATTTAAATAAATTTTAATTTATTAAACATAATATAGTAAAATATTGGCTATAAAACCAAAAAATAGCGTCTATTTCGATGGTTTCTTCGACGTTTATAAAGTATGGTTGTCAAAAGTTTTTTCTTTAATTTTATGCCTCGCAAAATTTTATAAGTTTAATTTGTAATACCTAATTGTATTATTGTTTTAACTTCGTAGCAATAACCTTTCATTCCATGACATAGATGCTCAAAGGTATTTATTTCTACACTAAAAGACAATTTCATGTTAACAACTAATATTAAATAACGTATAAAACTATTTTTTGTTTGAAGTGTGTGTGCGTTTGTGTATAGATCACGAGGTTCCCAAAATTCGTGGGTAGTGTACCTGCCTTCGACGCCGAGGTCGCGAGTTCGATTCCCGCTTCAGACAAATCTTTGTGTGCATGAACATGGGGGTTCGTCTTAGTCTGGATGTTTCTATGTATAATAAGTATGTATTTACAAAAGAAGAGTATACATGTATTAGTATCAGTTATTATAGAAACCATAGTACAAGCTCTGCTTAGTTTGGGACTAGATGGCGTTGTGTGTAAGTTGTGAGATATTTATATTTATTATTTATACGACACGTTTTATACGACAACGTTTTTATGTCGATAAAAACGCGCTTTGCAGCACCTTTCCTTCATTTTCGCACAGTTTGGGAACCTCAGACATAAATAAATATTAAAAAATATAACAACTGGCATGGTGACTGATCCATAGATAGTAAAATACAAATATAAACAAAATGCAAGAATTGTTCGTTACATACTTGAAATCTAAAAAGTTCGAAAGTATTAAAAAATACCCACACAATTTATAGCAACTTTTGTAATAAAATCATTTCCATAAACGCAATATTTCATATAGCTATCAAACAAAATTCATAACTTCACATACAAAATACGCAAGCGTGACGTCACGCCATTGTAGCCGTTTGTTTGGAGCGTTTGGGCTAGTCTATTATTAATGTGAATTTAAAATAGTAATATCTCAGGAAGCTTATGTGATATCTAATTGATTCTTTTAATTACGTTTCTAATATCGAGAGGTGTTACAATTATATACAATAAAAATGAGTCATCATGCCTATTGTTGAAATTTGAGCGATATCTAGACGAGATAATTATAATAAAAACCCTCATAGCTTGCAACACGCAAATAGGACGTTGTACCAAAAAAAACTTTCTGCAGGGTAATTTTAAAGATACTTACATACAAGAAAAAGAGGATTTCAAATTAGTGTGTAGAACCGAAAGTCGGATCCACATTTTGTATTACTATAGTACGCGCGTTAATTTGATTCAGCCATCGACACGACGAAGAAGAAGAAGTACGCGCGTTATCATTTGAGTCTTAATGCCATAGATTATTTTTCTAAATCTATCTCGCTTGCTCTTATGTGTCTTATGGAGCCGTCTAGAGGGCGTAGCAATAAAAGACATATTATTGATAAGTAATAAAGAAAAGTACAGATCATTAGTGACTCATTGTTAGCACGTGCGCAGGTATCCGTTTATCTATAACCAGGGCCCGGCGCTGCACATTTCTATCTCTTTTGACTATTATGACGTGACGACTCAGATGATAACATGCGTACTATAGCCCGATTTGATCTGTATTAGCGACGCGTATGATGATTGCCTACTTGGACGGGTCTTGATACACCGCTCTGATACGAAAGGCAAAACGGTTGGACTTAAGGCGAGTCGGTTTTTTATAGTTTAGGCGTTCACAACTAGATAACACAGCTTGATATGATATGGTGATCGAATTGAGTTAGTGATATCAAATCATTTATTTCCATGGGCCCAAGAGGCGCTTGAACACGTCAAAACAAACATCAAAATACTACTATAAAAAATATAAAATTAAAATAAAACTTAACTAATTAAATTATAATACTTATTGCAATAAAATGATTTGACACCGGAGCTTAGATTGACTTTAATTCAACTTAGAAATTTGAATTAAAATCAATCCAAGTACCAGCTCCGATGGGTATTGCATCATAAGAAGAGCTTGTGAGAAACTCATGCTGCATGATTCTATTGTGGAAGCATCTTTGAGGTCATAACTATTATTAAAATTACCCTGTTGTATAGTTTGTCAAAAATATAGCATATTTGATGTCGAGTATGTTAATATCTAATTAGATAAATGAATAAAAAAATCGGGTGCTATGAAATAAGTAGTATAAAATTGTGTATTAGTGTCTTTCGCTTAAGCTTTGAAATTGTAATGAAAAACATTTATAAATCTAAATTTTAAATAGATTTGGTCCAGTTTAAGCAGAAGCAAATATGACCACATCGAACGATTTTGGATTTTTTTATGTGAACATAGAATTATAATACCTAGAAACCGAGTACGGTACTTGCTTGAAAAAGGATGCCACTTTAAGTGCTGATTTAAATCCGCGGTTATATTTATTTATTTCTTATATTTAGGACCATCAACAAAGATACACAGATGTCATAGAGTTTGTGGTGTTAATCTAGGTTCAAACATTGTTGTATGTGTACCTTCACTTACAGAAGGCCACAGCAAGCACATTTAAATCAGTTACACAATACAAACATTAAATAACTAATAACAATATAATAATAATATATATATTAATGCTTCCCTTTAGTTAGAAGAAGTACTTGATCGATCAATCTAGGTGTTATTAATCTATTTATATGAAGACGTTGCGAATAGATTGATGTCTACGAGCCCATTTACCCCTCAAGATTCTCCCCTGATAAGAAATAAGTGCCTATTCACTCCTTGAAATAAGAACAGTACCCATTCACTCCTTATTACAGATACATTCAAAGTACAGTCAGCAGAATAATGGTATTATAAAATAAATATAACAAACAGTACACGAAAAAAGGTTTATTTAACGATTAAATTTTTGGCGTTACAACAAAATGAATAGGTATTTTTATTAAGTTGATTTTTTTTGCATGTTTTGGCTAACGGTACTTTTTAATTTGTAAAATAATTCAAATAATATAGATTATACTTAAGGAGTGTATGGGCTCGTTAAAAATTATTAAATCAATTTTGTCTTAATACACCCCTTTAAAAGGAGTGAATAAGTTCTCCAAAACTGAGTGAATTTGCAATTTTAATCTTTAGAGGAGTGAATGGGCTCGTAGAACATATTTGATTAATAAAAATTATCAAGCTGGTGTCCTTATTGAATAGCAATAATTACTATTATTATGTCTCACTCTTTCTATAGATCTACACATTGTATAGCTAGATATAGAATGAACTTGATTAAATAAATTATGTAATAATAAAATTGTTCAAGCTAAATAAGTTAAGGGCTAATTTCATAAACAATTAGTTTTAAATATTTTCGATATCCCTCTCTCGTACGTATGATTTTATTTGATTAAAATTAATCTAAGCCCCGGTTATTCAAATCATTGTAATTAGTATAATTTAGTTATACTTATAATTTATTTTTATATCATTGTTTGTAATGTTTTGACGTGTTCAAGCGCCTCCTTGGGCCTATTAAAATAAATGATTTGAAATTGAATTTGAATTTGTACATTGTTTAAACGAGACAGAGATATCGAAAATAATTCAGCTTTGAACACGGTTCAGTGCGTTCGGTGAATGTGGCCCTAAGGGTGTTATTTAACCGACGTCGATTGATTTGACTGCCTCGATGGTTAAGGGGTTAGCCTATGCGCCTATCACCGCGAAGTCTCGGGTTTGATTCCCGGGTCGTGCAAAGTGTAATTTGTGAAAGTTCCGTCTGGAAATTCACAATAGCAGCACGTAGTTGGCATTGTGCCCGGTGGATGGCGATAGGCTCACCTCTGCTGATAGGCTGTTATGTTTAGGTCCCATGGGATGCCATGGGACCTAAACATAACAGGTAAAATGTGGGTGTTGTACACCTCTGCCACACCTTTCTGGGTTATATAGGCGTGATGTTATGTTTATGTTGTGTCGATCAAATTTGGTGTAAAAACACCCTTACCAAAAAAGCCCGAGTACTTACGCATATTTTGGCGGATTGTGGGAAGATGGTGTCAAAAATGAATTATTTAAATAATGTTATCACCAAATTTATGATCTGATATTGAGTATTCTGTTTCTCTTGGAGTTGCACTAAATAGCTGTTTTTAAAGATATTTGTGACTTATATTCGCCTCAAATTTGCCAAATTTTCCTAACGTTTCTCCATAACTCACCTCTTGAAAGCTTCTAACATGTCAAAAACGCGGTCAAAACCAAGGAGGCTGTAAATAACTTTTTTACAACTAGATAGGTATAAATATCAAGAAATCGTATTAAAATTTTTGCACCTATGAATTTCAAAATTCTCATATGAAAGTCAAAAATGTATACATAATTTCTATATTTATACGTGTTAGTGAAGACACGCTGACGTTTCATATAAAATAAACAACTAAGCCGTTCTCTATACTTCTACTTTTTCTGGTCAAACAATCAAAAGGGGTTTGGGAGGTGAGGTATGGAGAAGTGGGATGGGAATATTTGGCCAATACGAAGCGCACGTGTAGTACTACCAGGTGTATACCTATGAGATTTGTTTGATTTAATTAAATTTGCTAGAGTATGATCAAAGTTTAAGACTGTTTTTCTTCAGTATAGTTATATTTCTCACTGTAAATAAATATTGCTTTTTATAACATTGTTTTATTTATTAACTAGAACCCGTGCAGGATTTCGCCTGCGTTTATATAAAATATTGTCAATGTTTCTCAAGGCAGCGATAGCCGAGTTGGAGACCGTGGGACTGCGCAGTCAAATGTCTTGGGTTCGAACCCACGGCGCACAACTCTATCAATAAATCGTTAAGATTCGTCTTTTCAAGATATGTGTATTTATCATTTAGAATATCGCTTGCTAACGGTGTAGGAAAACATCGTGAGGAAATCTGCATGCCTGAGAGTTTTCGCCTATAAAACTAAAACACCTTGTAAATCAATTTTAAAATTAAATTTAAATTAATTATTACAACACAAAGAAACAAACATCGAATCTTCCCTCTTTATAATATTATTTTAAATGAGTCTAGTGATTCGTTGCTTAAGATCAGCAGTTTGGTTCGATAGTGGGTTCAATTCCCAGATTGGGACAAAAGTGGTATTTGGCATTTTTTGTTAAGAAATTCTCAGTAACGGAGTCTGAAATTTTGCCATGTACCTCTGTACTTTTACAAAAATAATGTGCAGTTGTGTGCAGTTTGACATTTCCAACAACTTCACTCTTCGCAATCAACTTTATCATAACTAAAAGCGACATCTAGTGGCTGAGTTTTCAATCTGCCTGCTAAAAGAAACGCCATCTACATGATACAGCATGTAACTAGAGAGGCGACATTTATAGTTAGCATACAGAGCTACTATTATTCAAGTACTTCGATAGATGTCCGGTCTTGTTTTTCAAATTCGAAAAGGGTGGAATTTAATAATGAAAGGCCGAATATAAAATTATGGTGATCTCTCTGCTTACTTTCGGCGTATTTAGCTAGGATTAATACTCAATATATTTATCGCATTCCACAATGTTTTACAGGTCTTATAATATAATAAATACAGATCATCGTGAACCCTGTCGGGCAAAGCAACTTAGGAGAGAGGACGGCAGAGTTTTATAAACACTATTGTAACTTAATATAATAATGATAAAATAAATATTTTGTATGTGTGTAATACTTTTATATTAGGGTCTTATTTAGTCTATCACTAGTATTTCCTTTAGTTTTTTAACTAATATGTGTGGTTTTTCTTCATTTTTAAGATTTTCCGGTAGCTTGTTGTATATTTTAGTGGCCATAACTAATTTCAGTAGTTTTTGTTGTGAACAATGTTTTTGGATCGTTTTGCTCTTTTTATTTATTGATTAATTGTATTACAACTTGACCTCATTTATACTTATAATAAGACTGTTGAGGATTCAATTCTGTATATTGAATACTTTTTTTACTAGATTGAACCTATTACCCGCTGATTGAGATTATTTCCTCTGAGCTATTACCTATTGAAACGTCTCTGTCTGTCTATATCTTGAACAGTTTAATCGCCGAAAGTACTGTACGGATTCTGTTGAAACTCGGTATGGGTGTAGTGCTTACAGTGTTTTAACAACTAAGCAAAATTTTAATACAAAATTAACTTAAAAGTTTGTTTCTTGAAATACACTTATCTCTGGAAGTATTTGATTGGTTTAGCATAATTCTTTTTTTGTTTAATAGAACATGTATTGACAAAGGTTATAAGCTACAAAACATTATACTAACATCAATAGGAGCGGAGCAGCAGTTAGATAAGTTGCAAAAACATGCGAATGTAGCGGAGCAGTAGGTAATCTATAACGCAGGTAAAAAAGTCGGCAACAACTACATATATTATCTTTCCAAAAGGATGTGGCAGATATATAACACCCACGTTTCTTGTGTTTAGGTAACAGCTGATTGGCGGTGAACCTATCGCCATCCAGTGGGCACAATTCTAACTCTGTACTGCTATTTAAGAATTGCCTGACGAAAAAATACCAACCCCCGACCTCAAGACCTCACGGTGAGAGGAGCTTACGCCTACCACTCGAGGCACTTTTTGTTCATTATATCGAAATTGTCCTAAATATAGTGCGTGAAGTCATAAGTTTTATTTTTTCTGAGAATTGGCCTATGGTAAGTTTTATTTATTTATTTATTTATTTATCGTACACTCGACTACCATGACAGGAAATTCACAATGCGATAGTTTATGACATAAGACATAATATTATATGTAACAACATCAATGAAATTAGATTAAATTAACATAACATACACAATAATTTACGAAATCTTAACATTAATCAGGAGACATTTAAAAAATATACAAAAAGATACATCTGACATTTAACAATTTCAAAAAACTATTAGAAATATATATGGCATACACTCAAGAAATATTTACAATCTTAAAAACAAATCAATGAAACTCTATTTTACTACCTATAAATTAATCACAACCGTAGCATATTATAAATTATGTAATGTGATTTTTGCGAATTCGCTCTGGGAACACACAAAAATATCGATTTTCTAAGTTTGACTAAGTTGGCCGAAGCGTCGCTATATCTGAGCTACAATATGCCCCATGTGCCTGTTATTTCAGGATCGTTTCTGGACGTTAAAGCAGAATTTGTGTAGTCCACCTGATGACTTGCGGTAACTACAGCCCATGGACATCAACAATCTGCTTTTGTAGATCGTCGTGCGTCGCTTTATCTAATTGTGTGTTATTCCCGGTGTTAGGTCTGATCTCAGCACAATCTGATCAAACCGGAACACACAACGCCATCTAGCCCCAAACTAAGCAGAGCTTGTACTATGTGTACTAGAATAACTGATACTAATAGGTACATATATACTTTTCTTTCGTAAATACATACTCGTACTTATTATAAGTACATAGAAACACCCAGACTAAGTCTAACCCCCAGGTTCATGCACACAAAGATTTGCCATAAGCGGGAATCGAACCCTATCGTCGTTATCGTCGGTCGTAGTAATGCAAACAGGCAAACACTACTATTTGGCGGCAGGTTAAAGGTGAGATTCTCCTTTCGCCATCGAGCTCGTTCACAAGACCTCTACCACGATAATTTTCTAGGTATATCATGGGTCAAATGAAAAAGGCGTGAAATATTACGGGTCGAATTGATAACCTTGGTCAAAATATTAAATCTCATTTGTCATCAGATTTAAAAACACGTCCCATGCAAAACCAAACCAGTTTTAATTCAAATCGTCCATAACACATTTAAATAAAACCAAAGCGTAAAATTATCAATTTAGACTGCAATAAATATAAACATAAAAATGAAATAAATAAAATATAATGACGAAACTAAACGCAGCTTGTCAAATTGACGTGACGAATCTAACAAAAGATGGCGGCACGTGCACGCTCCCGCCAAAATGTGTGTCAATTGCATTCGGTTTAGGATTTATTAATATCTGCTGCAGATAATGTAATGAGGGTTATCGCTCCGATAGGGTAAGATAAGCTTGTTAAGGTCGGTCCGTGGATGGATGATTAATATGACCTGAGAATGGTCAGCCATTCGCATCCTTTTAATATAATTATTTAACGCGATTCAATTATTATATTTTTTTTATGTTTTTCTAAACAATTAGATTAGTCATAAATATTACAATCTAGTCTTATATTTTAAAAACCTCCTGCAGGACAGGCCTAGCCTAGTGCAGGAGATTTTTGGCCATTGCCTTTACATTTTTATTTTATTTCTGTAAAAAAATACATTTGTTAAATTAGCATAAGCATAAGTAGCAAATTTAATGTAAAAATGTGTTAATTTAAATGGTACTGAATAAATATTTTATTTTTATTTTATTTTATATATTAAATTCTCGTGTCACAATGTTAGTTACTCCTCCGAAATGGTTTTACTGATTTTTACCAAATTTTATATGCATATTCAGTAGGTCTGAGAATCGGCTACTTACTTATTTTTCATACCCCTAAGTAGTGATAAGGGTTGTTCACCCTTAACAGATTCCACCACTTCACTATACCTACGAGACAAAATAAAATATAAATAAATATGGCCCAACTCACACACAACGCCATCTAATCCCAAACTAAGCAGAGCTTGTACTATGGTTACTAGAATAACGGATACTAATACATATATACTTTTCTTTTGTAAATACACACTTATTATACATAGAAACACCCAGACTAACACAAACCCCCATGTTCATGAACACAAAGATTTGTCTTAAGTGGAATCGAACCCACGACCTCGTGACCTCGTCGTCGCAGGCAGGTACAGTACCCACTCCGGTCCGGCCATCCGGTCGTCGTATATTTATTGCAATATTCCCATAGACTAAAAAATCATTTCAAATCGATACTTTACGATATATTAATACAACATCTGTGGGATCGTAACTTACATTAAAAAAGAAAATGTCGACAAATGATCAATGAAAAGTACAATAATACGTATTGAATGAATTTTACGGAGCATTACATTATTGATTTATTAAAGGGGGCATTTCTTTAAAAAGATGCGCTCAGCTGAACTGGAATATATGAAATATGGTATTCATTGTACTCTATGACGTACTAAGCTAAGCTAAATGCACGATTGGCGTAGTGGTTAAAGCTGTCGCCTCGCCGCTTTTAACTGCGCTTGTGTTGTGGGTTCAACACGGGACAAATCTTTGTGTGATCTGCAAAGATTTGTTCTGACTGTGGGTGTGCTTTGTGTGTGTGAAATGTATGTTTGTGAACACCCCCGCGATACAGGAGTTATTCCTAGTGCGGACGCCGTTTCCTGAAAAATATAATAAAAAAAACCTCCAATCTCAGGAATCTCCTTAATCCGCGATTATTGTTTTACCGAAATATGATCTCCCTCTCTCAATTATTTTTAGAACGAGACGAGGGATCAAAAACGTTCGTTTAGCTTTATACGTAAGTTTAATACGATGGTAAAATGGTAAAGCTTTTGTGAACACACACAAACGAACAATTGAAAAAATTATGAAACTGGCAGGTTTTGAACCTGTGAATTTTTCCATACCGGGCAGCCGCTTTAACCAACCAACTACGGTCGCTTTTTGCCAGGACCTTAAATTTCTCAACTGTATGTTATGACATTTCGTTCATAAATACACACATATCTCCTAAAATACAATTCTTATCGATTTATTGACAGGTGTGTGCCCTGGGTTGGAACCTGAGACCTTTGACTTAGCAGTCCTACGGTCTCCCACTCAGCTATCGCTGCTACCGTGAGCTAATCGCGTGTATAACTAATGATAAATATATAGCATTCATAATATTGTGATCGCCCCTTCCGCGGCGTGTCGAATCAACTAATTGTATCAACAACATTTGAATACCATTTGATAGGGGATGAATGAAGGGTTGAATTTAATTCACAGTTTTGTCTGACTACAATACAAGCAAGAAGTTGGAATTGTGCCCGGTGAATGGCGATAGGCTGAATGTAACTTCGCCATGTTGGTTTGTATTCTTAATATAGGAACAAATGGATGAACGTGACGTCCTGAAATGACGTATCATACAGTTGAGAAATTTAGGGTTCTGGTAAGAGGCGACCGTAGCTGGATGGCTAAAGCGGCTGCCCGGAGTGCATAAGGTCGCAGGTTCAAATCCTGCCCATATCTTTTTCAACTGTTTCTTACTATAATTTGCTAAGCATAGCTAAATGCTATAAAAATAATCAACTACCTTTAATCTGCCAAAATATTATAGAAGTGGTGAGATTTGACTCAGTAATCACTGGCAGAGAAGGCATGCAATCTTTTGTACAATGGGTTATAGTTTCTTACCATCAGGAGGACCACACGCTGTTCGTCACGGTCCTCGCTTATAAAAAAAATACAATATAATCTTCTTCTTCTATCTATCTATATATATAAAAATAAATTGCTGTTCGTTAGTCTCGCTAAATCTCGAGATCGGCTAGACCGATTTGGCTAATTTTGGTCTTGAATTATTTGTGGAAGTCCAGAGAAGGTTTAAAAGGTGAATAAATATGAAAGTTGTAACTAGAGAAAAAACGGGATACTTACGAACTTTTGTCGGAATTTTGCCGCCGGTCCCAAATCTTTTTCAACTGTTTCTTAGTATGATATACTCTCTGTCACAAGGGATCTAAACAAAACAGATATAATAAATAAATAAATAAATAAATATTCCACAACTCACACACAACGCCATCTAGTCCCAAACTAAGCAGAGCTTGTACAATGGGTACTATACTAAAGCCTACGACACAAGATAAATTTATGTTATTACAAATCACACGAATATAAATTCTATTGCTTTGATTTTCGAATAATAAAAACTGTTAAAAATGTCCTATACAATCTCAATTGCAATTGAAATTAAACTTTATGGCCTGTGAATTGGGTTTATAATTGTAAATCATGAAAACTATCTCGTTTCGTTGTCGTAAAGTATAGAATAACTGATACTAATACATAGATACTTTTCTTTTGTAAATACATACTTATTATACATAGAAACACCCAGACTAAGACAAACCCCCATGTTCATGCACACAAAGATTTGTCTTAAGTGGGAATCGAACCCACAACCTCGGAGCCGCAGGCAGGTACACTACCCACTCCGCCATCCGGTCGTCATAATGTGGGTGCTATACAGCTATAATAATAATAAATCTTTATTTCGGAAAAGTATCCATAATTTTGTTAGCAACACGATAAATCTTAAAAAACTAGTGTTAGTAAACATTAATTAACTAAATAATAACATAAGAACTCTGCCCAATGCGACTTCCCACAAGTTTGGTATGCACATTTGATGGCATGCAATTTCACCCATCGTCTGAGCAGCGTGGAGTCCCATCGGTCAGCTAATACGCACAGGATGCTGTTGGTACTTGATCTCAGCCGTACAAGCATGGAGGCACGCATTATTGCAGCAAAACTGTCAATGTTAGCCTCCGCAAACATGCCCGACGCACTACAGAACCTTGGTAACCCCATCAGCACCCTGTACGCATTGTGTTGTACTGGATTCGCAGGTATGCAGTATACTGTATGCCAGCTGCGTATAGCCATAAGCTGCACGCTATGCTACACCCTTCTGGGTAATATAGGCGTGATGTTATGATATGTAGAGCTCTTTTGAATGACCTAACTTTAACCTGCCGCCTAGTGAAGCAGCACCACCGTCTCACCTTTAACCTGCCGCCAAATAGTAGTGCTTCCATTACTGTGTTCCGGTTTGGTGGTGAGATCAGGCCCTGGAATGACTGGCGCATGAGGCATACACCGTAGTCCTAAGCTGCAGCGACGCATCTATAATATGCTCTTGTGGATTTTTGATGTCCATGGGCTGTACTCCACTTACCATCAGGTGGACTACACGTTCGTTCGCTGTGGGCGTAGTATAAAAAAAAAAAAAGTGAGTGCACGTTTGGCGTAGTGGTAAAAGCGGTCGCCTCGCCGCTTTCAACTGCACTGGTGTGGGTTCGATTAAAGAGACAAATCTTTTTGTGATTCGAGAAGATTTGCTCTGACTCTGGGTGTGCTGTGTGTGTGAAATGTATGTTTGTAAACACCCCCGCGACACAGGAGATATTCATAGTGCGTCGCTTTTTTTAAATATACCGCCATTACAAACAATGTAATTTAGAAAATAAAAACCTTCTGCAGGACAGGCCTAGCCTAGTGCAGGAGTTTTTTAGCAATTACCTAATTCTTTACATAAGGAACATCTTAACGTATGTTTAACAATAAGTTTTTAATGTAAAGAATTTATATACTTGTGGTATTGAATAAATATATTTTATTTTATTTTATTTTAAATAACAATAACTGTCAAAGAATTTTAGTCCTCATTTCACCGGTTCCTGATAATGTTTTGGAATCGTCCGATAACTTTATACTTGAGATGACGCCTATATTACTCAGAAGGGTGTGGCAGAGGTGTACAACACCCACATTTCACCTGTTATTTTTATGTCCCATGGGATAGGGGGTGAGCCTATCGCCATCTAACGGCTACTATTCCAACTCTGTACTGCTATTGTAAATTTTCGGACGGAAAGTTCACAAATCTCTTCTTCGTCGTGTCGATGGCTGAGTCAAATTTGATTGGTCCAATAAGGGGTCACTGTTATGGCGCTCTCGTCGGCGTTAATGAGCGCCTCTCTTATGCAGGTGGTAGGGCATTTTGGACAGTCAGTAAGGTGGTCAAGGTTTTGACTTGCCATCGTGGTGAAAGGATTAGCCAATTCGCTTTGGAGAACTCGCGAATTGCTCAGGGTGCGCCGGACGCAGGGAATTGTTGTGTACGTCACTCGGGGAGGCTCCTTTCATGCACCCCACAAATAAAACTTTGCCATACCCGGGAATCGAACTCGAGACCTTGCACTGGACCATCTACCTCGCTCCTCGTAAAATACTGATAACGTAATCCAATGTAATTGGAAGATTAGTTGTTATTATCAGAGGAAAAAATACTTCGTTCGCCACAAATAATATCAATACGTATTTCTAATACGACCTCTTTACATCAACTGACAGAAAAGAAAACGGTTATCTTAAAAAAAAATCGTTCCAATTTCAAAATTAGCCACGCCCATCATTGTTATTGGCTGTTACGGAGTCTATATTCCTTTGTTTTCTGTACAATTGATTTTCAACTCTATCTTGATGAGATAAAGTTGTTATTTGATTGTAAAAGTTTGATGATAAAAAATACCGCATGAATATTATTGCTTGAAGTAATATTGAAATTAATGAGGTGGAGTTCGTTCTAGTTTCAGATTTAAAGGAAAAAAAGATTGTGGACTGAAGTTTATTATTGAAAGAGCTTGATATAGTAGAATAAACCTATTCTTATTCACGATTTCTTTATATTTCTTAAACTGCCTCGATGGTATAGCGGTTAGCGTATGCGTCTTTCATCGCGAAGTCTCGGGTTCGATTGCCGAGTGAAAGTGTTATTCCGTCAGGAAATTCACGGAGATGGAATTGTGGATGGTGGATTGCGATAGGCTCGATATGGTACCTAAACATAAACAAAAAAAAAAAAAAATGTGAAAATACTCATGCAGGAATCAAACCCACAACACATCTAAAAACAATCCCAAATTGACCAACTAAACCACTAAGCTTATATCAAATTCCAATTGAGAAAGACTCGGAAAGATCTGGTGGCTCCGAAAGATGTCGGATATCTGACCTATGAAATATACCAAATATTGTATAGGTCAGATATCCGGAATCTTAGAAACTGGCCCTTAATGAACATAACTTATTATAATATAAATGACAGCTACGCCGTAGCATTATGTCTACGATACTTGCTACGGAACTAGCTGACCCGGCAGACTTCGTACTGCCATGCCCCAATCGATAAATAAAAGACCTAAACTGTCGTATAAAATAAATTTAAAACAAACAAAAGGAATTTGTAATTAATTTAAAAAGAATGCTCGGTATGTTATCCACATAAAAATAATCTGATAGATAGTTAACAACTTTCATACTATTTAAACTAACGTGAGAAGACATCATTACTAGAGAAAAAACGGGTTACTCACGGATTTTAGTCTACATTTTGCCGATCGGTTTCTATATTTCATTAAGAAAGTATTTTCATCAGTGCATGAAAGGAGCCTCCCCGAGTGACGTACACAACGATTCCCTACGTCCGGCGCACCGTGGGCAATTCGCGATTTCTCCAAAGCGAATTGGCTAATCCTTTCACCACGATGGCAAGTTAAAATAAAATTTGACTCAGCCATCGACACGACGAAGAAGTTCTGTTAGTGCAGTACGAAAAAAATTCGTGAATAACCCTTTTTTTCTCTAGTTACAACTTTCATATTTATTCACCTTTAAAACCTTCTCTGGACTTCCACAAATAATTCAAGACCAAAATTAGCCAAATCGGTCTAGCCGATCTCGAGATTTAGCGAAACTAATGAACAGCAATTCATTTTTATATATATAGATAGATAGAAGAAGAAGATTATATTGTATTTTTTTATATGCCATGACGAACAGCGTGTGGTCCTCCTGATGGTAAGAAACTATAACCCATTGTACAAAAGATTGCATGCCTTCTCTGCCAGTGATTACTGAGTCAAATCTCACCACTTCTATAATATTTTGGCAGATTAAAGGTAGTTGATTATTTTTATAGCATTTAGCTATGCTTAGCAAATTATACTAAGAAACAGTTGAAAAAGATATGGGCAGGATTTGAACCTGCGACCTTATGCACTCCGGGCAGCCGCTTTAGCCATCCAGCTACGGTCGCCTCTTACCAGAACCCTAAATTTCTCAACGTCATTTTGTGACGTCACGTTCACCCTTTTGTTCCTATCTTAAGAAGGATACAAACCAACATGGCGAAGTTACATTCAGCACAAATGTTGTAAAGAACTGCCCGGTGTGCAGTAAGGTCGCAGGTTCAAATCCTGCCGGTCTCTTATCTTTTTCAACTGTTTCTTAGTATAGATTAAAGGTAGGTTTACAAAAGGTAAAACTCAATTACTACAAATACAGAAGGCTCATTCATGATATACTGATCGACATATCAATAGGGTGAATAAATTACCTTTGAATGTCATTAGACTGCCTTCTGACCTAGTGGTTAGCGTATGGGTTTCTCATTTCAAGGTCACGGGTTCGATTCTTGTTTATTTAAAATTTTTCCATCAGAAAATTCTTAACAACGGCACGGAGTTTGTGTTCGAAAGATGGCGATAAGCTCATCCTTTATCATATTTTTTATATAGACATGATTTTACGTGTAAATCTAGAGATGGTCATTATCGCAACAGCTAATTGCGCAATGAAATATAAAAATGTAATGGATAATTCATTGTCCAAGATATCATTATTTGACTGTTTCATTATTCATTATTGTTATCGATAGATTATTCGTTTTTTACCTCCGCGATTCAGTCGCGTAAGCGATTCTCGAGTTCAGTCTTGCCGGCACGGCAGCAGGACTCGCGATGCGTGTGAACAAGACAGCTTTATACCAACCAATAAGTATAAGAAAGAGATAGAGCGCTGAGCGGTGTGGTCAAGTACGTCAGTAATGTTGATTACGATTTTGGTCTTTAACGAGCGTGAAATAATGTTAATTTTAGAGTGGAGTTTTATAAAAACAGTACCGATCGACAACAGTTGTTTTCGTTCGAAATTACGGTAACTTAACATTATTTACTATAATTTTTGCATTTCATTGCAGTTTTGGGTTGTTTCCTAGCGGCACGGTTCATTATCGCGATCGCGTATGCAATTTTGCGGTGTTTATTTACGTGTAAATAATAGAGTATTTTTGTGGTTTAACTTGTATAGTGTCCTTGTTGTAATAAAACTGTAAAAAATATTGTTGTAAAAATAGTAGTTTAGGTATTTTAACTTTTGACAATATTTTATATTTTGTTTTTTTTTTTCCAGTCAAAGAAAGGTTTTATTATAATAATATTCATTCTTATTCTGACAGTCCTAAGCCTGTAACAAAGTATGAATGGAAGTTTATTGATTATTGCTACTTGTTTCCTTAAAAATGTTACACATTATTAAAATCTTTCTCATTTTTGTCTAGTTCTCGTCGTGACATTCATTACTAAAAACTGTTGTTTTGCAGTTTGCAGATTACGTTAACGGAAAACGAATAGCTGTTTTCAGTAATGTATATTCAGTAATAATATTACGCCGCATTGATTACTGGCATTAAGTCGTTATTGCCATCTCTAGTAAATACCACTAGTATCAACCAGGAATCAAATCCAAATCCATCGCAAATTGACCACATAAACCACTAAGCTCTTATAGAATTCCGAAGAAACCATAACCAATCATTCCTCCAATACTCCCCACAAAGAAATTCAATATTAAATAAAACATTGTTATATCTATTATCATTGTATCAGCGCTGTTCTTACAATACACGCGGGCGGGGCCGGGGGCAGAACTTACTCAATAAAAAAAAAAACTTCTACCCTTTTAACAGACTTGTGAATACACACATTCACGTTTTCTTTGCCAACCTTATATTACACTCAAATCTATCTTATTACAAAAACAATAAGGTATAAAATAGAGTATTTTGAATTGTAGCCGAAAATTTGTAAGTCGTAATACCGACCGATTTGACAAGAGCTTTCGACCCGGTAGCGCTGCAAAACAATGTTCTAAAATCGTTAGAGAAGTAAAGGGAAGGGGAGATCTAAGTATATTGGGATGGTGCACAAAAGCGGGACTAAAAAGCCACCCCTGTACACGCCCATTATGAAGAACCTCCCTTTTAGCCAGTAGTTCCTTTCCATTCGGGGTGGTAACACGTAGCGCGCTCCCGAAAAATCGAACTAAAATTCCAACAGTAATGTCAAATTTAACCGCAAAAACATCAATTCTTTTGTGTTTTGTGACTTTATTCGTTTAAAAAACAATATTATGTACCCAACAGATTTAAAAAATGGACAATTAAAACTAAATTTCGGTAAAAATTTGGACCATAACATGATGTTGAAAACAATTCAAAATTTCTGTTACAATAAAGGTGCTGCCGGTCCCTTTAATATGACCTCTCCGTTTTTAGTGGACAATATTTTGCATCACCAGAAAAGTGAGTTACACAATCAGTATTTGAATCAACAGCTTGAAAACTACGTAAGACAAAACTATGAGAGATCTCGAGAAAATACGCCAGAGATAGACGAATCGAAGCTGCCAGAAAATGAAGACGAAAATCGAAATGAAGAGTCCATCGAAGAGGCTAAGCTGGAAGATGACGATTCCAAATCTAGAGATGAAGAATATAGCGTCAAAAATGAGGTTTACTACAACAACGATTATTACCAGAGACATGAAGAAGCTAGATCAGATAAAGAGGTTCTGAACGTCCCGAATTTAATTCGACGCTGTCAAACTTGTGGGTCGTTTGACTGTCCCCCATTTTCTTGTAAGAAATCTGGGATTCGTCGTCTCGAAGAGCTGGAAAAACGGTTTAATATGAACTACCATGAGGGGTCCGGTGATGAGGCGGACAAGAATGATGGGAAAGGGTACACAGATGATTTGGTCAGGAGCTGTGAACAATATAGCGAGCCCAAAAAGCCGATGTTGAAGTTTAGTGTCAGTGCCATTTTAGGGGAGGAGTGTGGGATCAAAAACAACAGCGTTGGTGAGTACCGAATTGTTTTTTATACAACTTGCAGTATTTTTGATGGATGAAGACCAGATTTACATAATTTAGCGCGTGATTTGTATTTATTTTCTTATTAGAAAATGGTAAATGTTTCTACGATTGCCCAAAAAAAGGAGTGTAATGTTTTTAGGGTTCATGTATGAATGTATGTTTGTGACCCAAGCAGCAAAATGTGGTCTAGTAATTGTCCTGGAACCACTATTTCATTAGGACTATAACGGAATAGTAAGCAATTATAACCACGGAAAAGGGCCCAATTTATAGGCCCATTTCCGTGGTTATTTTTACACGCCCCTTGAAATTTGCGTTTTTATTAAGTTCAATTTTAAAATAATGTTGGTTTCAGTAAGACATATAACGAAAAGTCGCCTTTTTGACAAAGTTGGTTTTCCTAAATACATTAAAAAACCGTTATAGGCGTACTTTGTTCAATAATGGTAAATATCAGAACCATTGCTTGGCCATATTGTTTGGAATTAGAGTTCCATAAATATTTCTATAACAGGACGGTTATTTTATATTGCTATTAAGTACCTACCTACCTATATCTTATTTTTATGCTTTTGTTTAGAAGTCGGCATTGAAAATGGTAATGTTTCTGGACGTCGATCGCTTTTTGCCCATAAAGGATTTTCAAGCTTTAAAAACCTTAAGGTAGCCTTGGAACGAAACACACTTCTTGTTGTCTCACAAATGTCGTGGTTGTAACCATAAAGTTTCAAAAATTCTCGCAAGACGGCCACGACACTTCGTTCTGAATAAAGAACACATTAGATCATTGTTAAAAGAAGATAATTTCTGGTGTAAAAAATACTGCTTCTACTCAGTTTATGACCACTTCACCAGTGACGAATGAGAACTTGGTAACTTACTCAATAGTACCTAATTTCTGTCAGTTTAGGTTTAATTTCTATGGTTTCTCTTAACCTATACCTATAAGTCATTGATTTATACGGTATATAGAAATGAAATACACCTATCGATATTTGTTCATAAATACACTAGGTATGTCATAAATATCATAAAGTGATATTATGATATTGATAATGAATGCACCGTTTGATTGTTAGAGAAGATTTTACCATTAAGTTAGAATATCGAAGAGATTCCTCACTAATACAATCTTTAAAGACTAAATTTAAATCGCTTTTCGCAATAAAGCGGCTGTGGCGCAATGGATAAGGCATCGGTCTTACGATCGAGAGGTCGTGGGTTCGAATCCTGGCCATTACACCACGGACGTGAACTTCCTCCTAACACAAGTGAATTAAGCTTAGCTGGAGGGGGTTAACAAGAATACTAGTAATTTGTATTTGCAAATTAATACTAAGCTTATTTTATTAAAAAATAAATAAAAATAAAGCGTTGTTCTGTGCAGAATTATTTTGTCTAAAATTTCCAGTCACTATTTTGTACGGAACTTTCTCCTATGTTTACGATTCGTTCTTCGCCAGATACAAAGCTACATCCCGATACCTGTATAATTTGTTTATAGGTTTTCGAAACCTTTCGTTTATAATAATCACTTCTTTTCATCCGTTGACCGTTTCCATTTATATAGATCCATTTTTGAAAGAAAATTTAATACGTTGGCAAAAAATACGACACAACAAAATGCAAATGTCCGTACTGAGACTATAACAGTATTTGGAAGACCATTTTATTCCAATGTATTCTTGTACAGGACACCATGGATATAGTTTTGGATAATAAGTATATTATATTAAACCTTTATAATCGTGTTAAGATTATAACAATATTAGTTTATACCACTATAAAACCACTCCATTTTACTTATAATTGTTCTGTAAAGTGAATTTATAAACCCTTATAAAACCAAGTAATAAATCCAAATAGTATTCAGTATGTTTAGTTCTGTTTATCACTCTAATTGGCGTACTTTACTTATTTATTACTATTATTTATTACTTTACTTATTGTTCTATAATGTCGTCTTGTTATCGGTTATAAGTATAGCTTACCAGTGCATCTACTCTTGAGTGCATTTACACCCACGCGATACTTGTATAGGTCACCCAAGCTTATATTGCACCCTTAATTTCGACCTATAAGTATTTATAAGTTGATGTACAAAACCAGATACACTATAAGGCCCACCTATCTTCATGCTTGCTATTACAAGCGTGGCAGTAATTACTAGAACCGTTAAGAGAATATTATAAGTGCTGGAGGCCTATAACATCTGCACTATGGGATAATTTTGCTGCTTGGGGAGTTTCTTGTTTCGTTATTGGAATATTTTATTTTCAGGATAGTTATTTAGAAAATTATGTGAATGTGCATTGCGTGTCTTTATAAAAGTAACATATCATTTGGCGGCACAGACGTTCTTTTTAATGGATAAAATAGAAATTTCTATTGACGTGACTGAAAAATTAAAACAATTATTTGCAAACTAAGCGTACTATGAATGAATGATATAATATTAAACTTTCGCGATTTGTACACGTAATTATATATTGTAGATCTTAATATTGATAGTTATAGCTTTTGATAGATTTTTTGCAACCTATAGATACTTCTTCTTCTTCTTCGTCGTGTCGATGGCTGAGACAAATTATATTTTCACTTGCCATCGTGGTGAAAGGATTAGCCAATTCGCTTTGGAGAACTCGCGAATTGCCCAGGGTGCGCCGGACGTAGGGAATCGTTGTGTGTGTCACTCCTTTCCTGCACCCCCTATAGATACTAATCAAAGAATTCATTGTAAAAACATAACATAACATCACGCCTATATAACCCAGAAGGGTGTGGCAGAGGTGTAAAACACCAACATTTCACCTGTTATGTTCCATGGGATTAACGGTTTCCAACACCATGCTGCTATTGTGAATTTCCTGAAGGAAAGTTGTCAAATAACACTTTGCCCGACCCGGGCATCGAACCCGAGGTCTCGCGGTGAGAGGCGATACGCTAACCACTAGACCATCGAGACATTTATATTATATTTTCGCATTTACAAAAGAGAGCACCATTCCCGAAGCAATGCACCTTTTAAATGGCTATGATTCTGTCAAACAACGATTTAAGCAAATTAAGTTCATAAATCACTACGTGTGTTATTACGCCGAAATAGATAAATAAATAAATAAACATCTCACAACTTACACACAACGTCATCTAGTTCCAAACTAAGCAGAGCTTGTAATATGGGTACTAGAATAACTGATACTAATACATATATATACTTTTCTTTTGTAAATACATACTTATTATACATAGAAACACCCAGACTAAGACAAACCCTCATGTTCATGCACACAAAGATTTGTCTCAAGTGGGAATCGAACCCGCGACCTCGGCGTCGCAGGCAGGTACACTACCCACTCCGCCATCCGGTCGTCAATCAAAGATCAAGAAGGAGTCGGCGGAGTCTAAGAAAGTCCGAATGTTTATTTATTTTTAAAGATATATGGAAGACTTACAGCTAAATTAACAGAATTGTATGTAGTAGTAAAGGAATCTGGCAGACAATAACAAGTCTTTACTTATATAAAACTGAATAAAAACAAACGTAAACAGTAAAAATCAGAACAAAATAAATCTAAAGCTAAATTTGTAAGTACCTATATAAACACTTACCACACACTAATGTTACCATATACTGACCAATCACGCCTCCACTGCACCCTTAAAAAAGTCAAGACTCAAACACCTTCGCACTTTTGACACACTACTATTGAAAGGATCAATATCATGCTGTTTACACATATTATTGAAGCTTCTGCTTGCACGGATCAAGAAAGAGTTTTGCCTATAGTTAGTCGTCGCAAACGGTACACATATATAGGTGGATTAGATCGGGTTCTCGATGGCACATTAAAGTCGAATTTAGATAATAATTCAGCACTGTCGATGCTACAATTGAAAACTTTAATAAGAGAGTACAGTCCGATATCTCGCGGCGCTTTACCAGCGGTAGTAAATATGGTACTTTTTGTTGGTACGGCGGCGGTCATGGAAAAAGGCCGCGGGGCGTTTTGACACTTGCTTTTGCTTTTGCTTGACGAATTTTAATGCCAACCTGCTGAGTGCCCGACGACTTAAGTGATGTGGAACTGAGGCAAATTCTATGTGTTGACTAGCTGCCACTTGCGGCTCCACCTGCCTTGTACTTCGGCGTTGATAAAAAATAAACTACGACATTTTAAACGATTTTTTTTTAATTGAGTGTACGGTTGGCGTTATGGTTAAAGCGCTCGCCTCGCTCTTTTAACTACGTTGGTGTTGTGATTCGATCTCCTGGCGGGACAAATCTTTGTGTGATCCGCAAAGAATTGTTCTGACGCTGTATGTTCTGTGTGTGTGAAATGTATGTTTGTGAACACTCCCACTACACAGAAGTTATTCCTAGAGCGGTCGTATTTTTTTAGAAAAAAAGTAAAAAATAAATAATCACTACACAAATAGACATAATTTCAGTATACCAATTTGAGCATGTTTATGCTTTTTCTCTTCTTTTGTATTTATCATCATCTTCATCTCAGCCTAACGATGTCCACTGTTGGACATAGCATAGGCCTCACTTAATTTCTGTCATGACGGGCTGCTTGTAGCCAACGGCTCCCTGGATCTTAACCAGATCATCCTTCCATCTAGCTGGGGGGCGATCCACGCTGTTCCTGCCGGTTTGTGGCCCCCACTCCAGAAACTGCCCCAACGGCTATCTATTCTGCGTGCTATGTGTTATTTTAAACAATACATGTTGTGCTTTCTCCTTTCCGACAGGGTTCACAATGGTACTAATATCACCTATAACATTTAAACCACACATTATCTTACAAGAAATAAAAACAGTTTATACAATATATAAATAATACACAGAAAATGTGCGGCAAGGGATCTAGCTCAGTATTTGCTGCGCGGAGTGCACAGCACTAGTCCCTGCCTGCCTGAAAAACAACACAGTAGATCAACGCTCACAAGAAAATATAAACAAAGAAACATTACAACCATACATACAAGAAAAATAAACTAAAAATTAACGAAAATTGGTAGATAAAAATACAAAGCAAAAGGAGAACTAGATATTATAAATGAATTATTTATTAAAAAAGAGAGATTCTAGTTCATTCTTCATGTTTAAATAGAAAATCTCTTTTGTTTATTAAATCCCGCTTAAGTTATGTCTCTAATTACTAGATAATCGTCATACACAAAACTAGAAATTATTTAGTATCTTATATTCGTGACACAAGGGTTTTGGCAATACAGTTTTTGGGCATTGCCTTTTCGTTTTCATATGAGTAGTAATGCATTTCGGACCGATTTGTATAATTATTTCTTATCTTGTATGTCTAAAGGTAAAGCGTATGCGGCATCTCGCCGCAAGGTGTCGGGTTCAATTCCCGAGCCGGGAAAAATGCTCTATGGCAATTTTCTACAGGAAATTAACAATCGCAGCACGGAGTTGAAATCGTACCCGGTGAATGACGATAGGCTTACCCCATTTGGGTATTATTCACCTCTGCCACACCCTTTTGGGTAGTATAGGCGTAATGCTAAATAGCAGTAAAGCATTTTGGCATGAATGTCACATGTGTTGTGGTCACGGTGCGTGCGGCCGACATTATTATGTGCAACATTTTAGGAATATTATCCACGCATACCTGGTTGTCACACCCTCTCGTCTTTTCGAAGATATGTGTGTATTTATCATATAAATTATCGCTCGCTAACGGTGAAGGAAAACATCGTGAGGAAACCTGCATGCCTGAGAGTACCTAAAAAGTGCTTCAGGGTGTGTGAAGTCTACCAAACCGCACTTGGCCAGCGTGGTGAACTATGGCCTAACCCTTCTCATCATGAGAAGAGGCCCGAGCCCAGCAGTGGGACATGCTGCTATAATTAATACGATTAGTCGTAAGTAACCTATATAATTATATTATGTACATTTAAATATTCTAATAACTTAATCAAAAAAACAAAATTGAATACCTAACTATGTACAGCTGTAAGAAAAATAGAACTAAAATTTTTTAAGAGTTATTTATATTTGATGGTCGTAAGTTATGTCGATCATCACTCTCTTCTTAAAAACTACTACATTTACTTCGAAAAGGCAACGTTCTAGTGACGTCATTCTGCAGCCATCTTTTCGGCAACAGCTAACAATATTAAGAAAATCCAAAGCTCAAGTCGAAACGCAGAAAGCCGCGAAATTGCGATTTAGCAACGATAAAGTCTCAATATCAAAGATCGCCGATAGCAAAAGGAGCGAGTGTGCAATGCGGGTTCGATTCCCGCTCACGACAAATCTTTGTGTGCATGAACATGAAGTTTGTCTGGGCTATTTATTTATTGAACAAATCAGATAACAACCAATGAAAAACAATACATAATAAAATACAATGTTTAGATATGGATCATATCGCCAAAATATGTGCATGCAGCTAAACTTCAATAACAACAAGTGCGTGTCGGGCCACGCGCAGTAGGCTTCCGTAGCTAGTCGTAACAACATATTTCGACTTAAAAGGGATTTACTATCTGTATTAAACAAGTAACATCTTCATACAAGTCATTACTTTCAAAGGTTTTTGTAATTTGCACGAATTATTCTAAGTAACTGCATTTTACACTTTGGACCCCAATTACTCTAGAACTAATTAAGTTAAAGTAACCAGATAAATAGCGTCCTTCAGATAGGAAATGTTTGTAGTACACGAAACCAGCTAGCACGTATGACGAGATGTATGAATGTTAAGGAAGCGAAAGAAGTATGTAAGGAGCGAAGCACATGGCGTCCCATCGTCTCTGCCTACCCCCGTGGGATAAAGGCGTGATTTTATATATGTATTATGTATGTTTATTTATGTTTCAAGAATTTTGAACGAAATATTCTGAGTAACTGCATCTGACATTTCGGACCCCTATTCCTCTTGAACTAATGAAGTGAACTTATCCGCTATAGTTTTCCTTTAAAGTTCATTACATGTACTACCGACACAATTTTTTTCAGATTTTAGGATCCAGTAGTTTAGCTTTTAGAGGGGGGTGGACGCCCTACTCGAACAAAAATTTGCTCTTTAAAGTTAATTATCTCGCAAACGGATCCCTAAATCAAAAAACTGTCTTAGCAACCCCTAAACGTTTTTAAAAGTCCTATCTAACAATACCCCACACTATGGGGTAGGCGACAAAAAAAAAACATCCCAACTTTACATGTAGGGGAGCTACCTGAAAAAAAAATATTTTTCCAAATTTTACTCTACGACTTTCTTTGTTTAGTTAACATACATGTTTATGCAAAATTTCAGCACCAACGGTTTCGTCGCTATGCCGTGGACAGACGGACAGACGGACATGGCGAAACTATAAGGGTTCCTTGTAGGTACTACGGAACCCTAAAAAAAGAAAGAAAGCTCTGAAAAACATACAGAAAACTTAATTAAATACATATTGTATCATTTACTTGTGGTAGAGCTCTTCTGAATGAGCTCGAGGGCGGCAGCACCACCGTCTCACCATTAACCTGCCGCCAAATAGTAATGCTTCCATTACTGTGAGATCAGGCCCTAAAGTTACTGGCGCATGAGGCATAACACTGTAGTCCTCAGCTGAAGTGACGCATCTCATCTATAATCTGCTTTTGTGGATTGTTGATGTCCATGGGCTGTACTCCACGTGGGCTGGACTACACGTTCGTTCGCTGTGGGCGTAAAAAATATTAGATCAGGATGTCTCAACCGCCTGTTATGGTTCCTGAGGCGTCCAGATCCGGGCAGATGAGGAGGATGTCTTTTAAGTTGGTCTGGGTGTTTCTAAGTAAATACTGGGTGGCGCAAAAGTAGTGGCACTAAAGAAAATACTTTTTTTTTTTTTATATGACATTTTCTGTCATTCTGTTGTTGAAAATTGTGTAGTGAACAAATGTAAAATACACTGAAAATAAACATGGACCGTTTTACTCCCCAAGAACGTGGAATAATTGTGTCAATGTTCTTACGGAATAATTCATCAGTGATAAGAACACAACGTGAATTTCGTCGACGATTTCCCCACCGTCCGGCACCGATTGGTCGCACAATTCGACGCTTTGCCACACGCCTTGAAGCAACTGGCTCAACATTGGATAGACCTAAGTCTGGGAGACCAAGAACAGGCCGTTCAGCTGAAAATATCGATGCTGTGCGCGAAGATGTGGAAGAGTGTCCAGAAACATCAACGAGGCGACGTGCCACGCAATTGGGCATTTCCAGACGGACCCTGCAGCGTATTTTGGTGAAAGACTTAAAGATGTTCCCGTATAAAACTCAAATGACTCATCAGCTGCTGCCTGCTGACCACCGAGCTCGTCTAGATTACTGCCAGCGCGTCATAAACCTCAACCTTGAAGAGGATGATTTTCCTTCAAAATTGGTTATGAGTGACGAAGCGCATTTCCATCTCTCAGGGCATGTCAATAAGCAGAATACTCGGTTCTGGGGCACTGATAATCCGCGCATTATTCAAGAAACACCTCTACACCCACTAAAAGTTACTGTATGGTGTGGCATCTGTGTTGACAGAGTGATCGGACCCTATTTTTTCGAAGACGCTGGAGGCAATGCGATAACTGTCACTGGAGAACGCTACAGAACCATGTTACGTGAGTTTTTGATACCCAGTTTGGACGAATTGGGGCTGGAGCACATCTGGTTTCAACAAGACGGCGCTACGGCACACACAGCGCGCGACACTATGGACTTAGTGAGGGACGCTTTTCCAGACCGAGTTATCTCTCGTTTTGGCGATTTGCCTTGGCCTGCAAGATCACCCGATCTGACCAGTCCAGACTTCTTTCTTTGGGGTTTTTTGAAATCTCGGGTGTATGTGAACAAGCCACAGACTCTCGCAGCTCTAAAAGAAAACATTCGTCAAGAAATAACGAACATATCGCAGGAAGTGTTACGGCAAGTTATGCAAAATGTCATAAATAGGGCTCAAATGTGTATCAACTCTGGAGGTCACCATTTAAAAGACATCATCTTTAAATCCTAATGGTACGAAATTTAATGGCACAAATATACATTTAAAAAAATCTAAATCTAGTTTTCTAATTTAGAAAAAATGTTATAGCTGAACCAAATAGGGTCTTTACTTTTGCGCCACCCAGTATAATAAGTGTATATTTACAAAAGAAAAGTATGTATGTATTAGTATCAGTTATTCTAGTGACAAGATGGCGTGGATGTACGTAGTGTGATATTTATTTATTTATTATTGGTCCTTAATAGGCAAATATTCGTTGGCTGTTTCCCATACAAAAGAAATATGGATTTAACTTTAATATTATCATTTTATTGACAATTGTTATAGACAAATCATTTCTAAAACACTAACATGCATGTTTGTTGGCGCATATTATAATAATTTTTTTTTAGTTTGATTTACTCAATTTATTCTTTAACAAAAAAAACTTGAAAGTCAAATTATATGTTAATATTGGCCTAGTTTTGTGTGGTTCTTGGGTTAGATAAGTATACATATAGCTATAACGAAAAAAACCGGCCAAGTGCGTGTCGGGCCAAGCGCAATAGGGTTCCGTAGCTAGTCGTAACAACATTAAACGTAACGATTACCGACAAATAGCCAAAATACCAACATTTTTTTTGCCGGCAATAATTACTTTGTTTTTCATAGTGCTTTATGCAATTTGTATCAATAACAAAGTTATAATTTGCGGTTGCTGAAAAAGTGCTATATCTCAAAAACTGCCGACTGTATCACATTCAAAACAATTTTGGATGAAAGTTTTTATTAAGATCTATAATATATATTTTTTTTAGATTTGTCACTCCTGTGGTTTAAAAGTTAGAGGGGGGGGACACTCATTTTAGCACTTTGAAAGTGTCTATCTTTGGAACGATTGACATTGAAAAAAAATGGTTCTAGAAACCTCAATGTAATTTTTAAAGACCTATCTATAGACACCCCCCCACACGTATAGGTAGAATGAAAAAAAAATAAAATTGTTTCAGTTCAATGTATGGAGAGCCCCCCTCTAATATTAATATTTATTTATTTTTTTGTTACAATCGTAAAGCGGTTAACAGAATACATCTACCTACTTAGTTTCAATTGTGTAGTCCTAATAGTTTCGGAATAAAGTGGCTGTGACATACGGACGGACGGACAGACAGACAGACAGACAGACATGACGAATTTATAAGGGTTCCGTTTTTTGCCATTCGGCTACGGAACCCTAAAAACGTGGTTAATATAAGAAATTCAATGTGATCAAAATCGTGGGCTCCAGCGAGTCTATAAAAAAGAAAACATAATACTAAAAAGTAGCTATACACACCTACCCAAACAATTTAAATTCCGAATCCTCGACCTCGGACCGCAATCGACAATTTCCGTGCAAACCCGAACGAGTTAACGCATCCCATTGGCCCGTTTAAATTCAGAACGCGTTGCGGTCGCGGCGACTGTTTCAAAATTGGAACGTGAACGTTTAACAGGTGCGGAACATTTAGTAAGTGCGTTAGCGGTTGTAGTTTTCATGTTTCGAATGTAGGGGGGAGGGAGGGGGGATTAGTTTGGTTGTATTACATGTTATGGTAATTAGTAATATGTGTTATGTTTATACTTATAATTATTATTGTTGTTTGACAATTAATGTAAGTAATTTTGAACGCTTAATAGAAATGAAAAAAAAAGTTACTGACATTTATATTTTCAGTTAAATATTTCTTTTTATACTGCCTCGTGGTCTGGTGATAAGTGTATGCGGCCTGTCACTGCGAGGCCTCAGGTTCGATTCTTGTGTCGTCGGGCGTGTTATTTCGGACTTTTCTGTCTGAAATTTCTCAGTAGCAGAATTCGATTTTGCTTTAAGATTTTCTCACGCTCGAAATAAAGTTGAGTTTTGTTCACTGCTCACCTTTTCGAGCTACAGAGGTGAAAAGTTGTATGTGCGATGCGCGATCAAAGTTATTTACGTCTTGTAATTTTGAGTCCCTCACTACGCTCAAGATTTTAAACAAAAATACTAGAATTTTTCGCTTATTCGGGACTCAAAATAGGCACTCGAAAAATATGCGAACGTTGCTCTTTTTCTGCAAAAATAACTATTTCGACCCAATCAATAAGACCATAACATATATAAGTGATTCAATTCTAAATTGTACGATTATCAGAACCAATTACACCGGCCACACCGAAAAAAAAAAAGTTCAGCGTAGAATGTCAGTTCAACACATTTGAAGATTAATACGTCATTTCATCCTAGTCAAATATCTGATGTCTATATCTGATATGTATTGTTCTATAGTCAAGCTTTCTATATACGAAGCCAAACGACAGAAATATCGACAAAATCCAACATAACACAAAAAATAAGAACCGAATCGTGAAAATCGGATTCTGGAGTTATAAAATTATGCATATCGCACCCAAGGCCCATATTAACATGTCATTGACGCCATATTGCGATCTTATTCGAATTCCGAACGCTCACTCACAAGAACAATTTACTTTTACATCTGCGACACACAAATTTCAACCGTATTGCTATACTATTAAGGTTATATTGACGGTTTTATGAAGTATATATTAGTCGATTTCCGAATTTTATTTTTTATGGGCATCGTAAAGTTGGGCACTGGTAACGATTTAGTAAGTTCGATTCGATTTCAAATGATTCGATGAATGGGCTTTCTTAGTAGCAGGTGGGACAAATTATTATTTTGTTGGCTGAGTACGTGATTTTCCTTGCCTCGGTTATGAAAAAGTTAATGTTGGTTCCGAGTTGTTTTTGGGAATTGTTTTCGTGTTTATTTATGCTTTTATTTTCTTGAAGGGTTGAGAACATGAATATGAAAAGTATGAAACATTTATATCATACAAAAACCTTTCATGTTTATTGAAGCTAGTTTTTTCCATAATAGATATGTGTTGTGTAGTATTCATAACTCTTTCTCATTTTATGTTTGTAAGATAGATAAATCGAAGGCTGTAGCATTAAACTTGGGATTAACACGCTGGCGAAATCGGCAATTAAGAAACGGTTTCAACGTTCAATAATGTCCATTTCATTAGTCAATAATATCATTTATAAACAGAAAATAAACAAAAACACAACAGCCCTAACAAAAAGAAAATTAATTAACTCCCGAAAAAAATCTATAAAAACGAATATAACACGTTAATAACGTCTAAATAACGTTCTATCGCAGCTACATCTTAATTCACTAACGGGAAACTCGCAATATGGCTGCTCGGGAGTTTTTCAATAAAATCCTGGCAACATCTGGTCGGACACTTAAGCGCGGGAGGGTGAGAGAGACAGATAGATATAAATCACCCTTTGCAAGAAAGAGAGGGATATACATTGGGGGCTTAGAGCGAAATTAATATGTCCTTTTCTTAACATAACGTAACGTAAGTTGCTTTTTATATTATTTTATTATTGGTGTCGTTTCGGATATTTTGTGCAAGTTGTCTGATATTAGATACTAAAGCAATTACGGGCAAATAAAGATAGTTGTCGTAAAAGGTTTGGATGTAAGCTGTTTGGTGCACGCAATGGTCCGATAATTAAAAAAGTTGTTTGACGTTTGTTATGGCGGGAGTTTAGACTGTCATTATTAGTGATGTGATGGTTTAATTACGAACGCGATATTGTTTTATGAAATAATAGGTTTGTTAGAGATGAGACAATAATATCGAAGTTTTATTTCCGGCGTAAATTTATCAACAGAAGTACAAATTAAGCTTTTTTGAAAGAGTTTACAAGAATACTAAGTAATTATTTCCAAGTCTTAAAAATAGAAAATTGTAAAACGAAATGACTAAAATTATCTTAACCAAACATAAATATAAGACTTATACATTATAATAACCATAAAAGCTTATAAGACTCGCAAAATTTACTGCATCGATTTTGATTAAATTTGACATGGCTTATAGATTGCAAAAACTTGGTTGATCACGACGTCATTTACACCCTTTTTTGTATTTTAGACAACAGAAATGAAAACTACAAAAAAACTAGTTAAAAATTATTTATTTATTTATTGTTATTATATACGGGGTGGATGCGACATAGCGACATTTATTGAAACCACAGCTTCTATACATGGTAAGTATCAATTCCCACCGGATAAAAATTCTCTGGCGAAAAAAAAAAAATCACGTTCGCCGAACAATTTGAACATTGCGATCGTGCAATTTGTTCGGAAGACGTGGATTTTTTTTTTCGCCAGAGAATTTTTTATCCGGTGGAAATGCATACTGGCCATGTATAGAAGCTGTGGTTTTAATAAATGTCGCTATGTCGCATCCACCCTGTATATTTTAAATTGATAATAACAAATTATTTACTTGTGTAGATTATGTAGTACAATACAAAATATTTAATGTCTACGAGACGCTACGTGGAGCTACGCCGTAGACGTGCTACGAGATTACTTTTTATGAAATAAGTTTGTGAGATCCGACGGCTTTGTATTTGAATGAGAGAATAAATAAAATAAATAATTAAATATTTCACTACATACACACAACGCCATCTAGTCCCAAACTAAGCAGAGCTTGTACTGTGGGTACTAGAATAACTGATACTAATACATATATATATATTTTTCTTTTGTAAATACATACTTACTTATTATACATAGCTTTTGCCCGCGGCTCCGTCCATGTAGTATTGATAAAATCAATGTAACGTGGTAGTGAAGTTGGCTGCAAATGGGTGGCCTTCATTATGACATTTCACTTGCAGCCAACTTTAAAGCCATCTAGGTCTTTGATTTCATCTATGCGTCTATAAAAACTAGTCTATGTCTATGTTGAACTATCTAAATTTCATCAAAACAGGCAGAGTTATTTTAGAATTTATAATATTAACATAAAATACTTCGTAACATAACATCACGCCTATTATTATCCAGAATTACCTTAAAAAAAACACAAATAACACTCCTGCCCGACTCGGGAATCAAACTCGAGATCTCGCGGAGAGAGGCACATACGTTAACCGCTAAACCAACAAGGCAGTTTCAGCTTAATAATTTAAGTTATCATGCATAGAGCATCAAAAATCTACATAAACATAGACAATAAAAATAGCAACAGCAGCTATATTTAATTAACCTGTTACCCAAAAAACGATTGACTCATATAGCAGTTATTTGCCGCCAATTTTTGCGCGCCAAAGTGTGAAAATAATTGATTTGGAGGGGACGCCATTGCAGCGTTGTCGCTTTTAATTTAGTTGTTATTGTCCCCATGATTGTCCTGAACTTGCTTTATTAATTAACATAATAAAGAGGAAAGATTATTTGTGTTATTATTATTTATGTGGCTGGAATTACTGGAAGAGGACGAATCCTCCACGAAAGACATATCTAAGCATCAGATTAATGTCGTCCTTCAGTTAAGCTCTGGCGAGCATGTATTTAGAGAAGTATAAATGTTAAAAAAACGAAAGAAGTACATGGTGTAAAAGAAGTACTAGACATTAGTCGTATGAAGTAACAGCGCTTTAAAGAAATAAATAAATATTCCACAACTCACACACAAAGCCATCTAGTCCCAAACTAAGCAGAGCTTGTACTATGGGTACTAGAATAACTGATACTAATACATAATTTTCTTTTGTAAATAAATACTTATTACACATAGAAACACCCAGACTAAGACAAACCCCCATGTTTATGCACACAAAGATTTGTGTTAAGCGGGAATCGAACCCACGACCTCGGCGTCGCAGGCAGGTAAACTACCCACACCGCCATCCGGTCGTCGACTTTGTTATCAAAGTGTGAAAATAATTGATTTGGAGGGGACGCCATTGCAGCGTTGTCGCTTTTAATTTACTTGTTATTGTCCCCGTGATTGTCCTGTACTTGCTTTATTAATATGATTATAAAAACACGTATAATTATTTTCTTTTTTTTAATTATCAATTGCCTTGATGGTCTAGTGCAGTGGTCCCCAATTAGTTTTTTCTACGTACCCCTTTAAGAAAGACCTCCAACTTGCGTACCCCTTTATAGACCAGGGTCGATAATTTGGAAAACCAAAAAAAAATATAGTAGGATGAAACCCATTAGAAAAAAAGGAGAATATTATAAAAATGAAAGGACAAATAATTTACGGGCGATCTGAGGTCAGGAAGGGGATGGGGGGTTTGGTTTAAGGGTAAAAAACGTTTTTTTCGATTTCCGGCAAAACTAAAAGTCCTATGGAAAAAAATCGAATGGCATAGTTGTTGATAATTAAAGATCTAAAACTTTTGTATTTACACTTTTTTCATATAACCTCAAAAAATATGTGAAAAATTCAAAAAACCAAGTTCTTGGTTTTTTATTTTTAACTTTCACAAACAATTTTTTTCGACAAATTTGGTGAAATCTTACCTTTTTATGTCCCAAATACGCTGTAATTTATATAAATTTGATTAGAAATATTTATTTTTTTCACCTTATTTTGAATTAATATCGAAAAAGCACCCTAATTTTCGATCGAAAATTCACCCGTCAAAATATCAGTTTTTTAAAAAAGATGGTATGTTTCCTGTTTGTTGAAATCTCTACTTTTTCACTGCGAGGTCTCGAGGTAATATTATTTGTGAACTTTCTGTAAGGAAATTCACAATAGCAGCACGGAGTTGGAATTGTGCTCGGTGGATGGCGATAGGCTTCTATGAGACCTAAACATAACTTGATAAAAGGAGCTTGATGAAAGTTTTTGGCCACAGGGTGTGGTTTTCCGTCGCTTCCGCGGAACTATACCCCAGGAACGCACCAAGACTTAGTGCAAAGGAAGTGAATATCTTAGGCCTATGCAGCCTGAAATAAAATGATTTATTATTTATTATTATATTATAACTGGAGAAATGTGGGTGTTGTACACCTCTGCAATACCTTTCTGGGGAATATAGTTGTGATGTTATATATGATTTGTAACAAATTAATGATTAGTATTCTATTCTTATTAACATTAGATGATTCCCTACATCCGGCACACCCTGGGAAATTCGCGGGTCTCCAAAGCGAATTGGCTAATCCTTTCACCACGATGGCAAATCAAAATAAAATTTGACTCGCCATCGACACGACGAAGAAGAAGAAGAACATTAGATGCACTACACATTCGTTCATTACATACGTCGTTTAAAAAAACATACAAATTCTAGACATATAAAACCGCGACATAAATTCAGATAGCTATGTAACAAACAGGTGGAATTAAGTAAAATCATGCACATAATAATGTCTGCCGCACACACCGTGACCACAACGCAATGTGACATTAATACCGGTATCGCTAACTGCTATAATTGTTATTGTTATAAGACTATTATTATTAGCACTAATAATTATTATGCACTAAACAAAACAGTTTTTTAAAATGTTAATTATATTATTGCAATAAACTGGATTGACAATGTATCTATGTAATGTATGTAATGCATAAAATTTTACAGCAGTCGAAGCCAATTTTATGGGATATAGTTCGGAGTGTGCCGACAAACTAAACAAATTGATTTTATCGTCCTTATTTCATCATCGGGCGACCAAACAAACGATACTCCAGCACCGCTCCGTGGTTGGTATTCCACAAAACGAACTGCCAAAGAGTGCAACGCCCTGCCCAAGTCTGTGTCTCTCTCATCTTTAATCAAAGCAAGAGTAATATGGCGGTACCCGTACATAGTAAATGACTTACTTAACAGTAATAACATAAATGACAAAGAGCTCTGAATCGCGATAACGATGTGTTCATAGAGACATATACACAACTATCTATTTACTATAGATACATAAATACAACTATCTATACGCTACCGTTGGACAGCTGTCCGCCAGGCAATACCACCGAGCCTGGTCGTAGGATCCTCCCTTTGTTGTGGAGGAGCATCGCACCCTGTTCCTCTACAAGTAAATAGGTATTTCATAGGTAAGCGTGCTCCATCGTAATACTGCATAATCACTAACCATCATGGGGGTGCATGAAAGGAACCTCCCTGAGTGACGTACACAACGATTCCCTACGTCCGGCGCACCCTGGGCAATTCGCGAGTTCTCCAAAGCGAATTGGCTAATCCTTTCCCCACGATGGCAAGTCAAAATAATATTTGATTCAGCCATCGACACGACTAAGAACTAACCATCAGTAAGAAAAACTTCTGTTATAATCTAGCAAGTATTTTCAGGTAATATTTAGTAAAATCATGCACATAATAATCATAATGTCAGCCGCACACACAGTGACCACAACGCATTGTGACATTAATACCGGCAACACTTAACTGCTGTAATCATAACATAAACATAACATCACGCCTATATTACACAGGAAGGGTGTGGCAGAGGTGTACAACACCCACATTTCACCTGTTATGTTTAGGTCCCATGGGATAGGGGTTTAGCCATCCACCGAACACATAGCAACTCAATGCTGTTATTAAGAATTTTGCGATGAAAAATTCTGATACAACACTTTTGCTCGACCTGGAAATCGAACCCCACGCCCTGCGATGCGCGATACACAAATTATACCGCTAGACGAACGAGGCTGTTAACTCTTGTAATCATGAGGTTTTTACTAGCTTATGCCTGCGATTTCGTCTGCATGGAATTCATTATATTTAGTGTAGAGCGCCGTGTTTTCATACTAACGTAAAATATGTTTAAGTAAATATTATTAAGTTTAATCTATTTGTATAGAGAATACATATCTAAAACACTCAAATGTTTATTAAATTTTTAAAAAAATGGGCCCCAAGAAACATGTATTTTAGTGTTTTAAATATGTTTTGTGAATCAAATAGATAAAAACTTAATAAAATACTAAAGTTAAACCCATATTATTTTTGCATGAAAACAGCCAACCTATTGTTCCGTCTTAACAACAGTATTACCCGCGTACTACGTTACTGCTCGACTCCCGTCGCGTTTAACGTAATGTTTAATACGCATAAACACACACTGTAAAAACCAAAAACCAAAAACCAACATTTATTTTTAATATTATTAAAAAATAATTTATTAGTTATATACGAAAAACAATACATATAGCAGCTCTTAAAATTTGAGAGTCACCCTCCGATTTTTCTAGAATCCTATCGCCAGCTAGGTGACCGGATAAGCATGGGACCACATGACTAGTATATTCTTTCAGAAAAAAAAAGAGTAATCAGCGAACAAATATAAAAAAAAATTAAAAACAATCGAATTGAGAAACTCCTTCTTTTTTTAAATCTGTTCAAAACGAGAATAAGTACTTAAATCCAAAACCCAAATCGCACAAAGAAATTAAATTAATAACCGAATAAAAAAATAACAAAGATTTGCAAAATGCGCAACACACTTGAGAAAACAAAACGCACCATCGACAATAGACCAATAAAACCATAATGCAAACCAAACATTCTTAATCCTCAAATACAACAGATAAAAAAGATAGTTTTGATCCGAACACAATAGCGTTTAAGCTCAGTTGAATAACGTTATAACGATTGTTAGTAGCTGCTTTTTACTGACTGCTATTTTGTGAGGTTTATTCACCATTCTTTCTTTCTTCTACGTAAAATGAAGTTTGTAAAAAGAGGCGTAACAGATTTTGGGTCAGAAGTGTAAATTATGTGAAATAATCAAAAGAGCAAGATCAAGGTATCGCTTGTACTACTGTATTTCAGTTTTTTTGTGAGACTAGACCGGTAGACTATTACTGGTTTTTAAATATCTGGTATTTTTTTTATTTTTTTCTATATAATTTTAGGGACTTTTGAAACGCACAGCGTATGTCAGTCCCATCGTACCCTAAGCATTATACATTTACCTATATTAACCTATACTGGTCATGAACTTGAACAAAGCTATTGAATCAACGTCATTAGGTTGTGATAACATTTCATGATATGCGCCAGAATTATCTCTAGAAGAGTCAAATCGGACACATTCCATCAGCAAGTGACGTAGATCTTCAGTTTTCTTCATCAGGAATGCAAACTTTTTACATGGGATGTGTCCTGATCTGAATCTGTGAGTATCTGGTAATTAAAATCAGAAATTACATACTATATACGTTAGCAAAGACAATTTAGTTAGGTACATTGTATCTTTACCAAAGATATTAGAGATTAGTATTTTGTCTTTCTATTTTCTCTGATCTCCAACTTGACTTTTGACTCATTGTAAAAATATTCTTGCTTCTGATAAAAACCATAGACAAAATTAACTTTTAAACTAACGCGTTGCATGATTAAGTTAAAAATCTAACTGTCGAAACATCCAGCCTAAAAGGTAAATAATGTATGATCGCGTTACTTTTTTTTTTTTTTTTTTTTTATGGCTATTTGTAATAACTTTTAGCCAGTGTCGTAGATCGCGTTACTTCCCGTTAGATTTTTTACTTAACCATAGACAATATCAAAGACAAAACAATCTACAATAAATACTTTTTCAAACGAAATATTACCGACGGGCGTTCATTTAGCTTACCTTTACCGCATAATTATAATAAAATAATTAATTTAAGGGTGCTATTTTAAACGCTTCAGTCAAGGGTGGTGAAGTTTTCCAAAACGACGCCTACGCCCCCTACCGAGGGGATTCTTAATCGCTTGAGTTTTTGATCTTGGGGTACGGATATTGGTATTAAACGCTTATAATTGTATTGCATTGATTTGAACGGTGCTTTTAATAAGTATTGTTTGAGTAATTCTTTCTTTTCTTTTTTAAAAAACGACACCCGCATTAGGAATAACTTCTGTGTCGCGGGGGTGTTCACAAACATACATTTCACACACACAACACACCCAGAGTCAGAACAAATCTTTGCGGATCACACAAAGATTTGTCCCGTGTGGGGATCGAACTCTCTCCAGCGCAGTTGAAAGCGGTGACGTAACCACTTTATCCACTACGCCAACCGTGCATTCTAATTAATTATTACATTCGTAAACGTTATTGAGAATGAGGGGCTAGTGGCTAAATGCAAGCCGATCGATTTCGCAGGTTAAGCAATGGTCATCGCGGTCGGTTGTTAGATGGGTAACACGCTAAGCCGTCGGTCCTGGTTGTCATTTGAAGTCAGAGGTCAGAAAGTCTGACAACTAGTTTAACCAAAAGAGTATGAATAATGTAAATTACTGTTATTCAGCTCAATCCCTTAGACCAGAAGCCTACCCCAGATTAAGTAATATTTTAACCATAACCGACGGTCACACAACTACAACGTGAAAGGAGCCTCCCCGAGTGACGTACACAACAATTCCCTACG
The DNA here is from genome assembly GCA_905147285.1 of Hypena proboscidalis. Lineage (NCBI taxonomy): Eukaryota > Metazoa > Arthropoda > Insecta > Lepidoptera > Erebidae > Hypena > Hypena proboscidalis. The sequence continues at coordinate 7,913,767 of LR990156.1, forward strand.
TCCGGCGCACCCTGGGCAATTCGCGAGTTCTACAAAGCGAATTGGCTAATCCTTCCACCACGATGGCAAGTCAAAACCTTGACCACCTTACTGACTGTCCAAAATGTCCTACCACCTGCACAAGAGAGGCGCTCATGAACGCCGACGAGAGCGCCATAACAGTGGCCAATTATTGGACCAATAAAATTTGACTCAGCCATCGACACGACTAAGAAGAAGAACGCCTAGAACTACATAACATCACGCCTATATTACCCAGAAGGGTGTGGCAGAGATATATAACACCCACACTTCACCTGTTATGTTTAAATCCCATGAGATAGGGGGTGACCCACCGCCATCCACCGGGTACAATTTCAACTCCGTACGGCTATAGATGAATTTAGATAGATAGAGTAATTTATTTATTTATTTATTTAAACTTTATGCACTAAAATGTACAATTCTCTACCAGTCAACCTTTGGGTGATGCAGAGATGTAGATAGTAGGTGCAGTTTTAAACACGTGTGAGGCAGACATTTAGATAAGTAATCTTTATTGTACACCAATATATACAAAGAAAATATGTTGTAAACAAATGCACTTACAAATTATGTTGCACAATGGGCGGCCTTATCGCTATAAGCAATTTCTTACAGGCAACCTTAGGATGGACAAGTAAGTAAATGAGCAAAGTTACGGCTATTACTATATACAGACGCATATGATAACCACTAAGCCATCGAGGCAGACTAAGAATTATTTCACTTATATACCAGCTTAACTCTTTTTAAGTGACCTAGGCTACTTTTTTCCAACACACCACGCGAGCAGAAACGCGGGGTTACTGTAGTCTAATAAATAGCCCTGTATTTAATACATGTCCCACTGCTGGGCTCGGGCCTCTTCTCATGATGAGAAGGGTTAGGCCATGTCCACCACGCTGGCCAAGTGCGGATTGGTGGACTTCACACGATTGCGAGTACTTTTAAGGCACTCTCAGGCATGCAGGTTTCCTCGCGATGTTTTCCTTTACCGTTAGAAAGCGATAATTTATATGATAAATACACACATAGTGTGTGCCGTGGGTTCGAACCCGAGACCTTTGACTTCGCAGTCCTACGTTCTCCTACTCGGTTATCGCTGCTGTAGTCATCTGTAGTGTAATATGGGTATGTTTTTAAGTAATTTTAAAGCACATTGGATTTGATTAATGGCGTAACAAAAGCAGCGATATATTAACTGAGCGAGTGTCTTTGACGTGAGGGGTAAGAAAGCGGGGCGGGGTGTGAGGTGAGAGAGGAAGCGGATGTGTTATTTATAGTCCAATTCAAAGCTTAATCATATATGCCGAGGTCGTGGGTTCGATTCCCACTTAAGACAAATCTTTGTGTGCATGAACATGGGGGTTTGTCTTAGTCTGGGTGTTTCTATGTATAATATGCATGTATTTACAAAAAAAAGTATATAAGTATTAGTATCAGTTATTCTAGTACCCATAGTACAAGCTCTGCTTAGTTTGGGACTAGATGGCGTTGTGTGTGAGTTGTGAAATATTTATTTATTTATATTTATTTATTTATTTTCATAAACCCCAAGGGGCGCTTGAACACGTTAACAAACATTATAATTACAGAGCAAATAAACGTAATCTAAAGAGATATAAATGAAAATTTTACTTATCAAAATAATATGAAGAATTGTAAATTCGTCTTATTAAATGGTATCTTAGAATATTTTTTAATGGCACAGTAAGTTTAAACACTGTATTTGTCAAAAAAGGCTCATTAAGGATGTATCAGGGTTCTGTAAAACTGTTTATCGACATACTACGGGTTCAGAGCAGCCAGTAAAAGCTATTCTCCAGTTAAATAGTTCCATACATCATTAAGATATTTCCATACAAATCGATGAATTTCAATCCATATTAGAAGAGTGTATCATTTCACCTGTTATGTTTAGGTCCTAGAGGATAGGGAGTGAGCCTGTCGCCATCCACTGGACACATTTCCAACTCCGTGCTGCTATTAGGATTTTACTTACAGAAAGACCCAAATAACACTATTGCCTGACCCCAGGAATCGAACCCGGTGCAAAGCGGAACTAATACACAAATCATACCGCTAGACAAACGAAGCAGTGAATTAAATGAATTAAATATTAAGTAATTTCTAAAATACAATAAATAAAAAATAAAAAATAAATAGTTCTATTTCTCTTCCAGCTGTAAATAGCTAGGTATAATTTTGTTTTTTTTTATTATTTAAAGATCTAATTGTAAGTTAACCTTAATAATAATGTATATCTAAAATAAATAGAAATAATTGTATTTCTATCCCGCTATCCGCTCGTTACTTAAACCATAGCGATCTCTCTTTGTATTGCAATCCCATCGTCATGTTGTTAGAACAACTTTGATTATTCTGCTAACTGTCTATAATATAATTAATTGTATTGTTGTTTAGATAAAAGTAATTAATATGTATTAATAGATACAATTTTAAATATAAAGTGATACAGTACTCTTTGTTATACTAATTGTCAAACTTTCTGGAATCTGACTAAATGGCTGCCAAAGATCTTTAATTGGGACGAAAAAAAATGGCCACCCATCCAACCGCCGACCGCGGTTAACATTGCTTAACCTGTAAGATCAATATTTCTAATAAACCACTTTTAATCAACGTACACTACGCGGGTGGAGTAGATTGTATTTTTTTTTAAACGACGCTCGCACTAATAATAACTCCTGTTTCGCGGGGGTGTTCACAAACATACATTTCACACACTCAGAGTCAAAACAATTCTTTGCGGATCACACAAAGATTTGTCCCGTCAATCGAACGCACAACACCAGCGCAAATAAAACCGGCAAGGCGACCGCTTTAAACACTACACCAACCGTGCAATTAATTAATGTTTCATACCTTTGTTCACAGAATACCGCCAGCCAATAATAGGCAATCCATGGCCAATTGCCAAGCCAATAGCGAGTAGGCCAATTCCAGTCCAGCATCAGCACCTACAGCATCTACTGGCGCACTGTCATCATCCTTATTTAGGTAAGGGTCTATAATATAACATAACATTACGCCTATATTACCCAGAACGGTGTGGCAGAGGTGTACAACACCCATATTTCACCTGTTATGTTTACCTTCTAATTGATTATTTTTATAGCATTTAGCTATGCTTAGCAAATTATACTAAAAATCTGTTGAAAATGATATGGGACCGGCAGGATTTGAACCTGCGACCTTACTGCACACCGGGCAGTAACAAGTATCCTACTCGGGCATTTTATCCTACTTAAGATAGGAACAAATGGATGAACGTGACGTCACGAAATAACGTATCATACAGTTGAGAAATTTAGGGTTCTGGTAAGAGGCGACCGTAGCTGGATGGCTAAAGCGGCTGCCTGGTGTGCAGTAAGGTCGCAGATTCAAATCCTGCCGGTCCCATATCTTTTTCAACTGTTTCTTATTATAATTTGCTAAGCATAGCTAAATGCTATAAAATTAATCAATTAGAAGTTAATCACAATAATGTCAAGCTGCAATACAGTATTCAGAGTTCACAATTAAAATACTAAAAATAATATTATGGCAACATTATATTCATTCTTTATCCATTACCACCCCATAAAATGTTATTTATCTTAGAGATTAAATATAACAAAAGATTTGTTGTTACAATCGTCAGCAAATTGGGCGTGTCGATTTATCCGACGTTTTGTAACAATAGCTGGCAACACTGGCGGTCTAAAAAGGTTTTATAGTCTATAAAAAGAGGAGGATTAAGAGCACGTTAAATTGTCTGTGGTTTTGAGGGGGTTCCCACACACGGTGTTGCTTTTTGGGTTTGTGATTAAAAAGATACAGATAAAGGTTGTTTGCATTTTTTGCGGGTGTTGGAAATATCTATATAATGAACCTGTAGTCCATTAGATATTATGCTTCGTGTTCCAGTAATTTCAGGGCCTGATATAACCACAAAAGTCGAACACAGTAGTTTATTAATTTATTTACTTATAGGATCTCCAACAATTAAATAAATAAATAAATTTGGATTTTTTTACATTAGATAGAACGCCAGAAGCAATTACACTATCCAATGGTCCCAATGACAAGGCCAAGTACCCGACCTGGGAATCGAACGCGAGACCTCGCGGTGAGAGGCGCATACAATAACGACTACACAATCGAAAGTGTCATTTTTATAATGTGGTCATTTAAAAAAATCAACCTGTCATAATCAATAGATTTCAACACCTATTCCCACATCAAAAAGAACACAAAAAACATAATCCAATACAACTTAAATTGCCTATAATTCTTTTGTTAACTGTCAATAATGCATTATAACAATGAGATTTTTTGCTGCTGTAACCCTCGATTTCGTTTGCCATTTAGCAGAAATATATTGGCTTTTAATAAAAAAATGTTATTGTGGGTGGTGATAGAACGGTTTTTGGGAGATTTGAAAAAAAAGTAAAACTAGTCGATCAAATTAAATGCTTGTTGAGCTAAACAACTGCCAATATATTGTGAAATCTTTTTAAAAAGATAAGTACGCAGTACGCACTATTTTGGTAGACAATATATCAAGTTTTTTTCGATTTTATTATTTATCTCTATCAAAATAAATATATAATAATATAGTCGCGCCAATGAAAATCTAACACAATATTACTAGCACCGACTTTAGAATTATAAAATAATTATTTAATAATTTCTATTTAACTAAATGTATAAACGTATTTTTGTGCGAAGTAAATTTATTTTTTGCATTTTATTAGTATTAATAATGTTTGTTTTGTTTCAGTGAGGCCAGCGCAAGCGCACACACAAGTATTCCCGCTACCTGGAGGATTCCCATGGGCACATAGTTCTAGAGGTCAGTATATATAGTGAAATGTCTTTTAAGTAATGGTGTCAAGATAAAAAATTCACTCCGCATAAGATACTGATAATTATATATTTTGAATAATTTAACCTGAAACTGGTTATAATTATGTAGTTGATAAGCTTTAGAAACATTAAAAATTTATGTTATTTTAATATAATTAAAACTGACGTGAGGTGAAGACAATGTTATTAAGAATACCGACTAGTTTCTGGGGTTTCTGAGTTGATGAATCTACGTAATAGATTCGAAACTAGTCCGCATATCCCCGCTAAAATAACTTGAGTAACCCGTATTCTTAGCAATAATGTTATTTTAATTATAAAAGTATTTGGATTTCAATATCTATTATTATTGAAGATTTTACATCGATCAATTTCTTTAATCCGTGGGTTACGTCTGGTTCGATCTTTCTCTCTCATTCAATGTTAAAGCAGGACAGAGAGATCGAAAATCGTCAGCGTTGATTATGGTCGGTAAAATTGCCTCTTTTTCATGAAGTAATAGAAAATTTACTGTGGCTCCATTTAAAATATGCCAAATACATATTTATTAATCAAATATTGAGCCTTTTTTATTCCAAAACAACATCTTTAAATATCCTTTTCCTCCAGGTAAACCCCGCCGCGGTATGATGCGCCGCGCCGTCTTCTCAGACCTTCAAAGAAAGGGCCTGGAGAAGAGGTTCCAGGTCCAGAAGTACATCAGCAAGCCGGACAGGAAGAAACTTGCGGAGAAACTGGGACTTAAGGATAGCCAGGTGAGGATTTATTACATACAGGGTGTAATAATGTATAATAATAACAGCCCTGTATATTAACAAATACTTGTTATAATATGTTATGTTGTCTGCACGTGTGGTGTAGTGGTTTGAGCGGTCGCCTCGACGCTCTCCACTGCACTGGTGTTGTGGGTTCGATCCCCATATGAGACAAATCTTTGTGTGATTCACAAATATTTGTTCTGAGACTGGTTGTGCTTGTGTGAGTGAATGTGTGTATTTGGCTTTGTCATTGGGACCATTGGATAGTGTAATTGCTTCTGGCGTTCTATCTAATGTAAAAAATCCAAATTTATCTTAATTTATGTTCCACTCCTAGGCACGATCCTCTTCTCATAATGAGAAGGTCAGGCCATAGGTCACCACGCTGGCCAAATGCGGATTGGTAGACTTCATACACAATACAGTACCTTTTAAGTACTCTCAGGCATGCAGGTTTCCTCACGACGTTTTCCTTCACCGTTAGCGAGCGATAATTTCGATAAGTACACACATATCTTCGAAAAGATGAATCTTAACGACTTATTGATAGAGGTGTGTGCCGTGAGTTTAAACTCGAGACCTTTGAATTAGCAGTCTTACGGCCTCCCACTTGGCTATCGCTGCGGGGTGTAATTTATGAATCCCACATGGAGGAAAATTATCTACTTAAAATAAGAGTTGGAAGATGCAAAGTTAAACGATTTTTTTTTTATATTGTTACCTAAGAATCAAATCAGTTGAAATCATAGTTATCTATAAGGTAAATCATAAGCAATAGGAAAGTTTACTACAATACTCTCTAGCCTACTCAGATTAGTCGAGAACTACAAATGTCATATACAGCTTGGCATAAGTAAAGTAAAAATTAAGTAAAATTTGATTGATTCACTATTTCAAAAATCTTGCCATACGAAGAGCACAATGAGGACCCATTATTTTCTGCTCCTTTTTGCCAAGCTAGTCACATTGTAGAAATAACAATATTACTTTTGTTTTCTTAAACTTTTGCAAAAATGGTTACATCCAAACCCACTCAACTCAACCAAAATAAAAAATCAATCACAATTTTTAGGTTATAACCCGCTGTCAAACTGCGAAAAGGCTCCGACAATTCGCATACAGCCAACCAAAAAGTCTCAATGCTAAAATTCAAATTCCGTTCAGTAATTGTTTTAAACGTTTCCTAGGGGCGGGGCGCCCAACGGCTGCGTATGACAGTCCCCTTATACCCTTAGGGGTAGCTATTTTTTGTAACACCCTATGTTAACTCCCCTTGGGGCGCTTGGCGGGAAAATTGTATAGTTACGGCTCCTTGACGAGTTGGTTATGTTGGTAGCCTTTTTCGATTTATAATGTTGGTATTTGGGAATGATGGGTGAATTTTTTTTGTTTTGGGCATTGGAATTTGTTTGAGGTGATTAAACGAAGCCTTGTTTAATTTTAGTATTAACACTAGCTTGCACACGTGGCTTCGCCCATGACATGTGTTATCTCGACAAAATATAGCCTCTAATAGGTACTCGGTGAAGATGTAGTTTTGAGATGGTAAACTTTTCTTTTAAATTGGTTAAGAAGTTTTTCAGTTAAATCCTAGCAAACAAATAAATAATTAAATCTTTGCTACTTATAATATAAGTATGAATTACATTTTAGATCACGCCTATAATACCTTCAAGGGTGCTACAGAGGTGCATAAGACCCACACTTCCCCTGTTATGTTTCGGTCCCATATCCCACTATCACTTAAGCAAAGAAGCAATCTTATATCAACCTAATAATATTAATAGGCGTAATGATAATATAATCATATTAACAGAAAATACTTAAACCAAATTATTCCATTCTCATTCAATGAAATAAAATCTCATGAAACCTCGACCTTATTAAAATAACGTCACAAAACCATGAACAATAAAAACGTTTTATAGAGTTTCCGGCTCCAACCGGTATTTACCGGAAAATTGCGGAGGTAATCGGTTTTCCCCCTCGCTTTTTTTGTTGTTTCCAATTTGATAACAAGGATCTGGGCCGGATATTTTCACGATAAATTGCTTTGTTCATTCATATTTTATTCAGAACTATATCGTTTCTTTTTGTTTTCCGTAACTTTCGTAAGCAATGGATTGTTAAGACTAAGTAATTATGTTTTTACCCGTTTAATGTAACTTTTTAAGGCATCACGTCGATCCGTTGCTATTTAAAAATCCATAGCAGTCGTAACGGGTAATAAGAGGTCAGAAAGACTGACAACTAGTATAACAAAGAGTATCGTATCAACTCATTCTGGAGTGTGGGTATTTAAAGGAGAAGATCATGGACTGTTAACCTCAAGCGGACGGCCTCACTGCTCACTCATATATTCAAAGCATTACTGAGCTTAACATAGATAAATTGCATTATTAAATCGTTTTTATCTCGATTTCGAGAACATCAATTCATAATTCAAACATTCAAATATTTAAATTGGCACATACTTTCTTTTTAAATCAATGAGTATGAAACCTGATCTAAACATATGAACTTTTTAAAAATTGCCTCTGTGTAACCATAAACCAAAGAGGTTGTAAACTAAATGAAATCACCGTTTTAATTATTAAACAAGATGTTAAGTAAACTGAACTTCCCACACATTCGTAAACGCGTGAAATCATTACATCCTCTAAAGACTCCCCTAATTCAATTTCAATGTCGTTTAGTGATTAGTTTTTTAAAACATTTCTGAGCTCAATATCGTATTATTTATTCCAAGTTTTCCTTATTATTCTTGCGCTTATATTATTATCATCGAGAACATCTCTCATTTATAACAATATAAATTCGAAATTCAAACATTCTATTGCTCGATTTAGGAAATAATATATTTTTAAATCACTATCTATTAAACTCTTTTTTAAAATATCATCTTTGCAAACATAAACCAAGGAGGTTGTAAACCGAATTAAACCTCCGTATTAATTATTTAAACAAGATGTTAAGCAAACTACACCTTCCCACACATCCGTAAACGCGTGGAATCATTTCAACCCCTAAAGACAGCCCTAATTCGATAAACGCTCGCGATTATCTCCCCTACCGTTCATTTAAATGAGGGGAACCATAGATATTGTTTTTGATTTTTTAATAGGGCCGTTCTGATTTTTGGTTTTGGAAGTCATTTGTTTGGGTGTTTGTATAATTATTAAACGATAGAGGTTTTGTAAATGAGGTCATAGGATGTTAGATTCATTTTCTGTCTTCACCAAGTATTCAATTTACTTAGTCTTGGTACGTTGGTGTATTAATAAGTGTATGCGGCTCTCACTGCGATTGTTCTAGGCTTTGATTGTTCTAGGGTTCAATGCCCAGGTCAGGCAACTAGTTATAATTCCGTCAGGAAATCCTCAAAAGCAGCACGTGGTTAAATTTATGTTCGGTGGATGGCTCTAGGCTCACCTCCTGTCACATGGGACCAGAACATAACAGGTGAAATATGGATATGTTACATACCTCAGCCACACCCTTTTGGATAATATAGGTGTGATATTATTTGGTTGTGATATCTATAACTAATATAATAATATAATTACCATGACCATTTTCCTACAATGTAGTAGACAGCAAGCCATTTTCTTACTCACATATTAGAAATTGGCCATGCTATATACCGTGGTTACCTTAATGATAAATATTTGCCTAAATCTCACTTTGAAGGAAAATAACGTAAGAAAAGCGGCATAATAAGTTAATTGGTATATTTTCTTACATGGTACCTAATTATTTTCTCAATGTTGTTTAAATTCTATATCGATAACCTTTTTCATCGTGAAAAGATGTCCACGGAACACGTTTATTACTAGTATTATTTTTCTCAATAGCTAAAGTAATAGAATTGTTATAATCCCAACATTATTGCCTGTCACAAAAATGTATCTCATTTTAGGCTATAATAACCTCCTTTCTTTATGTAACAATATCAAAAGATCAAAGACAAAACCTTTTTCGTTGAGGTCTTATAAATTAAAAAGAAAATCTGACGGGAAAAAAATTCAACCATTCCATTTTTAAACGAAAGGATTGGAACACAGCCACGGGACTCACTACATTCAAACATCTTGATTCTGTGAACGTACACACTGTGCCAACGAACGGCCAACGAATGTTAGCGAAAGATAGATAAAAAAATATTTTTATACCATTTCCATTACAAACTAAAGATAACTATTAGAAGATAACAACAATATGGAAAGGTTGACGCAACTTCTGTAAGGCAAACTTTTAATGGACAGATTTAAAAGAGAAAGCGTGGTAATTTCAGGGTGTGTGGCACTTTGAACCATTTTTAAAGTACAATTTGATGAAATCATTTATGTACAACTATGTACTACGATTCATTCGATTCCATAGTTGTGCGTAAATTATAGCTTGGTAAATGGTCTAGAAACGGAAACTAATTTATGTCTGGTGGCAGCGTAATGTAAAAATTGACAAATTTATGACATTTCTTAAAAGCAAAGTTAATGATTGGTTCCCCGTTTGTCGCTATTTCGTAGATTTTAAAATTGGGTTGTGAAACGAAGATCACGTAAGTCGCGGTCCCATAAATATTTGCTTATTTTTGCCAACCTAAAAGTATAAAATAATGTTTTTTCGACATCTATACTGAAAAATGGTGGAACTAACGGAAAGCTACATACTGCCAAATGACATTATTAATTAGTTATTTGCTTTTCAACATTAGTATGATTCTTTGAAATGAACACTAGTCGTTGAGTGATTCGAGTAATATGATCACATCTTTAGCATCTGTTGACCGTTCTTTCGCGCAGTGTGTACCCAATACGAGAAGAACACCCATTTGAGTGAGAGAGAATATAAAATACACAAGCGGAAAAGAGACGGCGCGAACACCAAACGACGTCTTAAACTCCGCTTCTATTGGCCGATTTGTATCGAATAAAACTGTGAAACCGAGCGCTATTGGTTGGTTATTTTTTTTTTGTTGCGTTCGGAAATTCTAGCGGAGTCTTTTTACGATATTCTGAATTTTATTACGTGCTTACGAACAGATATTGAGGTTTGTTTCCGAATGGATTCTTTTAGAGATTTGGTGTGTGTTTAGAATAAAAATCGTATAAATTATGGTTTGAATAACGGGGATTGAATTTTTTGGGATGGAACGCTTTGATTTGGATAAATAATGTTACCCAATGCGTTTTAATATCGTAGAGCTTAATTATTTTTCTCGTAGACCGTATTGCTACGGTGCTACGCCGTAGCAGGTTAGAACGCTTAAATTCCCGTAGGCAAACCGCCTCTATATGACAATTGATTCCGATTGAGATTGAATTAGATTCATCTGTCAAAATTTGAACCAAAAATTGAGATAAATATAAATGTGAGTCAATCTTCAAATCAAATCAAATCATTTATTTCCATGGCCCCCAAGAGGCGTTTAAACACGTCAAAACAAACATCAAAATACAAAATATATCAAATTAAAATAAAACTTAACTAATTAAAATAAATAAATAAAATGATTTGACACCGGAGCTTAGATTGACTTTAATTCAACTTAGAAATTTGAATTACAATCAATCCAAGTACCAGCTCCGATGGGTATTGCATTGAGAAGAGTTGGTGAGAAACTCATGTGCACCATCTTTTCAATTAATTCATACAATATTTGTTTGTTTTTTTGTTTGTTTATCTTAATCAGACCATTTCTGATGATTATGGCAACTATAGACACTATATACTAAGAAACAGTTGAAAAAGATATGGGACCGGCAGGATTTGAACCTGCGACCTTACTGCACTGCACTACCCAAATAAACAAAGTTAAAATAACGTACACGTTCATTCGTTACAACATTTGTGCTGAATGTAACTTCGCCATGTTAGTTTGTATCCTACTTAAGATAGGAACAAATGGATGAACGTGACGTCACGAAATGACGTATCATACAGTTGAGAAATTTAGGGTGCCGGTAAGAGGCGACCGTAGCTGGATGGCTAAAGCGGCTGCCCGGTGTGCAGTAAGGTCGCATGTTCAAAGCCTGCCGGTCCCATATCTTTTTCAACTGTTTCTTAGTATAATTTGCTAAGCATAGCTAAATGCTATAAAAATAATCAAAGTTATAGACACTATAGCTATAGACTATGCTTCTTAATCTACAAAAATGAAGCTTCCCCCTCTCGAGCTATAGTTCACAAAAGCCCTTCCACCATAAAAATTACTATCTTTATAACATCATACCTACATAACATCACGCCTATATTACCCAGAAGGGTGTGGCAGAGGTGTACAACAGCCACACTTCACCTGTTATGTTTTCAGTCCAATTGGATTGGGGGTAAGCTCACCCCGTCATCCACCAGGCACAATAACAATTAATTGACAATTTCCTAACGGCAAAATACCAAATAACACTTTGTCCGACCCAGGAATCGAACCCGAGACCATGTGAGCGATATAATAAATAAATAAATAAATATGCCACAACTTATACACAACGCCATCTAGTCCCAAACTAAGCAGAGCTTGTACTATGGGTACTAGAATAACTGATACTACTTCATAATTATATACTTTTCTTTTGTAAATAAATACTTATTATACATAGAAACACCCAGACTATGACAAACCCCCATGTTCATGCACACAAAGATTTGTCTTAAGCGGGAATCGAACCCGCGACCCCGGCGTCGCAATCGTCAATTATATGAATTACTACTCTACTACTTAACAGATGTTATTGAATTTTCGAATCTTTCATTGATCATATCTATACTTTTAAAATCAGTATTCTAACAAACCGTTCCAATTTTAAATTACTAACAAAACATATTTTGGCGCCATAACTCCTTCATTTTAAATTATTATCACATTTTCTCTTCCATATTATTATATTTAACCACATATTGAGATAATTAACCAAGCCCTTTTTAACACAAAGCTAAATAATTGAAAACGATAAGGAACATCAAAGCTATCTATTGTAATAGACAATTAATTAATTTCCACAATGGCGGCAAACGGCTAGGGACGCGAAGACGCCGATTGCTTAGTCGAGTCGAGTTGGAGTTAAGTGATGGTTTATGGTTTAAGAAAATTAAATTATAGACAGGAAATTCTAGTAATGCCTCGGTGGTCTAGTGGTTAGTGTATTTGTCTTGTCTTTGGCTTTTAACACGATGTCTCAAACTCGATTCTCGGGTGGGAAATGTGTTATTTGGGATTTCTCAATAGCAGCGCGTCTCATCACTCAGTCTTTGGAAAGAGGCGAGTTGAAATTTGTTTAATGATAAGCGGCGCCGGGTTTTTGTGAGGATATGAAGACATTTGGCGGATTATAGGTATATAGTCTGCACGTGTGGTGTAATGGTTAAAGCCTCGCCACTCTCCACTACACTGGTGTTGTGGGTTCGATCCCCACATGGGACAAATCTTTGTGTGATTCGCAATGATTGGTTCTGAGACTGGGTGTGCTTGTGTGAGTGAATGTGTGTATTTGGCCTTGTCATTGGGACCATTGGATAGTGTAATTGCTTCTGGCGTTCTATCCAATGTAAAAAAAAGAAATCATAACTAGATATGTAAGACAGACAAATAGATTTACGGGGTAAGCTGAGATTGAGACGGTCAGCTTAAGGATGGGTGACCGTGTGAAAATTATGCTGTGATATTTTGTTTTGATATCTCTTTAAAAAGAGAATGGGCACTCGGGCCCCATGACCCTAGCGTCTCTATTATTATAATTATTCTGTATTTATTTTAATTTTTAGTTCCTAAATTCGATTTTTATTTTTATTTTAATTTTTAATAATAATTTGATGGTGTTCTTAATTTTTACTTACTTACTTTACATAATCCATTTTCCTTATAAACTCTATAAATAAAGCTACAAACATCTCTCCATCACATTCACACTCTTAAAGGTCTCTGCACACTTAGACTAAAGGTCCCCGCACACTGGCGCACGGTATCCGCAATCTTGCCGCTTGCATTTGACGTTAAATAATTGTTGGGTGCCGGAACCTGTACTAGTGAGGGATAGACGCGGCAATATTTATTATATTTTAATTAGATTAAACCTACCATAATATTCAATATTGAAGTACTAATCAATATTACACATCTTTTATTGAATAATTATATTCCAGAATGACATATCAAAATGTAAACAAAGGTAACTAGGAAACCGTCTTAGACTATGTGACACATAACATTATTATTATTTATTAAATAAGGTATGTACACCAACAGTAAACATATTTATACATTTTGAACAAAAACATTTACAAACAAAATAAAATTCTAATATGCGTAACTATGACAGATATCACGCTTATAATACTCAAGAGTGTATGGCAAAGTTGTATAACACCCAAATTTCACCTGATACTTATTAAAAATCTTTTATTTCAATAACAATCGAGTGTTACAATCATTGATTGGAGTCCCCTTTTTAAGCTGAAATGCCTGTGGTAGTAGACTTCGCTCCTTCGTGGCTATACAGTTTTATTACAACTTATGGCTATACAGTTTTATTTATTTAGTTTTGATAATTTTATAGCATTTAGTTATGCTTAAAAAATTATAATATCAGTAACATTTATATTTATATAATGTTAAATTAATATAAATGTTATTGATTTTATAACTTTCTGGTAAAATGTAGTGAACATAATTTATTATTTAACATCTTTACTAAAATATTACCTACATTTACACACAAAGAATATTTCTATTTCTATTTCTATAGATTTTTTTTTTTTACCCGCGACTGACATAGATTTTAGATATTTTTGGCGCCTAAATTATATTTTTCCATAGTTAGGTATTTCTCTAATTTAGTTTAAGAAATTTTACTTAGTACTCAATTCTTTATTGCATTCCACAATGTTTTGTATAAACATATAACATAGTATCAATTATTATTAAATTTTCGACACAAATGTATTTTTGTTCTGAAATAAATAAATGAAATGGACCCTTTTTATTTAGTTATTTTAATTTATTTAATGTGTTATAAAATATCATTAAATACTAATAACATTTCTATAGCCCTAATAAAGTTATCAATATCTTTGCCCTGTCTATTCATGGCTTATTCTATGGAAAAGGGGAAGGCGAGTTGAAATTTATTTAATGACAAGCGGCGCCGGGTTTTTGTGAGGATATGAAGACATTTGGCGGATTATAGGTAAAGATATATAGCTAGTCATGTAGGACAGATCAATAGATTTACGGGGTAAGCTGAGATTGAGACGGTCAGCTTATGGTTGGGTGACCATGTGAATATCTTCTTCTTCTTCGTCGTGTCGATGGCTGAGTCAAATTTTATTTTGACTTGCCATCGTGGTGAAAGGATTAGCCAATTCACTTTTAAGAACTCGCGAATTGCCCAGGGTGCGCCGGAGTGGGAGCTCTTGCGAATTTAACATTTCGTTCCTTTAACCTGCCGCCAAATAGTATTTCTTCCATTACTGTGTTCCGGTTTGGTGGTGAGATCAGGCCATAAAATTACTGGCACGTGAGGCATAACACCGTAGTCCTCAGCTGCAGCGACGCATCTATAATCTGCTTTTGTGGGTTGTTGATGTCCATGGGCTGTACTGTACTCCACTTACCATCAGGTGCATGAAAGGAGCCTCCCCGAGTGACGTACACAACGATTCCCTACGTCCGGCGCACCCTGGGCAATTCGCGAGTTCTCCAAAGCGAATTGGCTAATCCTTTCACCACGATGGCAAGTCAAAATAAAATTTGACTCAGCCATCGACACGACGAAGAAGAAGAAGACCATCAGGTGGACTACACGTTCGTTCGCTGTGGGCGTAGTATAAAAAAAAAACGTAGGGAATCGTTGTGTACGTCACTCGGGGAGAATCCTTTCATACACCCCATGTGAAGATTATGTTGTGGATTGTAAACATTTTTGGTGCTATTAAAATATTGCCTCTTAAAGAAATTATCAATGAAACATTCGAAAATATATAAACGGACTCGTTGGTCTAGCGGTATAATTGGTGTATCGTTAACCGCGAGGTCGCGGGTTCGATTCCCGGGCCGGGCAGTGTTATTTGGATTTTTTGCCAATTGTCAATAGCAGAGTTAGTATTGTGCCCGGTGAATGGCGATAGGCTCATCCCCTATCCCATGGGACTTAATCATAACAGGTGGCTGCACTAAAAATTTCCTGATGCAAAAATATCACTTTTAACCGATCCGGGAATCGAACTTAATAACTCGCGGTGAGAGGCTACGCTAACCAATTCACCAATGAAACATTCCACCTCGCTAAAAATCCAACACCAAAATTTCCCGCCATAAATTATAAATAATGCATGGCGAAATTCATCACTGTTGAATAAAGTCCAGCAGACAATTCGTTCTGAATATCTACCGGTCTAGCTTTCATCAAAACCTGCTAGCACAGTGGTTCCCAAAGCGTGGGCACGGGTGCTTAACGAACAAGATAATAAGGGGGCTGGTAAGCGCTTTATTGTCTATCTTTCCATTTTTAAGTACCAATTTATATTGTTATACCGACGATTAATGTGTTTTTTTATTGTTTTTAAACACACAAAAGAGACTAGATCCCTCGACACAGGGAATTTAAAGCGGCCTAGGGACTCTTTTAAAAATGCCCGCACTAGGAATAACTCCTGTGTCGCGGGGGTGTTCACAAACATACAAATCACACACACAAAGCACACCCAGAGTCAGAACAAACGTTTGCGAATCACACAAAGATTTGTCCCATGTGGGGATCGAAACCACAACGCCAGGGCAGTTAAAAGCGCTACTGTGCCAACCGTACACTCAATTCTACTTTTTAATTACGTATCAAGCAGATACAGCCGGAAGCACGCAAGATAGTATTGGAACCAAACATCCTGCGAATGAAAAATGTTTGGAAACCACTGGGCTATATGAATCTGATTTCCGTTGTGGACCGACCGAATATTTGAAATATTCATATTTCGAATGAATATTCAAAGGCGCTCTGTTTACATTCACGGGCGTTCCAATTCCAAATATTTGCATTTATTTATTTATGGATACGGGACCTTTTTGTTTGGACTTTTTGCTTGAGTTTAAAAAAATATTCTGACCAAAGAGTTTGGAGTTCCTTTTTTGTTTTGTCCCTGTCCCGCTTTTCGGGAGGCGCGGCGTTTGAATTTTGATTGTTTTATCAGAATAATTACATAAAGCATATAATCAATGAAGCAAATTATAGAAAATATCTTCATTTCTTTAAATATTGTATTTTTATAGCCTTCTTACTCTATTTAATAATAAATCACAAAGTATATTTATTTAGGCTGCGGCACTATTCTTTTTGCACCCGTTTTTTTTTGTTCGCCTGGGCACTTTTTGATTTTAGATTGACATGTGTCATTTTTGTTGATTTTTATTTTGACTATTCAAATGAGACACTATTTAAATAATGTTAACTTTTGCTAACCCTTTATAATTGTAAGTTAAATAAATATTGTGGTTGTATTTAAATATTTGTTTTGATTTTAAATTTTGTAAAATAATATTTAAAAGATATTCAAATGATATCTGCGAATTATAGTGATGGGCAAATATTAGAATAATATCGATATTTAAATTACAATTGTAATCGTAATTTATGATCTGTTAGAACACATTGGGGTACTTCTTGAGCTAAGGTGGTTTTTTCCACATGACATACCAGAATCTAATCTAAGAAGCAGCGATAGCCGAGTGGGAGACGGGTTTGAACCTACGGCACACACCTCTGTCAATAAATCGTTAAGATTCGTCTTTTCGAAGATATGTGTGTATTTATCATATAAATTATCGCTCGCTAACGGTGAAGGAAAATATCGTGAGGTAACCTGCATGCCTGAGAGTGCCTAAAAGTGCTCGAGGGTGTGTGAAGTCTACCAATCCGCACTTGGCCAGCGTGGTGAACTATGGCCTAACTTTTCTCATCATGAGAAGAGGCCCGAGCCCAGCAGTGGGACATGTATTAGATACAGGGCTGCTATTAATATGCTAGAATCTATGGGGCGACCATTAATGAAGTAAAGTGATTATGGCACTTTTTTATTGGATGGTTAGGATTCCGTTCCAGAGCAGCTTATACTGGAAATGTATATCTAGAAGTAGCCGTGTATTAAAAGACGGTAATATAACGGGTATTGCATCTGTACGAACGTAATTTTATGTTAAATAGCTTACAATTGACATCTGGAGTATCTATGAGGACCTCGTATCGAACAGAATAAATTGCCGTGCATTTAGCCGTTTCTGCCATACCTATTATGGCAATCAAATTTAGGCCCCATAGTTTTGTCACTGTCCTTGGTGTCTACACTCTTTCCATATGGACACTTTGTCTATATTTGGCATTACTTAGTCTCCCGCTTTGCTTTGGAGGGAAGTAAAGATACATACTTTCCAACTCCAACTATATACTTCTGATTAAATTCGTTGCGGGTTCCAAGACAATTTTAACTCTCCCTGGGATTGCCCGCGTGTCATGCATGATGCCTATCAGTTGGTTACCGTTGTAGATACTGGCGTCACAGGAGTCACAGTGGTGGGCGTGTGGGTGGAATTATATCCCGTATTGCATCTGTGCAACGCCTTGAGTTTACTACTGCAATTAAAAACAGATGACGCCAAAATTATAAAATAAAAAGAATATTAATAAGAATTGTATCAACCCTTGCAAAGGGTAACTTGGAAATGTTTAAGTACTTAAATTAAAAAAAAGCAACATATATCGAGTTGACAATAAATTTCAATACTGTCTTATACATAATGCTTCACTACCGTAGATAAAGACAGAGTGGGTGCGATATAGCTGATTTTTTACAAAAAAAAAACGTTTTTGGAACAAATTCAATGATATCTTTGTTTTTGGAATAAGTGAATTTTCGTAAAAAAAAAACTACGCGTGAAAATGATTACTAATCATGTCTTAAAACTGAGTTTTAAATAGATGTCGTTATGCGCACCCACCCTAAGTATAAAGTGCTTAAAAAAAAAGAAAAATAAAAAAATATCTCTACTGAACTGCATGAGTTTGTTAAGTCAGTCCAAAAATCAACTTCGTTAAGTACATTAGGTGAAACCACTTCAAACTAGTTTACAATTTACTAAAATCTTGTATACCAATTTGTCAAAAGCTATAATTAAGCCGCCACTCTCCACCATCTTGAAAGTTATATGTGTAAAACACCTCTGCTACCCCATAGAAAGGCGGCGTAACTAATGAAGTACAGCCTGGTGACGTGACAATCACACGACGTCTTTATCAGAATAAATTGCAATAAAAGTGAATATGTCAAAATGTAATTAATACTTAGTGAACCCCTGTCTCTTGTAGGGATGGGATAGAATTGTGATGCATTTTTTCGATATCGATAACTCTGAATTAGTCGATTTGAATAAGGAACTCGTGGCTGAGTCGAAGTCATGTGGACCTAACGATTTTTGGCCGTCATTACGGGTAGTCAGATGCTAGAAAGTCTGACAACTAGTCTAACAAAAATTATCGTATCACCTCGATTGCCTCAACCCATTACTGGGCAATACGATGCTTATACGATAAATAAATAATGATTACTATTGGTAGTTTCTTATTAGTTGTCCTAGTTTCGTGCGTCAGTATACTCCACTTAAAGGTAAAGCTTTTTTATAATTATATATATTTTTTAGTATGTTTCTAAAATATATTACTAGCTGCAGCAGTTTATACAAAAAAATGTATCCGCTATTCAGAAAAAATGTCACGAACTTATAAAAATACGAGTACTTCACTTCGTCCGCGTAATATCTTGACAAAACATAGCCTATCTATGTTAGTCAGTGAAGTTGAAGCTTTCAAATGGGATTTTTGTAAATCGTTTGAAATGTTTTTAAGTTTAATCATCAATCTTACCTCTTTATTATATTAGTTAAGACTAGATCTGCAAAATAATCTAAACACTACTAGTAATACAACAAAAAAAACAAAATCCATCGACAAATCTTATCTTTTCCCATCACTACTGGCAAAAGGGCCGGCGTCATCTGCCACCGGCATATTGTCGCCACCCTTCGGGGGTAGAACGGTCACTAGATTACCCATCTTTCGCCCTCGACTTCACGGAGTCGTGAATTTTGGGATTGAATAAGATTATAATAGGATTAGATTGGAATTACAACCTGTCGATGCGAGTATTTTCTTTTTAAATGTAGTATAAAATTAAATTGCGATGGAGTCATTACGGTTATATTTTAATTATTTTGCTTAATATTATTTTATTGTAAACAAAGAACGTTTTTATTGCGAATTAAGAAAAAAACACTGCTCTGCCACACCTTTTTGGGTAAAATTGACGTGTTGTTTATGATATTTTAAGAAAAGCAAAGGAACTTTGTGAATATATTTTTTTTACTAGTAGAGTAAAAATACAGATTTTCGGGCAAATCTGTATTTTTGGCGTCCTAGTCACATTCTATTCTAAAACTGTTTAAATGGCAAATATTAAACAGAATTACAATAGTCATTGACACGACAAGAAGAAGAATTTAATAAAAATAGATAAAAACTTTATCTACTCTAGTTATTAAGCTGATGATCATTTCCATTCCAATGATATAATTATTTATCCCACAACCCCAACAACTGATTCAAATAATTATAATTACCTTCAAAATATCAGCTTTTTCTTAAACTGCGTGTCGTTTATCTTCTCAATCAATTACAAAATAGCATGAAAATCGTCAATTATCACGTCTCCCAGCATCTGCCGCATTAATCCACAGCTTTTTCAATAAAAGATCGTCAAGATTTTTAACGATTCAATATTGACAATGACATTTGCGCGCGCAAAAAACCAGCCATATTTAAAAGTTTGATAAATGATTCGAATTTTGAAACGTGCGCGAACATCGATCAGTTTGATTGGTTCCGTGAATCGGTGGAGCCAATTTGTCAGTGCAAAATTTGTTTTTTAAAAAATTTATACGATTTCTTTTTAACTTCAAATCGATTATTTTCGCTGATTTAGTCGATTGAAGCATTTGGCATATTGATGATCGTATCGTCAGCTGCATTATATCTCACGGTTCAATACGTACGTTTACTTTATCTTTTGGTGAAGTATAACAGTCAAATAATATTGGGTTACTAAGTACTGTACGGCACTGATGTTGTATTTGGTTTAACGTTGAATGTTAGAGCTTCTTTAGAAGATCGAGGGAATGGACAATACTTACCTACCAATAGACAATAATTGAATTTAGGAAAAGAATTAGATATCTTTAAAAACATATGCTTTACTTTATTGGTTATTTTTAGTTCCATAGTTGAATTAATATTTTCTAAGTTTTTAATATATCTGATATCATCGTCACATGGCCTCTAATTTTTAAACAATTTGACAAAAAATAAAAAATCACATAATCGATAGCGTTAAAAACCGATATTGCATAATAAATACTTATAAGTAAATAGATAATAATAATAAAGTATCCGTAATCGGATTGATAGCAAAGAGTCTCGACAAACATCTAAAGATACTCGCGTTGGGTGGCTGGATCAAGGGTCTGATGCAGAAGGCGGTACTACTGGACACGGCACGCATTGTGAGGAGGTTCCTCTCTTTCTTTTTATATTTTTAAATATTTTTAAATATTTTTTAGTACTTATATTTAAAAATGTAGAATTTTATACTTTTATATTTTTAAACGTACTTTACTTTTATAATTTATATTTAAACATATAAAAAATGAGAAAATGGATTAAATGAGTGAATAATAATAATTTGTTTTTTTTACATAATATATTATTATTATAATATTATATATATATATAGTTAGATATATTATTATACTGAATTAAATGCCTGAACTGCCTCGTTGGTAGGCATTGGCGTATACGCCTCTCAACGCGAGGACTCGCGATCGATTCCCGGGTTGAGCAAAGTGTTATTTGTAAACTTTCCGTCAGGAAATACTCAAAAACAGCATGGAGTTGGAATTGTGCCCGATGGATGGCTATAGGATCACTCCCTATCCCATCGGACCTAAACATAACAGGTGAAGTGTGGGTGTTTTATACCTCTGCCACACCATTCTGGGTAAAATACAAAAAAATGCTACTGTTACTAATAATACCTCAATGTGCCACAAGAATTATATCTAGAGACTGCTCGATTCACGGTCCGAATATTCTAACCACTAAACCATTCAGGCAATTTTTACAATAAAATTAACACGTCATATTTTATTTTAGTTATTGCACAATAGAAGTAAATAAATCGATCATGACTTGTTGACGCGTGGGCGGGAGAATTCGGGCGATTCGGTTGTCATTATTATGTATTGTCATTGATTTTTGTCTATGAATCATTCATGTCATAGTGCGTGGTGCATGAAAGGAGCCTCCCCGAGTGACGTACACAATGATGCCCTACGTCCGGCGCACCCTGGGCAATTCGCGAGTTCTCTAAAGCGAATTGGCTAATCCTTTCACCACGATGGCAAGTCAAAACCTTGACCACCTTACTGACTGTCCAAAATGCCCTACCACCTGCACAAGAGAGGCGCTCATGAACGCCGACGAGAGCGCCATAACAGTGGCCACTTATTGGACCAATTCATTTTGACTCAGCCATTGACACGACGGGGAGTTTTTATACTACCTATCGCCTGTTTGGTCTCGTGGTTAGCTTATGCAAAATCTCACTGCGATAAGTGAAGTAATTTAGCAAATACTCATAGCGCAGAGTTGGAATTGTACCCGGTGGATAACAATAGGCTCTCCCGCTGTCAAAAATTTTTCTAACTTTTTACCAATTGCATTAGGGTCGGCTGATAGTCCTACAGATATAGCTGAATATCAGTATTTTACGTGGAGCGACTGCCTTTAGACCCAGTACGCGGTGACACGATACTCATAATTAGGCTAGTTTTCAGACTTTCTGGCTTCTAACTACACGTTATGGCTGCCATAGCCATATATCTTTAAAGGGCAACCGGGACCGACGGCTTAACGTGTTTTCCAAAGCACGGAGGAAAATTCGTTATGTTAAAGATGATCACCAATCCACGGATCATACTGATAGCATTGCTTAACCTGCAAAATCGATGTGTCCGCGAAAGCTCCTAACCCTAAAATAAGAACCGTCAGTAAATAAGTGGGTACTTTGTTTGTAAAACGGTACTGTGTTTTATGTAATTTTGTTTTTTTTTTAATCATGCACCTTTTTCAAATGTAACACATTTTATTATTATTAACGTCCATTAAATTTAATTGCAGGCTATATAGTTAAAACAGTTAATATAATTATAATGTTATCGCAGAATAAACTGTAAGTGCTGTGCAGACCTTTAAGTGACAAGTTCACCTAGCGAATGCATAAGCATAAGATTATCTTCCTAAAATGTACATGTGAATTGTCGTTGGAGTGCTATAAATAAATAAATAAATAAAAAACACATCCATTCAAAACCATTGAATCTTACTAAAAATACAGAACACAAAAATAAAAACATTACAACCGCGCGCGGTCAAAAGTCATTCTTTTTTTTCTAAACAGCGAACGCTGGCAAAGGAAACACCCGCATTCAGCCACGCCTTCAACCATCAATAACTAACGTCAAACACAATGCTCCGTTATTCCATTTATTCCATAAAACTGTTAGAATTTTACCAAAATAATAAAACCGATTTTACCGAAAAAAATAAATCGGCTTTTTGCGATAAATGAGGAATCGATTCGCAGAAAAAACTGCTAATGTTTAGCGCCCTTTTTGGTGATGACAATTTAGTTTTTTTAATGGCGCAATGGTGATTCATTATTCTGCCAATGAATGAGTATAGAAATACAGATTAGTTTTATGATTTTTACTAGATTTCTCCCCTTTTTTACTGCTTCGATTTTAGTGGTTAGCCTATGCGCCTCTCATCGCGAGGTCTCGGGTTCAATTCCAGGGTCGGGCAAAATGTTATTTGTGATCTTTCCGTTAAATATTCACAATTAGCAGCACAGAGTTGGGATTGTGCCCGGTGGATGGCGATAGGCTCAACTTCTATCCAATAGGACCTACACAACAGGTGAAATGTGGGTGTTGTACACCTCTGCCTCACCGGTCTGGGTAATATATGTTATGTTATTACCCAGAAGGGTGATGATAGATGTGTCAAACACCAACACCACCCGTACTGTACAGTATTTTTTTTTTTAAATTTTAAATCTTACCAATAAAACCTCTTCCGCAGGTCAAAATTTGGTTCCAAAACCGTCGAATGAAGTGGCGCAACTCTAAAGAACGCGAACTGCTAGCGTCAGGTGGTTCCCGAGAACAGACGTTACCCAATAAGAACAACCCCCACCCTGATCTGTCTGATGCTGAAGCGGATAAACCAAAGATGTCTCCATTGTCGCCCGGCAATGAAGATCCCGGAGATGACGGCAATAAAGTTTACGCCACCACTTCTAGTGAATTTAGAGGTAAGGAGAAATGAGTTTGTAGTTAAACTGATTTTAGAAGATTGCATTGCCGTATCTGCCGTATTAATTATAAGGGCCCCCAGCATACAAGGGGCCCTTGTATGCCGGGGGCCCGTATAAAGTGCGTAAGTAAGAAAGTAAAAAAATACCTAAGAACTTCAATGGGACATGAACGCTTGTCAGACCTCTCTGTATTGTATATACATAAAGGCAGAAACTTTAGAAAAACTAAAGTCATCATCAGCTAGAAATTATCTTTAAATCAGTATGCGGAAAAAGGCAATAAAACTGTATATTTCATTTAAATAAGATAGATAAAGAACATGATAAATAATATTATTATATTAAAATATTTTCTTTTGTGAGAAATCTTTACGTTTCATAAGGGCCCCAAATATTGTTTAATACGGGGCCCCGCCAAGGCACGCTATGCCACTGCATCAAAACGAGCATGCTGTCGACCTGATGGTAAATGAGAGAATTTGAACAGACCATAGAGGTGGCCTGGAAAAGCTCACTTTATAGTAATAAGACCGCCCATTGTGCATGTTTCAATTAGACTGTGTATCACAAAATTATGTACTTAGAATTCTCTATCAATCTAGAGCAGAAACATAGTAGCGGTGCGGTAACTAGATTTACCTATGAAACAACGCGTAACATTTTGCGGGGGTGTTAAATCCCGCCCACTTCTGTTTTCCATCTACCTTATTTATTGATAGTTTGTTAAACGATTGTATTCGACCCCATGGTAAGTTAATGATAGCTCATTGTCTTAAATATATTACCGTCCTCCCGATGATAAGTTAGAGAGCTTACAGGCTTACAGCCATCTTTTAATTCGTTAAACGAGCTTACTGTCCACGCGATGACTGCGTGTTGAACGAGGTAGTGGAAATATTCAAAAATTAAGTGTTTCTTTTACGCCGAAGGCGCTTCAATTCTACTATTATTTTTTTATTTTTAGTGAGGCGCTGTTAGCGTCCATAGACCTGTGGTAGTATAGGCGATTCATGTTTTTGAAGAAAATATATAAAAAGGCGCATTCGGTCTCGCCTTGTCTCTTGCACTATATATTTTTTTTTTTCATTAAATCTCTTTTTGTTCTAGGTTACGACGACAAAATGTCGGGCGGTGTGTTTTCCCGCGAAATGCCGTTCAACAATATGGAGGAAGATGATTACGAGAGCGATGCCAGCGCCAGTGACGAAGAGATTAATGTAACATGACGTGTTTTTGAATAGATGCAATTGTATAGAGTTTGTATATTTTATTGGGTTAAGTGGTTTGGGTGGGATAAAATCAAATATAGCAGTCTATAAAAGGGAAATTTATTATGGTTGCTGACAACATAACAACAAAAATGTCAAAGTTATGACGTTTCATGCAAGCAAAATTGACGTTTAGTTCTCCATTTCGCGCCAATGCGTAGAATTTTTATTGGCTTGTAATGATTGATTGATTTTTAATTGAGTGTATTCAAGCATTCAAAGCTTTTATTGCACTCCACAATGTTAAAATTATCTTATAAATAGGTACAGTGTCAATCATGGACCCAAGTAGGAGAGAGGCAGAAAGAGCCATACAAAAAGCACAAAGTCCCTAATGGGACTTTTTGCTTATTTTATACTCTTTCTGCCAAGCTGTGGTTATACGATAAAAATATAATACGACCATGATAATTAAAAAGTAACTGCATCAGCTCGGGAATCCAACCTGATCCTGAAGTCAGGCGCTTGAAAGTCTTACCCAAACCACACGTCAGAAACTAGACTAATTTGTACCTAAGTAATATTACTAAATGATAGTGAGCTTAGATTAAAAAACTTAAAACTAACCTGCACCCATATTTTTTTCTCTTTTATTAACCTAATTGAGTGCCATTATTGAATTGTCAAATAAATAAATAAAAGCTAGTTAGTGTTAGTCTCCATGAAAAAAAAATTATCGAATTTTATTTAACAGATTTAAAAAAAAACAGTATTTGATAAAAAAAACAAATATCATTGGCGATTTTTTTTTTGCAGAAATTAAATAAAAATTTTCGTGTTTTTTTTAATTCAGCTTATAAAATCATTGTAATGAATAACCATATTTTTAATCTACAATATTTACGTTAAAAGTGTTCAAAATCTCTTGCAAAATATTTCTAATAATAAGTAAAGAAATGTAAATATAATTATAACAAATAAGTAAATGTAATTGTTAATGTAAGTAATTGTAATTGCTTATGTAAGTTTGTAAATGTGTTCCGTAAAATTTGGTGCAAATAAGTTTCTTTTTATATAATCCGTCCTTATCCCGTAAATTGTAGGTTTTACTTTATTTAAAAGCAAATATTAATAATTATGAGGTTTATGGTTTTAAACTTTCGAAATGAGAACATTTTTCTAAAATAGACAACGTGTCTAAATTGCGTAATTATTATAAAGCTAAATAAATTACCAATGCTCGACGTTTCGAAATGACTTGCATCATTCATGGTCACAAGCCGACTGACATGCAAGTCATTTTGGAATACTTATTTACCTTTATAATAATTACGGGATTTAGACGCTGTGTAATTTTTTATTGCCATTTTTTATTTTTTGAAGGATATTGTATTTTTTTTATGGAAGCTAATAATATCAGACTTTCTTTTTTAGTAAAGCCCTTTGTTTTTTTTTAATAAGTAGTTTGCACCAAGAAATGTAAATACATAAATATAATGTAATTTTATTTGTATAAGCGATCTCATTGAATTTAAGTATGAACAAGACTTCAGTATTGTCATGAACTTTATGTGGAATAAAATATTGAAAAATGTATTATTGTTTTTTTTATTACCTGAAACCTTCAGAAAAATCTTTAGTGAGGTGGTGCTAATTGACAGAAAGATGGATTTAGGTGAGTATCTTAGTAAATAGGGTGTATATAATCGTGGAATAGCTTACTAGTGAGTCAGTGCATAACTGAGACAAAAAACATCCGAAAATTCATGATCTTGCCTTATTACTGAGGCTTCGCTGTCTGTCTGTCCGTATGTATCTCAAGACCCGCGATAGCTAAACAGTTGATATTTTTACAGATGATATATTACAAAAAATACTAAAATCCAAATAAAATAAACATTTAACAAACGTGATTTTTTTGCTTGTTTTAGCTTGATATATATAACGGCAACAGGTAGACGCTTGAAATATTCACATATTTAATAAGATATTAATATTAAAATAAATATTAATAGTTAATGGTACGAAACCCTAAGCGCTGACATTTGGCTGGTATTTCCAACTGATTAAATTTTGGAAGAGTATTAATTAACGTTACCTTTTTTATTTATTTATTTAACTTTTTGCACACAAAATGGTACCCAGGTGGACTTAATGCCTAGTGGCATTCTCTAACAGTCAACCTAGGGTGGTGCAAGAAACAAAGGTAGGTGCGTTTCGATAATACTGATAAAGAAAAAAATATACACTGATTTAAAAATCGATTAAATACATATTAATACATATATGGCGATTCTGCCAACTTTTGACTTGGACTTTTCTAATACATGTGCAATTTTACTGTTAACTTTCGGATCTTAATTTTTCAACTTTAATATTTTATAAATTACAAAAAGGCATAGCAAAGCTAAAATTTGCTTTAAAATATTACAAGTATTCGGATTTGTAATTTTTTTTTTTTTTTGCATCTAGAGCTTCTAAATCATATTCTAAGTTACTGATATTCCAATATTATAATGTGAAATGTTTAATTTTGTATTGTATCCTCAAAATCCATGATCAAAGCTAAAAAAGCAAGGTATTCTATATATTTTTCTTTACATGACTAAATATAATGAATATAACATTTTTTTTTTTTGGAAATCGATCCAGTAGTTTTTGAATCGAACGGTAACAAGCAAGCGAAGAATAAATAATATTAGTTTATATTTAGTTTAAAGGTGACTTATAACATACAATACATATATTTGCAGTGATTTTCTCCTCCAGGAATCACTTAACGTATCAACCATCACCCCAGGGTCCTCAAGGGGTTTGGCAGCTCGCAATCGTTCAAATAACAGTTGTAAGTGACACTTTTGTTGGGGTGTAACAAATTAAGTAAAGCTGGGGGCTGTCATCGGTGAAACCTGTGGTGGCAATTTCTAGACGTAATATAGGTATGTCTTGTCATAATGTCGTAATTTCCTGATTTTTTTTTAAATTATTTTATGTTATTTTATTATAATTTGGTGTTTGAAACGATGACAATCCTCAATTAATAAAAATAATAATAATAATTTCCTGATTACATGTGTACGGTTGGCGTAGTGGTCAAAGCGTCGCCTCGCCGCTTTTGACTGCGATGTTTTTGTGGGTTCGAATACCACACGGGACAAATCTTTGTGTGATCCGCAAAGATTTCTTTTGACTCTGAGTGTGATTTGTGTGAAATTTATATGTGTGAACATCTCCGCGACACATGAGTTATACATAATATATAGTGTATTCACGGAGACGAGTTAGTATAGCGCCTTCTCCATCGCACATTATCATACAAATGACAAAGACAAAAAAGAACTTTTTTAGGATCAGTAGGCGTTAACAATACCTTAGAAATGTACAGACTGCGCTTCTTAAAAGTTCGCTTAGTTTATTCCTGCGGCTTCGTCTGTCGTATAAATTGAGAGACATTTATTTGATACAATTTTTTTATGGGTAGGTACAGACCTACTTTTTTGTATATCTGATGGATATGAAGGAAAGAAATAAAATCGAGAGTTAATGATTAAATTTTCCTTATTACATTATAATATCTACATATACAAGTTTATAATATATCAGCATCATCATAGTAGTAGTAGATGTATTATAGTGTGGGAGTCATTTGTTAATAAAGAGAAAGATCAAGAGACATTGGTGTTGGGTTCTTGTCTAACAGATTCAGCTAAATATCAGTATTTTACGTGGAGCAACTGCCATCAGATCTACACAACAAAATGCAAGGTGATACGATACTCTCTTGAGAACTCAAATTTGAGTTAAGCTCGCCTTTATTGTATTGTGTGTTATGCATTGTTTTTATAAATTGTTTATGGTACAATAAAAAGTTTAAAAACTCTTTGAGACTAATTATCAGACTCTCTGGTCCCTAACTACTCGTAACGATTGCTATAGGAATTCAAATGACAACTGGGATCGTAACTTAACTCGTTATGTTAAGATGATCACCCATCCAAAAGCCGACCGCGGTTATTATTGCTTAACCTGTAAGATTAATCGGTCCGCATCGCTTCGAGTTAGCCACGAGCTCCTTCATAAATTCTATAAGTCTTATAAGTAAAAAAATAAAACTAAATAAAAAAGCCTTTTATTTCTTGCTACCAATCAATATTAATATAGGTAGGTACTCGTTATAAAATCCAACTTTATAATAGTGTTAATTAAACATCAATAGTTAAATATAATCAATTATTATCATTAGTCTTTTAAGTACGAATACTTAATTAATTTAGAATCCTTGATTTATAAAGATCTGTTTCGTTGGTCTCTTGGCGATCGTGTGCGTTCTCTCTCGCGTGGTTTCGGGTTCATTTCACGTCGGGCAAAAGTGAAGTTTAAGATTTTCCGTAAGACGAAACATATAATTATGTTGTATGAAAAAAGTACAAACCTTAGAGTCAAAATATTGTCAAAGCAGCAGTTTTATTCAAAAACCTATACCCCAAGCCAAAAAAAAGTATCACCAAAAAAAACCATAAACAATCAATAGAGGTGTCCGTTGTCCCACGGGGCGTAAACTAGAGGTGCGAAATATAAATAACGTTCCGAATCTGCACATGACGTGGCTTCGCACCTTCATATTTATAATCTGTACCGCCTACCGCGTTGTCCTGTGCCCGGTGCGATTCTTTTTTTTAAAATAGTATTTTGTTTTTTTTTGTATGCAGTTGTAGGTTTGGAGAAAAGAGATTGTATACGAGGGAGTGATATATTTTTATTTCAAATTATTAATATTCGAAATATTAGGGTAAATAGTTCTCATTTCTAGTGGTTAGCGTATGCACCTCTCGGGTTCGATTCCCGGGTCCAGCAAAAGTGTTATTTGGGATTTTATTGTCTAGTAATTCTCAAGTAGCAGCCCGAAGTTTGGATAGTGCCTAGAGGATGGCGAATGGCCATACCCTCTCACCCCCTATGTGAATGTTATATATTTCTGACACTTCATATATAGGCGTGTTATATAATATGTAAATTCTGTAATTTTTTTTTGAGTATCCCTCAAAGATTTGTTTACTTGGGAATCGAAATCACAACACTGGCGCATTCTTACAGCGAGGTGCTCAATTAAATCGCTCCGCTCTACTTTTAAATCTATGCTCTACCAAATTCCCTTTTATTTTCCATGAAAAATCGAGTTTATTTATTCAAATCAATTCTGGAATTAGTGCCGGAGTGCGTGTAATGGCGTCATATGGTTTTGACGTAAATTTTGGCGCGTGCCGGCACGTGCCGTCTGTGGAACATCGATCGAATGAAGATTATTTATTTATTTGTGTTTATTGAGCTTGTAAGCTGGCCTCGATGGTCTAGTGGTTAGCGAAGGCTTGGGTCCGATTCCCGAGTTGGGCAAATGGGTTATTTGGGATTTGACGTTAGAAATTCTCAATAATAGAGCGGCGTAAGAATGGTGCCTGGTGGATGGCGATAGGCACACCCCCTACAATATGGAACCTAATCATAACAGGTGAAATGTAGATGTAATATAGGCGCTATGTTTAACTTTGTTTTTTGTAAACAATGATTAAAATAAATTGTACATAATACAAATTAATAAAAACAATCAATCTTATTACGTTAAATCGTCATAAATTAATCATAAACTATAAACAACTGTCAAACGTCAGATCATGACAATCTGTTTTCCCGCCCTGTCATCTGTCAACAGCTTGCAGAAAACAATGAAAAACTAATCCAAATAACTATAATCTATGCCCGAGGCACAAGTGCGTTTATAATCTGTAAATGTAATCTACAAGGAGTCACGTGACCGACACGTGTTACGTCATATGGTGTGCGAGATAGACAGAGATAGATGTAGTATATAGGGAAGAAAGAGAAGGGGATGTTTGTGCAAGTAATGGTTTGTTTGACAATATGCGTTAGATGTGGGTAGATGAAAGAGAATTTGTTTAGATAAGTTAAAGGTTATACTATCAGGATGTCTCAAGGGTCTAGTGGTGAGAATAAAACCTCTCACTACGAGATCTCTGGTTCGATTCCCGATCGGGCAAAATTGTTATTTGCGATTTTGCCGTCAGGAAATTCTCAATAGCAGCACGGAGTTGGAATTGTGCCCGGTAGATTCCCGGTAGGTCTATAGGCCCACCCACTATCACATGGGACCTAAGCAAATCAGGTGAAGTGTAACACCTACACTTCACCTGACATATCTGCTGGATAATATAGGCGTGATGCTATGATCGAATATATATGCATAATACGCAATGCACCTTTTTTTTATTAACCTTATAATTTATTAATTCACAAAAATAAAAATAAAAACATAATTCCTACAAACCTAAAAATAAATGACTAAATCTAAATCTATGTACAAACCTAGTCCTTTTTCTTGTTCATAAATATATTTTTTATCACAAAGCAGCATATTTTTTATAATCTTAGTACATAGCTATAACATTATATATTTTTAACATGTTGTATCCTCTTATTGAATTGTACAATCTTTTTGTTACCATGTTTTTGCCAAATAAACGTTTCTATTTAAAAAAATCTAACCAATACATTTCATTTTAGCCACGAAAAATATTCTACTATCAAATCGCTTAGTTTTGTGAAGGGGTATGATATAATATTGTTCTGTCAAACGCAGTGTCCCCTTTGATCTTAGAGGGTAGTTTTAACATTAAGGATATGTGGCAATATTGTTACATTTATCAATGATGTAGTAAAAAAAAATGGATATCGATGGCTAAATACTTGGATGAAGGATAGTACTGGATTTGGCATGGCTCGTAACCATAGTAACCATAGTACTTTAAAAAGAGATGGCCATATACAATATCAGTAGAAACGACAGAGAAAGAAATATTATTTTTTTGTCTCTGTCACCGTACAGCTTTTTATTGTTTGCCCAATTTGAATTTGCCTAACCTATATCGTGTCGGTAGTGGAAAGAAGTCGTTTTTTTCCTAGTTTAAACTAGTTACATAGCCATATTCCGTGCCCTAAACATACCGTAGTGACTGTAGTGAACAATAAACATGGTGCAGTGTTGTATAATTGGCTGCAAAAGCCGCAGTGAGCGTAAACAGGAAAATATAACTTTTCACAAGTAAGTATCACTTCAAACCTTAGGATAGCTTGTTTTCAGTTAGTAATGCATCCCCTTAGAATCTGGTTGCCCGACAATTCTCAAATCAATACAAATAAACAGTTAATTTCAGTAATATAGGTTTTCTAAAAAATCACGTTTTGTTGTATAACACTACCAAATGTAGTATGCCGTTGTGACAGTTGAAAAATGTTATCGTTAGAATAATGTCGTATTATTTGCTCCATTTTTACTGTCAACATACAACTTCACACCAAAGAATTCGATAAAACTGTGAAATATTTATCATAAACTTATTGTTATCATAAAAACATGTGAATTTGCCATTGGTATAGTTACTTTTCTGTTTGGCTGGGTTATATATTCTCTAGGGATACCTGCCCAAAAGTGGAAACTTTCCCTGGAATTTGGGAATGAGTAGAAAGTTTAATTCGTGTATAATTTTTTTCATTGTGATAAATAATAATATTCAAGATATCAATAAAGACTAGAATAATTAAATAACTTAATTTTTATATAGTTTTTATAATTGATTGTAAATCTTTTTTTAGATTTCCCAAAGAAGCCCACGTACAACATAATTATGTGGATAATATCTACAGGACGATAAGATTGAGAACCAACTAAGCACTCTAAAATATGTTCAAGACATTTTAAAAATAGATGTTTTAGAAAGACCCAACGAATGACCTATCTTTATGAATTTTCAGTATCGACACTTTACATAATGTAATGTAAGTATGCTTCTTACTAGTCGTGCGTATTTTTTTCGTGTTAGATTTACTTAAGTAGCGCATTATAATTTACAGAACCCACCAACAATAGATATACCTTCTACATCAGTAGGTATACTATCACACATAATGTATGTGTCGATACAAACAAATTGCATACAAATTAATTATGTATTTTTACTGTATAATTTGTTTTAGTTTCTTATCTATTGTGCAAATCTGTCCAATGGCTGATGAAGCTTTGACTACTTCTATTACTAACCCAAGTCGGGAATTGCAGTAGGGACGGTGGATATTTACTGTTTAATTGATCATAAAAAAAATCTTAGGTTCTGAATACTGAAGTAAATGTTACACCTGTTCTTCCTTCTGCTGGAAATAGTGGCCGATCATTCAATGTAAGTATTAGTAAAATTATTACATTGTCAAGATATACTCGCATTTCTTGTCAATATAATGTACTCAGTAGGACATATTAATAAGCTTATTAATCTTGTCAGTTTCAATGTTTTAACTTAAAGTAGAAAATGATGTGTAGATCAGAGTTCGAAGTGATAATTTATCATTGATATTATAAAAAGTATCTGAATGTACGCATTCGTTATTGGACAAAAGAAATCCAAGATATGCAAGGAAAAATAAGAAATGTTTATACTAAGTTGATTTTGTTTATGGGATAGTAATACAAATCATATTTAATTTTGAGTTTTATTTAACCCACTTCTTCATCATTTGACTTCACAATTAAACGCTGGTGCCAACGTCTATTGGTCTTATTTAATATATTTTTTATTATATTTGTTCTTTTGCAAGTACCTTATTTTTTATTTATGTATGAATGTTGAGAAAGCGAATAAAAACCACAGCGAACGAACGTGTAGTCCACCTGATGGTAAGTGGATTACAGCCCATGGATATCAACAATCCACAAAAGCAGATTATAGTTGCGTCGCTGCAGCTGAGGACTACGGTGTTATGCCTCATGTGCCAGTAATTTTAGCCGCTTTAGTACTGCAAAATATAACTTCTTTGCCTAGTACATTGACAAATGGAAAAGGTCCAGCATAACAATATTATTTCGGGGAAAATTGGGTACCACTGGTAACCCCATGAAATGTATGTACTTTCTTGCCGTCCTTTACGGGTGTACGCAACTTAAATGCTCATGTCATCTCTACCTAATACTTACTCTGAGGCTAAATAGAAAAAGAAAGTGACATTTCAGTCTAAAAAGTATCATGAACGTCATCGAACTTAAAATTTCCCGCTCTTTTTAATTAGCTTACGGCCCTTAGCTCTACGATGTTTTTTTTTTCGTTTATAACCAAACAAAAAGAACTGTGTGTGTTTTCGAAGTATGGTTTCTGTGTTAAAGTCCTGAACAATTTGGTTTGTTGCTTACCTATTCTCTTTCCTTAACCGACGAATTATGAATACAGATACTTATGGGTCAATTTCAACAAGTGGTGTTTTTTGTACCTTATCGGTGAACTTTTTCATTTATAGCTTTTTTGGATATTTTTTAGATTTATTGTAATCTATAGGATACTAAATGTCCCCAATTTTACGCACATGAACGTATCCTTTAAGACTGAGGAGAAATTTGAGTTTGAATTTGGGTTACCACCGATACGATAAGCCAACCACCGATTAGTTTTCTGTACACCGATATGAAATGCTTGAACACTGAAATGTTAAGTTTATCCACCGAAATGTTATGCCTATCCACCGAAAAGGTGTGTTTATCCACCGATATGGTAAATCTGACCACCTTGCACCATTGTTTCGTCAATAACTTTGTCATATTCCAGTTACATCAGAGTTTTATACCTTATTTAAAAGCTTATGAAATTAAAATTTTTTAGGGTTCCTTACCCAAAGGAAATGCAACCCTGAGACTTCGCTGTCCGTCCGTACGTCCGTCTGTCACCAGGTTGTATCTCAAGAACCGTGATAGCTAGGAAGTTGAAATTTTCACAGATGATGTATAACTGTTGCCGCTATAACAACAAATACTAAAACTAAATAAAGTAAATATTTAAGAACCCCTTACAAAAGAAGTGATATTTTTGCTCGTTTTTGCTTAATATGGTCGTAATGGTCACAAATTTAGTTAATGACCTGTCATTGAAAACTATATATATTTTGATGAATTTATATATTATTATGTCATTCACTGAATGAACGTTGAAGTACAAATTGTTAGTAGTTCATAACGGTGCATTTATATTATTGACATCACTTTATATTTTTTCGTCATAATTGTTTCGTTTACTATTTTGCTCAGAGGGCTATAATATCACAATGTAAACACTAATCATAATATAAAAAAATGGCTTTGCAATCCTTTGTGTTTGTTTTTAAAGAGTTGCGTAAAATGAGTGATAAATGTAGCTCTCTACCTACTGAACCCAATTCCTATGTGCCGCAGAACCGGTGACCCACCCAACAATTGAGTCTTTTGATTCTATCACTTCGCGATCTAGGTACTCGGGTTGCACAGAATGATCAATCGACATAGGACTGATCTCTTATGGGTTATCTGTGTTTTTTAGAAAGTTGGTGACGCGATTTTTGTTGTACCGATCACAATATGTCGAAAGTTCAATTGTGCGATGCTTTTACCATCGAAGCTTTATGGATGCGATAGTATTTCGGTCTTCAAAATTTGCTAATTGTCCCTAATACAATAATAATATGACTTCTTTTTAAATACTATGTTTAATGTAGACAATATATTGCATCTTTTTTAAATTTGCGTAAATTTTGTGTATATGTATGTGATGAACCGACCCACCGACTTGATGAAATTATCCACCGATACGATTAAGCAATCCACCGATGTCTTTAAACTGTTAATATACAAAAAAATTATACACCGCGCAGATAAATTATACACCGATAATTTTTTTTCACCGATCAGGTGGAAAATTATCGTATCGGTGGGTAAAATGACCACCGATTCCACCGATAACGGTACAGCGAGCGAGATAAAAAGCACACTTTTTTTTAAATTTCAAAGAAACCATAATAACTAGGACAAATTGAACTACAGCCAATAAAGCTAATTCAGTTATTCTCTCTGTAAGAATCAAACAAATATAAAATAACAAAATATTACAATATAAAAAATCATTCACCGATATGATAAAATATTTGTCGCCTAGCAATTTTTATGGTGTACTTACGTTTTTTGCGGGAAAATGCAGCGATGTAGAACGCGTCTATCTTCACTGCGCATTAGGGCGGTACTAACATGAAATAATAATCAGGGAGGGGACACCGTCGGACTTGCCTATGTAAAGTTATGTCTAAATTACTTTTTGGCACCGATAAGCCAAGAATTTCGGGGACAAGTACGTTTGTGCCTCTCATTAATAAATATGGTTAGATAAATAATAAAATATGCTATTTATTAATGATGAAACTAATATCCTACGAAATAGGGTAGGTTGTAACCTTAATTTACTAATATTCATTAACTTATAAGCCATTTTGTTTGTAAAAAAAGTACGGGGACAGCACCGACAAGCGAAAATTTGGACTTTAGGAATTTATTTCTACCTTTAAATTTCATCCTAGCCCATTAATATTTTTGCCCCCACCCTATATCTACCTATAGAATACTATAAAAATCAATTCAATACAATATTCTTCTTTTCAAATACGAATTTCAGCGAGGACAGAAAAAAAAGTTTGGGAAATCCACCCTTATGCATACAGGGCGGATGCAGACGGGACGTGCTCAATGTTCATTCCCAACCGTTATTTGGGGTGCATGAAAGGAGCCTCCCCGAGCGACGTACACAATCAACCCTTAGTGCCTTATCATACTAGCGGATTGCGAGCGGATTCAAAGCGGAGCGGGCGCGCAGCGAATGCGTCGCGAACACGCAGCGGCTGCGCAGCGGAGACGTAGCGGACGCGTGGCGAATACGCTACGTTTTCGTCGCGTGTTTGTAGCGAATTTACGACGTACAATACACTCAGTAACAAAATTGATTCCGACGAGGAAACACCGCTGTTGGCTTTGTTACTTCGGAAACGCCGGCGACGAAAACGAAAGCATCGACGAATTTGGGAAGATCCATTATCAATTAATCGAATGGAAGAGAGCGACTAATTTGTGTTGTTTTGCAAACGATTAAAAAATAATCCTAAATAATTTCGTTCCTACCTACCATAAAACAAACATAACATAATTAAGCAAGATAAAATCCCACAAGAATCCGTTATGATGCAAAATGATTTGACATTTGAAAAAAATATTTTATTAAGTTGGTTGGCTGGCGTTTGTACGAGACAGTACAAAATGGCGTCCTCGCCGCGCGTCCGCAACGAATTCGCTGCGAATGCGCGGCGTGTTCGTTGCGCGCCCGCAACGAATCCGTTGCGCGCCCGCTCCGCTTTGAATCCGCTCGTAATCCGCTAGTATGATAAGGCCCTAACGTCCGGCGCACCCTGGGCAGTCTGCAAATTTCCACCAAGCAGACTGGCGAATCCTTTCACCACGATGGCAAGTCCATGAGAATATGACTGCAGCCATCGACACGAAAGAAGAAGAAGACCGTTATTTAAAAATACTTTACATACTGAAAAGAAAAATTTACGTCAAGTGTCTCTAACTCTAAAATTGGTCTTTTTTTCAGCAAAACCTTTATCCTAAATTATGTCAAACAACATTGTCAGGTCTTTATTACCGGCAGATGAAAACTCTATTATTAGCCTATTATCTTAAGATGGATGATAGATAAGATAACACGCAGTAAGCTTCGAGTAACATAACATTAAAGTAACGTGATCCCTTGCAAAGTGGATAGCAAACACCACGAGGTATCGCCAAGGGGTCAGCAGACATATTTGTTTAGTGTAGCATTGGATAATGGCTATTTCAATTATGTTACAAATGTTGCATGGTGATTATTTGTGCATGTGAAGGCCTTCAAATCCTTCGAAATCATAGCAGTAGTTGAACATTAAATAAACGCAAAATAGGTATCTCATTTTATATTTTATATTATCATTTATTATCATTTTTCACTCACACTTTGTTAATAAAGTGAGATTATCACTGACATACATATTAAATTCGTAAAAACTTGCCTAACAAACAGTAAAATATTGAACGGAGTATTAAACATTGTGTCAATACCACGGATTCAGAAATTCATGAACTTATTCTGTGGTATATATACACATCGGAACTGCGGTTTTTAAAACTACAACACATTTTCTAATCCCGGTAAAAAAAAAGTGAAAGTTTTTTAATATTGTATGAATACGTATGTGTTAATTGTCATATCTGTAAATGACTCACATCTCAGACTCGGCACCATATCAGCACATTTAAATCCTTTTTTATACTTTGATTATTTTAAAATTAACACACACCAAAGTACTTCTATGCGCATATAAACTTGAACAGAACTTGAAAGACCAAGAACTTGTTAATTGCTTGCAAACGACGTGTTTCTAAATACATCAAATTCAAATTCAAATTCAAATTCAAATCATTTATTTTCATAGGCCCCAGGAGGCGCTTGAACACGTCAAAATATTACAAACAAATTATATAAAAATAAATTATAAGTAAAACTAAATTATACTAATTACAATGATTTGAATAACCGGGGCTTAGATTAATTTTAATCACCTATAGGTGCCATTTTGTGAACCCCTCGTAATTAATAATAAATAAATAAATATCACACAACTTTTACACAACATCATCTAGTCGCAAACTAAGCGGAGCTTGTACTATGGGTAATAGAATAACTGATACATATACTTTTCTTTTGTAAATATATACTTAGTAGAAACACCCATCAATTAAAATTAAAAAATTAAAAACAATGAAAAACAACTGACATGGGGCTCCTCTATGTCAAGTGTTTTTAGTTCCTGGATTGCCTATAAAACTATTTACAACTTGTTTATATTGTAGAATTAAAAACCGGGGTGCAGATATCATACAAATGAGATACATATTAACGTACGAAGGGATGTTTTGATATCTAATAAGTAGCAACTAAAAATCTCACCCCTTTTAATAAATCAATTTTTAAATGTCCCGTAAAATTCATTCAATACGTATTATTGTACTTTTTATTGATCATTAGTCGACATTTTCCTTTTTAATTTAAGTTACGA
Source organism: Hypena proboscidalis (assembly GCA_905147285.1). Classification (NCBI taxonomy): domain Eukaryota; kingdom Metazoa; phylum Arthropoda; class Insecta; order Lepidoptera; family Erebidae; genus Hypena; species Hypena proboscidalis. The sequence continues at coordinate 7,953,095 of LR990156.1, forward strand.
TCCCACAGATGTTGTATTAATATATCGTAAAGTATCGATTTGAAAAGATGTATTGAATCTATGGAAGTACTTTTTTTTCTTTCTACGACGAATGAAGTGAACGGTCGTGTAGTGCATCTGATGGTAACTGGTAACTACATCTTCAACAAACGAAAGCCGATTGTAGATATGTCGCTTCATTATTATTTATGTATTTATTTATTAAATGAGATACTCATTGCGCTAACAGATACGCACAATAAGCTAGGTATACAATTTTTTTTTTATACTACTCCCACAGCAAACGAACGTGTAGTCCACCTGATGGTAAGTGGAGTACAGCCCAAGGACATCAACAATCCACAAAAGTAGATTACAGATGCGTAGCTGCAGCTGAGGACTACGGTGTTATGCCTCATGTGCCAGTAATTTCAGGGCCTGATCTCACCACCAAACCGGAACACAGTAATGGAAGCACTACTATTTGGCGGCAGGTTAAAGGTGAGACGGTGGTGCTGCGGCCCTCGAGCTCATTCACAAGAGCTCTACCACCAGTGACTATATAAAAAACTATAGACTAATGATAATTAAATTACATAATATTAAAAAAAATAAAGACATATTTTTAAAATTTTTGCAAACTTTATGTAAAAAATATCAACATCTGGATGCTGAGCAATCAGTGTGTTATCTAAAACACTAAAATGCATGTTTGTTTTAATAATTAATTGAGTAACATACAAACATTTTTTTTAAAGTTTACCAATATTACTTTAATTACATGTAATTTCAGAGCCTAATCTCACTACCAAACCGGAACGCAGAAATGCAAACACTACACAATGCAAAGGAGAGCCGGTGCTTCCACCCTCGAGATAAGATATATTTATTTGCAAAAAATGTGGTAAATAGGGTGAATTGCACAAGCATAAAAAATACACGGCAAACGTGAGAATGGTAGTGCTATGTGCTGATTTTTTATTTAATATATTTTTTCTCAAAAAAGTAGGTACTTCTCGACCTTGGCAAAAAAAATCATTGATTTCTACCCAATAATATACCAAAAAAAAAAATTACAAAGTGTCATTTTATCATCACGGTGGCCTGTCCCGAACCCAATTCTGCTTATAAAATACCTTCCTCGCAAATGTATTCATAATATGGATTTAAATCGGTTGTTTTATCATTAAATCATAATATATTCGATCAAATAAAACCATTTTTGTATGTTTATCTTCTTTCTCGTGGATTTGACAGGCAATCAACTTTTGTCCGGAAAAAAGTTATCATTTCAGAGGACAGTAAGTTTTAGTAGAATAACCACGTCAACATTGCGTTGTTATGCCCTTTTCACCTTTCCTCACTTCGGATCAGGCCAGCTCAAGCTCTAGGCGCGATCGCACAAGTCCCAACGTCTTGGGGTTTCCCGCCACAAAAGTAAGTTTATCATTTCAGTGATATGGGGACAAAAGTAGGACCATTTCGGTGGCTGTTATAATTCAAGCTAGATTCCTTTAATTTGTTTCAAAACTGTGTATTTAATTTCGCCGTAAGTACTGATTTGCTTGAGTAGTGTTCATATTGTTTATAAAATTGTATCACACAGTAAGAAACGGTGCACAGTTGTTCATTTCAGTGGTTTTTTTTTTTATCATTTCGGTAGACACTTTTCATTTCAGTGGACTCTAAAAAATTCATCCTTAAATATTTATGTAAGTTTTGATGATATTTGATGTCCACTCACACACAATGTTATAAAATAGGCTAAAGTTTCATTTCTCACTTAAAATATATAGACAGCATTGAAATTAAAAAAGTCCACCTTAATGACAAAAAAAAATCGCTTGTTGAAATTGACCCAAATACATAACAGATGGTATACAATAATAAGCACAAGACACATTCTGCCATATGATAATAGCATGCAAATATTAATTGTATTGAAAATAGCATAATAGCATGCAAATTGTACTGAAAACATTAAATTGAAAGCCGTATCATACAATTTATATCAATTAACACAAGGTAAGGCAAGGCAACAAACTTAAAGTAGCATGAAGACAAAACAATAAAACAAAACGAATAGTTAATTACAGAATGTAAACCTACACCAATGCATTTCTGAAATGGTAAGACTGACTGGCTGATTGCTTTAAAAAATCATTAACAGTGTAAAAACTTTTTCTAGTGTTCTCGTCCACAAGACCTAACCACCACACCTATAAATAAAAACAAACATAGCATTATCCTAACAACATAAAATACAATTAAAAGGTCTAAAAACTGACCAAAGCACCAAAATTCAATGTACCTAACGTAACTTTTCTAAATTCCAACATGGCGCTGACAGCTGCTACGGGCAGGATTTCTCTTGATTGACTTTGCGTTGTTGCGGGTTTTACAAAAGCCGGACAACGGTTTATTATCGGGTATTTTTATAATTTTAAATATAAAAAAGGAATAATTATTTTGAAATGGCTAGATTTTATATTAGTTTAAAAATTATAACATTTTTCAAAACTTAGACAACGGGTCTAAATCGCGTATTATAAAGGTAAATAAATACCTATTCTCAACGTTTCGCTTTTACCTTTATAATAATAACGCGTTTTAGACCCGTTGTCTAACTTTTGAAAAATGTTCTCAAATCGCGAAAGTTTAAAAATATAAATTAATAACATCTTTTTAGTCTGCCATAAAATCATCGTGCTTGAAATACTCTGTAATAATCATTGAGCTATTGTAATAATATGCATAGAAACTGTGATTTTAATAAATATTGTTATTTCGCATCCAACCTGTATGATGAAAGAGATAACAAAACATTACGCTTATATTATCCAGAAGGATGTTACGAAGGTGTATAACACTCACTCTTCACCTGCAATGCTTAGAAGCCATGTGATGGGCCTATCGCCATTCACCGGACACAATTCCAACTCCATGCTGCTTGCAAATTTCCTGACAGAAGAAAATCGCAAATAGCACTTGCTCAACCCGAGAATCGAACTCGAGACGCGTGGTGAGATAGCACATACACTAAACCAACGAAACAGTCATATATATTATGTTAATTTTATTACATGTTGCCATTTCGCTAAATACTTAGAAAAAAAAAATATCACATTCAAAAAAAGCTCTATGGATATACCTAATTTAAATAACACAGCCATATTTAGCCATAAACAAAACATACTTTTTAATCTACAATTCTTGTACATCTATACAAACATATTTTAACAAAACAAATCTAAAAGTTTATGTACCGGATAATATGCAATCAAGGAGCAATACCGGTTTTTTAAATCATTTGTAAACATTAGTCGAAATGTCAAGTGTAGCGGAAAATATACAGTTGTGTTATTTATGGTTGAAATATGAATGATTAAAATGTAACGAGATTTCCAGGTTGGTTCCGTAGAGAAAGAATTTTATTCTCGGTTGTTTTTATTTTTGTCGCTAATAAAATGGTTAGGTAATTGAGAAGCTTATTTAATAATTCATTGTATAGTAAATATGTAGGTTAACCAATATTTTTCTAAAGTTTGTGGTCGCGCAGTCGTGCGTAATCCTAATTCTAACTATCAAAGTTTTTTTTTTATACTATAAATCCAGAAGTAACTCTTTATGTCTGCCTGTAAGGTTTATCGCCTAAACAGCTGGACCGATATGGATAAAATTTGGTATGAATGTAATTTTGTTGTCTTGGAGAGTACGTTAACCCGTTGATTTTGTCATAAAAAGTTTATATAACTCCTCTATACTGTACTACTCCTATCTTCCAATTTCACCCTACTCTTCTTCTAAGTCTAGACGCCATAGGGGCCGTTCAAGTATTACGTAAGCACTATGGGGGGTGGGGGGTCTTTGTTTTGCTTATTTTGGATGACATGGGGGGTAGGGGAGTCTAGATGATGATTACGTCATCGGTAGTTATTTACTTTTTTACACGAATGGCAACCCTCACATTGTCTATGCTTGAAAACGAAACGCATTTTTGGGGATTCCCGCACACATACGTTTAAAATACATTTTTATCTGAAAAATGTTTACGTAAGCATGGGGGGAGGGGGTAAAAGCTTTGCTTACTTTTGCTGACAAGGGGGATGGGGGGGTAAATAATTGTAATAAATCTGCTTACATAATATTTGAACGGCCCCATACCTACATATCTGGTCAGACAAACCTCGGTTCATTTAGAAGAACGCAAACAAATTACTCGGCGTTTTTTAAGTGAGTTAGGAAAATGAGCTGTTTCTGTCAATCGTTTAGGATTCACGCTTTACGTACGTCTCGCTCTCGCGGACTGACTCCGATTCGCCTAGAAAGTTGGCGTCAACTACCTATAACAATTTACAAAGCCCTCTTTCGGCAGTTTTATTTCGCCTCTGTGACTTTTTTTATTTTATTTAGAAATCTAATCAGTCTATTCCGCGATGTTCTTACCCATGTTTTTGACAGACTTTCGATCAACAATTAGTTCCTTCGTTTCAGAACTCCCCTTATGGATTCCTAAACACATTCATTAATAACCAATAAATAAGCGACAAACATCAATAAATTACCTGACAATGAAATTCGCGCCTTTTTTAATGTCAAATTAGGTCGGCCATTTTAGAATGCTGTCATTGTTCTTTTCGAATGCGTTCACGCGTGCTCTTTACTTTTTACTTTTTAAAAGGGGAGCGTTCTTTTTAACTTTTTTTTAGTTTGCATGCGTGTGGCCTTTTTGCAGTTAAATGTAACTTTTTTTGTAATCTTTTAAAGAATGTTGTAAGCTATAATGTTGTTACTTTTTGCACGTGTTTTCGTGAGAATTTTATGTTTATGGGTGGTTTAGATTTGGTGTTAAGACTGGTGACAACTCTTTAACTTAATCTGAGTTATTTTTTTTTAAGATTAAAATAGGGACAAGGTATTTATGGTTCTGTTTTTTATATACGAAGTATTGGTTGTTGTTCACCTGATGGTAAGTGGTTACTACAGCCCATAGACATCAACAATCCACAAAAGCAGATTCACATTTCAATTTGGTCCAAATCTGACAATGGCACCCATGAGCAAAACATATAAGTCTAAAATTATTGTAATTGAATTCGGTTTTTTTCTTTGAAAATTATAACAAACTTTCACATTTATAATATTATTAGGAAATACCGCATCCACGCATAGTAACTCCATCGGTGCACAGACGTGTGTATATACAGCGTGTTAACAAGCCGCCGACGAGCACAGGGCCGCACTGTGATGTATGATGCCCTGATAGATAGTGCGCGTAGTTAAATGTCCAAAATTGATGACTGATAGCTACGGTGGGATCTATGTTTCTCTGGCTAACCGCATACACGCAATATGTTGACAATATTATCACGATTGACTAGTAAGTGTTTTTGATTACATATTGACGACCGGCTGGCGGAGTGGGTAGTGTACCTGCCTGCGACGCCGAGGTCGTGGGTTCGATTCCCACTTGAGACAAATCTTTGTATGCATGAACATGGGGGTTTGTCTTAGTCTGGGTGTTTCTATGTATATTATGTATGTATTTACAAAAAAAAAAAAGTATATATATATGTATTAGTATCAGTTATTCTAGTACCCATAGTACAAGCTCTGCTTAGTTTGGGACTAGATGGCGTAGTGTGTGAGTTGTGAAATATTTATTATATTTATTTATTTATTCTATCCGTTATAAATAATATTTGGAAGGGCAGGTATTGCATCGTTATGCTCGGTTCTTCTTCCACACTGATGTAATATTACAATAATGTTACATTACAAGCGAAAGCTTGTGGTCTAGGAGTCCGTGTGGATTTTGTTGTTTTAAGTAATAGCTGCTTCCACGCTTTAGCCGCGTTAAACTTAACTGCTCCGCTCTCCTGGAATTTAGCGTTAAGTTAAAATCTTAGGTACCTTTAGAAATTAAACTATGAAAATCAAAAATAATTAATCAAAACTGACCAGTGTTGCCCGAGATGAGTTGATTGATGATGATGATGTTGTTGATCTAATAAAAATCTAACTTTCGTCTGCATGTTAAGTACATACATAGGTAAAAATGACCTATTTTAGGCAGTTGTCCCACCAACGACGAGAAAACGACTAACTATCGGCTATTTTCTCGCTCAAGAAACGTACAATAGATATACTTTCCGTGTGAACAAAAGAGATGCATATACAAACAGTTGATCGCTGACTGTTCACACTGCCGGCGAGCACTCGCTTCACTAGTTTGTCGCTGAGCGACAAGAGCTATGAGGGATAACACTCGCTCGGCGATACTCGCCAAGCGATTAGAACTCACGCCGAGAGAGCAACAAGAGAGAGTGGTCATTTCTCTACAGTGCGTATCTGTATCCGCCTCACTCGCACACTCGCTTATAGCCAAGGTACACAAATATCGGAACTACGCACTCGCTCCCCGTGTCTCGCTAACTCGTTTCTAGTTCTAGCTCTACTCGTTACTCGTTAATCGTTGCCGCTGAGACAAGTGCCTTATGCGAATTGTAGATCCTAAAAATTTATCATAATCCATTCAGCCGTTTTGAAAATTAGCCGATACAAACAGATAAAGAATTTTAAACTGGCTTTAAGGCGTTAATATCGTGCAAATCACTATAGCCGCTTAAGAAAACATTGTTATTTTGACATTAAAAACAGACACAACATAACATTACGCCTAAAACCGGGATAGGTGTGGCAGAGGTGTACAGCACCCTCACATCACCTGCACGTTTAAGTCCCATGGGATAGGGGATGAGCTAATCATCATCATAAAACGGAGATATAAATTTTAATTAATTGTAATTGATGATGATGATGTATTGATGAAAATCTACATCCCCAAATCCGTCCCTGATACCACTTAAATTCATGTTGTATTATGTTTCGGGAGCAATTTGTACACATTCGATATTATTTGGATACAGCCTCAAAGATTCAAACCTTTATAAATACTCGAATATGGCATTTACCATCGGTATTTAAGATTTTTATATAATATAACATCACGCCTATATTACCCAGAAGGGTTTGGTAAAGGTGTATGACACCCACACTTCACCTGTTATGTTTAGGTGTGGTGGTGAAATGGTTATTTTTTTTTATACCACGCCCATAGCGAACGAACGTGTAGTCCACCTGATGGTAAGTGGAGTACAGCCCGGACATCAACAATCCACAAAAGCATATTATAGATGCGTCGCTGCAGCTGAGGACTACGGTGTTATGCCTCATGTGCCAGTAATTTCAGGGCCTGATCTCACCACCAAACTGGAACACAGTAATGGAAGCACTACTATTTGGCGGCAGGTTAAAGGTGAGACGGTGGTGTCTATTTAGTCGACCGCGGTTTCGCCTGTATGTCTAGGCATTATCAAGAGAGTGCGATACGTCGCGCCTGAGTCGCTGCCCGCAGTGCAAGACTGGCTGCAACTCAGGCGCGACGTATCGCACTCTCTTGATAATGCCTAGACATATAGGCGAAACCGCGGTCGACTAAATAGACCAACATTACGTGAGTAACACCCGTATTTTCATAATTTTAATAATGTTACAAACTCACGTCAGTTTTAATAAAAAAATATCATTCGATATATTAATTTGTAGCTACGCCCGCGCTTTGACCCGCGTTAAACCTTACTGCACAGCTTCCGTGACGTTTAGCGTAATTTTAAATATCAAAAAACTTTTATTGATAGTAAGACTATCAAACACAAAAACAGTTATTAGAATCTGATAAGTAGTTCTTGAGATTAGCGCTAACAAACAAACGAATTAACTTTCTGTCGCGGTTAGTTGTAGTTGGTGCTTATTTATGTAATTTAGTTGTTTCTCCTAAAATATATTTTGTTTATTTGTGACACAAAAAATTATAATATATATTTTTTTTCTGTTGTCACACTTCTTAGTCACTGGGCGCATCAGAATGATCAGCGCTGGTGCTTTTAGCGCTGCAGTATTGTGCTGAGATGTGTACAATTTCCGACATTTTTTATAATATTTTTTTTTTAGTTTTAGACGCTTTGCATTTATGCCAGAATAAATGTTTTTTTTCTCTTTCTTTCTTTCTTTCGTTGTATAAGCTTTCCGTGCAATGCAAGACCAGCATTTACTGGCAATGTATAGGTTGATCTGTAGCCGGTACTTCATGATATGCCCAGGAGCGCTGTCAAAGCCAATATTCCAACCACCAACGATATAATTCATGGACGAGGCAAGCTTCAACAATAAATATTATTGTTGACCGCGTGAAATGCGTATATATAACATAATTTTTTAAGTTTATTTTCTCTTTATAACCTATCTTTAGCCATAATGTTGTTTTAGTTGCTATAAAACTTACACATAGAATTATTGTCAAAAACAAACAAATTAATGTATGAATTATTTGAAAAGATGGTGCACATGAGTTTCTCACCAGCTCTTCTCATGATGCAATACCCATCGGAGCTGGTACCTACTTGGTTTGATTTTAATTCAAATCTCTAAGTTGAATTAAAGTCAATCTAAGCTCCGGTGTCAAATCATTTTATTACATTAAGTATTATAATTTAGTTAGCTAAGTTTTATTTTAATTTTATATTTTTTGTATTTTGATGTTTGTTTTGACGTGTTCAAGCGCCCCTTGGGGCCCATGGCAATAAATGATTTTATTTGATTTAACATAATGCCTATATTAGCCAGAAGGGTACGACAAAGGTGTACAACACCTACACACCACCTGTTTTTGTAAATATTAGCTATAAGAATTATTTAGATTTTTATTTTTTATACACCAACTGCCGTAGGTATATATTGCCTGCAACACAAACTATCTTTTTATCCATCCAAAGGTTGCCTGATATTGCTTTTTAGCGATAAGGACGCCCATTGTGCATTTGAAAATAATTTTAAGTTGTATTTATTGTCAAACTGTATATTTTTGGTGTAGATAAAGAATACTCTACTCTACTCGGAGCGGAACAGGGATATTTGAGCCTAATTTATATTACGAAAATAAGTAGTAGCGTAAAATTAATGCATGCATTGTTAAGGTTGATATTTACACGTGAAATTATTGATAAAGTTTATATTGCAATAATTTTATTCAAATTACACCGTGTAGTGTACCTTCTGTACGAATCAAATCAGAACAGATTTATCTTTTTTTTAGGAGCGTTCACCAGAATTTGAACGAAATTTTCAAATTCAAGGTCAGTCAAATCATTAATTTCATAAACTCCAAGGGGCGCTTGAACACGTCAACAAACATTATAATTACAGAGTAATTAAAAATAATCTCAGGAATTACATAAATTACAATTTTACTAATTAAAATAATATGATTTGAATTACCGAAGCTTAGATCGATCAAACATTTCAAATTTCGTTCGCAAATTGAATGGAACACATTCAAAATGGCTGAGAAAACTTTTTTAATTTAACTTAACTGTTCTATGCGAATCCATAGTAAATGCTTAATGCAGGTGAAACCGCGGGATCAACTAGTAATTAATAGATAGCCCGCCAGTCCATCGCTAACAGACTAACAGTCCAAATGCCCTGGAGCGCTGTCAATCCAACAAATTACTGGACGAGCCCAGCTTCAACATAATTATTATTTATTTTAATTAACTCCCGCCGTAGACAGAGAATAGTATAGACGACTGATAGCTTCGATCTCCCTCACACAAGACAAAGATAAACTTACGCCAATTTTGTGTAAAAAAACAAGACAGGTGATAAGATTTTTTGTTTCGCCATGCGTGTCGGGTTTTTGAGCAAACCTTGAGGTTTGCTCAAAACTTTATCAATCTAACTTGACATATTTGACAACGCTGGCAAAATAATTTGGTATTTTTAAATTTTAGTTAGTTTAGCTATAAAAGTTACGTGAAACCTGAAAAATATTAGCAATTTTTTAACAATAGTGTCTTTATTAAGCATTATTGTAGGAAATATGGTGCGGTGTAGTGTTTTAGGATGTAAAAGTGATAGTAGAAGAAAACTGCCTTAATTATCGTTCCACTCGTAAGTATAACACATTTTGGCCTTTGAATCATATGCCAGGTTGTATTTTCAATGATTTTATCTTGTGTGAACTATGTTTGTTTATAATTTGATCGACAAAATCATCTAAAATATGAAATTTTAGTATTCATAACCTACTATAAAATATTGTAAGATGTTGTCAAGACTTCCATATTTTTTTCCCCAAAATTGTGGGTAAAATTTTATGTTGCATTTCTTATGATAAATATATCATGTAGTATTTTAGTCAGTTTCAATATCTTAATTGCATAACAGTTTCCCGGAAAATATTGATTTAAATCCGAAGTGGATTGAAGCTACAGGACGAACAAATTGGGCTCCGAGTAAATTCGCTTAAGTTTGTAGCAGACATTTTGGACGACATGAATTATTAAAAAAAGAGAGTAACTCTATTGTTAATGAATGCTGTGCCACACAGGTAAATTAATATTTAACCTGTAGGATACATTATATACAGCGTGTATATATAATATTAATTATTATTTGAGTATTTTCAGTTGAGTATTATAGGGGGCTATTTATTTATATATATTACAATATTTGGGTATAGTCAAGTTGAGATACTTTGAATTGATGCCCAACACTGAAAGGAAATCTACGTTTTTTACGGTCCTAAGGATTTTACGTGCAATATAGACTTGAATATTTGATTTCGTTTTAATAAAACTAGCTATGGTCCGTGACTTTTGCTCTGTGGGATTCGTTGATCCTCATGTTTTTACCTGTGGCAGCCGTAACTGCCCGTCCCCGTGCGTGAGTTAGAAAGTATGTTAAACGCCATCTATTTAAACTTTTGCGTAAAGTTACTATTAAAAATTTTACAGTTTCAGGCAAAAGAAGCAGTGGATGAGCTAGCATAGTAATGCCGTCAACGAGTAGCCAAGAGTATGTGTCTACTAAACTCAATACTATGATGCCAGCAGTGACTGTTCAAAAACACGCAGCTGAAACGCCAGATGTGAAACTTCCAACATTGGTTGATCGACTTAAATTCAGTCATTACCTTTGCAGTATTAACATAACAGTACATCACGCAATATGTTTAATAAACCAAACAATTGTTCTTTATATCTGTTTTATTTTCATAAAATAAATACATTTTTCATTTTGGAATTAGTAAATAATATATCTTAATATTTTGGCAAATTTATCCCAAAACTAGGGTAATTTAATTTGCACTGTCGCCACACTGTGCCGAGATTCTCTGTCTCGCTGTTGACCACGCCATTCCCTTATCCAGTACTATCCTTCATCCAAGACTCCCGCGCTGTTTTGACAGTTTACTGTGACTGACAGATAAACATTCAGTTCAGAAATTTAGTTTATTAGTAGAGTTTTTGTGGAGACGCTCAAAGGTGAAAGCAAACCCGTCTCTACCAAGATTCTGCTGCTAATAATTTTCAAAAAAAAAAAACCGACGTCAATAACAAAATATGCTCCAAAAAGTTAGAAATACTTAATTTTAAGAGTCTCACCTGGTCTGTGTATAACTTGAAAGAATACAGTAAACGGACTTAAGGTGCCTAAATTTAAAGAATTATTCTCGTACTCCCAACCGTTGAAGAGTTGTACCTTGCAGCATCTGCTCAGTTGGGGTTGCCCTCGATTTCTTTAGGATCTTATCATTAGATCGTGACCTAATGAAAATGGGACCACATGAGAAGTATACTCTTTCAGACCAAAAAAGAATTGCACAAAACGGTTAAGGCGTCTTCGAGTAGTCGCAGAAAGAAAAATACAAGCGAATTGAACAACATCTCATTTTTTTTAAGTTCCGGTTTGGCGGTAAAATCAGGGCCTGAAATTTGAGGCGAGATGTTGAATATTACCTAAGTATTTCTTACTTTTAAGTGCATTTTTTATAATTGAAGTAATTTTTTTGTTAAATATAACTTGTGACACAAAAATCAAACGACAAAAACACTTTGGTAAGCGCATTTATTAAAAAAAAGAACATACAAAATGATTAACATAAATACCGAACACAGAAAAATACATTGAGAAAATATCAACTGTAGGGCAACTAAAAGTTGCTATCAAGTTGCGGACAACGCAATTTTTCACATGATTTATGTAGCAAATAAACATACTACAAAAAGAACATAAACAAATATTCACATACGGTAAAGGGCTCAGAGTATTAGGCCAACCGGAGCCGTCATTGTCACGCGTCTCCCGCTGCCAAATGTGGAAAAGCGTGTATGTTTCTGTTTTCGGCCATCATTATAATAATAAAAATATACAAATATTGTGATGTACATAGTTACACTCAGGCATTGATAACTCTATTGTAAGGTCGTTAAATCACAAAAATTATGTCTAGGCAAAATCAATCATCTAGGCGGTAGCGGAGTAGGAGGGCTCGAGCATGGCCAATCCCGACTCGTGACATTTCATTTGTGGCAACTTCACTACCGCCAACATCTAGTTTGATTTTATCTATTATATTATTACTCATATTATTAAAGTACGAACAAAATAACAGCTTAATTTAAAATAAAAATAAAAATAAATAAATATATTATAATATTATTAAAACCGACGTGAGGTGAAGACATTATTATTGAGAATACGGGTTACTCAAGTTACTTTAGCCGGGATATGCCGACTAGTTTCGAATCTAGTCTAGATAGTCTACGTACTAGATTCGAAACTAGTCGGCATATCCCGGCTAAAGTAACGTGAGTAACCCGTATTCTCAATAAAAATATTATGTTTAAAATATGAATTTTGGTCGAAGTCCAGTGTTGGTGTGCGTATTGCGTATTGGCGTGGGCATGTCTCAAAGATAGAGTACTAGGTATATCATCACTCTGGCCAGGAAGTCATGGGGTTATGCAGTGGCGTAACTATAGGGTGGCAGGGGTGGCAAAATGCCACGGGCCCCAGCCTGAGAAGGCCTCCAGGCCCAAGATGCCACGGCGGCCTCGAAAGTAACTAAACATAATTTATCAAAAGAAAAAAAAAAGGTTTAAAAGCATTCATTTAAAATTCAAAATTGTTGACCGGGAGCAAAAGTATTGGAATATAAGGGCAAGATAACGCAGCAGGGTAACATCGTAAATCGTGAAAGACTAATTTTTCTTCCTAAAAATCTGGCATTCTAAGGTGAAAAAATGTTGCATTCCAGTACTGAAATACTAATAAGCGGCTTCAACGTAACGATTTTTACTAGGGCCCCATTCAATATTTTCGGGTTCCCGATGGCATAGTTACGTCACTGGGGTTATGACAATGTATAATATATTATTTTTAAGTCATACCCCACACTTGACTCTGGCAGTATAGCTACTACAAGGAAGCTCAGTTGCCATAAACAAAAATGAAGAAGAAGTATAATAATATATTATTTTGAGCAGTTATTTTGAACGTACTTTTACAAGACATTTCACAACCGAATCACTATTAATTTCACAGCCCACTAGTGACTGCGTCACTAAATTATAAACAACTGGTCAGAAAATAAATGTGGACTTGATATTTCAGAGTAAAAAAAAATACAGAAGAATACGAAAATTTATATAATTACAAATCACACTAATATAAATTCTATGCATAATTATTTAAAATGCTGTTTTTCTAATAAAAAAAATTGATTAACGCGCATAGTGAAGAGCAAACAAAATTTTGCAAACACCTTCATTAACGAACGATCGTGTATAATATGTATAGAGAGAAACATATATCAGAATATATAATTTTGGTCTATAGAATACCCAATAGACGAGTGTTTTTTTGTATATTACTATTCAATCAGCAACAATATAGACAAGTCACTATTTTGTCGATATATTTCTTAGTGAATATCAAGTCCATCAAATATTTTCTCGAAAGCAAGACCTTTGTAGACAACATTTTAAATTTTTCTAAGTTTTCATAAACTTAGTGTTTACTTAAAATTATTTCGAAACAAAACTGTAACATTATTAAAACCGACGTGAGGTGAAGACATCATTATTAAGAATACGGGTTACTCACGTTATTTTAGCCGGGATATGCCGACTAGTTTCGACTCTAGTACGTAGATTTATCAACTAGTCGGTATTCTCAATAATAAAATCAAAACTGATATACGTTATTTCATTTAATTTAAAACATTTTCAGTAAAAGATCATAAATCAATTTGTTTCACTGTCAAGATTCTTATAAAAAAACGTCTTGGTGTTCCCAGACCGCCTGTAGTAGAACGATTCTGAGAATAACGATACAAACTGCTACCCAGAATGAGGAGCATTCGCCTATAATGAAACATTTTTCGAATTGTAGCATTACAGATGTAGAGGAATGGTGTGTGATGTTCCTCCACCACTAATGGAGGATGATCCTCCGACCAGGCTCAGTTGTATTGCTTGGTGGACAGCTGTCCAACGGTAGCATCTTGGAAGTTGTATTTATGTACTCTCTGTGAACACTTTGTTATCGCGATTCAGCGCTGTTTGACACTTATGTTGAGTTTGCCACTTCTTGACGTTGTCAATGTCATCCGTTGTGTTATTATGTGCAAATACCGGCACAGCAGGTTGGGCACTGTAATGCTCAATTCTCCTCCCACACTGTTGTAATATTCGAATCTGTAATGTTACATTACAAGCGAATGCTGTCTGGAAGCACCTTTAGAAACATTGTAACTGTGATCGCATTTTTAATGATTTAAGATTAAATTCTATACAATCTATTCAATCTCATCTCTATATTTATTTAATTAATAATCAACTTCAGCCTACCAAAAAGGTAAGGGTCTTTTCGTACTTATCGCTGCGGTATCTGATTTAATAATGATGAATTAAATGATAACTTGATCTCATCTAACTCTCAATTTTTATCAAACTTTTAATAAAAGTACGTGATTATAAAAATACGTTCTTAGACACGAAAATTTGTGCGGCATTTTTAGAAACTAGCACCAGGCGTATAAAAGGCTAGTTACGACAATTAATAAAAGTGCTAAAAACAGAAATATACAGCCCGCGACATAAACGAACTATAAAACCAGAAACCGCGTGGATAAGTATGACAAGACCTTTTTTCTAGGCATGCTCTTTCATTATTTACATTCAGGAACATCGATGAGAGAGCAAAGTTTCATCATTACTTCATAAGCTATATCACAAAAAATATGAGCCATGTCAAAGTTGCGACACTGTTGGGCAACTATTTTATCTATTTTCTATCATATTGTACTGTAAAGCTGGATAGTTTGTTAGTTTGAGCTACTATGCGTGCGCTTCGTTTTGGCAATATTTATCCAAGTCACTTCTCTATAACTCGTCCCTTCTGACTGTTGGAATCGTGTCAATATTAACATGTTAAGAGCTAACAAGGTAAGGTCCATTGAGAAACAGGACGTAAAAAAATCCATTTAGAAGCAAACCATAAGTAATTTACATACATGGTATACAACACCCACATAACACCTGTTATGATTAGGTCCCATGGGATAGGGGATGAGCCTATCGCCATCCACCGCGCACAATTCCAACTCCGTGCTGCTATTGTGAATTTCCTGACAGAAAGTTCAAATAACACTTCGACCCGAAATCGAACCCGAGACGTCGCGGTAAGACGCTAACCACTAGACTATCGAGGCAGTAAGTAATTTAGTTTAATTTAAAATATATTAGAAACTAAATACCATTTAATTAATTGGATATGTCGGTATTGTATACTATAGCCCCCGCAACCAAGTCGCGTGTGAATCGTGACCAATTTTCAATCCTATTGGCGGCGATTATTATGAAATAAATTGACTAATCAAGGCACTTTTACTGTTAGCTTTCTAACTATTAGAAAAAATACTATACACAAATATTGAACTACCATCGGGTATCAACTAACACCTATCCGCCAACTATTGAACCATAGAGACTATTGGAGAGGGCTATCGCGTTTGAATTCGCCACCAGGGGTGCTAGTGTAGCGTAGGGTCTTCTTAATGACAAATATCACTATTTTCCTGTTGTCTATGTGGTCACTGAGCAGATGTTAATAGAGGCACAATTTTTAAGCGCGATCTTAAGACAAACTTTTTGCGAGCAACAGATAACACAGTGGCGGATTTACAATTTTTAAGGTATAGGCTGGGCAGTTTTTGCCGCCCTTGCCTCTACAATAGTCAAGTCCTAGATTATTTTTACGCTCTATGCTATACCGAATGTAAAGTGACAAAATTTGTTGCAGAGTTCTATCTGTAAAACATCAGAAAACCGTAATGAAATCTTTTTCATTTCTATGAGCAAATTATATACAGTAAAAAAAAATATCGAATCCCAAATCTGCCGCCCTAGGCTCCAGCCTACTCAGCCTGCTGGTAAATCCGCCACTGTGAGAGCAAGAGAGTCGAGTGTACTGTCCTCACTTGAAATTGTAACCAAAAATCCGTATTCCTTAATATTATTGTTCAAAAATTGTTGTCTTCAAAACGCCTTATAAAACTATGCCTCTGTATTATGTATAAACTTAATGGTTGGGGTAAATCAAAAGCAATAACAAACTTTGACATGACCTCACTCTACAGTGGCGCCACCTGGAGAGACAAAAAGAGAGCAAACTCAACTAATAAACTATCGGGCAACTACAAAGTGGCGCTAAATTAACCATACAGTTATATTTTTGAATACCTTTATTACAAAAAAAAAATTATTCTTTATTTGGACCTTTACATTTTTATAGTTAAGTTGAAAAGATAATCAGTCAAGTGGCAGCTGCCAGAGTTGATGACCAAACGGACTGATTTATGGCATTTTCCATCAGTTTTCGGCGATATGCTCTCGCATTCCTCACGGCTATTCTCTTTGAGGGCTTCAAGAGTGAGGCTTGTTGACACAGACTCCTTCAAGAAACCCAACAGAAAGTCCCAACGGTTAAATCAAGCATTTTAGCGAGGACTGCCAACCACCGCAACGAGAAATGAGGCAACCCAAAATGCAGTTGAAGTTTTAAGTTAATTATGCCACATTCTTGAAGAGTATATTCTTATTGGCATATATTTTGTAACTGGAAGAAGAAGAACTGATTTACTTTTCCCTTATCTATGAGAAAACAATATTGAAAAGAGTCGGCCTAGAGTTTCTTGTCAGTTCTTTTTAAGAAGACCCTGTCTACGGAACTGGCACATAAATTCACTTTCACATTTAAGATATTGTGATAGTTGATGAAAGTGAGTTTAAGCTTCGCGAATTTGGAGTAGAATTATTTTTGGAATAAAGATATTTTCATTTCATTTCACTAATATTTGTAAAGATGAAAAAAAAAAGCAGAAACAATATTTCTAAATTTTCTTTCAACTATCAACCAAGAATTATAACTATAGTGAACAATCAGCCGCAAAAACTTGGCTAACCATAGAGCTTGTATCAACCAAATATTGGCTATCCATTGGCAAACTATTGACCAAATACATACAAATGTATATAACAGTATCAAGCACTTTGACATGTCTCATGTACATGAAATTCTTAAAAAAATATAACTATACTAACTTGATTGACTTTTATCTATCAGTTGCAAGCGACGATTAAGCTTGCCGATGGAATTGGCCCTAATTACACCATATTTGTTAAAAAATACATACATGACACCTATGCTAACTGGTGGCAGAGGTATATAGCACCCACATTTCACTTGTTATGTTTAGGTGACAGGGGATGAGCCTGTCCCCAGCCACCAGGCACAATTCAATACCGCGCTTCAATTGAAAATTTCCTGACGGAAAAAGCCCAAATAACACTAAAAACAATACCATTTAATATTGAGAATATTCACTGACATAGTAAATATGTCATTACGCCATCTAGTGACTTCATATAACATTATATTTTGTAGTTTCCTCTACCAATTAGTGCCGCCATCTAGTGGTTGAGTTTTAAGTTAACCCCAATAATTTCGGAATTTTATTTTCTGATATATTTCACGCGTAATTATTTACATAAAAAATAACCGCTTGTTCCGTGTACATAATTTTATACATAATAATAATAATAATAAATATTTCACAACTCACACACAACGCCATCTAGTCCCAAACTAAGCAGAGCTTGTAATATGGGTACTAGAATAACTGATACTAATACATATATATACTTTTCTTTTGTAAATACATACTTATTATACATAGAAACACCCAGACTAAGACAAACCCCCATGTTCATGCACACAAAGATTTGTCTTAAGTGGGAATCGAACCCACGACCTCGGCGTCGCAGGCAGGTACACTACCCACTCCGCCATCCGGTCGTCATAATGTGGGTGCTATACAGCTATAATAATAATAAATCTTTATTTCGGAAAAGTATCCATATTTTATTATTATTCAAATAAATCCTTACATTCAAAGTTTTCTTTTAATGCATATATTATGTTATAAGTTATAACATAATTATGGTTATTAAGCATTCTATTAAATTCTCACCAGCTCTTCTCATGATGCAATACCCATCGGAGCTGGTACTTGAGACTGATTTTAATTCAAGTTTTTAAGTAAAATAAAGTCATCTAAGCTCCAGTGTCAAATCATTTTATTGCAATAAGTATTATAATTCGATTGATTTTTGACGTGTTCAAGCGCCCATTGGGGTCCAAGGAAATAAATTATTTGATTTTTGATTACTAATTTCTGATACAATTTAAATTATCATCTGAGCGACATCTGGTGGCTGAGCTTTCAGTAATCCACTGGAATAATCTCAGTATGTATCTTCTAAGATATTTTTCTAATAAATATGGTAAAATTCAGACCTTATAATCTCAGAAACTAAACTATTTACATTATTAATATTACAAAAAAGCAGAACTATTTCTTAACTAGAGAGGTGTGTTCAGGCCATCTGATGGAAAGTGGTAAATACAATTTTACCATTGCTGTTCACAAATGGATAATAGAAATATGTATTTTTCGTATTGCTAAGGCCAGCTAAGCACCAAAAAAAGTAGTAAAAACGGCATTTAGATTTTTGTTAAAACAGGTAAAATTTAAAAAATCATGTTCACATTTTACAATTTTCGTCACAGAATAAAATATTTGTACTAGTAAAATCATAAACTGACTGGTTTTTTATATTAAACGCCAATATCGGACCTTTTAAGCACTAATGAGTTGTGTAGCATGTGACATCCGTTTTGGTTCACACATTTGTAATGTGCGGAGTATAGAATAATATTACTGAGTGTAACATAACATCTATATTACCATCACGCCTGTATTACCCAGAAGGGTGTGGCAGAGGTGTACAATACCCACATTTCACCTTTTATGTTTAGGTCCCATGGTGAGCAGGGAGTTGGAATTTTGCCATCCACCGGGCACAATTCCAACTCCCTGCTGCTATTGTGCATTTCCTCACGGAAAATTCACAAATAACACTTTGCCCAACCCGGGAATCGAACCCGAGGCTTCGCGACAGAACCGGCGCATACGCTAATCACTAGAAAATTACTGAGCAATTTCAGTATTATTATGATTTCAGACATTTATAAAAATAATAATTAATAAACAGCTAGCATATTAGCCCAGTGCCGTTAATTTTTAAGACCAAAGAAATTAATAGTAGGATGAAACCCATTAGAAAAGGAGGAGAATATTATCAAAATTTAAGGAAAAATAATTTACGGGCGATCTGAGGTCGGGAAGAGGGGGAGGGGGGGGTTTTAAGGGTAAAAAACGGATTTTCTCGATTTCCGGCAAAACTAAAAGTCCTATGGAAAAAAGTTGAATGGCAAAGTTGTTGGTAATAAAAAGATCTAAAACTTTTGTATTTACACTTTTTTCATATAACCTCAAAATTTATGTAAAAAATTCAAAAAACCAAGTTTTTGGTTTTTTATTTTTATCTTTTACAAACAATAATTTTTTTCACGAAATTTGGTGAAAACTTACCTTTTTATGTCCCAAATACGCTGTAATTTATTTGATTAGAAATATTTATGTTTTCACCTTTTTTTTTAATTAATATCGATTTTTTACCCGTATTTTCGATCGAAAAATCACCTGTCAAAATATCAGCTTTTTTCAAAAAGTTGGTATGTATTTTGTTCGTTGAAATGTCTTCTTTCTGATGGTGAAAAAATATATATATGTTACTATAGTAAATCTTCACAGAAAATGCAAAACAAAGATCGAAAAATACTATTAATATATAATTAAAATATACAATTTTGAGTTATTTATTAAAATTTACACTTCAATTACTCGAAAAACGTAAGATTACATGTAACATTGATAAAATATTAATTTTATTAACTTATTTGTTTGTAAATAGCTCAAAATTGTATATAGTGTATATATTAATTATATATTAATAGTTTTTTACGATCTTTGTTTTGCATTTTCTGTGAAGATTAACTATAGTAACATATATATATTTTTTCACCATCAGAAAGAAGACATTTCAACGAACAAAATACATACCAACTTTTTGAAAAAAGCTGATATTTTGACAGGTGATTTTTCGATCGAAAATACGGGTAAAAAATCGATATTAATTAAAAAAAAAGGTGAAAACATAAATATTTCTAATCAAATAAATTACAGCGTATTTGGGACATAAAAAGGTAAGTTTTCACCAAATTTCGTGAAAAAAAATTATTGTTTGTAAAAGATAAAAATAAAAAACCAAAAACTTGGTTTTTTGAATTTTTTACATAAATTTTGAGGTTATATGAAAAAAGTGTAAATACAAAAGTTTGCCATTCAACTTTTTTCCATAGGACTTTTAGTTTTGCCGGAAATCGAGAAAATCCGTTTTTTACCCTTAAAACCCCCCCCCTCCCCCTCTTCCCGACCTCAGATCGCCCGTAAATTATTTTTCCTTAAATTTTTATAATATTCTCCTCCTTTTCTAATGGGTTTCATCCTACTATTATTTTTTTGACTTTTTATCATTTTTTAAGGGATCTACCCTGGGCTATATGTGTTGTGGATGACAATGTGATTCTTTAAAATTATCTGCCAATATCATTACATACATCTTATACAATATTAATGTTGAAATAAGTGAGATAATAAGTTTTTATACAATTTGTAAATGTTATGGTATTCAAGCCTACATAAGTTTAAACCAACTTTCTTTATCAAACAATATATATACATGGTGATAAGTGTTAATTTAAACTTGATGTCAAAATGTTTTTAAAAGGTGAGTCAGCCTGCAAAACAATTTTATCTTGTGAGTGTTTGCAAATAGAAAATAAGACATAAGTAAATCTTATGTACCTATGTAAAATCAAATCAAATGTTGAAAAATAAATATTGTATAAAACACAAAAAGGCAAAGCCATAATCCGGCAGTTTATGATTTCAATAGCATTATTATTATTACAGTTTTAACATCAATACTGTCACATTAGATAAAAAATATAAATTTGTGGAACTTGTTTTTTTTACGAACATACTCAATTTAAGATCTGCCTGAACATAACCTTTCTCACATAAAAAACATAAAACTTACACTATGACTCGGCACTTTCACCACTCTTTTCTTGGCACACAAAATCTTTTTTAACACTCAAATTAATAGTTTCAAAATCTTCTTTCGGCACACTAACACTTTGTTCTTGATCGAAAACTAGTGTACACTCCTGCCCATGCTTAACCTGCATGTGTTTTTCCATACTAGCTTTTTGAACACAACGGAACGTACAATGAGGACATTTGACAGATTTCTGCCTCGGCCGATACGGTTTGATTAGATTTTGATTCTTCACGTCTATTTTTTCACCGTCCTTTTCATTTAAATGTCTTAGTTTATGCTTAGTGAGATTAGTTTTCTGTACACAACGATAACTACACATATCACAGCTGAACGGCTTCTGATCTGTGTGTAAGTACATGTGTTTGACTAAATTCGGTTTTTGAACGGTCCGGTAGTCGCAGAAAGGACAAGCAAATGGTTTATAACCGGTATGTGTTCTTTCGTGGACAACTAGATTGTTCTTTTGTGCGCATCGGTAGTCACAGTACTGACATCTAAACGGTTTCTCTTTCATATGAACTAGTATATGTTTTGCTACATTGTTCTTTTGTCCGGACTTGTAGTCGCAAAAAGTACAAGAGAATGGTTTTTCACCAGAATGGGTTCTTTCATGGATTTTTAGTATAGCTGGTGATTGGCATCTATAAGCGCATTGACTACAGCTGAATTTTCCGACCTTTTCAACTTGATCACTATCGGTACAGCTTTTTGAATGGTGCTTAAGTCCCCGTTTGGAAGGAAACACTTCATTACATTTGTAGCAAACATACTGTCCTTTAATATTCATAGATATATCTTCAGATATTTTATTATGAACACTTGCATCATTTTCGCTCTTTTCCACGAAATTCTGATTATTATATTCCGCGTAGTAAATTTTATTCTGGTCATTTGGTTTCAAATTCTCTTTCGGATCTTCTATTTTGTCTTTCCCGCCATTTTGCACGACGCCATCTTGTCGTAACCTTTTTAATTCCTCTTGGTACGGGCTCGCGTTCTCAAATTGTCTATGAACTACTAGATTTTGCGGGTTTTCTCTTATATTTGGGAAGTTTTGTACGAAGTTTGGTCTTGAGTATAGGTCAATGGAGTTTAGGGCTGGTACATTTATATGGTTGTTGTAGACGTACATTTGCTGGTTTTCTGTGTGAATTGATGGTTGAGACTGTAAGTGCTCTGGAGGCATACCTGGAATTTAGAAAAATAACAATTAGTAAAAAATATATACAACTAACTTCTATTCGCGGCCGACCTGTGTGGCACATATACATAAAAAAAAAGTAGCTTATGGGACAGGACAAACAGAAAAGATGTGAGAATGAGACGCATTGCGGAGTATACGGAAAGGATGTGGCACGGACGAAATGAGGATCATAGTTGTCCTCGTCTTCTCTTATCCTGCATTCTTATTATATTATTATAGTATATTTATATAGTTTAATCCTTTTCTGACAGGCTATCACTGCACCCAAATCCGTTAGCGACTCAACTACTGGACTCTTCTGGCACTGTGAAAAGACTGAAGAGAAAAGATGTCCTTTGAGTGGGAAGAGTGGCACTCGTCGCTCTCCCTCCATTGAATAACCAAGATTTGCAACAAACCAGCCTATAGTTTTGCGACTGATTGCTGATAAGTGATAACTGAAGAGGAAGAAAAAAAAAGTCCTTTTCTATATTGATTAGATGAATTGAATTGAATTGAACTCTTTCCGCGCACCCCTGTCTACCGCGTTTTGTCTGCGTCTCGTCTTTTTTTATGTTTTTAGAAGCGTCGTGCTGGTGACTTATCCCCGTCTTTTCTGTGTTTTATGCCTCGCGGCATGCTTTTATACATTTATATGAAAAATTGGTGAACGGGCGCCATCTCTAAAGCATCCTCGCCCTATGGCTTATGTTTGTGCCGCACCTTTATTAATAACATTATAAGATAATAATATATAATATTATTACGTCTTTAAAACAACAGAATAACACTGTCTACCGATTACAAAATAACTGCACAAAAGAAAACCGACTCCAATTCCAAAAATTTTAAGAAATGCTTGTAATATTCAATGTTTGTTATTTTTGTCATTGTATTTAGTTTAGCTGCATGCACATATTTTTGCCAGGGATGTTATTGAGCTCCGTAACCGTAGCTTTGCTATGCCTTTTGTATTTTATATAATATTAAAGTTTTAAAATTAAGAATCCTGCAGGACTCGAACCTGCACCCCTGGGTATACGCCCCAAGTGCTTTTATATTCCTTAAAAATCTAACATCCGTAACAGAAATTATCCGAAACTAACGGATAATCCGAAATAAATTAATATCCGCATCCGAATCCGGTATAATAATAAATCTTATATCCGTAACCAATCCGTATCCAAAATTTCATATCCACAACATTCCTTATTTTTGCGTTATGATCCAGATCTAAACATTGTATTTTATTATGTATTGTTTTTCATTGATTGTAATGTGTTACATTCAATAAATAAATAAATGTCTTTCAAAAAAATACAATCGAATTGAGAACCGCCTGATTTTTCTGAAGTCGGTCTTCTTCTTCGTCGTGTCGATGGCTGAGTCAATTTTTATTGGTCCAATATGTGGCCGCTGTTATGGCTCTCGTCGGCTTTCATGAGCGCCTCTCTTGTGCAGGTGGTAGGGCATTTTGGACAGTCATTAAGGTGGTCAAGGTTTTGACTTGCCATCGTGGTGAAAGGATTAGCCAATTCGCTTCTAAGAACTCGCGAATTGCCCAGGGTGCGCCAGACGTAGGGAATTGTTGTGTACGTCACACGTGGATGCTCCTTTCATGCACCCTGAAGACGGTAAAACACTAAATGACAATTGAATAGCTAAGATAGTCAAATTCTCATTTAAGGAAATATACAAGAATATTCAATGTATTACTGATACGAATAGGAAATTAACCTATAAGCCGCCTGTAGCAACAGAGATACGGCGCAACAGATATAAGTGTTATCAGCTTCGTAGTATGGATGATAACTTGGAGAAAACCGGTCAGCAACCTACAGACCCAATATTGATTGGAATATCCTTGAATTGTTGAACATCACGCCTATATCAAAGCAGCGATAGTCGAGTGGGAGACCGTAGGACTGCTAAGTCAAAGGTCTTGGGTTCGAGCCCACGGCACACACCTCAGTCAATAAATCGTAAAGGTTCGTCTTTTCGAAAATATGTGTGTATTTATCATATAAATTATCGCTCGATAACGGTGAAGGAAAACATCGAGAGGAAACCTGCATGCCTGAGAGTGCCTAAAAAGTACTCAAGGGTGTGTGAAGTCTACCAATCCGCACTTGGCCAGCGTGGTGGAGTATGGCCTAACCCTTCTCATCATGAGAAGAGACCCGAGCCCAGCAGTGCGACATGTATTAGATACAGGGCTGTTATTAATTTTTTTATTTTATAATATATCAAAACGGGTGTCTCAAATGCACTGGTGTTGTGGGTTCGATCCCCACACGGGACAAATCTCTGTGTGATTCGCAAATATTTGTTTTGAGAATGGATGTGCTTGAATGAGTGTGTTACATATCGGTGCTAACATGGGCCATTGACCCGTGACCTCAATCACTCCACTGGCTTGTTTCGCAATCGTTACCAACGAATCAGCACTAGAGTCATCGACGATGGTTGCAGTTATCCCCACTTATTCGACCCCACTTTGGAGCAGTATAAAAAGGCATCTGAAGACAGAAGACGAAAATTAATTACGTAGAATAGTTGTAAGATAGAATGTAGTTCCTCACATCGGACTCATTCATCTTTAGGTTAGATAGATAGAATGTAGTTCCTCACATCGGACTCATTCATCTTTAGGTTAGATAGATAGAATGTAGTTCCTCACATCGGACTCATTCATCTTTAGGTAAGATAGATAGAATGTAGTTCCTCACATCGGACTCATTCATCTTTAGGTTAGATAGATAGAATGTAGTTCCTCACATCGGACTCATTCATCTTTAGGTTAGATAGATAGAATGTAGTTCCTCACATCGGACTCATTCATCTTTAGGTTAGATAGATAGAATGTAGTTCCTCACATCGGACTCATTCATCTTTAGGTTAGATAGATAGAATGTAGCTCCTCACATCGGACTCATTCATCTTTAGGTTAGATAGATAGAATGTAGTTCCTCACATCGGACTCATTCATCTTTAGGCTAGTTAGATTAAATAAGTATAATAAATTTCATTTTAAGTCATTCTAGTTTCTTCTTGCACCCCTCCAGCTGCGACTTACATAATTAGTGAATGTGTGTATTTGGCCTTGTCATTGGGACCATTGGATAGTGTAATTGCTTCTGGCGTTCTATCTAATGTAAAAATCCAAATTATTAAATTATTAATCACGCCTATATCAAAAGGGTGTCTCGAAGGTATATACCTAACATCCACACTTCACCTGTATGTTTAGGTCCGAGGTAACACAATTCAAGATTTTCGTGAGCAGTTTAGACTATAGTGAGAAAAGATATCTATATAAATAAAAATGAATTGTTGTTCGTTAGTCTGATTAAAACTCGTGAACGGCTGGGCCGATTGAGCTGATTTTGGTTTTAAAATGTTTGTCGTAGTCCAGGGTAGGTCTAAACGGTGAGCAAATATGGAAAAATTGCGAGTAAGATAGAGTAAGACGACAATTCCATTTTCCCATATAAAAGTTGACCACTTACTTTCTGTCAAACATTTGAAGAACGCATTAAAACAAGACTTTTGAATCGACAACATAATATCAACTTTGCTCATAACATCGTGTATTTAAATTTCAAAATATAAAAATAATTAATGTGTTGACATGTTTGATGGGTGCCAACCTTACAGTGTTACCAACTCTCAAAAATATTTTTATTATAATTATTATAAGTGTATCCGAACGTTCCATTGTTTTGTCATCTCATGTAAAAAAAACCCGTGTATCCGAACGTTTCATTGTTTTGTCCATAGATTTAGTATTCATTTTCATATGGAGGATAGAAATCTGTTGCGTAGTGATAGCTAAATCTATATATATAAAAATGAAACCCGTTTTCCGTTGTCACGACATAGCATGAAAACGGCTTGACCGATTTGGCTGATTTTTTTTTGTAGTTTTCTAATACTCTGTACAAGGTTTTTAGGGAAAAAAAAAAAAACAAAATAAATTAAAAATATATTTATAAATTTTCTGTAAAAATATAAGTGAGATTATTGAACCCTACGGAATAAACACTATTATGAAAATATATATTTTGTTTTTTATTTTAAAAAATTAGTAAAGTCCTTCTCAGGTATGACGAGACCAGGGAAATAGGTATTCATTTTTATATGGAGGATATTATAGATTCCAGTTCAAATTGAATAGGTAAGCATACATAAGATAGGTCAGCTATACAAAATAAAGTAGTGCATCAAATTTACGCTAAGGCGGTACGAAGTTCGCCGGGTCAGCTAGTACATAATAATATTAATTTGACGACCGGTTGGCAAAGTGGGTAGTGAACCTGCCTGCCACGCCGAGGTCGTGGTTTCGATTAACGCTGAAGACAAAACTTCTTGTTCATGAACACATAGGTTTGTCTTAGTCTGGGTGCTTTTATGCATAATATGTATGTATTTACAAAAGAAAAGTATATGTGTATTAGTATCAGTTATTCTAGTACCCATAGTACAAGCTTTGCTTAGTTTAGGACTAGATGGCGCTGTGTATGTATATAACTTTTTGCACACAACATGGTACACAGACGAACTTAATGCCTAGTGGCATTCTCTAACAGACAACCTAGGGTGGTGCAGAGAAACAAAGGTAGGTGCGTTTCGTGTTAATAGTACATTATACAGTGATTTGAAAATTAATCAAATATTATATTAGAACTTGCTTTGAAGAGACCCAGATTATAGTAATACAGACTTAAACAATGGCACAACAGCATAGAGAACATAGAATATTGATTGACATGTAATATAGGATTAATATACAGAAATACACTTCAGAATGAAGTTGTTGCATAATCAATAGCAACAGATTAAAATAGTCAATAAAAAAAAATACAGACGCAAGCAGAGCGTTCCACCTTTTAGCAGTTCGCAAAAGGATTATTCAAGCGAAACGTTACGTGTATATTTGTGTAATATCTACCATGAAGCATAATCTACAAATAAATACTTTTGAGATACCTATAAATAGATCCAGATTGTAGTAATACTAACTTAGGCAGAACATTCCACCTTTTGGCGGTTCGCATAAGGAATGTTAAACAGACTCAAGCAAGGCGTTACACCTTTTGGTGGATCACATAAGGAATGTTTGTATAAATTTATAGAATATCTACCATTAAGAGCGTGTATTCCTTTTCAAAATGTAACTGTCAATTTTTGTAGTGTTTTGGGAATATTTCGTAAAAACTGAATGAAAGTATGATTTTATTCAACTAACTTTTTAGAATGTGGGCTTTAAAAGGTAAATATGACAATAACATTTAATAACTAAAGCATACTTTTCTATTTTATCAGTTGAAAGAGTATTAACTGTTAAGTTGATAAATTACAAAATTATGCTGTATTTACGAATGAAATTGTTATATTTACCTTTCAAAACTTGCATTCTAAAAAGTTAGTTGAATAAAATCATACTTTCATTCAGTTTTTACGAAATATTCCCAAAACACTACAAAAATCGACAGTTACATTTTGAATACACGCTCCTAAGCGAAATCTATATGTATACGATCGATCCTCAAAAATCGTGAAAGCGTCAAACTAGTGGTATTAAAACCGACTTGTTTGACCTTTTACATACATTTAAAATAAGGTTAAAGTATCAACTTTTATCTAATAAAGATATAATCGGTCTGTCTTCGTTGCTAAGGGACATATTTAACAAGACGTATAGTAGCAGTAAGCAGCGACACCCGAGTGGGAGACCGTAGGACTGCGAAGTTAAAGGTCTCGGGTTCGAACCCACGGCACTCACCCGTGTTAACGCTAACGGTGAAGGAAATCATCGTAAAGAAACCTATATGCCTGACAGTGCCTAATAAGTGCTCGAAGGTGTGTGAAGTCTACCAATCCGCACTTGGCCAGCGTGGTGGACTATGGCCTAACCCTTCTCATCATGAGAAGAGGCCCGAGCCCAGCAGTGGGACATGTATTAAATGCAGGGCTACAATTATTATATAGTAGTAGACGTATAGGTTCAAATCCTGTCGGTCCCATATCTTTTTCAACTGTTTCTTAGTATAATTTGCTAAGCATAGCTAAATGCTATAAAAATAATCAATTAGAAGTTGAAATAACTTACGCGTTCATTCTTTGCAACATTTGTGCTGAATGTAACTTCGCCATGTTGGTTTGTATTATACCTACTTAGATAGGAACAAATGGATGAACGTGACGTCCCGAAATGGCGTAACATACCGTTGAAAAATTTTGGGTTCTGGCAAGAGGCGACCGTAGCTGGATGGCTATAGCGACTGCCCAGCACGCAGGTTCAAATCCTGCCGATGCCATATCTTTTTTAACTGTTTCTTAGTATATGGCAAGATGCTGGATGCATAATCATATCTTCTATTATGATATAAAATTAAATATTCTAACGGTCAACATTCCATCTACATTAATTTTAATCAAATTATAAAAAACGGGTGACGCCGAAGAAAAAGCATAACTAATGCACTTTTTATAATCGCGTCTTGTTTATGAATTATGTATGATGTAAATAAATTGATTTTATTTATGTATGACCTTGAAATTAAATGGAAATGGCAGTATGAGATCTTATTTATAATAATGTTATTAGTTTGTTCGCAAGACATTACAAAGGAATAATATGTGGTATCTGGCGAATCTGTATTTATCATTTGAATTGTCGCTTGCTAACGGCAAAGAAAAAATCGTGAGGAAACCTGCATGCCTAAGTGCGCTTAAAAAGTGCTCGAGGGTGTGTGTAGTCTACGAATGCGCACTAGGCCAGCGTGGTGGACTGTAACCTAACTCTTCTCATCATGAGAAGAGGCCCGAGCCCAGCAGTGGGACATGTATAAGATACAGAGCTGTTTTTATATACTGGCGAAACTGTATTTAACATTTAAATTGTCGCTTGCTAACGGTGAAGGAAAACATCGTGAGGAAACCCGCATGCCTGAGAGCGCCTAAAAAGTGCTCGAGGGTGTGAAGTCTACCAATCCGCACTAGGCCAGCGTGGTGGACAGCGTGGGCTAAAAAGTAGCCTATATTATTTCTGGGACCTTGAACTGTCCTCACGCCAATTTTCATTATTTAGATTCGAAGATTTTTGGTACAACACAAAAAAAATATTTCCTCTATAAATTATATAAGTAGAGATAAATAAAATACAACTCACCATTCAAATTCCCGACTTCATTGATTCCTTGATTGATATTATCATAAAAGTAACCATCGTCCTCTTGTTCCGATTTGATATGAAATGATACTGGCATTATATGGTCTGGCTGCTCCAACCGATCAACACTCAAACTTGCTGCCACCAATCGTTGGCCCAACCCCGGGTCCAACATATGCGGATCTTGGACACAAGGCACCATAGGAGTCCGTCTATCCTCCTGCAAAATCTCTTGCTCTCTACTCAAATGGTGAGACAAATCGATCTCATGACTCAAATCGTGAGGAATATCCGCTCTTAAATCATTTATCCGACTCAGTTCCGCACTTAGATTCTCATTCAAATTCTGAGCGAGCTGATTTAAGTTGTTATGGAACTCTAAATCGTTGCCCAAACTTCTAACTAATGACAAATCTAAGTTCCTGCTCAAATTGTGACTCAATAAATCATCATGGCGGTTCAAATTCTGAGGTAGTTCGTTGGCTATATTATGTACAAGGTCCAGTTCCGTTGTCAAGTTTCTAGGTAAATGTGCAGGGATATCGTTGAAGTTTAAATTTCTTGGGAGATGGTTAGTTTTGAGCATCAACGATGACATCTGCCTCGGTGATAGGGGTAGCTGGAAGTTGTGAACGATTGAAGTTGCAACGGTAGACTGCATCGCTTGGTGGAGCTGTTCCATGGAGAT
Organism: Hypena proboscidalis; assembly: GCA_905147285.1. Taxonomy (NCBI): domain Eukaryota; kingdom Metazoa; phylum Arthropoda; class Insecta; order Lepidoptera; family Erebidae; genus Hypena; species Hypena proboscidalis. Next base: position 7,983,616 of record LR990156.1, read on the forward strand.
TGCAGGGTGCTGGTAATCATTTGCTTCCAGTTGATGGGACTTCTGAAGCTGTGGGAATATTGGTTTAATTAATTTCATGGATTATAAAATGCATAATATTTACTGTTGCCTAAAGGCGCGCACGGTTGCAGCGGCGACCAAGAATTTCAATTTTGTTTAGTTTAGTTTAGTTTAATACTTTATTGTACACATAAATTACATTAAAAGAATTACAAAAAAGTGGTGATTACAAAAGGTGAACTTAACTCAAAAATGAGTTTTCTGCCAGCAAACCTTTGAGGGCCAAAGGAAAAAGAGAAAAGAAAAACCGGCCAAGTGCGTGTCGGGCCACGCGCGGTAGGCTTCCGTAGCTAGTCGTAACAACATATTTCGACTTAAAAGGGATTTACTATCTGTATTAAACAAGTAACATCTTCATACAAGTCATTACTTTCAAAGGTTTTTGTAATTTGCACGAATTATTCTAAGTAACTGCATTTTACACTTTGGACCCCAATTACTCTATAACTAATTAAGTTAAAGTAACCAGATAAATAGCGTCCTTCAGATAGGAAATGTTTGTAGTACACGAAACCAGCTAGCACGTATGACGAGATGTATGAATGTTAAGGAAGCGAAAGAAGTATGTAAGGAGCGAAGCACATGGCGTTCCATCGTCTCTCCCGTGGGATAAAGGCGTGATTTTATATATGTATTATGTATGTTTATTTATGTTTCAAGAATTTTGAACGAAATATTCTGAGTAACTGCATCTGACATTTCGGACCCCTATTCCTCTTGAACTAATGAAGTGAACTTATCCGCTATAGTTTTCCTTTAAAGTTTATTACATGTACTACCGACACAATTTTTTTCAGATTTTAGGATCCAGTAGTTTAGCTTTTAGAGGGGGGGGGGGACGCCCTACTCGAACAAAAATTTGCTCTTTAAAGTTAATTATCTCGCAAACGGATCCCTAAATCAAAAAACTGTCTTAGCAACCCCTAAACGTTTTTAAAAGTCCTATCTAACAATACCCCACACTATGGGGTAGGCGACAAAAAAAAAAACATCCCTACTTTACATGTAGGGGAGCTACCTGAAAAAAAATATTTTTCCAAATTTTACTCTACGACTTTCTTTGTTTAGTTAACATACATGTTTATGCAAAATTTCAGTTTTCTAGCACCAACGGTTTCATCGCTATGCCGTGGACAGACAGACGGACATAGCGAAACTATAAGGGTTCCTTGTAGGTACTACGGAACCCTAAAAAAGAGAGAGATGAAGAAATAAATAAGATACTTAAATAACTGAACTAGGCTATGTATATCTACATACTTACATATTCTACATAACAATAATATACCTAATGTAACCTAAATTATTTACACAACATACATAAACCTTTCTTTTAAAAATATCGCATCTTCCTCTAATTTGTCTATTCTACCCTTGAACGTCACTCATCACACACTTTCCCAACTGTACTCCTTCTCTTTTAGATCTCATACTTGTCTCCTCTTCTGTACACGCCGCTAAACATGGTCAGTGCACGGCAAATTTTTCCTATCATGACTTAATCTTCCTATCATACAAAATTCGCCCTCCTAAAGCAAAACCAAAATACTTAATGCAACGCAATTTTGGTGGTATGAATCTTGTTGGTCTTCGCAAAGATACCAAAAACATTGATTGGAGCCCACTCTTTGAGGCTGATTCTATAGATAAAAAAGTCGATCTATTAAATACAAGTTTAACTGATCTGTACGACATGCTCCAATCAGGCCTGTAAAAATAAAGCATCCACCAAGCCCATGGTTAACACTTTAACAGAAACAGATCTTAAAAAACGCTTTCAGTTTATCCATGATACTCATTCGAGGTTCTTGCGCTCATCGGAAAATTTAAAGCTCAGTACACCTGCGCATTCAACAGGCTTCTATGACAAGTCTTTCACTGTCCAAGCAGTTCGCCTGTGGAATACATTGCCTTTAGAAGTGAGACGTGCAAAGACTTTACCCATTTTCAAAAAAAATGTCCGGGAACACTACTTATTGCAGTCACATCGATTTTCGAAGTTTGTCTATTGCTATCATCAAATGTTATTTCTCCTTTGCTTTTAAGTTATATTTATGTGTGTATATATATATATATATATATATATATATATAATATATTTATATGTATTTATTATATTTTATATTTTTGATATGTATATAATCGTACCAAGTGGTACATAGACTTAAGAATATTATATCCTATCTTATTTTTTTTTACGTATACCATAGCTATATTTTTATCCTATGATTCTTCTCCATGCCAGGTTGTGTGGAAGAAATTGCTTTAAGCAATAACACCGCCGCTTGTACAACTAGTTTTAAGTGTTTGTTTTATGTATCTTTCTTTTGTATTTTGGTGTACAATAAAGAATATTTATTATAATTATTATTTATTATAAACCATACTTACGATACAACTAAATTATATAATATATACTCAACATAATATATATACATACATATTAAGATATATTTCCAACGTAATATATAAATATATATATATCTAATTAATTCGAGTTGAGAGAGAGAAAATGCTCTCTTGTTCTTCTCCTGAAAACGTCCAACGAAGGACTCTCGCGTATGGAATGAGGAAGACGATTCCATAGTCGCACTGCGCAAATAGTAAAAGTGCCATCGTAACGGCTAGAAGTGTGGAGAGGAGTTCGAATAAGTAGAGAGGAGTAGAGTAGTAGTAGAGTTTTGTGTCTTAAATAATAGACTTCAAAAGGTACGAACGACGCGGTTTTCGCCCGCGCCTGTGTACGGTTGTTGCTGTGTTCCGGCAGCTGCGGGCACAGCTTCTAAAGAATGCTAGATTTATATGTAAAAACTTGGCGGACATGTTCATGCCTGCAATATTTTTAAATACATAAATGCCCTGGCAACACCCGCGTCGTGAATTCCAAGGCTAAGGCCACAAACAGATAAACAGTTTACAAGATCTTTCATCAATCAGATACAGACAATCATTCTTTCACATGTATTAAATATTAACTTAATCAAATGCTACAAGTTACATAAATATATGCAGTTTTACATTAAGCATAGGTCAATACTTTTGAATATTTATTAATTTAGTATTAATGCAATAAAACCTGTTATTTCCTTCTGAGACCACTTTTAGTGTCTGGACCAACATTTTTAAATAAATCAGGATCAAATTAAATTAACCTTTTTGAAGGGCATTGCTGATCTAGTATAACCTGAAAAGTGGTTCTAAGATTGAAAAAATGGAATTTTTGTTTGTATGCGCTCATCTCAGAAAATACTAGTCCGAATTGGACAATTTTTTTTTTGTTGGATAGCCCATTTAATAAGGAATACTATATAGTAGGTATGTCAGTAAAAAGCTGGTTTTAATTATATAACATCACATATATATGGCCAACTGGAGCTGAAATTGTAACTAGGTTGAAAAATACACAAGAGAATAAACTTGTTTTGCCAAAACTTCTTAATGAAAAACTAGACCTCCACAGATTGTAAATTTCTAACAATTAAAAGACAAATTCACTCACAATAAACTCAAGAAGTAATAAGCAATTTTTTAATCAGTTTTCACCTTTAAATAGAGTGATAATGAGGATGCTACAGATATACATTTAAGATTCATGAACATGTCAATTTGATTATCAGACAAAACACTGATATTTTATTTGATTTTAATTTTATTTCAAAATAAATTATGAAGTCTATTGTTCCAGGCTTTAAATCTGTGCTCATAGATTTAGAAAATATTTCTTTTAATGGCAGTATTAAATATATTTTTGATTTGTTACAGTAAAATATACAAAGATAACGCAACATTCAGAGGCAAATTGAAAATTACATACATAATTCTTTTCTAAAAAAACTTAAAAATATTTCAGTTATTGCATTTGTTTCAACAGATAACCTATTTCTATTTTAAGGTATTAGGAATGTGTGCGATTACTTGATAATAAAATGGATAAAGAAATATTAATAATTAAATTAATACATAATTAAATATTTGTAAAACCATCCAAAAAGTTTCTAAGTAACCTAACAGCTGATGGTCAGTGTCGCAAAGTCGCAATAAAAACTGGCGGTTACAAAGCTCTATTCTTCCGCCAGGATTCGAACCCGGATCTTCAATCACGTTATCAAACTTTTTATGCAAAAAACGTTTGAAATTTAAATAAAATAAACAAATAATTAAACCACTCACGCTTTCAATGTAAAATTTGTAACTCTCATCGTCAATGACATTTTGGTCTTCCCTTTTCACAAAATCCATGATAAAACAACGACTATGTTGTGAAAATTGTTAAAACAAATCAAAGTCTTTTTCCATAGCAAGATCCTAACCTATTATAAAACACACAATAATATGACTGAAAATATAATCCAAATTGACGGTTTTAACTACAAATTATATTATCAAACTTTAATCACATGTCTCCAAAATTGTAATGTGAGAAAAATATCTAAAATAATTTAATAAAAAGGATTTTTTGTACACTTTTAGAATGTCCGATGAAAGAAAGGAGGCAAAGCATAGACAAGTAGAAGTTCCGTCAACGAACATCTGTCGGGGATACAGTACCATTATTTTATTTTCCCCCAGATAAAATAACCGTTAGCAATGGAATATTGGTGTGCGTCAGAATGGCTCGTTGTCTGTGGCGTTGGTCTATGAGAGTAGATTCGAAATTATTTGCTACATATAATAAAAAATTGCTACATAGGATATATATCGGCGCAATTACAACTGTTCGTCGATTATAATTAAGATTAATAAGTTGATTGTCCTAAAATTAGTTTATAAACCATCAGTTGATTATTTTAGAGTTGATTACGTTGTAAAATTAATGTTAAAGATTGTAATTTCAATACTTAACCTACAAACTTGTAAACTCGTGCACGTGGCCGAGTCTTATAAAAGCGGCCGCGCTGTGGGTGGGCGATGGACACAGTCGCTCCCGAGCCACCGCACAGTACGGACCTCTCTCTGACGTCATTACACTACCCGTTGAATAAACGAAGCTCACAGAAGTACTTGGAAGTTTTCTTTTGAAGACCCTGAATGATAAATCATGAAGACAACGCTTGTGACGTCAGCTATGCCTTCGGAAGAAAGAAAAGAAAGAAGAAAAAGAAAACTTTGTTTCAGCTTAATTTGGAAAGCAAGATCTACGAGTATCCATAACAATCTACGAGAACCAACAAGGCTGGTGGCTTTGTTGTCACGCGGCGCGGGCGCGGCACACAAGTCAAAATACGTATGGGTACTTTTAAGTTTGAAGACAAAAAAGCCCAATTTTTAATCTACTACACCGCACTAAGGCACACCACAGTGCATATAGGTTGGGGACTAGTCTAGATATATTTCCAAAAAAGATAAAATCAAGTCATTGTTTCTTATCTGTGCGTAAGCTCATCCAATTCTAAGCATTCATTATTATTACCCCTATTATGGGGCAAAGTTTATTATGTGGCAATATCCTTACACTAGCCATAGACTTGAAAGACCTTGTTTATTTAGTCCGTTCAGAAACCAACATACTTGTATGACCGCGGAAATAATAAAAACAGAATTAATTTATTATATTCAAACCGTAGCTTATAACGAAAATTATATTTTAATTAAAAAAAATCTTTGATAACCAATACGATTCCATCGTCGAGTAATAATGATTTTTTTCTTGTAGATTATTTAATTTTTTGACGAAGTTTCGTTTGACCTTCAAAGTTAATAACTGTCAAATTAATGGTGCTCGTCGGCAAATTTGCAAAAAATATTTTTACCTCAAAATACCGGCATATTTTGTTGTATTCTGCCTTTAGCACGTAAGTAAAGATACGAAATATCTATTCACATATTTTGACCGCTCATAATACTCTATCTAGATCCAGCAAAAACACTATTTTGTATACATAACCTCGTCGCTATATAAAAACTGCACCGTCTGCCGGTGATCTTTCTTTTTATATTTTTGTTTTTATTTAGGTGTTTTCTCTAATCATCGCATCAGCCTTTATGGGTGTTGGGGGGGATGGTCGACATAGCATAAAATACACAATAAAGTTCGACCCCGTCCCCCGTTCGATCGGAGTGTAATCACGGAAATAAATATACATATTTTTTGCTCATAATACAAATGTCAATGTCTCCAAAATGCCACTTTAAACAAATTTTTAAGTTTTTTAATACTATAAATTCCATAAAAGAGTGCTTCGTTTTCAGTTCCTCTAAGATGTCGAAGACAGCTCTCATGATCCTGGCGCAGGGTGCTGAGGAGATGGAGACTACTATCACTGTTGATATGCTTAGGAGGGCAGGAGTAAGTTCAACTGCCATTTGCCAATTTCCTATCGTTTTTTTTTCGCACCACTTGCCGCCACTGTAGAGTGCGGTCTGTGGAAGTTAGTTGACAAATATTGATTTGTCCCAATCTTTGTGTTTGGTTCTCTATTGTTTCTAATTTTATTTGGCATGAGCTAACTTCGCATATCTTCATTTGGTATAATGATAGTTACGCATAATATTAAGTTGGTATAAGTTTTTTCACATAAACCCATTATTATTTTATGGCATAATATCAGAATGCAACAAAACACTTTTTGTATGTAACATAAACAAGTTAGGCTATTATTTTTACACTATGGTACACATTTTAAATTTCTTTTGATTTTTATTAGATGAGCAACCATTATGCAGTATGATAGTTATGCCAAGTAGTATGCAAAAAGACAATTGTGCCTAATGACTAATATCAGATTTCTTTTTTAACTCAATGAGCATTATATCATGTTATGCTCAACTAAATAGGTACATTGGACATTTTGGAGAAATCACTGGCAGTTTTAGTTTGTATTTGTAAATTAAAAGATATATTTTTATTTTTTTCAGATAACGGTAACAATGGCTGGATTGGACGGAAGTGCCCCAGTGCTGTGCTCCAGACAAATAACTCTGGTACCAGACAAGTCTTTAGCTGATGCTCTGGCTGAGAAACCTCAGTATGATGCTGTAAGTGCCCGCTCAATATATATATCGCACACCCAGTACAACACTGCATTCTGTTGAAAATCTAAAAATTGTGTTTTGATGTCAATGTGCCACATGCCTCATAAACCGGGTCCACACCTGGTAAACGAGGTCTAACGAATGTGTTAGTTGGATACACAGATATAGATCTACATAGATAACGCAAATGCATGTACTCCACGTGTCTGAACCCCGACCAAGCGTCAAGGTTGGTCGCCGCTAACTTCAGTCCACGCGCGTCTTTTGTCAGAGAAAATCATAGCGGACGGCTTCAGTTGAACGTACTGGGCGGATGGGCATCGGCGGCATCGGCGTCTTTGAATCGGTTTGGATTTCTGTCACAAAATTTCGGCTGTGACGTCACAATAGGTATTAAAAAGTCGGCTCGCTTGGTTTCAATACAAATCGTGATACTTGCGTTATCTATGTAGATCTATATCTTTGGTTGGATACCCTGTTTGGATGGCCAAGTGGACAAATTCAATCGTACAACACTGCATTCTGTCGAAAAAATCTGATGGTTAGCGTATGCCCCTTTCACTGCGAGGTCTCGGGTTCGAAACTTTCCGTTAGGAAATTCACAATAGTAGCATGGAGTTGGAATTGTGCCCAGCAGATAGTGATATATAGATAACAGGTGAAATGTGGGTGTTGTACACCTCAGCCATTTTTGGGTAATATATGCGTCGTGTTATGTAATGTTAGTAGTTTTAAAGTATTTTCAATCGACTTAACGGTTAAATGATAAGGTGCTAAAGGGGGTATACAAGTTTAAATACCTAGGGCATGTCTTGACCGCTGGCATGAAGGATGATAACGATATTGAGCGAGAGCGAAGGGCGCTGTCGGTTAGGGCTAATATGTTAGCTCGCAGATTTACGCGTTGCTCACGTGATGTTAAAAAAAACCCTGTTTCGTGCATACTGCACTTCTTTTTACACGTGCAGTCTGTGGGCCGATTATACGAGCTCGCAGATTTACGCGTTGCTTACGTGATGTTAAAAAAAACCCTGTTTCGTGCATACTGCACTTCTTTTTACACGTGCAGTCTGTGGGCCGATTATACGCGGAAATCGTACAGCGCCTTTCGTGTTCAATATAATAATGCGTTCAGGATATTGCCCCGCTTCTGCAGTGCATCAGGGATGTTTGCTGAAGCTCGGGTAGACTGATTCTACACAACAATGAGAAAACGATGCGCCTCTCTGGTGCGCAGGGTGCGGGCCAGTCCCAACCTTATCCTGAGCTGTATAGCGAGTAGACTTGATTGTTTGCATGTGAATCGTTGCTGCAAGTTGTCCACCTCGGTGATAGACGTGTGGCGATGATTCACATGAATTCATGACTTAGGTCTAAGTAGTTAGAATAAGAATACTAATATAGGTATAAGGAATATTGTTACTAACACATTTGAGTCTATACTTGAAATAAAGCTATTATTATTATTATTATTATAAGGTATGATTATTAAAAGGACAGGGCTCGCGTCTTTAGTTTGTATGCTCCACACATCTTCTTTATGGTTTTTAACATGACACACTCATTATGGTCTCGTCTCGTCCGCGCCCTATCTTTTCTGTTTATAGATACACAAATATTTATTTATTAGAAGTACATGACTAACACTTCAATTTTACGGATTTTATCGCAATATTTCACTTACTTTGATTTCCCGACGTTTCAAATGCTATTTCAGCATTCATGGTCGCGGGTAGACTGAGCTGGTAGGCGTCTTGACATCTGGAAGAAGGTGTTCCGCAGTACCCTCCATTTCTTCACTTTTTCTAATGTTGAGAGTTTCTATTTACGCAGGCTGAACTCACTGTGTCTTGCTTTAAGTCTAGCTGTGTTTTGTTTGAAGGGTGTCTTAGTTAACTCAATAACAAAATGCAGAATAAAATACAGAAAATATTATTAGAAGTAGTTATTTAATGCATTTATTCATTTCTTCTTCATTCAAACTTCTTGCTAGTACACCTTTCACTTCCCTCGTGTCTCTTTCTTACATAACCGTCCAATGGTTGTCCAACCTTTGCAGCGATAAGACCACCATTTGTACTTTTCTCATTAAAATATTCTACTGTATTATTTTTCCTTGGTGTGTAATAAAGTTTATTATTATTATTTATTTTTAAAAATATTTTTACGTGCACCTTCACAGGTGATCATGCCAGGTGGTCTGGAAGGCTCAGACCGTCTAGCCAAGTCTGAGGTGGTGGGCAAAGTACTGAAAGGCCATGAGAGCAACTCCAAGATAGTAGCGGCTATTTGTGCAGGTAATTCAATAATATAATGCCAATAACCGAATCCAAATACTGGTGGTAGAGCTCTAGTGAATGAGCTCGAGGGCGGCAGCACCACCGTCTCACCTTTAACCTACCGCCAAATAGTAGTGCTTCCATTACTGTGTTCCGGTTTGGTGGTGAGATCAGGCTCTGAAATTACTGACATATGAGGCATAACAACGTAGTCCTCAGCTGCAGCGACGCATCTATAATCTGCTTTTGTGGATTGTTGATGTCCATGGGCTGTACTCCACTTACCATCAGGTGGACTACACGCTCGTTCGCTGTAAGAGTAGCATAAAAAAAAAAAAAAGAATAGAAAGAAATAAACTTTTATTCTGGCAAATCTTAAGCTTAGTGATACACTTTTAAAACTACTTATAAATAATAATTATATTGATGTGCCAGAAAAGGTACACACCTCAGCATAATACTGCAGCACATCAGCACTACAGCGCTGGTATTCTGGTGCGCCCTGATTGCGAGTAAGATAGTGTGACATTCATCTTAATGTAAATAATAGGCATGATGACTAATTTTTATTTTTGTATGTAATTGAAACACCTCTTGATATAAGAAACATTATTACAAGAATTACTTTGACCTAACATAAACTTCCTGAGATAATACAATTTCAAATTCACGTTAATAATAGACTCGCCCAAACGCTTCCAACAAAAGGCTACTCAAGCGTGACGTCACGATAGAGTATTTTGTATGTGAAGTTATGAATTTTGTTTGATAGCTATACGAAATATTGCGTTTATAAAAATGATTTTATTACAAACTAGCTGACCCGGCGAACTTTGTACCGCCTTAGCGTAAATTTGATGTACTACTTTATTTTGTATAGCTGACCTATCTTGTTAGCGTACCTATTCAATTTGAACTGGAATCTATAATATCCTCCATATAAAAATGAATACCTATTTCCCTGGTCTCGTCATACCTGAGAAGGACTTTACTAATTTTATTAAATAAAAAACAAAATATATATTTTAATGCGTTCTTCAAATGTTTGACATAAAGTAAGTGGTCAACTTTTATATGGGAAAATGGAATTGTCGTCTTACTCTATCTTACTCGCAATTTTTCCATATTTGCTCACCGTTTAGACCTACCCTGGACTACGACAAACATTTTAAAACCAAAATCAGCTCAATCGGCCCAGCCGTTCTCGAGTTTTAATCAGACTAACGAACAACAATTCATTTTTATTTATATAGATATTGCTATAAATTGTGTCTGTAATTTAATGATAAAATTGTCGTCGTCCATGAAACTTTGAATGATCATAAAATGAGTTAGATTTATAGTATGTAACAAAAAATTATTTCAATTGGTTTATGTTTACCTATAGTTTGATAAGGTATCCTATATTTTACTATCTATAGATCAGTCACAATGCCTATTCCACTGTCACAATAATTAGGCATTTTTTTAACAGAAAATACAATATCAGTTATAGAACCAAACAATACACAGGTTTATTTTAAATTAATAAATCTAAAAAAAATACTTGATAATTACATCAAATGACCATTGAAATGTATCCTGTAGCTTTTGAGATAATTTCAATACTAATACGTTTTTTAAATCATTTTAACATAGTCCATTCAATAAGAGATGAGGTTTGTATATAAACGTCAACTTTTTGGTTGGTTCTGGAGTGAGCTGCTAAAATGCGAGCGACATAGACATTTTTGCAGCCTAAAAACTTGAAGCGATCCTTAGGCCCAGACGGAGTGGAACTGTGACTTGAATAAGCAATCAGATTTCGTTATATCCTCATTTTCTCTCAATGCATCAAGTAAGATCAGAAATATCTTTAGATATTTAAAAAAAAAAAATAAGAAGCGTAACGAAAAGTCCTCCGCTAACTTTACTGTACCGTTTTTTTATCCTATGGGCCTTTCAACCTCCAACACCCGATACGGCAATTAGTTTGTTTATTCTCTTATTTATTTATTTTATTTAAACTTTTGCACATTTATAAGTACACAGGCGGACTTAATGCCTAGTGGCATTCTCTAACAGTCAACCTTGGGTGGTGCAGAGAAACGCAAGGGTAGGTGCAATATGAGCAAAGAACTGAAGTGTTTATAGTGTTGATGTGAATATATATATATTTGGGAGAAAAGAGTACAAATCAATACATAAAATACATACGAGAGGTACATAGATATACAAAATGTTATAAAATATATAATGTAATATACTTATAAAATATATAATGTAATATACTTATTACATACGTGAATAAATACAATAATATAATTCATAAACAAGAAATATATATAGAAGATGATAAAAGCTAAATTTAACACATTATGATGATTCTCTTCTTATCACCATTTTTTGTAATTTCCAGCCCCAACCGTCTTCGTAGCCCACGGCATAGCAGTCCACAAGCGCATAACCTCATACCCAACCACAAAGGAGAAGATTCCATCAGACCTGTACAGTTATGTGGAAGGCGAGAGGGTGGTTGTTGATGGCAATATTGTTACTAGCAGGGTAAGAATTATTTCCTGCTACTATTTGTGTGCGTCAGAATGGCTGGATGTCTGTGCCGTTATACTCTGTCCATTTCTTTATTTTCTTTTTGACAGATTACATTTAGGGATGCCTTCACATCACATGTTACTGATTCGATTTGAAATCATAATCGATGTTGTCTATGAAGAACTTTCAATCGATTAATTACATCTTCATCTTCATCTTTTCGTGTCAATGGCTTGTTCAATTATACTGTTTTAGACCAGTAGGTGGCGACTTCAACCCCTTTTTTTTTTTTAATTACATCGAAATGGTTTTAGTTCATTATTAATTATTCGTTTATTAGTAGTTTTTATTAGATGAAATAAATATACAAAATAATAATATAGTAATAATGTCACATACTTAGTCTATGACGGTTTCCTAGTTACCTTTGTTTACATTTTCATTTTTAATTCCAAGATTTCGACTTAATTTCTTGCAAATAATTATTCATGGAATCATGATACTATTATTCCTTTTTTTTTTAAATACAGACAATACACAAAAAAAAAGTCAAATTAATCTTTTTCATAATGATCGATTTATTTCATTTCACGATTTGATTTATAGTCTGTGGTTGTTTGTTACAAACAGTGAACTTCCCTAAAAAGTGCCGCTAAAGTACATTATTATTGTATACATTAATCTGACAAAAAAAACGGTAATTCATAGGCGTGATCTGTCAAAAAGAAAATAAAGGAATGGACAAAGTATAGTCTATATTGTCTGCACGTGTGGTGTAGTGGTTTAAGCGGTCGCCTCGCCTGCACTGGTGTTGTGGGTTCGATCCCCAAATGGGACAAATCTTTGTGTGATTCGCAAAGATTTGTTCTGAGACTGGGTGTGCTTGTGTGAGTGAATGTATGTATTTGGCCTTGTCATTGGGACCATTGGATTTATAATTTATAATTTATTTCTTTTATGAGAGTCTTACCAATCAATTATCGAATTAAGTAAAGGGTTATTTCCTAATGGTAATTAGTATTTTATACAAACCATTCTTGTTGCTTACCATGGTTTGGTCAAATTAGTATAGCAATTTTAAGTAATATTCTGGGGAAATAGTATTGTGCGTCAGAATGGCTGTTTGTCTGTGCCGTTAGTCTATGAGAGTAGATTCGAAAATTGCTACATAATTGCTTATATTTGCTACATAATGATAAATAATTGCTACATAGGATATATATTTAGAAATCAAATAATTTTTTGACTAGCCAGCCTGACATTTGGTTAGCTGGTCACCTCTTAGTTTAAAGTCAAGCGTGCAGAATTAGCATTAGAAAATAACCCTTTACTTAATTCGATTATTGATTGGGAAATGTAATAACTCAGTGACAGATTATCTAGACAACCAGTCATTGTAGTAAATGTGTTGTTGTTGCGGCTTATGATCCAATAAAAAAATATCTAAGTTTATGAAGAAATATACGTTTAGCTACTATTTCAAATTCAAATCATTTATTTTCATAGGCCCCGGGAGGCTCTTGAACACGTCAAAACGTTACAAAAAATGATATAAAAATAAATCCTAAATAATACTAAATTATACTAATTACAATGATTTGAATAACCGGGGCTCAGATTAATTTTAATCAAACTGTTTAGAATCAAATTAAAATCAATCCAAGTACCAGCTCCGATGGGTATTGCATTATGAGAAGAGCTGGTGAGAAACTCATGTGCACCATCTTTTAAAATGAAAAATAACAATATAAAAGTACATATAAAAGTCACATAAGAAGAGCAATTCATTTCCAATCATTATTCATTTATTAAAACGATCCTAGTGTATGCCCATCAAACAATAATAAAAATGAAATTTATTAGTTATTCAGTTATTTAATCATAATTGTTATATAGGTTCCTAATATTAAGTGCAAATTGTAATTTGTTTAACCCTGGCATTTTACTTATAATGTAAAATGTAACTTTTGCATGCCTTACAGGCAGAATGTATGTGACTTCCTATAAAAAATAACATTTTAATTGTAATATCTACCTTCAATGCAATAAAATATATTCTATTATATTCTATACTAGATGCCCCGCGCGGTTTCAGCCGCGTCAAACGTTATTCTGGCCGGTGCCCGCAAGTAAGAAAATATTAACAGCGCCATCTATTGAATTTTTGCGTCAACTGACGTACGGACGGAATGACGGACTTCCATACAAACTTTCGTCCCGCTCTTCACCCTGTTAGAGGCCGAATTTCCAAAAATCCCTTCTTAGTTCGCGCCTACGTCATGGAAGGAAGCTTTCAAGTTCCTAGACCTAGTGGTTTAGGCCCTGCGTTGATTAATCAGTCAGTTGGGCGTACAATTATACTATAGTTCAGACAACGAAACGAGATAATTTTCATGATTTACAATTATAAACCCAATTCACAGGCCATAAAGTTTAAATTCTATTGCAATTGAGATTAAGGACATTTTTAACAGTTTTTATTATACGAAAATCAACTTAAATAACAAAGCAATAGAATTTATATTCTTGTGATTTGTAATAACATAAATTTATCTTGTTTCGTTGGCTTTAGTATATTTCAACAAGCCTTGTCCAAACCTTTCAACTGTTTGTTACAATAGTACCTTTGTTCCAGGGCCCCGGCACAGCATACTGGTTCGGTCTGAAGCTGATCGAGATGTTGGAAGGCAAGGAAATGGCTGACAAAATCGAGAAGCAAATGGTTATTACTGGATATTAATATAACCTCCAATCCATTTTTGTTAACATTTGAGGCCAGTTCCTCAAGTTCCTGATAAGTCCTTGATAAGCAGTGATCGGACAAAGTGTGCAATTTTCATAAAACATTAGATATATTCATAGGGATGGTTACGAATTATTAACTTATCAGCAATGAAATCTAGTTTATCTGGCTAAATAAACATTTATTTAATTAAAATATACAATTAATATTTTGTATTATCATTAAGTAATGAGAAAAGTATTGCCAAATTTTATACATGAATTAAACCGCAGCAAATATATTTTTCTTATATTTTTTTTAACAACATCCCTTATTTTTGTTAAATTGAACTAAATTACAATCCTTTTCTCTAATTATTATCGACAAAGCAGAAAAAACCCCGGCATTTAAAAATATATATAATTGCACACTTTAGTCCGATTACTATTGCCAATTCGGAACTTTTTTTACCAATAAAATGACAAATGCTAGAAGTTATCAGAACTTGGTGAAATCGGACTTTAGTCTATATCTCGCTAAAAACAACAGAAAATAGTTTGGGATATAAAAATAAGTAAAAAATGTTAATTTCGTAAATTTATTGCAAAATGTGTGTTGGTGATTTTATTTTAAAAATATTCGTGTTTTCGTAAGTGTTGAACGTAATTAATTTATTTTAGGAATTGTTAAGTGATATAAAATTGGCTACATATAAAATTTTATCTAATAAAATATGCATATTAAAACTGAAATCTTTTATTTAAAAGCCCATTAATATCAGACAATTAGATCAAAAGGAATGAATTTTAATTTAACCGAATCTAATGAAATGATCGACCTCACCGACTAGTCGGCCACATTTGCTGTTGCTAACTAGTCAGCCAAACCCATAACTCTAGACCTAACTATAGTCAAAATAGGCAATATTTTATATATAATAGTATATATTTTATATATTTAGGTATATATAAGTAGATAATATATTTAATAAGGTATGTACATATTCATTACATTAGTATATTATGTATAATTTTAGGGTTAAGACACTATACGTAGTTTATTTCTGTATCATTTATATTTTTTAATCTCTATTGTCATTATCATGACGTTTCATTTTACTTTTTTTTTTCTTTAATTAACGCACCAACGACTGCCCATAACTTTGCTCATTACTTACTTGTCCATCCTAAGTGTGCAACATAATTTTTAAGTGCATTTGTTTACATAATAAACTTCTTCGTTAATATTGGTGTACAATAAAGATTACTCTATCTATCTATTTATATTTTATACACTTTACAGGCTTTAACATTAATAAAAATCTTAACTAATAATAAACAAATTTATGTACTAGGAGTATATTCTAGAGACTGCAGCCAGTGGCCAACATTCCCAAAATGCTGGCAGCATTGCCACGTTGGATGTCAATATTTAACCGTTGTCTAAAGACCAGCATTTCTACAACATGTGGCCTCAAAAATGCGAGTAGTAATTTCTTTATATACACAGTGATCCCCTGAGCCCCCACATCCCAAGCGTCTCTACCCCAAAAGGGACAAACAAATATCCACTGTCGAGAAGACTATATTTGCACAGTGATACGGATACGGTGATAGGATTGTTCAAACGGGACGGGTTAAAATAAAAAAACTATTTTATCTACTTATTATTTATATTTCTCTAAATAGAGAGTATATCAATTCGTTTAAGACACACAAAAGTATATAAATGCAGTAAGAGAACAAAATTTTCACAATATAACCTAATTTTAGAATCTTAGAATCTTAAACATATAATTTTGCAGTAAAAAACAATTTAGATACATTTAATAATATTTAAAACGTGTCGGTAAACCTTTGGTTTTGTAGAAAATCCTAATTAAACTAAGGGCTAGTTCCACAGATTCCTAATAAATCGTTGATAAGCCTATTCGGCACTTTTGTTTAACAGATAAAATGTCGAAGAGTTATCAGGCAGTAACTATATAAAACTTTATCAGGAACTAGTAAAATCTAGCCTAATTTGAAAGGTTCCAGTCTTGACGCGGCTTAGTCTCACTTTTAAGTGGCGCCATCTAGCGGACTCAATCAGGAAACTTTCACCAAGAATCAGTTAGTGTTCATCCCCAAAGGGGGGAGCAACCCTACTATTAAAAACTATGAGTATTTATTAGCAATAAATAAACTAAGCAGTCATACAAAATGAGATTCCTTAATAAGGAACAAACTATTTGGCAAGTTATAATACTAAAATGAGGATTATAACGTTTTAATATAAACACTAATTAATTCTAAAGATGTACAGCTTGACAAAAAAGAAGAGATATATTAACCAACTAGGCCAAAACAGTTAACACCATCTTCGAAATTATAAACCAATCGTGATATCGAGCTTTGATTGATTAGATAAAACGTCATTAATTTAACAATGTTGCCAGCAAACAATTTTGTTTTTTCGTTTCTAGATTATTTTGACAAGCTTTAATGCTTCGATTTGAGAAATTCTTTTTTTATCAGGTCACGATCTGATGATGGGATCCTAGAGAATCGAACAAATTTTAAATGTTTCTATATTGTTTTTCGTATATTACCAAAAGCAACTCGGATGTTTGCATCTAGCAGTCAGCATTTCATGTTGCTGAGCTGATGCTGGCAGATACATACTCTCAATGCTTAGTAGAACGTGGATATTTTTTTAAATATAGGCCTTTACCTTAAGGCCGTTTACTGTATTCTTTCAAGATAAACACATAAAAGTGCGAGATGTTGAATATTACTGAAGTATTTCTTACTTTTTAGTGGTTTTTTTTTTTTAAATTTTACGTTTCCTGTATTAGATCTTGACGTGTACACGTGGCATAACGACCCAACATAAGCTTACAATTCGTTTATGTAGCCAGTAAAGATCGCTAACATTATTTTATTATTTTCTTTTTAATATACTAGAAACTACAATAACTTATATTGTCGTTAATATTATTAAAATAATGAGATACACATTGCAATAATACAATTGATTAATTTAAATTAATAATAAAATGTTGTATATTCTTTTAGGTTTTACGAAAAGGAGTAAAATATAATTTCAAAACCTATTTCAAATAGAAGAGATTTCTGAAAGCTCAGCCAGCCACGAGAGTAGAAACAAAGAATGCATTTAACTAGAGAGGACTACAAGTTTAAAATGACATTATTCCCACTGCGCGGTCCAGATAAATTCACGTCAAAGTTTAGAAATGTAATTTTGACAGTTTTTCCCCGGCCGGGGGAAAATTGTCTACGAAGTTTGACATTCAAATTACTGCGAAAGTATAACCGTAAATTTGCTTCATGTTACATCTTGAGTCAAAGTGTATGGAAATGAGCACGTTTGTCTATGGAATTTGACAGTAAACTTCTCCATTACATTGGTCAGCTTTTAGTCTGACGGATTCGCTCAATATCAGTACTTTATTTAGCTATATCCGCCTTCAAGCTTTAAAACCGAGTAAACAGAGTTAACACTGTCTTACTCGTTACAATTGATATTTTTGAATTAAAAACAAAAAAAACCTAGTAGAAACTATAATCGATCTACTCTTGATTCAAACGTTTTTCTTATCAATATCAATACAATATAAAATCAGACCATAAAAAGAATACACACACGAAAAATGCAGTTAAACACCACTTAATGCAGTTCAACTGCATGTTTTGCTATTCAACTGCGTTTAATGCAATCGATACTACAACTCCACATTTTATAGTCAAACACTAAATTTGACTGAAAAATGCTTCCGATTATGATTATGCAGTCGAACCACACATATTGCAGTCGGACCGCATTTTCTCCTTACGAAACAGTTACCAGTTATCCAAAAAGTCGTAACCAGTCTTCGGCACGGAGTCAGTGAGGGTCTCCGTGGATTGGAAGTCTGTACCTGATGACGCCTGGCTTGAGGAGAGGAGGCCACGATTTTCTTCTGAGAGATCTGTAATTTTAAAGGTTTTTTTATGGTGGATAGGCACGCGTTTGACCACGATCTCACCTGATGGTAAGTGATGATGCGGTCTACGGTGGAGCACGCTTACCTATGAGATACCTGTTAACTCTTGCTTTGAAGAGATACAAGCTGTACTATGAAACACAGACTCGGGCAAGGCGTTCCATTCTTTAGCAGTTCGCATAAGAAATAATTAAAAATCTCCCAACTTACACACAACGCCATATAGTCCCAAACTAAGCAGAGCTTGTACTGTGGTTACTAGAATAACTGATAGTAATACATATATATACTTTTCTTTTGTAAATACATACTTATTATACATAGAAACACCGAGAATCAAACTCGAGACCTCGCGGTGAGGCATACGCTAACCACTACACCATCGAGGCAACCAGCATCACTATCTTATACATGGAAACGTATAGTAGCCGTGTACACACAAGGACAAGAATGCATCATTGCATTATATACTCATTATGTAAATACTTAATGAAACATAGAATGAGGAAGTACCTCATTCCGAAGCTAACGACGAGCAGTTAGATCATTCTGTACATATTTGAATTACATTAGAGGGTACATAATATGTCCAAGCAGCGATGATATATAATAATAATAATAATAAGCCTTTATTACTAATTAGTTTACAAATTTACAGTTATTATATATACAGTTTAACGCTCATCAGTTATTAGTGTGTCCTGTTGACACATAGGCCTCCTCTAACTTCTTCCATTCTTCTCTTTTTTTTTGCTGTTCGTACCCAGAGAGTCCCTGCTATTCTACATATGTCATCAGCCCATCTCATTAGCTGTCTGCCTCTTTTTCTTTTGGTGTTGTGACATGGTGTCCACTCAGTGAGGGTTTTAGCCCATCTCTCCACTGGCTGTCTTACCATGTGGCCAGACCATCTCCACTTTAGTAGCTTGCATTTCATGTTAACATCCTCGAATTTGGTGATCTTACATAGGTCAGATGCAAGCAGCGATGATAATGTGTCATTAATCTTTTATTACTAACTCTGATAATAAGGTGAAAAGAAGGCGATCCACATTCGCAACTAGTGTTGGATGTGTTTGTGAATCCCCACTTGGTCAGGTCCCGACCATAACATTGCCTAGGGGCCTCGACATAGTTAATCCGGCCCTGCATCCTTTGAACAGTGTTGGCACGTGCTAATGTGGCGTACTGCTGTGTTCTTATTTTGTGGTACTGCCAAGCGCACCTGTATTACGAAGTCCTTTGATAAAAGCCGCCGTCGCCACAGTCGGTGTTTAAAAAAGTTTTGATTTCTTCAACTTGTACTTGTTAACTACCTAGTCACTATTAATAGTTTTGATTCAATGTAACAATATTGTCATATAGAGTACAGACCTTCAAAAATATTGGTATAGTGAAATTGACAATTACAAACAAAAAAAAATCCTCCGTCCACGATGGGCCCTTACCGATGCGGGGCCCCTAGGCAGTTGCCTTTTTTGCCTTAGGGTTAATCCGGCCCTGTGCATGAACATGGAGGTTTGTCTTAGTCTGGGTGTTTCTATGTATAATAATTAACAAAAAAAAAGTATATTGTATTGTATCCGTTATTCTAGTACTCATAGTACAAGCTCTGCTTAGTTTGGGACTAGATGGCGTTGTGTGTAAGTTGAGAGAAAAAAATAATGTTATGTCATGATTTGGGTCAAATGAATATCCTAAAATGATTGAAATTTACTAACTAGAAATACTGAGTCATACAATGTATTATGTAAAACTGTAGGCGAAACCCAGTGTAGGTTCCGGCGGTTGTATCATCCGCATGGTATGTCGGCAAAAGTAGCCTACCAGTTTTATACAAAACGGTTGAAAAATCAAAGCATAACAGACAGACAGACATACTTTCCAACTACAACTATACGCTTTTGATTAAATTCGTTGCGGGTTCCAAGACAATTTTAACTTTCCCTGGGATTGCCCATGTGTCATGCACGGTCCCTATCCGTTAAAAAAGACAGACAGACAGACAATGTAACTTTTACTACTTACATAATATTCTACATACAATACAGCAGTTTTTATCTTGACAAAGCCACGGAAGAGCACAGCAGTGATAAATAATCCCATAGTCGATTGGTCATACCCCTTTCAGTCATGTTATTTTTAGGTGCCATTTTATAGTGGGTATGCCTAAAATAGTGTAAAATAATATATATTTTAAAGTACTCACCACTGCTAGACTTAGCGACACTGTTCCTATAATCCTTCTCATATTTATTCTCAGCCGGTGGACTCTTAAAATTGGTCCTAAAGAAGTTCTCTGAAGACGCTACAATCTGCGTCTGCGGGACAGAGACGAGACACTCTCTCTCCTCATCCTTACTCTTAAAATTGCCAATAAACTTGCTTATAAACCCTGGAGACGTCACTTCCCTGTCTTCTTTGTACGTACTCCGAAGTACATCATGTGATTTGAGAGCATTTTTCAACTCAGAGACCACTTTGGAGTGTGATAGAGCTAGCTCGGACATGACAGGAGGTGGTGATGTTGGCGGTTTCTCTTTTGGAGCCCGACACTCGCTCAAAATGCATAGATTTAGTTGGCTCTTCGTTTGGTAGAGAAATGGAGCACTGTGCTCGTCTCTATATGAAGAATGTTCATCTTGAATCAGTCTCTGGCCGTGGTCTCGTCCGAAAAACGACATCAAGTCATCTTTTCGGACTGGAGGGTTGTTAATGTCGAAATCTAGGTTGTCTAATATGGCGTATTTGAGTGCTATATCTGGTTTTATTATTGATTCGTTTATTACTTCAGTCTGAAAAGAAAGGTTAATTTATTAAAAAGTTTAATTTTAAAGCAATTTGTGTTTATGTGTTTGTCGAAACTGTTTATATGCCATCTTTATCTTAATTATTTTTTGTTGATGATAGGATTTTGACCATGATGTCACCAGATGGTAAGTGATGATGATGTCTATGGTGGAGCTAGATATACCTATTAACTCTTGCTTTGAAGAAACCCAGAATGTACTCACGCGGAAACAGACTTAGGCAAGGTGCTCCAATTAACTTTAAGGCACATGTAGAATTCTTAGATCCTCACTTGGGTCTTTTAGTTAGCTCATGAATAGAATATTGAAACTGTACTTTTACTTTGTGGATTGAAATCACTTTTCAGACTGTCTAAGCTTATTCAGTTAAAAAAGAAATGGTAAGCTATTCTTTACTTATACAAACTAAATTAAACAATAGCTTAAATAGTTCAAAATATAAACAATTTTCAGTTATTCTTTTCTACAAACTAAATTAAACAATAGCATAGTTCAAAATATAAACAATTTTCAGTTATGTTATGAGAATGGACAAAGTTCATAAACAGAACTGTGGATAATTACAATGTAATGTTATCATCGTGTGCGAGAATGTATAATAGACAGTCTAAATTATAATTGTCTAATTAGAAAACGACTAAAATGCCTCACAGCCAATGAATCACCACTGAGGCATGTACATACTATAAATTGTTAAACGATTTTTAACAATATATAGTACATATTACTTAACAAAATGGTAATTTACTAGTTATTTAAGTGTTTCAGGAACTTGTATTACCTTTTCTTTTTCCGTGAGCGTTTCCCAAATGTTTTCATATGAATTTTTAGCTTCCTCAATGTCCTCGTGAACTTTCGAGGCGAGAGGATTCATTGTACGGAAATATTCCTCGGCTATAGCTCCCAGCGCCATGGCTGATGAGTTTCTGTTAAAAATATCCAGAAGGAATTCACTGATGCACTATTTTCAGCGTACATTCAAGTTCACTGAACGCACAACCATTTTCATTGAACGTCGGAAAATAAATAACATTAGAGTGAGAGAGATAGGTACCAAACGTTACGTCATATTACAAAATGGCTGAGAAAAATGTAATACACGTGAAATTAAACTTTTTTGCTTTCTTTTAAAGTTCAAATCTTTTTAACAAAATTGTTTAAAACAGTGCAAGGTAAAAATACAATCTTATTTTGTCGGCTAGAGGTCTAGAGGTCTATTGTCGAGGAATGACATCTAGCGAATTTTTTCTGAACTTCTTGTACATTAAGCTGCTTACAGATAATCAAAACCGTCAATACGGTTTTCATGAAATATTTTTAATTTTCAGCCTTCAGC
Source organism: Hypena proboscidalis (assembly GCA_905147285.1). Lineage (NCBI taxonomy): Eukaryota > Metazoa > Arthropoda > Insecta > Lepidoptera > Erebidae > Hypena > Hypena proboscidalis. Next base: position 8,006,312 of record LR990156.1, read on the forward strand.
TCACGAATTAAAATACGTCGGTGAAAATACTGAAGTCACTTTGTTACTCATACAATATGCCTTAAGTTGCAACTTTTAAAAGGTTGTAGTTCAAGTATGAAATTAATTTTAATTCTGAAGCACGGTTTTGCTATCAATTTTTAATCTGTATTTTTAATCTGTAATCATATAATTGATTTCGGTAGTTACCGGTAAATGGGTGGACAACAGAAATGTCAAAAAATCAAAATGGCTTACATTAGCTTTATTTGTTTTGTGTTTTCTGCATTAAAATGTAGCGCCAATATGTGAATTGTTTACAAAAGTGTGTTGTAGCGTAACTATGTTGCATAACACGGGGCCTTACGGCCCTAACGAGACGCCTGTTAACATGGCAGCACCAATCAACATGAGTCCAAGCAATCATATGAATATGGTTGGTAATATAAACCATTTAGCTAAACTCGGACATGGAAACGCGCCAACGCCTAGCGGGCCTTACGGTCTGGGAGATTACTCAGTGTACCACCAGCAGAATTTCAATATGAGTTCTCAAATGGCTCAGTTTTCCAACAATCATTATCAACACTTGGGCTTTCAGCACAGCTACCCAAACCATCATAATCATGGACCTATGAACGATGTAGGCTTTCAGAATGGTATGTTGCCTATGAATTTAAACGTAAACAGTGAGCACAGTACGAATATGTCGAATTATTCGTACGATAAGCGACTAATCGATTCAGTCAGGCCTGAAACCGTTAAGGAGCAAAATACCCGCAAGGTGCCTTTAAATATACCTCAATTACCAAATAGATCGATAGGCAAACCACAGATATACAACAACGAATATTTAAATAGAGATTCATTCCACAACCCAGATGATAATTTAGATTTAAGTATGAAAACTCAAGAGCGGCTTCCATTGAACACTTTAAGAAGAAAAAAGATTGAAAACACTGTGAAACTAATCGAAAATTTATTAATAAATTCTGCTAACACTAAGGAAGCAATTTCAAACGATATATCCAACAGTCCTAATGATAACCAACATAAAAACATGATTGTTGACTCTTCAACTACAACATCAACAAATTCTATTACATCACCAAAAAGTGTACCAGAACCATACACTGTTATGCCTGAAATGTCATCGGACCCGTTGTCCCTAACGGTAGAAGATACACAACGAGAATTGAGTCAGGTTAAACGAGAAACCATTATAAAGAGTCCCGTTCAACGTTACTCAACTGAGTCTGAGGAAAATGACGACTATTCTTCAGACATAGAAGATGTCAAACCAGATATAATACTAGAAATAAAACCTCAAGAAGAACCAGAAGAAGCTTGTAAAACTATTGAAATTAAGGTGGAAAAAGCCAGTTGGACAGACTCGGATTATTTGCAGCCGTTCTTCAGGGATTGTAATGCAATTAACAGGGATGATGCGCTTGATTATAGAATCGTGGAATATGACAATAGTGTTGGTGAAGCTAGTACTGCTATTAAACAAGGTAATTATTATTTTTTTTGTAACATATCGAAATATGCTGACCTTCTGATGGTCAGCCCATAAAAAATCAATATTGTACTAAAGTGTTTTCCTAAAATAATATTTTTTGTCTCAAAATCTAGCTTAAATATTTAAAGATGTATTGTGTCTTTGAAATGTAAATGTGAAATCTTAGAACTAGAAAAGTCTTGGATAAAATATGATTAAACAAGGGAAAATGTTTGTCTATTTAGTCAACCGCAGTTTCACCTATACTTATAGGCATTTTCAAGAGAGTGCGTTGCGCCTGAGTCGCAGCCAGTCACACTTCTGGGTAATATAGGAGTTTCTCACCAGCTCTTCTCATGATGCAATACCCATCGGAGCTGGTACTTGGATTGATTTTAATTCAAATCTCTAAGTTGAATTAATGTCAATCTAAGTTCCGGTGTCAAATCATTTTATTACAATACTGCCGTGGTATAACTAAAATGCCGTTATTTGCTCAAACCATTTTTTTGGATACCAAATAAGAACCGCGGCAAAATTTAAACCGATGTAACTTTTCGATGACAAAACTTATTTTATTTATGTTTTGGTATCTTTGAATCTCAAAAAAGTTTTGTCATCGAAAAGTATGTAACGGTTGAATTTTTTTCCGCGGTTTTTGAGCAGATAACGGCATTTTAGTTATACCACGGCAGAATAAGTATTATGGTTTTGTTAGCTAAGTTCTATTTGAATTTTATATTTTTTGTATTTTGATGTTTGTTTTGACGTGTTCAAGCGCCCTATGGGGCCTATGAAAATATATGATTTGATTTGATATAGGAGTGCTGTTATGTTATGTAAAACTTATTTCTTATCTGGTTTTACAGAAATCAAATCTGATGAATGCTATGAATGTCCTCACTGTGGTGTTCTCTTCGTAAACCTGAAGCGCTTCCTAATCCACACAAAATGGCATACCTTCGGTCTAACAATCGAGAAGAGGACAGAGCTACTGCGGGAGAGAGAGGAGCAGAAAACTCAAAGACGTCAGGCAAAAATTATAGAACGGTTGATCTCTAAGGAGGTTACGGATGTACAGAATGTTACCGGCAAGACGTGGCCGTGTAAAGACTGTGATAAAGTGTTTATTGCTAAAGGGAGCTTGAAAAATCATAGACAAAGGTGAGTTTTTGTGTTTTTAATATAATATTAAAGTTGAAAAATTAAAAATCCAGCAGGGTTCGAACCTGCACCCCCTGGGTATATGCCCCAAGTGGTTTGCCAAGTCAGCCATGGATTCATCTGTTGCTAGACTCGAAATTTATCAACTCTTTTTGTGCCAGCGTCATAACTAGATGAACCTTACTTGGTTTTGTTTTGTTTTATTATAATCAAAAAAAAAAAGAAATGAAGAAGTTTGATGATGTCCAATTTGTTCTAAAGTGTGAAACTTTTTTTACGTATAACAATTTTCATTGTAATTATGATCAGCCTAGAGACGTCCACTTCAGGACAGGCCTCACCAATCGCTTCGACAGCGCGCGGTTTTGGGCCGACTGAAACCAACGACTCCCCGCGATCTTGACAAGATCTTCCATCTAGCATGGGGCTGTCCCACGCTATGTTTGCCAGGTCGTGGCCGCCACTTTTTCCCCCAACGGCAATCTGTCCGCTATGTGTCCGGTCCACTGCCACTTACAATTTTAACTAGTTGAAATGAACATTGGCCATGTAAAGAATCTGGTTTCATTAAATGTCGTATCCACCCTGTATATCTGATCTAGGCTTGTGGTCTAGTGGTATCAATGGCGACCGCAAACGCGAGGCATCGAGTCCAATGCCCTGGTTCAGCTTATGTGTTGTTTAGTTTTTTTCTGTTTGGAAAATCTCAACATGGAGTCTAAAAATGGGTCTGGTAAAGGCAATCACATGGGACCATAATAGGTGAAATATGGGTGTTATACACGTCTGCCACACCTATGGGTAATATATCCGTGTAATCTGTAATGTAAGGTCAAATGTGGTGGGGGTGAGCCTATAGCCATCCACCGGGCACAAATCCTACTCGAAGCCAAATCCAAATAACACATTTTGAGAAGTGATAGACATAATTTCTTTAAAGACTAAAAAAAAACCTAAGCGTCCTTGACGTCAAGAGTCATGATATTTAAGCCTTATACAGTTTGTCCTCATAGCATTAAAATCATTTGTACTTATCAATCGATATATTTTTTGTCTACAGAACTCACCCATCTCGATCCCGCGAGTGTAAAATCTGTCACAAATCGTTGATGGGTTGGATAGCCCTCCGCAACCACATGGCGACGCACACAGGAGAAGCTGGTGTCGGCTTCCAGTGCAGCGAATGTCCCAAGAGATTCAAGTATGCACACTCGCTGGCTAAACACTCGGATACACATTTGGTAAGTAAAACAAAATAGAGACTATGGAATAAGCTTAGTTAGTTTTTTTTAGTTTTCCTGGGCGGTATCCGCACTTAGTCCTCCTATGGGACCGTTGTACTTGAGAGGTTTCCCGTTTACTCCAGCCAGCCTATATCGGTCCAGAAGGAAAACAGCCTCCGAGGACTGCTGCAAGCTTCCGGAAGCGATGTTGGTGACTGAAGAATTTGTGCCCGTTGGTCGGCCACGGTGCTACATTACTTGATGACATGCTGTGGCGTTTCTTCTGCCTTCATGCATCCTCTGCATAGAGGGCTTTCTGTTATTCCTATCGTGTGTAGCTGTTTGTTAAGTAGACAGTGATCGGTCAAGATTCCAATGACCTTGCGGAGCCTGTCTCTATTCAGTTTGGTGAGGTCGCGGCCAGTTTTTTATTAAGAGCTGGAATAGCATTCTTAGTTTGCAGACATCCTTCACTTGTTGTCCACACTGTCAGGTGTATTTTTTATGTTGGAATGGAATAAGCTTAATATGAAGTAAATCAGAGATAAAACATTAAGAAAGTTGAGGGTTATACTTTTTAGTAAAATGGCATCCCTAATTATTAGATTTTAACGAAGTGTTAGTATTTTTTTTACCTCATTGGCAGGATAAGCATATAACTCACATAATTGCTATACGACATTTGTCATAATAGATACGATTGTACGTCATTAGTTACTAAAATCAGTTATAGAATACCACCTAGAACGCATTGCCGTAACCCATGTCAACTATTTGCAACAACTGGTTGTCGTACTAATGCAGGTAAACGCTCTCCAATGTACCGTCTTGTTCATAATTACAACACAAACTTTAATTCAATCGATATTATGGCAACGCGTCCCAGTATATTTAAAATAGAATTAGCATCCTCTTAAAATAATTTTATATACTTTCTATATTTCATACTCGTGCATGACTCTTACCCTCATAATTTGTTTTTATTAGTAAGCTGTGGTAAATGGTGTTGGTGACACAATTGTAAAATAATATGTAAAATCATACCATAGATTAATAAGTATTGTGTTACTGTTTATTTACCCAAATAAAAAAAATAAAATAAATGAAAATGTCAGCTGTGTTATTTTTTCAAGTGTAACTTGTGTCACATTTAAATTTGGTCAGGTTTTATTTTATGAGTTGGATATGAACTATCCGAAACCTCAGAAACGGGCCCTTAAGTTACTTTTGTCGTCGTTGAACAGCCCGGAACTACTCTCTAAAGTCAGTATTAGTATGCCTACAAAATATACGCGACATTATTCACCCCTCCACCTTCCACTAGTGCCATCTAACTATCGGCAGAATAGCTTTGTTTGGAGAGCTAGTAAGTCCCTTAATGATGCAAGCAAATTACATGATGTTGATATATTTAATGCAAACCTGGAGTCGATGAGACAGGTGCTAAGCCGTGATTTCTTTTCTCAATATCAAGGTGTTTAGTTTTATTTAAGCAATTGATTTGTATAACGCTCTGTAATGATTTGTTGTAGTACATTCGCAGTTCTTAATTTTATAATATACTAGCTGACCCGTGCCCACTTCGTTGGGCATAATGTTCAAAAATATATATCTTTCATAGTTAAGGCAGCGTTCGTAAGAAATAAATTAATATCTACACGAAACAAACTTAATACCTACCTATAACCTAAATTAATATCTACATGAAACTAACTTAATACCTACCTATAACCTAAATTAATATCTACACAAAACAAACTTAATACCTACCTATAACCTAAATTAATATCTACATGAAACTAACTTAATACCTATAACCTAATTTAATATCTAGGTACATGAAACAAACTTAATGCCTATCTATAACCTAAATTAAATGAAAACTATATAAACATAAAAGATTTTTTTTTTAATGTACCGAAAATAAAATTAATGAATGTCGAAAGTGTGTTACGAAAAATTCAATTTTGGGGACGTCCGCTGCGTAAAGAGCCGCGCGGGAACCTACCTCTCAGGTGTAAAAGGAAGGTCACGCCTCCTTCTTCCGAAGTGAGCACGAACGCGAACCGAAATAAGCCGAAACCATCGCGCGCCGCTGCCGCGCTGCTGTGGCCTTCACGTATAACGATGAGTTTTTCTCCGATTCTCTTTACAAAACGGACTACCACGTAAAAACCTTTTAATTTTTCGGTTTTTTATATAGCCTATGACACTCAGCGATAATGTGGCTTTCTATTAGTGAAAGAATTTTTAAAATCGGTGCAGTAGATTCCGAGATTACCCCTGACAATTTAACAAACACACAAACTTTACCTCTTTATAATATTAGTATAGATTGTTACTTATTCGTGAGGACCTGTACTTGGCTCAATGTTGCATAATATTTTTTTTAATATTGATTGTTACTGCTGTTGGTCTTCCAATAAATAAATAAATAAATAAATAAAAAGTGAATTGTGTCAAAGACCCATTGCACTATCAACAATTAATATTGTTCTCCATTAAATGTTAATTAAACAACCCATTTGCTTCCAGGAAAAGACCCATGGCTGCCTGGACTGCCCCAAGAAGTTTGGATCCCAAGCGTTACTGAAAATGCACATGAAGACTCATGAGAGACAATCACGAGGAACAACATTCAGTTGTACTTATTGTGCTAAAGGATTCTTTGAAGCTTATAGTCTGCAGGTATGTCTCAAAAATAGAATCAAACATTTCAAAATTAATATTGCCTACTGTACATGTAAACAGTGAAATGGTAGCAGATATTAGTTAAATTATTTAGAAATTTTATTAAAAAAATATACTAAATTATTATAAATTGATTAATGTTAATATACCTATATAATTTTTTTATAATTTGCGCAAGAAATAATAGGAAATGTTTTTATTTTTTATTACTGTACATGTGTGTGGCAAGTGCATACAAATTGTATGAAAAGATATATCTTATATATAAAATTCTTGTGTCACAATGTTAAAGTTAACCTTACTCCTCCGAAACGGCTTTACAGATTTTTTACCAAATTGTATATGCATATTCAGTAGGTCTGAGAATCGGCTACTATCTATTTTGTATACCCCTAAGTTGTTGTCCTTGTTCACCCTTAACATTTCTATTTAATTTTAAAAACTACATACAATCCTAATTTTACTCTTTTATCACCAACCCCTATTTTTTAATAGGCATTTTAGTAACCTTAGCGCTTTTGACAATATGAATGTACCTTTATGGGGTTTGACATAACATTGACATAATGCGTTCTGCAAATATCGTCACAGAGAATGTATGCATAGTTAAGACAGGACAACGTCTGTCGGGTCAGCTAGTAAATATATTATTATTATAATTTTATTGCTCACCCATCCTGCTGACCGCGGCGTGCATTGCATGCTACTTTTACTAATCGAGCTCCTCTGTTCTATCCACGAAATCTCCCCATCATAGTAAATCCATAACCACATGTGTTGTATTGTTTCAGGTCCACGAAAGAACTCACAGGAACGAACGACCATATCTCTGTGAGATTTGTAACACCAGCTTTGGAACCAACTCCAGTCTCAAAAGACATCTTAAAGTGGTAAGTGCACTGTAATAAGTACAATATATAGTCAGTACCGGATTAAGCCAGGGCGGGGCCTGTAGCAAAATCTGTCACAGGGCCCTTCAATTATATTTATTATATATGAGGCCTTTGGCTGCTTTAGGTTTTAAAGTGTATGGTATTAAGTAAAACAAAACTATTAACAATTAATAACAAATTAACTTGATTTCATATGGGCAAATTAAGATATAATTTTTTCGCTCATGCTCTACAAGCTGACTCATTTATATCGATCAGTATGGGCAACTCTGTAATTACAAGACTTACACAAATCTGTTGTAACAAGCAAGATATTTTACGCTCCTATTTACATTTAATTATTTTTACGGTCAGACAGGCGTTGGAGCGCGGGGCCCCCAATACGCGGGGCCCGTAGCATTTGCTACTCTTGCTATATGGCTAATCCGGCACTGTATATAATTCTGTCGAAATATAATAAAAAAATTATTCAAAATGTCCAAACATGTGTTATTTTCCTCGATGGTCTCGTGGTTAGCGTATGCCTCGCACCGCGAGATCTTGGGTACGATTCCCGGGTCGGACTAAGTATTATTTGTGAACTTTCCGTCAGAAAATGCACAATAGCAGCACGGAGTTGGAATTGTGCTTGGTGGATGGCGATAGGCTCACCCCCTATCACATGGGACCTAATCATAACAGGTGAAAGGTGTTGTACACCTCTGCCACGACCCTCTGGGTAATATAGGCGTGATGTAATGCTATGTGTATACAAACAAAAAGTGTATAGATAATGCATGCAAGTTGTTAGATATAAAATTGGTGCTCCTACATGTTTTCCATTTAATGGCGTACAAATCCATACATAATTAAGACAAGAATAATTGTAAAAATTATTTTTTTACAATAATTGTATAAAAAACATGTACATATAGCAAATCCATAATTAATTTTAATGTCAAGGAATATAATTAGAACAAAGTACTAGAAAAATATTTAATATAATTAGATATCTTCTGTTAACTCTTGCAAAGTTTATTCAGTTCAATTCAATTCATTTATTCTGTTGCAAATACAGGTACATGGGATGTTATGTTCATATGAATACATTTAAGGAACACTGTATTTTACCTTGTGGCATGCAATAAATTAGAAACTAAATACTAAGATACAATAATGAAATACAATAATGAAATTCTTTAAAACTACACATAATAATAAAACAGATATAAAAGAACTAAACTGTGCAACATTTCTACAGTTTATCACGTAGGTAATCATCTACGAAATAATAACATTTTTCCAATAATAATTTTTTAGACAATTATTAACAATTTGAATGTTTAGTTCTCCGAGAATCGCTTTTGGTAGATGGTTGTATACTCTAGGAGCCATACAGAATATACTTTTATTTAAATATGCCGTTGTATTAGACCAATGGTTCCCAAACTTATTTTCTCTACTGCCCACTTTGAGAATAAATATTTTTTTAGCGCCCCCATTTATTCACCTCAGGCCTCTACACAACGCCTTTATTTTTTTTCTGGCTCTTATACCGCCCCCCTTGAGACCTGCAGCGCCCACAAGGGGGCGTTATCGCCCACTTTGGGAACCAATGTATTAGACGGACAGCTGATTTTCAAATTGTGTCTGCTAACCTTTTAATTTTGTAAACATGTGTAAATTCTTTTTTACAAACATCACTGTTTCGAAGATATAGACGGATGGCAGCGTCAGAATGTTAAATTTGACAAAAAGAGGCCAACAGCTATCAGTTGCTTTGATTTTACGCTCTTAAACATTTCTTTTGTGATTTAAACACACAATTACCCCAGAAAATTACTCCATGTCTTATAATTGGAGCTACATAGCCGTGATAGTTTACCAATTAGACTGCATTATGTCTATGTTATTATTATCCTCATGGTATGATTACTATAAAATTGTGCTCAGAAAATGATTTAGAGTTTTTTTTTTCAGTCCCACAGTACATTAAAGCCGTTCGAATGTTCGACCTGCCACCGTTCTTTCTCAACGGAATCCATCCGCGATCGCCACGAGATGAGGCTGCACGCCAAGCCGGAGGACTTCAAGTTCCCTTGTGATCAGTGTGAATGCAAGTAAGTGTGCTTGTTTATAAATTAATTAAATAAATTTGGACTTTTTACATTAGATAGAACGCCAGAAGCAATTACATTATCCAATGGTGCTGTGCTTATGGATGAACGTGACGTCACGAAATGACGTAACATACAGTTGAGAAATTTAGGGTCCTGGCAAGAGGCGACCGTAGCTGGTTGGTTAAAGCGGCTGCCCGGTATGCGGAGGTCGCAGGTTCAAATCCTGCCGGTCTCATCATTATTTCATCTGATTCTTATTATAATTTGCTAAGCATAGGTAAATGCTATAAAAATAATCAATAAAGAAGATGTTAAGTTATGTTCCCAGACGATGTTAACTTAAGTTTCCACGAACACCAAAAATATGAATTATAAATTAAAGCACTTGGGGCGTATACCCAGGGGGTGCAGGTTCGAGTCCTGCTGGATTCTTAATTTTTCAACTTTAATATTATATAAAATACAAAAAGGCAACCAACACCAAGAAGATTGAGAGCGTACCTTAGTTGGTGAAGCAGCTGGATTGGATCGCGAGATCACAGGTTCAAGTCCTGCAGGTCAATTTTCAACTATTTCTTATCATAAAAGCTGTTTTTAGTGTTTTTCTTAAAGATAATATTTCTTACAGGTATTTGAAATCAAAAGATCTTCAGAAACACATCTACAAGGTCCATCCAAAGAACAAGCGGAAAAAAAAGGTGAAGAGTGATACAGAACCGGCTGAAGACTCGGAATAATACAAATATCAACCTTATATGCGAAGAAATAGGGTTCATTGTGAGTTTTAACTTTCAAGCTGAATTGGACACGGTTATTGTACCGAGGAGAAATATGGTACATATGTGTACATGACGTCATTAGGCTATATATTGCCCGTATAAGAAGGTTTCGCACTAGCCGATTTTTACATAATAATATTTGTACTAACTTTTTTTATGACACCTGGCTAACTATTAAAATATAAATAAATATTTCACAACTCACACACAACGCCACCTAGTCCCAAACTAAGCAGACCTTGTACTATAGGTACTAGAATAACTGATACTAATACATATTATATACTTTTCTTTTGTAAATACATACTTATTATACATAGAAACACCCAGACTAAGAAAAGAACCCCCATGTTCATGCACACAAAGATTTGTCTTAAGCGGGAATCGAACCCACGACCTCGGCGTCGCAGGCAGGTACACTACCCACTCCGCCATCCGGTTGTCGAAATATACGGCTTACAATTAAACTTTTATATTTAAAAAACTACTCAGGCTCTCAGAATCAAGTAACAATTCACTTGTAAGAGTTTTCGTCACCATGTGATTTACAAACTTTTTGTATAAGAAGTTTTTTTTTTTTAATTTGACATATAGATAGATAGATAGAGAAAACTTTATTTGCACATCAAATTTATAACAAACATACAAGGAAATAGGAACTTAAAACTATAACATATACAGGGTGGATGCGACATAGCGACATTTATTGAAACCACAGCTTCTATACATGGTAAGTATCAATTTCCACCGGATAAAAATTCTCTGGCGAAAAAAAAAAATCACGTTCTCCGAACAATTTGAACATTGCGATCGTGCAATTTGTTCGGAAGACGTGGATTTTTTTTTTTCGCCAGAGAATTTTTTATCCGGTGGAAATGCATACTGGCCACCCCGTATACGAATTGAATTGAGAACCTCCCGTCTTTTTTAGAACTCGGTTAAAAATACGAACCACTATAATATCAAGAATTTTGTCTAGAAATATAGACGCCAAAATTGATATTTTTATGAATATCGGTACATCTTATAACGACGACCGGATGGCGGAGTGGGTAGTGTACCTGCCTGCGACGCTGGTCGCGGGTTCGATTCCCGCTTAAGACAAATCTTTGTGTGCATGAACATGGTGATTTGTCTTAGTCTGTGTTTCTATGTATGTATTTGCAAAAGAAAAGTATATATGTATTAGTATCAGTTATTCTAGTACCCATAGTACAAGCTCTGCTTAGTTTGGGACTAGATGGCGTTGTGTGTATGTTGTGAGATATTTATCTTTATTTTTCCTCACAGCCTCCCGTGCGACACCAGCTTATACTGTACACGTATAGCTTCATATCTGAATATAATATTTTTAATCGTATTACGAAGGATGTAATTCGGTTTCTAGAGTTGAATATTGTTTGTTACACATACACCTTATCAGCTAAGGAATATTATTATTGTTGGGACGTGGCTTTGGGTGTTCACGTTGACCTCCGTGAGTCTGTTGTGATTGTAGCCTCATTATACACTCTCCTTTAGGCCAATAGCCTCCATAAATTGGAGCAGTCGGCCGATCGGGAGTGACTTGACATCCGGATCCAAGATATGGCGTCCCAGAATTATGCTTCGTCTATGGACCAGTGGCCCGCAGTCGCAAAATAGGTGCAGCGTTGTTTCCAGCTAAGGAATAAGGTCTTTTATCAGTTTTTGGTCACCTCAGTATGTCTGATTGTAGATTTGATTCCTGAGTCAGACAAAAATGATGTAACAGAAATTTGTAATCTGGAATTTAGTCGGGCTAATGGCAGAATCGCCTCGTCACCTATATCATCTTATAAACAGGTGAAATGTGAGTAAAAAACCTGTGCCTACCCTATTATCAGTTTTTGGTCACGTCAGTATGTCTGATTGTAGATTTGAATACTGAGTCAGGCAAAAATGATGGTATATTTCAGAAATTTGTTATTTGGAATTTTGTCGCGTTAATGGCACAATCGCCTTGTCACCTATATCATCTTATAAACAGGCGAAATGAGGGTAAAAAACCTCTGCCTATTCTGTTATCAGTTTTTGGTTACGTCTGTATGTCTGATTGTAGATTTGATTCCTGAGTCAGACAAAAATGATGTAACAGAAATTTGTAATCTGGAATTTAGTCGGGCTAATGGCAGAATCGCCTCGTCACCTATATCATCTTATAAACAGGTGAAATGTGAGTAAAAAACCTGTGCCTACCCTATTATCAGTTTTTGTTCACGTCAGTATGTCTGATTGTAGATTTGAATACTGAGTCAGGCAAAAATGATGGTATATTTCAGAAATTTGTTATTTGGAATTTTGTCGCGTTAATGGCACAATCGCCTTGTCACCTATATCATCTTATAAACAGGCGAAATGAGGGTAAAAAACCTCTGCCTATTCTGTTATCAGTTTTTGGTTACGTCTGTATGTCTGATTGTAGATTTGATTCCTGAGTCAGACAAAAATGATGTAACAGAAATTTGTAATCTGGAATTTAGTCGGGCTAATGGCAGAATCGCCTCGTCACCTATATCATCTTATAAACAGGTGAAATGTGAGTAAAAAACCTGTGCCTACCCTATTATCAGTTTTTGGTCACGTCAGTATGTCTGATTGTAGATTTGAATACTGAGTCAGGCAAAAATGATGGTATATTTCAGAAATTTGTTATTTGGAATTTTGTCGCGTTAATGGCACAATCGCCTTGTCACCTATATTATCTTATAAACAGGTGAAATATGGGTAAAAAACCTCTGCCTACCCTATTATCAGTTTTTGGTCACGTCAGTATGTCTGATTGTAGATTTGATTCCTGAGTCAGGCAAAAATAATGTCAGAATTTGTAATCTGGAATTTCGTCGAGTTAATGGCACAATAGCCTTGTCACCTATATTATCTTATAAACAGGTGAAATATGGGTAAAAAACCTCTGCCTACCCTATTATCAGTTTTTGGTCACGTCAGTATGTCTGATTGTAGATTTGATTCCTGAGTCAGGCAAAAATAATGTCAGAATTTGTAATCTGGAATTTCGTCGAGTTAATGGCACAATAGCCTTGTCACCTATATTATCTTATAAACAGGTGAAATGTGAGTAAAAAACCTGTGCCTACCCTATTATCAGTTTTTGGTCACGTCAGTATGTTTGATTGTAGATTTGAATACTGAGTTAGGCAAAAATAATGTCAGAATTTGTATTCTGGAATTTCGTCGCGTTAATGGCAGAATCGCCTTGTCACCTATTTTATCTTATAAACAGGTGGTGTGTGGTTAGAAAACCTCTACCTACCTTTTATGGACGTGATGTTACAAATACATCTCTCATTGGTTACAAATGAATATCTCAAAATTGAGTATATAAAAAAAACTAACAAAATTGATTTTTAAATCTTTTTGTAAATAATCAAATCTTTTTAGTATTATTATTTAGATTATATTAGTCTCAAGATATATTATATTATGTAATTAAAAATATATTAATTAATAAGTTATATTTAAGTAAAATACTAGGTTGTCTCGATGGTCTAGCGGTTAGAGTGTGCGCCTCTCACTGTGAGGTCTCGAATTCGATTCCCGGGTCAAGAAAACTTTTATTTGTGAACTTGTAAGAAATTCACAATAGCAGCACGGCGTTGGTATTGTAGTGGATGGCGACAGGCTCACACCCAATCCAATGGGACCTAAACATAACAGGTGAAGTGTGGGTGTTGTACACCTCTGCCCACCCTTCTGGGTAATATAGGCGTGATGTTATGTAATTATTAAGTAAATACTAGGTTAATATCTTGTACCCTAAAGTTTTATCAAGAATCATGAATATCAGTTATATATTTTTTAGCGACAGACCTTTTTTAACCGACTGCGAAAACGGAGGACGTTATATTATTTGACACGGGCCTCGCTTCACTGTTAAGTCTCTGGTTCGATCCCCGGAAAAGTGTTATTTGAGATTTGTCGTTAAAAAAATCTGTACAAGCATGAAGTTTGGCATTGTGCTTGGTAGATGGATATACTTGGTATACGGCAGAGGTGTACAGCAAACACACTACATCTGTTATATTTGGGTCCCATGTGTTAGAGGGAGCCTATCGCCATCCACCGGAAACAATTCCGATTTCATGCTTTTTTTGAGAATTTCCTGACGTAAAAATCCGAAAGACACTTTTCGATTTACTATGAAACGGTCGAAAAAGATATGGGACCGGCAGGATTTGAACCTGCGACCTTAGTGCACACCGGGCAGCCGCTTTAGCCATCCAGCTACGGTCGCCTCTTACCAGAACCCTACATTTCTCAACTGTATGTTACGTCATTTCGTGACACTTTTCGATTTATTGTGAAATGGTATCGTGGATATAACTGATATTTGTGTTTTTGTAATGTTTTTAAGTAGTGATAGCTAAATGTCTCATGTATTTAAAATAATTTAGAGAAAATATATCATAATGTAGGTATTTAGGGTAAAAAATTAGACACTATTTTAAGAAAAGATTAACATATAGGATCGTTGTGTAATCCCCTCTAATTGGTTATGGGATAGAACTTTGTCATAATTAATTTGACGTTTAAGCTAATAAGCGGTGGGACAAACATAAAAGTCGTCGTTTCGTTACAAAATGTATAGAAGCGTCTTAAATATACAGAAAAGACTGGGGCGCCTAGATACTTTGGGGACAAACATTCATAAGCGACAAGGTGAAGACGAAACTCGGCAGACAGAATACGCGATGAGGGAAAGGGGCAAGTGTAGTTGTTCGCGTTGTTGTTGACTCATTTATATCGCGTATGGGGAAGTCAGTAATAACAAGACATACAAGAATTTTGTTCTTAGAAATCATGACACTGATTTTAGTGAAAACATTAACAGCATACAATATATAATATAAAAAAGAAATTATGTTGGTTCTATTTTTAAATTTAACCGGGTTAGATTACCGAGCTGAGTACAATTTTTTATTCTTAAATTTAAGTATGCAGTTTTTGTTTTTACTAATATCGATGCCATGGTTCCTACGAACAGATTTATGTATGTCTTATAATTACAGACTTCCTGATACTGACTGATATAAATTAGCCACCCTGTAAAAACTTTAATCGCGATCCGTGCTTGATCTACGACGCGTCTTAGTCCTACGTCTTTTCTGTTTGTCTTGTCCCAAACAACCGCGCGGTGGAACCTTGTCGCAGTTCACTGTCCTACAATACAAGTGAAGTGGTTACAATTTGTGGGGATTATTAATTTATTATAATATGCTTAGTTTTTATCTATTAGTTCCAACATTATTGTATTGTTTTGTGAATTATTATATTTTGTTACATACAGGGTGGATGCAACATAGCGACATTTATTATGGTCAGTATACAATTAATTAACACTGGTTTACTGCCTCGATGGTCCAGTGGTTAGCGTGTGCCCCTCTCACCGCGAGATCTCGGGTTCGATTCCCGGGTCAGACAAAGTGTCGTTACAATTAATATCGCTTGCCGCATCCACCCTGTATACTTTTTTCATTGTTATTTTTTTAATATAGTGAAATAAACTGTCAAATAGTTCCATAGCTTCTTTTTCTCATCATCTGAGCGTCATCTAGCGGCAGAGCATTCAGTATTCGCGTCCATTTTTAATTTTATTGTACTGTTCAAAATTATAATATAACATAATTTTGAACACCATTATGAGCGATTTTTTATATTATAACATTGATTTGGATATCTTGCTATGTGTTTTGACCTGTAAAAGTAATCCCTGTAGACGCGTGCGAATAAACTGAGAAATGAAGATTTTCGAAGTAAACTTTATTTAAATTATGAAATACGGATGTTACTCACGTAATGTTGGTCTATTTAGTCGATCGCGGTTTCATCTGTAGGCATTTTCAAGAGAATGCGACTAAGGCGCGACGTATATGGTGAAACCGCGGTCGACAACATTACGTGAGTAACACTCGTATTCATAATTTGAAAAATGTTACAAACTCACGTCAATGTTAATAAAAATAAACTTTATTTAGTTAACATATTTTTTTTTCCAGTAAAGCTTAAAAAATACTGTATTTGTTGATTTTAAAGACATGGAAATTACTGCCAATTAGATATTTATGTTGCTTATTTACCATCAGGTGGACAGTAAGGGCCCATTCGCACTACATCCGATTCTTATATGATAAGTATCGCACTTTGGATAGGAATCTAAAGCTAGCATTTCGAAGTATTCAAAACATAGCTCACCTGCTTTCGTGTCCGTTGTGCTACTGGACAAAAACAATATAAATAAAAAAGGATGGTATTTAAAAGTGCTTCAATT
This sequence comes from Hypena proboscidalis, assembly GCA_905147285.1. Taxonomy (NCBI): domain Eukaryota; kingdom Metazoa; phylum Arthropoda; class Insecta; order Lepidoptera; family Erebidae; genus Hypena; species Hypena proboscidalis. The sequence continues at coordinate 8,022,948 of LR990156.1, forward strand.
TATTCCCATATAATTTAACTAATTTTGCCTTTGTTCCACCAAATATACTGAATGTGCACCAAAATATGTTCACTAACATATTTCATAGTGAGCACCTATTTAAGAACTGTTGCAAATTTGTAAAAATAGTACTACACCTATTTTAAAAACAGATTGATTGTTATGGTCGCAGTTCTAACCTAACCTAACCTACTACTTTACCCATAATTGACCTATGCTATAACTATAGCTTATATTTTGTGTAACAATCAGGAATATTTGGTGCACGAGAAGTATTTTTCGTGGAAGAATAAAATAATTATTGTTACAATAGAATATTTGCAGCGCACTAGAATAAAAAAGTGTTATATCTTGGTGATAATTTGGAATTTGTTTGGTGTAACATATTTTGTTGGCCGAGTAGTTTAATTATAGCAAAATAATGAAACGGGTTTAAGAATAATATTTTAGAAATGCGTACATAGGTGTACCTTTAGATTTTTGGTGAACACAAAAATATTAGCCAATAAAAAATGAGAAACCATAATGCCATTGACACGTATGAAGAAGAAGATTACGAAATAAGTGTCAGCGCTAACGTCCGGAGTATGGTAGCATATTTTCAAACATAATAATTAATCCTGACGTACGCGCGCGCTTCTTTTTAGGGTTCCGTAGTACCTACAAGGAACCCTTATAGTTTTTTGTATGAAAAAATTGCTCAACTACTACCCTTATCTGTCATCACAATCGACATTAGATTCGGACAAGATCTCATGTCGAATGGAATCGGATGTAGTGCGTAATAGCCCATAACATATTATTTGCTATAACAATTTTTATCTTTTACATTTAATTATATTTTCAGATGTTATATTTAGTGTAGCTTAAGTATAGCTAAAGCTTCGCTTCTAGTGGGATACAAGTTGTTTCGTTTTTAGATAATAATTTTTAATCTGATTAATGTAAATAATAAGACATTGTAAATAGGTTTATTGAGTAAATAAATACCTATGTCGAATTATTTGACTTTTATTTTAGACTAGTTGATCCTAGCGGTTTCCTTTGCGTAAAATATTCTTATAGAAATATCAGGCGCTCGATACCGAAAAAAAAAAACCAGCACCAATTTTTGTACCACACCGATAAATTAGCAAAGAGATATCCGACTCATCAAATATAACCTGACTTATTTAAAAGTGACACAAGTTACACTTGAAAAAAGAACGCAGCTCCCACTTTTTTTCTATGTATAATAAGTATGTATTTACAAAAAAAAAACAATTAAGTATTAAGCCTGGTTTACACTTTGTTTAGTGTGAGTGCGAGTGCAGGTGTGTAGTGCGAGTAGTGTCCAAGTGGCTCTGTTTAAATTCAGATGGTCATCTGTTCCAGCTCCAGATTTTGTATACTCTGTTTAATTTTCTTAGACTCTTGCGCATATGTAGACTTCAAGTTTCTTATTATAGTATAAACTTCTTTACTTCCAAACCCTGGTATGTTCATAGCTTAACTTATATTTACAAGGGCCGCATCTCGGGCTACCTTAATTTTGTACCTAGGGGCTTTACAGATGTAAAGGCATTCATGTTTTAGATACTCCTGCACAAATTAATAGGTTGTGTCTTTGGTACACTTTGCCATTTTGTACAACAAGCGCCCGACGCTACACACTAAACACTCCTGTCCAGACGTGTTTAGTGACAGGCACGCTGCGAGTGAGGGGGAAGGGAGGGCGCGCGGGACGTGGTTACTCGCAGTCCACTCGCAAAAAAATAGAACACGCTTCTATTCACTTTATTACACAGCCAACTAAGCACTTGCACTAATCAGTCGCTGTCCACACCTAGTCACTAATCACCTGCACTCGCATTAATCAAAGTGTAAACCAGGCTTTAGCTTTGGGACTAGATGGCGTTGTGTGTAAGTTGTGAGATATTTATATTTACTTTAATTTATGTGTGTTATTTGCTTATCCTGCTAATAAGGACTATCTAACACCTCTGACATTGGGGCTTAGTGTCATACAATTTATCCCTTTCAGACCTGACTTAAATAAGCGTGCGTATCCCTGCAAAAAAATATTTTTGGCATTTATGTTTTGTTTTTCGGAACGAAACCCATACGCATCTATCGTGCGGGTAGTGTACTATACGATAATAACTGAATAAACATCGTGCGGTCGCTCAGTCGCCGCTCAGGTGCCACGAAACATGGCTGCGTTTTTTGGCGCGAACATACCTACAGGTACGTAAACCAAAATATTATGTTTTTGTTATGATTTCTATTTTAACTATTACTAATCTAAAGTTTATAGTATTTATCTGTAAAAAATACAATTTTAAATTCAAATTCAAATTCAAATTCAAATTCATTTATTCGTGGATCATAGGTAACATAAAGGTCTTATAAAAATAATACATTGCAGTGCGCTATGTCCTACCATAGTGGTGTACAACATTATATTAGAGTATTATTGAACATGCAGAATGTCAAACAGGCAAAAGTAATATAAAAATAAAAATGTCAAAGAATTATATAACTAAATTAATAAATGATCAAAATTAATAATAATAATAATTAATAAATGTCAATAATATAATTACATAGGGCAATTGGCAAATAAATTCAATAATAGTAATAAAAATATTAAAAATAGGCAATAATAATTATTATTATAATTTGTCGGCCAAAAATTCATATAAATTATAATAACACTTTTCACGGAGTAGCTTTTTGAGATGAGTCTTAAACATATTTAAATTCAAATCCTTTACTATCTTTGGCAATTTATTGAAAATCACAGGTGCCATGTGAAAAATACTTTTGTGCATCAGTGTCGTGTTAGTTTTTACCATACAGAGCCTATTTCTATCTCGCTGAGATCGATTGGATGCTTCTGTTGCTAGAGTAAACAGATGAGGATTTGTTTTTACAAATATTGCTACTTCATAAATATAAAGTGACGACAATGTCAGAATATTATATTTCATAAAGAAAGGTACACAACTTTCGACAGTCTTTAAAGAGTCTGTCGGGATAAGTTTGTATTACTCCCTGTCCAAAAGACTGTATTATTTCCTTTGATGAATAATAGAAAAAGATTCGTTGTCGCCTACAAATTCAAACAAAATTCTGTCCGTACACTTGCATGTTAATAAACGGAGAACAATGTTTTTAAGCCGTATAAAGAACAAAGTATTTACTACTGTAGCACCTAACAAATAAAATCGCAATCCCTGTAACAATAACTTGCACTTACGATCTTTCGTAATAAAAAACTAGCAAAGAAACAAAACACGGAAAATCATAATTCGAATTTCGAATTGTATCGTTTCTGGGAACTTCTTTGCATTTGGCTTCAGGAGGAATGGAGTCGCATTTAATTTTAAATGTACCTAAGAATTTAGGTACCATTTTAGAACTTTACTTTCTTGGTTAAGATTAGTTTTTAGTGGTTATTGTTTAGGTATTTATTTATATTTTATTTACATATTTAACTATTATTTTTAGTTTTTACGTGTTGCATTAATGTTTGTGTTGGCCAGGTGGTCGTCGTTCCATATTGATATAAATAAAAATATCACGCGTTCTTTATGATGATAACACGACTGCAATTAATAGTACTTACACTTGTCGAATTCGCATAGTGAGGGTTATGTAAACAAAAACAAAACGATGAAGTTTTAAAACTCAAAAACTTTGTTATTCTCATTTAAGTAACATAGTTACCGTTTAAAATTGACAAAATTACACAATATAAAGAAAATGAAAACATATCAAATAAAATATAATAAAAATAATAAATAATAATATAATAATAATAAATATTATAATAATATAAAATATAAACGAAATCCACGCGAACGGAGTCGCGGGCAACTGCCGAAAATATTAAATAAACATAACTAATATCAAGTTCAAAGTCTACTCCATGCATCTCTACTGTTCTGTTACACATATCGTTGTGCTAGTATTGGCTATATTGGCCAAACATTACAACAGTCATTGTCGTGATCGTTGAAATCTTTATTATTTATTAGTTTTCAGGTTTAAATGTAACTAATTCTACATTTACTTACCAAAAATAGGATACTCCGTCCAAAAACTTCTTCTTTCGTTCATTATTTTTACAATATCTAAGCACGCATTGCGGCATCGTGACTAATCGTGAGACGTCTTTGCGTTGGCTGTGATTGGCCCGTACGTGCCCGTACTAAATAAAATATCCACCCGCATCTGGAGTGAGCGTATATTTGCCCGGACGTTTTTAGTGCTGCGACCGCTTATCTTGTTGTATTATTTATCAAAGATTATTTCTTACCAGTAGAATATAACAATTTCATAAAAAAAACTTTAACTGGGTGCAATAAAAAATCAGCAAATCCTAAGTTAATCCTATAAATGAGAAAGTAACACTGTCTTTGTCTATGACGCGTTCAACGCCAAACTACTTAATCGATCTTGATGAAGATTGATAGATTTCCTTTACTATTCAGGCCGTAAGATTATGGAATAATCTTCCTAATTCGATTCTCGATAGTCCTTCATTGGATGTTTTCAGGGAAAGAGTTAAAAAATACTTCCTATCTCAGACTGTTTAGGTCAAGTTTTATATAAATATTTATTACATCCCAAAGTATTTTATTTATATTTAAGTATGTTTATTAAACCGTTTATTTAGGTATATATAGGTAAATTAGTTTATTTAGGTATTGTATTCTACAGATAGCATTATAATATATTTATGTTTATATATTGTAACTTTAGTTACTTTTTATTAAATTTTTTTTTTACCATAATTAGTGGTAACTCCTTTTTCCTTTGAGTTGTACACTTGTTTTTGCCCTCTTTTTGCATCCTCTTCTCCTCTATTACTCTAAGGTTTGCTGGAAGAGAACTCAAATTTAAGCTCGCCTTTAGGCACTTGTCTCACCGGCAACGATTAACGAGTAACGAGTAGAGCTAGACTAGAAACGAGTTAGCGAGACACGGGGAGCGAGTGCGTAGTTCCGATATTTGTGTAGCTCGTAGAGATGGGTCGTACTCGTTAAAACACGTACTGAGTCTTACGAGTACGAGTACGTGTAAATACTTGTTCCAAAGACTAGCTCCACGAGTATTTAGAAGTACGCGTTCGTTGTCACCAAATAAAAACTTGTTACACTGGTTACTACCGAGTTTTCATTAGAATTATCACTATTTAGGTATTGATTTAATCGAAATGAATTAAGATTAAAGTAGGTATTTTATATTTTTTGAAAACTTCCCTTCATACTTTTACAGGCTTAGGACTGTCAGCTTTTAAATCAGAGAATATTATGATATTAGTATTTACCGATATGTTAGCAAAGAAAAAACGTGTTATTAAATTAAATATAATATTAAATATTGTAATACAAAAACAAAAAACTAAGCTAAACTGTTCACAAATATTTCCACCCAACTTCAGTACAAAGTTATTATTCTTGAAATTTAACACACAACTATAGTTATTAGAAATCAGCTATTATTTTTATTATAGTAGGTAGTAAGATAAGACACAAATTATCATTACAATTCGCGCGCTTGTCAAACTTGATCAAGCAATTTGAATCAGAAAGAAATTCATATCCAAGCCGTAAATTGAACTTATTTTGGCATGAAAGTTAATCCATCCCTTTCTAACCTATAATGTCTAAAATTCCATTAATTCCCAGTTGCGATAAAAAGTAAACAAATCTTTGAGTATTTTATTATCGAAAACTTAAAATAAAAATATAAATTGCTGTCATATTAACGTGTTTCAAAAATATAATTAGAACGTAAATATGTTTTTTAGATATTATCTATCCTAACATTTTTTTAAGACGAATAAAGTTTTAAAAAGTCAATAAAAGTTTTTTCCATCTTGTACCTAACGACAGAGAAAGAAAAATGGAACGTAATTGCTTAAGATAAGGCTTATTATCATTTGGCATTAAATATACGCGTTCGGCATTCATTTGTATGAGTGAAATGATTTCACTCACACAAATGCACAACGAGCGCGTCTCGAACGCGTCTTGGACGGTTGCGAGTATTTCGAATAAAACGTGTCTTATTACGTACAGCATAAAGCTGATTTTCATTTGGCATTTGTAAGCATGTCACTCACACACGCGAACGGCGAACGCGTACTCGTCTACTCGATGTACTTCTCTTTGGTGCCTACGCGTATGGCAAGACTGCGAAAGGCGATGCGGCCATTTGGCACTTTGTTTGGTACTTCTAAATACTCGAAACGCGTTCGTACGTTGAAGACATACTAGGTCCTCATACTTCTTTGATAAAACCTGGTTTTAAAACCTGTTCCAGTATTTACGCCTCACTTCTAGTAGCTCGGCTATAAGCGAGTGTGCGTGTGCGAGTGAGGCGGATACAGATACGCACTGTAGAGAAATGACCACTGGTTGCTCTCTCGGCGTGAGTTCTAATCGCTTGGCGAGTATCGCCGAGCGAGTGTTATCCCTCATAGCTCATGTCGCTCAGCGACAAACTAGTGAAGCGAGTGCTCGCCGGCAGTGTGAACAGTCAGCGATCAACTGTTTGTATATGCATCTCTTTTGTTCACACGGAAAGTATATCTATTGTACGTTTCTTAAGCGAGAAAATAGCCGATAGTTAGTCGTTTTCTCGTCGTTGGTGGGACAACTGCCATTGTATTTTATTTATTTATTTATTTATTTAATAACTTTATGCACAAAAATTGGTACATGGGCGGACTTAATGCCGTAGGCATTATCTACCAGTCAACCTTTAGGTGATGCAGAGACGACAAGTGGTAGGTGCAAGAGCTGAGAGTTGGTTGGAAACTAGAACCATTAAAATAATTCAATCTACTACATTAAAATTATATTGCAATACAAAATACATAACATAAACTATTTAGAATATTTAAATAATATATAGATCTATAAATACACGATTCTAATATACACAAATACAATCATACCTAAATATTTATAAATATTATATATATATTTAAATTATAAAGACGTTGTTTTAACTATGTTTGAGTTAACTTTGCCAATTCATTAAAGAGGTGATCACGCACTTTAGTTTTAAACACATAACGGTTGGTGGACATCCTGATTTCTAAGGGGAGCGAATTCCAAAGATGGACTGACTGAACGATGAAAGATGAATTAACGAAACCAGAGGTATGCGAGGGGCACAAAAGGAGAAGATTATTAGAGGAGCGAAGGTTAAGATCATGGTTGGAACAGAGATACTGGAAATAAGGAGTTAAATAAGATGGTGGCGAAGAAGAGTTGAGGATAGAAAAGACAGTAGTTAATGCACGTAAATTACGGCGCTGGCGAATGGGTAACCATTTTAGTTCCTGACGAAAGCTAGACACATGATCATATTTCCGGAGGTTAAAAATAAATCGAATGCAGTTATTAAGAAGACGGTCTAATTTGTTGAGGAGGTCTGCATTCAGGTCGAAACAACATACGTCACCATAGTCTATTATGGGAAGCACCAGAGTTTGTACAAGCATTGCTTTGGTCCTACACGGTAAGAAATTTTTCAAGCGATACACAGCACGAAGGATTCCGGTCACTCTTTGACTAACATTCGTGATTTGTGTTTGCCAGTCTAACTTGGAATCTATGTGTAGTCCCAAATCCTTCACAGATGCGCTCCATTTTATGATATTGCCATTAAACGTAATTTGTGGAATAGTACTTGAATCGACTCGACTCATCATACGAGGGCTACCAACTATGATGGCTTGGCATTTGGTCGGATTAACTGCTAAACCAAATCTACGAGACCAATCCTTGATCTCTTCGAGATCCTGATTAATCCTTCCAATAGCAATTGATAGATTATCGACGCTTTCTTGTGAATACAGTTGCAAGTCATCGGCGTACAGATGGTAGGAACATTGAAGATTTTGGGTTATGAGATTGATAAAAAGCGAAAATAACAATGGGGATAAGATACCGCCTTGAGGAACGCCCGAGTCAAGTTCACACCAGTTTGAAGAAGATTCGTTGATCCGGACAGACTGTTGACGTTCCTGAAGATAAGTTGAAAACCATTCCAGCGCCTCCCGAGAGATCATAAGATAGGAGAGGATGGACAAAAGGATATCGTGACTGACGGTGTTAAAGGCGTTTGAAAAGTCAACCAAAGCTAGCACAGTAACTTTGGAATCCTCCATGCCCGCCCTAACATCGCCAGTCACTTTGAGGAGTGCGGATACTGTGCTGTGCCCCGGGCGGAACCCAGACTGTAAGGGACTTAAAAGGTTATGCTGGTAAACAAACTGGGACAGCTGCTTGTGTACGCAAGCCTCGAGGACTTTGGATAGGAAAGGAAGAATGGATATGGGTCGAAAATGACTGGGTAAGGTAGGATTGGATATCTTGGGTAGAGGAATAATATAGGCCTTGCGCCAGAGCGAGGGAAAATTACCGGAGTGTAAGGAAAAATTTATGATATGGGAAATGGTAGGAAGAACGTAATCCAGGATTGAGGTAATCATACGCCTGCTAATGTTATCACAACCTACTGCGTTGGATTTGATGGATAAGATTACTTTTTTGACCTCAACGGGTGCGACTGGAGAAAATTAGAAATAAGGTATGTCAGGACAAGGAAGACCAGCTAAATAGTCCACAGTACGCCACTTGGTTTGATGATCCATTTGATTAGAAGAGGAGAAATGTCGATTAATGTCATCCAAACCAATCGACGCCTGCAGTTCTATTCGCCGTTGTTTACCGATACCTAGAGTTCCGAGAAACTTCCAGATACCGGCAGGAGAGCAAGAAGTGATGTTATCATGAATATATCGGCGTTTAGCGTTACGAACCATCTGATTACACCGATTTCTTGCAACTTTGAAGATATTCCATCCTTCATCCGTCCGATCTCTTCTATAATGCCGAAAAGCCCGATCTCGTCGCTTCATTGCTATCTTAACACCAGGTGTTATCCATGGTGCTGGAGGGCGCTTTATTTTTACATTTCTAACAGGAGCGTGGATGTCAAACAGCCCTATGACAAGGTCAGTTAGAACTCCTACTTTTTCGTCGACGGTAGTGGCATTAATAGAACTATCCCAATTTAATTGTGACGCATCTTTGTGGAGCTTTTCAATGTTCATACGACCAAAACAACGCATGCGCAAAACTTTTGGTGGGGATTTAAGAGGTTTCAGGACGTAAGACAGGAAAATGAGGTCGTGGCGGGAAAATCCAGGTGCAGGAAGCTGGCCAAAAGAAGAAGTTCGGGAAGGATCAGAGGTGAGGATTAAATCAAGCCAGGTGTCATGTATTTTGTGTTATGCATTGTTTTATAAATTGTTTCATTGTACAATAAAGTTTAAAACAAACAAAGATTGGCATAGAGATGGTACAAGACATGATGAAGTGGTTACTGCTCACTGACTCAGATCAGGACACGTCCCATGTAAAAGATGCATTCCTGATAAAGAAAACTGATTCAGCTAACTGTGAGGAATGTGGCGTTACTGAAGAACTACGTCACTTGCTGATGGAATGTGTTCCGATTTGATTCTTCTCTATTTCTCTATGTTTAAGTAATGTGTAAGAAAGCTGTATGCTATTTATTTAAAATTCTCTAAAGCAGGGCTGTCCAAACTATACACCTTCGCGGGCTTATTAAATTTCATACAAAAGCTGGAGGGCCAGAAAAATATTTTCAGTTGTCAAGTAAATAAAATACAGGGTAATTTTGTCTTTCTATGTTTATTGATTTTTCGTTAATTTATCTTTAACAATAGTATCGATATCCACGTCAACATTCGTTGTTGCCAGGCGCATTGCATGAAGAAGCGATTTATCTGACAGTGCAGATCTATACTTGGATTTTATAAAATTCATTGTTGAATATGCACTTTCACATAAATAAGTGCTGCCCATCATCGATCCCATTTTCAAGCCAAAATTTTTTAGCTTGGGGAAACGGTCGCCAAGGATCTTAAAAAAATCCATTCCTGTCTCTTTTCTACCCTTGAAAAAGGGATCTGACTGAACGTCACATAATTCTAACTGGTATTCAGTCTTTACGCTTGTTTTTTCAACTGTTAATGGATTCGTAAAAAGAGATAAATCGCTCTCTATTTCTTTGAAATCAGCAAAACGCCGCTCAAATTCAAATATTACCTCGTCGATATACTGGAGGTGGTCCGAAAAATTGCATCCTTCAATTTCGCTATAAAGTTCTTTGCAACATGGAAAAAAAGAATAATCATTTTGTTCCAGTGATGTTTTGAATAATCCCAGTTTATTTTTGAACCCATTCACATATCCATACAAGTTGGCTATATTGTGTTCTTTGCCTTGTAGCTTCACTTTTAAGTGATCATGCGAATGGAATGTTGCAAGACTGAAGATAAATAATTATACCAAGTATTGAGTACATGTTTTGACAACGAATAATATTATCCAAACTATTTGTGTCCAAAACTATTTTTAGATTAAAATGTGTGTCGCGGGCCGCATGAAAAAAAGCCGCGGGCCGCATGCGGCCCGCGGGCCTTTGTTTGGACAGCCCTGCTCTAAAGAAACATCGCAAAATGTGTTGAAAGGAAGTCTATATTACAAGATTTAACTTTAATTTATCGAAAATCCATTTTGATAACCCTAATTTGGTTTGTTTACATTCAAGTGTTTTTTTTTAAAATTTAATTATTAAGAGATAATTTAATAAGAGCGTTGAATTTGAACAAAGTTAATATTGGCGCATATTTTGAAATATTACCACAACCTAATGACGTTGATTCAATGGCTTTGTTCAAGTCCTGCCATGTTTAGGGTACCAAAAAAAAATCTCAGATTTTTTTACCAAATATTTTTAATTACTCTTACAAGGTACTTAAATAGTATCTTAAACATCTACAGAGCAACAATGAGGAAATAAAAACCTTACTCATTTACTTACAATCAACAAAAACGTCACACCAACACATTCATGGCATATTATTGGTTACCCCGATTCCACCAACCTGTTAAACTCACGTTTAACTACAGCTTTTGATATCTCTGTCCCGAACAAACAAACATACAATGGTTGCCTGGAAGAAATTGCCACAAGGCGATAAGGCCGCCACTTGTATTACCATACCTTTTTGTGTAAATATCTTATGTAGTTATTTTTTATTTTTGTTTGGTGTACAATAAAGAGTTTATTATTATTATTATTAAAATTCATCTTCAGAGTTTTTCCCAATTACATGGGGGTCGGCTTCTATCAGTATTTTTCGTGGAGCGACTGTCATCAGACCTTAACAACCCAGTACGACTTACGAGGCAGTACTCTTTGTTGACAATTTGTCAGACTTTCTAGCCTCTGACTGCCCGTAACGACTGCCATAGATGTTCAAATGGCAACCGGGACCGACGGCTTGACGTGCTTGCAGAGGCACAGAGGAAAACTCATTATGTTAAAGATGGTCACACATCCACAGCCAACCGCGGTAAGCATTGCTTAACCTGGATCCTGGATAAGATCGATCGGTCCGAGCTCCTCAAGCTGTACAAACATTCAATGAGAGATGGAAAACCCATTCGTTCTTACTCATTCAATGTTTGAATGACAGAGACTGAAATCATTCGTTCAGCGTTAGTTTAACATGTTAGTGACATTGGGGGCTTAAGCTGTGTGGCCACCAGCAATGAGCGTGGAATGTGTTTGATCCAAAATAATCACTTTATTAACTAAGTCTTGCTTACCCGTTGTCCTAGTTGAGCGACAATTGCAAGGCAACGCGATGGCATCTACACTATTATATAATAATTTTATGGTGTAAGTTAGATTTCTTTTTTTCATTATGTTTTAATTGTATCTTTGATGTATGTAATTTGATATTGAATAACTTCTTTTTTCAATTTTATGGCAATCAGCCGATACTTTCAGCAAATTTTGCCAGTGTCATGTAATGGATACACATGGGATTTTAAGACTAATTTATAATATATTATTTACAACATATCAGTAAGGCGATCATTGATACTGTATGACTTGCATGAAAGCTTCTTTGTTTAAGAACTGAAAGCTTATGTGTGAATAAATGTAATGGCTCGTTTGTATGATATCCCATCGCGTCGCGTTGGACTTGTCGATCACCTAGGACACCGTTTTAGCGTAGCACCTGTGGAAACGTAGCCAGGAAAACTAGGTACTAGGAAGGTTCCATTGATTTCAAACACACTTTCGCTCAATCTGGATAAAAACACAGCCTTATAGGTCATTGAAAATATAGCCCTTAGAACAGATAATTATTTAAGTCTGTAATTAAATTACTAAGTATTCATTACTTAAATGTATAATTCTGAGATGAATTGAATAAATTTATTTGGTTGGTAGTATATTATAAATGAAAATAATAAAGCTCTACAACATAGTCAAGAGAAAAAAAAATTGCTTACTTATATTTTGAAATATTTAGTTCATCAATGAATTGAAGTTATACAAACACACTGGTGGCCTTCAGATGGCTGACAATAGAATCAAGCTCGGAAACCCATTAACGACCAACTTCTCTACCGCCTAAATGTTTGATTTAACTATACTAACGAAGTACTAATATATCTTAAGATTTTGTGGACTGACAATTTACTACCCTATCTTCTAAGGGGTACAAATTCAACACTATTGTTCCACAACAAAAATAACAGAACATCCTCCAAAATCACTGATTTATTTGACAATTTTGATACTGTCATGTTTTGATTATCAAAAATAAAAAAAAATATACAATCCGATCAATTAATAAGTAATCGAGGCCCTTTTCTGATTCTTGGTGCAGTACACCCTTATAATACAGGCACTCAGTTTTTGCTTCGGTACTGAGCACCTGAAGTTTCATTGAGGGTGTTATACCTCTCCCGCACCAAGAATTAGACAACAGCCTCAATGTAATTGTGTTAGCTTTAGCTATTTATGGATATATTCTGATTAGGTTTAATCTGAGGCAGTAAACGTATTTACAAGGTCCACATTCCTGTTACACTGAAGTCGGTCGCTGACGGCAAGTTTAGCGGACGAATAGACACTTGTTGTATGAAACACTGCACTGGTACGCAGTCAAGCGTCAGATAATTTAATAGAAATTGTGTGTACTTGTACGCACGCTGACGTTGGTGACCGACCATCAGCGTCTGTATAATAATTTAAATAGACACAGTGCTATAGTGAGATATAACATTCGAAAGCTACAACCTTATGCTTGTGCAACACATTGATCATTATCAAATTCACAAAAATTTAACACAAATCTGATCAGTTGTATATTCCTCGCAAGTTGGTAATAGGATGGAACCATGTATCACTATTAACTTTTAAGTGGACTATGACAAGGTTCCATCGCGCAGTTTTTTGTGCTCTTATTGGCTTATAATGTGACGTTACAGATTCAAATATTACACCAGTGTGGGTGGAGAACCAAGCATCAAGGTGAAATACCGGTAGTTAAACAATTTCACATTGCGAGTGATTGCTCGTCAGTTTGTAATGTAATGCTCAATATTGAAGTTTGTGAAAGCACCTTTTAAATTATATTAGGAAACAGTTAAAAAGATATGGGACTGGCAGGATTTGACGTAACATACCGTTGAGAAATTTAGGGTCCTGGTGACCGTAGATGTTTCAATTTAATTTTTTATAAAAACGGCTCCATCGGTTATCAATGATTCTGCCAACAACAAGGTAGAAAGTAAGGTCCAGTTTGTTTGAGCCAAATGATCGGTAATAAGCTAAACAGTCTAAAATTGGTTCCTCATTGGCGATCTGAAATAGGACAACACAATTTGATAGTAATTGGGGTTAGTAAACATGTAGTAGTAGATGGTTGGTTAAAGCAGCTGCAAGGTTGCAGGTTCAAATCCTGCCGGTTCCATAACTTTTCAACTGTTTCTTTGTATAATTTGCTAAGCATAGCTCAATGCTATAAAAATAATCAATAAGAAGCACCTTTTAAATGTCAGAAAGTTGAATGATGTCACTGTTCCTATCCTATTACCAATTTTCCAGGATAATAATAATATAAAGATGAATTTTCTGTCCGCTAATAATTAACTGTCAATTTGTTGGGTAAACAAAAAATTGATTGATTAATCTTCTGAGATAGTTAAGTATTAAAATTCAACAAAACAAATATTTTAATTTGTCATCGCAAAATACCTGACAATTTTTTTATAGGATATAAAGAATCTACTACATGGTATACTGCATAATTGCAAGAGATTTTTTCAGGCGTTGTCCTACGTGAGCGACAATTGTAGGCTACGCGACGCGATTCATACAAAACAAGTGATGAACGCTGTCAAAACGTAATCTCCAAGATGCAGTGAAAGCAACATGAACTTGATTGATAACTTGTAATTGTTTTTCGAACCTAAAGTAAAATAACGTCCTGTTAAAAAATAGTAATATTTTCTTTCTAAATTGTAATTCTATGATTTGATCTCATATAATGTAAATTTTTATTTTAATTTTATACTTGAACTTTTTATCTTATATTTGTAAGCTGTGGTCTCCTTTAATTGAGGTAATACACTAAAATGATTTAATGTGTTTGTTATATGTCTATAATGTGTATAGCTCTTGTTGGAGATCCATAATAAAAAAAAGAAGTACAGTATTGTATGAATCACATTGAGTAGCCTAACACTTGTCGTGTTACACCGCTCACATAGGACAACAGGTTACATTGAGAGACAAAAAACTTTGTAGTGAGGAGGACCATATTTAAGTTTTAACAAAGCTACAATATTAATGACGATGATATTTTTAAAAGGTTAAGGAATAAAAATATCCACAAAAATGCAGGTATTTTGTTAATCAGTAATTTACATAAAAATGGTATTTGAAAATGGTTCTGGTTTATTTTCACTGCCAAATACAGATAAACAACAGAAATTGATGTTTAGAGCCTATGCACACTGTGTATTTTCAACATGCTAATGACACCTAAAACGCATTTCTGCAACGCCCATCTTCCTCGCTTTGAAAATACATAGCAGGCTTAGACTTTTAATATTCTTAATCATACTATATTCGACTAAAGTGACTACATCATAGAAGACATTATTAGGATTCCTTCACAATTTCAATATAATTTGTTTGAAGTATCATACTGTACCTTACCAGACACCATTTTGAAATATCACATAGCTACAAATATTTTGAACATCTAATCCGTCTGGCCGGCCGCTTGGCGTAGTAATACATAGATCTTTTCCTTTATCCAATCTTTATTGTACGGTGCGTATGTGTTTGTTGACTTCTGGTAGACGAGACAGCTTAAATCTGCCAGCTGGAATTTAAACAAAACAATTTGAAATGGAAATTTAGAAAAGATTTATTTTAGTTCTGATAATATTATTCATGATGGTCATTTTTATATGGATGGATGAATTCTAGCCTATTGTTTTACCACTTTATCCACACTTTATCTACATTACAATCCCGCTTCACGTCCAAAAAAAAATTGATCGTTCTTACTATTGATTTGTAATAGACCAGCAGTGAATATTATAATAGTTATAATGATGTTATACATTTATAAATCAATTTGAGTTCATTCCAATAAGACTCGTGTTATTAAATTACTTCAACAAACAAAATATGAACAGAAAAAAATGATTATAAATTTAGACAAAATTTTAAATAAGTGTTAGAAACATGATTCTATGACATATGAAAGAACAAGTAGCAACATCTATAGTGTATTTCACACAAAGTTTAGAATTTTTCGCTTACCTGATCGATGAAATCAAATAGCTGAGAAATATCGTATGTTATGGTCGGTGTGTTTGGATTTCGCCTCTTTAAATGCTCCTCATATATCTTACAGACACCCTCCATACAATCATTCACGCTCTCGTAGTCGGAATATGTCCTCGTTTCAGGCCTCGGACCCGGCTGCACCAACAAAATTGTGTGGGACTGGAAAAATAACCTAGTTTTTTACCGCCATTTTTAACAATAATTTATGTCGTAAATAGAACATTACTCACCATTGTTTTATTTGGTATGGGAATGCGTAGAGATGACAAACAGGATATTGGTGCAAGATTCCGATGAAACGCCTTGGAAGATTATTTATTTTGCTATTTTACACAAAATCAACGCCGACGAATGAGCTGATTCGAAGCTTTGGTTACGTTCTGAAATGTATGTCAAACATAGATAGATAAGGAATAGAAATTATGTGCAATTGCAATATATAAATCCTTTGCTAAGTAAATAATTCTGGCTATTGCCAAAACAATATAGCTAAAGTAAAATATACTTCCTAGCTTGCACTTCTGTTAAAAAATATAATAATATTATCAAAAATAGCCTCACGTCCTCTTACTTTACCTTCCGTTGTTTCAGCACGCACACTACGTTTCATTCTACACATTTGTAGTTTTTTCTTAAAACAATACTTTTAATTCTATAAATTGGCTGTTAAGTTCCTTAAAAGTTATAAGTCTTGAAACAAAATAAACAAAGGAAAAATAATCCTAAACCTCTATTCTGTAAAAGTTTTAGTGAGAAATATAATGTCCTCAGAAATAACATTCCAGCTAACAGCAGAATGGAACGTAAAATGATCTAATTTCTAGCTGTCAAAAACAAAGTTCTGTCATTAAGCGAAAAATAAATAATCTCATGTGAATTCGCGCTTAAATTAAACTATTTTTAGAGTTATTGACTATTATCTAATATGTAAACATAGAGTACATAATGTAAATAAGTTATATTCGTGATCGTAAACAATGCTTAGACTCTAGAATAGTTCATAATTCAAAGATCAAAAAAGTTTTTAACAATGAGTGATCCTATTGAAAGTTTTGAGTTTGTTTTGAAAAATAAGTGTCCAAAAAGGTATAAAGCGCTCTATAGTGATACAAAAAAAGAAAATAAACAAATATTAAAGCCTCTAGATGTAATATCAACTGTATCAGCACAGCTTAAAGCGATTCAAGGAGCTGATTCATTCAAAACTTTAAGGAAGAACACAACATATTTGAATAAGTACAAAAAATCTACTTTTTTAAGTGTGAACAACTTGCCAGTCTATGAAGAGGTAAGTTTCTGCCACTATTTAGTTAATTCCAAATGGAGGAAAATAAAATTATTTGTTGAACACTGTTTATTTATACTTTTGGAGAGTTTGTCATTGTTCTAAAATTAAATATCAATGAATGTATCATAATTTTATAAGATAAAATTAAAACATTTAGACTGAACTATATTGTTATTGCACATGCAATCTAACTTTGCATTCATAGCATGTTCAAGTGCTTCCTGGGGCCTATGAAAATAAATGATTTAAATTTGAATTTGAATTTGCATTGAATCATATTGAAAATTATTCCTTAAGTACTGGCTTCATGGTCCTTCTTATTAGCACCAACAGTTAAAAAATAAATTTAATTTACACTGGAGCTTGTAGCCAGTACTCAAGTAAAGTGTAGTTATGCAGTTTTGCAAACACAACAACAATAATAATGGCTTATGCAACAGCTATCTATATCTTTTAGGAGTCGTGTAACACAGACTTTTTAACTTATAAGAGACTAATCAATGAACCTACTTGATATTATATTAATAAACAATTTTTATTTTTTCAAGGTGATTTTATATTGATTACATTTTTTTATGCATACCATTTTAGACACTTTACAACACTTCATGAAAATCTTTAATTTCCAGCCACCAAAACCAACCATAAAGTTTGATACCCAATGTGTGACGGACACACAACTGATCAACATAATAGAAGATGCAGAAATCTTAGATGTCCACCAAGGAATGGCACAGGAATTTGAGACTACATTCTGCCATGTAAATAATGAGAAACAAACAGAGACATATAAAGAAAAAGATACAGATAATAAAGATAGTGAGGCAGTAAAAGATAATATAGATCTTCAACCAAAGATTGATGACTATATTGAAAGAAATAACAAACAAAAAGACAATATAGGGCATGAGAACACAGATATTAATGCAATACAAGATACTATTAGCAATATTATAAACCTTAATAAAGAAACAGTTGATGTAAGACAAAATAACACAGAAAGATGTTACATTGAACAGGATACTAGAAAAATTGGTGCTTCAACAATCAGTAAAGAAACTTGCAATATGGATAATAGGATCAATAGCAAAGACATAACTAGTAATGTTGTTGCGAAACTAGCAAATATAGTAAGTAGGAATATTGAAGAACATCTAGGTAGTAATAGTATTGTAAATAAAGTCATTGAAATTGATAAGGACACTAATTTAGAACCCATAGAGAATATAGAAGAAGTTAATACGCAAGGTGATATAATGAGTCAAATATTAAAGTCAAAATTTGATAATAAAGACATTGAAATAGATATGGAACAAGATAATAAAGAAATTAGGCTATTTAGCCAAATATTAAAGCCAAAAATTATTACAACATCTCTGCACAATGATAATAAAATCATTGACATAGACAAAAATTCTAATTTTGAATCAATTGAAGATATAGAGGAAGGTAACTTGCAAGTTGAAGTAATGAGCCAAATATTCAAGCCAAAGTCTGGTACAAAATCTCTTTATGATAATACTAAGGTACATAAGATGGATGTCAAGACTAATTTTGTACCAACAGACAATGTACAAGAAGACAGTACACAAGTGGAGTTAAGCCAAATATTACAACCAAAATCTGTTACTGAAATTATCCATGTTGATAATAAGATATATCCTAAAAGTAAGTGTAGTAAACTAGAAGACAATCACCAGGAAATAGAAGACCTCAGTCAAATATTACCAAGTAAAAGTATAAGCAGAATAGCTACCATAAATGAGGCAGCTATTTTAAAAGATAAAAACTTTGGTGGTGATAAAAATTATACACAATTTGAAGAAGATAGTCAAATACTAAATCAATGCATAGAAATCTGTGATGATGACAATACAAAGAGACCTCTAAGTCCAATATTTTTAAACAAAAATATAAAAAAAGAAACTTTAAAATCAAAATCACCATCTCCTTTAGTTTTTAACTTAGACAGGTTTGAACATTTTGAAAGTATTGCCATACCACTTATAGAATCTAATAATTTTGAAACAGCAAAACATGTAATAAACTCGCAATTACTAGATAAAGAATTGTGTATGCAAATGGATGAAAATGTTGAATTGATATCTAACAATATTCATGAACCAATACTAGAAAAAATAACTGAAGAAGTGCCTATAGGATCTACAATAACAAATACAGATATAGAAATTATAGATAAGGCTACATCAGAGCTAATTTTAAAACAACTGAAAGAACAAAAATTAGAAGAAAGTGCTAAAATTAAAAAAGGAGATTCCATAGATATTTTTAAAGACGAAATACTTTTTAGTAGTGATGATGAAGAGGATAATAAACAAAACAAATATCAAGACATTCCATTCACATGTGCTTTAGAAACCTCTTTCTATGATCAACCTGATGTTCTAGACAAAACCATGTATGTTGGATTTCAGACTGCTAGTAACAGATCTATACAAGTGTGCACAGGATCATTTGTAAAAGCCAAAAGCATTTTAAGTGATGTAGTTAATGACGACATTACTGTTACTGAGCTTGTTAAAAATTGCGATAGTTCTATGAAAGATAGATCTGATATGGAACAAGCGAAAATACACCCTAGTGACAGAGAAAATGAGCTTAAAATGAAAATAAATGGTATTTATGAAAATATTCCTAATAAATCCCAGGCTAAAGCATCATCCAGTTATAAAGGTCATGTTAGAAATTCACTTAGTCAAGAAAATGACAACTTTATGGGTTTCGTGACTGCTAATAATAACAAAATCAGTCTATCTGAAAAAGCTCTAGCTAGATGCAATAAAGTGTTCCAAGATATCGATGTTAATGAAAATTTTGATGACAAAAATGAGGAAATAAAGGCAATGGAAGTAGATAAAGAAATTTATATAATGAAAATTAAAGATACTGCACACATAACTGAAGAGAATATGAAGCCCGCAGAGGATGGACAATGTATTGATGATGAGATTATTCAAGAATTTGAAAACATTGAAATGTCTTTAGAAGATGGTAATCAAACCGAAAGAGATACTTCAACACTCGATAAAGTTAAAGATATCTTGAATGACATCGATTTTCAAAAAGATTTGAAAGAAAGTGAAGGCCCAAATATGGAGAGATTTGTAAATATGACAAAATTAAATGCAGGTTTTAAAACAGCCAGTAACAAAAACATCAATATTTCTAAAGAAGCTCTAGTTAAATCTAAACATGTTTTTGAGGATTTGGATGCTGTTAAACTCCCTAATAAAGGTGAAAAACAAGCAGATAAAATTAAAACCTTGAATTTGAGTCAACCTTCGTCTAGTTCCAAAGCTGCAAATAATGCAGATTTGATCATTTCAGATGTAGGGCTAGTGAAATCTAAAACTAATGATTTTGCTGTAAACAGTACAGAACTACTAAATGTTAATCAACCTACAACTAGTACAGTTTTTGTAGGCTTCAAAGCAGCTAACAATAAACATATTAAGATATCTGAAAAAGCTAGACAAAAATCTATACACATTTTCGATAGTATAGACTCTACGGATCTTCTACAAAAATATAAAAGTCCAATCGAGTATCCAAAAGGTGACGAAAACAAAATTGATGATATACAGTTAAATAATTTTGTGGGTTTTAAAACTGCAAATAATAAGAATATACAAGTATCTAAAGAAGCACTCGCTAAAACTAAAAATGTATTCGACAATATTGATTCAAGCGATTTTGTGTTCCCTGAAAAAATCAACAAGGATTTAAAAAATAAAGTAACCGAAGAACATAGGCTAGGAGATGCAGTATCTGATGTTGCTCAAGCCGAAAGTACATTCATAGATGTACAAGACTTCGAATCAGAATGTACTAAAGATTTAATGGAACAATCAACATCTGAAACATTAGGATGCCACAAAAAAAGACAGCCTATTCTACCTTCTCTTAAAAATATTGGATTTACGACTGCAAGTAACAGAGAAATCAAAATATCTAGTGATGCTTTGGCTAAAACAAGAAATATTTTTAAAGATATTGATTCTACCGACTTTAAAGTACCTGACAAAGTTGAAAAAGATCCTTATCCAGAAGTTAATAAACCAACTAAAATTGGCTCAACACTTGAAAATTTTGAAACTGAGAATAAAGAACTAAAAGTACCAACGTTTCAAGGATTTAAAACGGCTAGTAATAAACAAGTTAAAATATCAGCAGAGGCTTTAATGAAAAGCAAAAATATATTGAAAGATATTGAAAATACTGACACTAATTTCGTAGATAACATCTCTGAAAAACAACCCCTTTATCCTAATGATAAAGATGATATTGAAACCAAAACAAATAGTCCTGTATTCAAAGGTTTTAAAACTGCCAATAAAAAACCCGTAGCTGTATCAGCTAAAGCCTTAGAAAGAAGCAAAAAGTTATTTAATGAGATACATGAAACTGGTAAAGATCGAAAACCAGTTGGATTCAGTGGATTTCAAACTGCTAGTAATAAAAAAGTTGAAATATCCAAAGAAGCTCTGGTTAAAAGTAGGAAGATATTTAAAGATATTGAGGATATAAGCTCAGAAAATACAAAACGAGAAAAATCTTTATATCCTAAAGATATTTTGCAAGAAAAAGATGTCCCAGAGGAAACAGTTGGATTTTCTGGCTTTAAAACAGCTAGTAATAAACAAGTTAATGTAACGAAAAAGGCGTTGGCTAAAATTAAACAGATATTTAAAAATATTGATGACACTACTACCGAAAATACAAATAAAGTAAAATCTTTATATCCTGAAGAAATTTTACAAGACAAAGATTTTATTGAAAGAAGTGGGTTTTCTGGATTTCAAACTGCTAGTAATAAAGAAGTAAAGGTATCAAAAGAGGCCTTAGCTAGAAGTAAAAATATCTTTAAAGATATTGATAATATCACTACAGAAAATAAAACTAAAGAAAAGTCATTGTATCCTGACGAAATTCTACAAGAAAAAGATATAGTTATTGATGATAACAAAGTATTATCTAAAACAGAAGAAAAATTAACAAATCCGACTTTTAAAGGCTTCCATACTGCAAGTAAAAAACCTGAAACTATCTCAAAAGAAGCTATTAAATATTTCCATTTACCATTACCATTTCAAGATATTAAAGAAATTGATCACGAAATCGCCACATTTTCTGGTTTCCAAACAGCCAATAATAAAGAAGTCAAAGTGTCAGAAAAAGCTATAACAGAATCGAACAAACTTTTTAATATTGATAAGTCTAAATGTCAAAATTTTAAAGGCTTTCATACAGCCAGTAATAAAAACGTAAATATATCGGAAGAAGCTTTAGTAAAATCTAAGAAAATGTTTCAAGATTTGGATGACGTAATCATTAAACATGACGCCAAGAAAACTAATTTTGGGTTTCAAACAGGTAATAACAAAGCTATTGCTGTAACAGATGAAGCTTTAGCGAAATCAAAAAGACTATTTTCGGAAATTGACGAAAATATTAACAGAGGTAATAAAAAAGACAAAAAAGAACCAAATAACAAAGAAGTGAATATGACCATAGACACTCAAGTACTTAATAACTTTGATGAAAGTTTACATACAGAAGACTTTCGTGAAACGCCAATTAAATCTAAAAGGTCCGGCAGTCCCATCCTCTCTTGTCCTAGAGCTAAAAAGAGAAAGAAATTTGAAACGCCTTACAGTACCAAAAATATACCTAAACATATCCCAAAATCCACTGAAGTCATAAAATCCGAAAACAAAATAACATTTACAGAGGATTATAAGAAAACTAAGAAGTATTCTTTGAAAGATGCCGCAAATATGACCAAAACAGCGTCAGCGGCAATAGACCCATATTTCCAAAACTTTACCTTCGACAATTTACTACAATTCGAATTCAAAAAAGATAGAAACGATTTAGCTGGACACATTATAACTATAGACTTACTAAAAGAATATTTTCTCAATTCGGTGAACGCAAAACTGGTACCCGAAGGTTGGCTAGAGAACCACTTAAAATTAATATTATGGAAGCTGATTTCTTACGAAGTTAAGTTTAAATCAGTTATATGTACAGCACAGAATGTAGCTGATCAGTTAAAATATAGGTACGATAAAGAATTGTATAATGTACAACGGTCGGCTTTAAGAAAGATATTTGAAAAAGATGATGTACCTTCAAAAACTTTGGTGCTGTGCGTTGTTGCTATTTATGTGGACGGTGTTAAAGTGTCTAGGTAAGTTTGTATTTAAAATTTCTTTTAACAGGTGTGGCATAGTCTTTAACACCCAAATTTCATCTGTTATGTTTAAGTTCCATATCATATCGGGTTAGTCATCATCATACCACTCCGAGCTGTTATTAAGAATTTCACATACATACATAATATCAGCCTATATTACCCAGAAGGGTGTGGCAGAGGTGTACAACACCCACATTTCACCTGTTTTGTTTAGTCCCATGGGATAGTCTGTGAGCCTATCGCCCGATGCCCGGGCACAATTCCAACTCCGTGCTGCTATTGTGAATTTCCTGATGGAAAGTTCACAAGTAACACTGCCCGACCCGGGCATACTCTAATATGTCCATTGTATGAAACACTGCAACGCTGATACCAGGGCAGATCTATGCATGGCAAATAGTGAATATTTGTACGTTCAACCGATGTCAGCATAACAGAAATACAGTTTTAAAAAGGGTATGACCAATCGACTATAAATAAATAAATAATGTTTATTGCTGCTGTGCTCTCTATTCCGTGGCTTTGTCAAGATAAAAACTGCTGTATTGTATGTAGAATAATATGAAAGTTTAATTTTAAGCCGGATATTTGCATAGTAAGCTGGGATGTCATGAAAAAGTTAGTAAACAAGTGCAAAAAACGTGATAATTCTATCAAAACAAAATTAGATTCTAGTTCATCCTTCATGTTTAAATATAAAATCTCTTTTGTTTATTAAGTTAAGTTAAGTTATGTCTCTTACTACTAGATAATCGTCATACACAAAACTAGAAATTATTTACTATCTTATATTCGTGACAAGGGTTTTGGCGATACAGTTTTTGGGCATTGCCTTTTTATTTTTTTTCAGCATACCATCAACAAATTCAAACCAAGAACTGCTCCTGACAGATGGTTGGTACTGCATAAGATGTGTGACAGACAGAATGCTGACTCAGCAACTCTTTGATAATAAGATAACTGTGGGAACGAAAATAGTGACCAGTGGTGCTGAGATTACGGGGTGCGAACAAGGAGTTTCTCCTTGGGAGGTTAGTATAGATTAAATTTAACTTATTGATGAATAACGCTAGATAATACTGAAGAATTGAATTAAGGCATATTTATTTATTAATTTTTTATTTCACTTTTTGCACAAACAAAATAGTACAAAGGTGGACTTAATACCTGATGGCATTCTCTTACAGTCAAACCTAGGGTGGTGCAGAGATATTCATTGATATTTGTACAATTAATTAAATAAATTACACTTCTTATATAATTGTAGCCTGAAATAAATGATTCATTATATATTAAACCTTCAACTATTTATTTATAGATATTTATTTATTTATACAGAAGTGTAAATAATATACAGTGGTTCTGAGATGGACAGTATAACTGAGCCCCTTACTAGGTACCCTAGTGTATATACAGCATAAAGATAATAATATGATAATAATATCCCCACTGGTGGTAGAGCTCTTGTGAATGAGCTCGAGGGCGGCAGCACCACCGTCTCACCTTTAACCAGCCGCCAAATATTAGTGCTTCCATTACTGTGTTCCGGTTTGGTGGTGAGATCAGGCCCTAAAATTACTGGCACATGAGGCATAACACCGTAGTCCTCAGCTGCAGCGACGCATCTATGATCTGCTTTTGTAGATTATTGATGTCCATGGGCTGTACTCTACTTACCATCAGGTGGACTACATGTCCGTTTGCTGTGGGAAGTATAAAAAAAAAAAAACATGAACTCCACTTGGTTTAGGCCTGTGTTTTTTATTAAATTCTTAAATCAAAACCAAAATGTATTTATTATACTAAGAAACAGTTGAAAAAGAAATGGGACCGGCAGGATATCTTTTTCAACTGTTTCTTAGTATAATTTGCTAAGCATAGCTAAATGCTATAAAAATAATCAATGTATTTATTATATAGACTATTTCACAGTACAGATAAAATTAAAGATCTTGGCGGGTTTGAAGTTGGCCGCGAATTAAATGTCACGGGTCGGGATTGGTCACGCTAGATTCTGGCGTCCATTCATTGGTCAGACAGCCATCTGCATGCAGCCAACTTCATAAACGCCTAGATATTTGATTTTAATTATACAAAAACAATATTTTTCAAATGTTGTTGAGATTTATTTTAACAGATAGCTTAAAATATAAAATATAAATACATAAACTAATTTTCAATAGTTTTTTGTGAATGATCTTAGTAAATATAGGTGAAGCATAATTAATGGTAAGAAGTTTTTATAATCATAATCATTAAATATTATACAAATACACAAAAAAAATATTTATGCTTATGAAACATTAAAAAATAACACCATTAAGTTTTTAATTATTTTTAGTGCTCTTTTTTAATTTTTTGCTTCCTTTATTTTTACTATGTACTTAAAATACATAAACTAGTATTTAGTATCTAATAATTCTACCTATCATTAAGATTGAGACTTTCTTCTTTTCTTTCGTTTTTTTCTTATTTTCAATAATAATAATAAATTTAATGTCCATAAAATACGGAGTTACAAAAATGCAAAAGTACAATGGTGTACAATAAAGTATTAAATGCTAGGTACAAAGATGTTATATAATAATAATATGTTGCTAGATCTGTATATACATTCATAATTATGTCCCTGTATAATGTAAATTTGAATTGTGAATAACATTGTTAATTTAAATCTATCATTCATCTGATTCTGTTGTGGGCTAGTCAACATAATATCTGCCAGTCGTAGGAAGGAACCGAGCGCGTCACAAATATTGCGCGGTCGTTCCCTAGATGGCGTTACGGGAAAAATTAGAAGTCGGTGTTAAGATTCTCCGCGAGTGAATGACTACCCGAGGCGGACTTAGCAAATTCATACTTACCTGGCATAGGGGACACCGTGATCACTAAGGCGGTTCCCCCAGGGCGAGACTCCTCCATTGCACTGCGGTTGGGTTGACCCTTGCGATTATCCCTAATGTGGATAACTCGGATGCGTAATTTTTGATAGTGGGGACTGCGTACGCGCCGTCCCCCTCGTTATGACTTAATTGCTATATTACTAATTGCCACCTAGAAGCACGTAGTTAGAGCTGTAAACGCGTATACACGTGTTACAGCTCTAACCATAACTCCACTAGCAATTTCCCAATTACATATTTACATTGGGTCGTACTGCGTATCACGTGAAGCGATTGTCTCATACCTCTGAAACCCTGTTGCCCGTGACTTTTTCGCCGGAGGATTACATACACTTTGCCTTCACCTTCAACTACAGGATAGGGTCCTTCACACGGTGCAGCGGTGGTCGCAAAGAACGACGAACCGTATAATTACGCACAAACACCATTTGACACTTATTTAAAACAGGATGAATACACAAGGATTTCGACGTTCCGTAGGTTTTAGTCGTGAACTACCTATTACAGTTACTTCCTATCTAAATATTCTACATCAGACATTGTTGTACTTTTTTTTTTTTTTTTTTTTTATGGTGGATAGGCTCGCGTTTGACCACGATCTCACCTGATGGTAAGTGATGATGCGGTCTACGGTGGAGCACGCTTACCTATGAGATACCTATTGACTCTTGCTTTGAAGAGATCCAAGTTGTACTCATGCGGAAAAAATAATACAGACTCGGGCAAGGCGTTCCACTCTTTGGCAGTTCGCATAAGAAATGTAGAAGCAAAACGCTTAGTGCGTAATGGTGGAATATCTACCGTGAAGCGATGCCTGAGTGCCGTTTGTCTGGTAGTCCGATGGTGAAACGGGGACGAAGGGATAAGTTCGTGTAGTTCCTCGGCACATTACTTTTCGCGTCTAAAAATCGCCGGGTAACCTTAAGCTCCTCCCGTCCGTTAGCTTTGCTGCGCTCAGTCCGGTGTCGCTACGTGACGCTGCACGTAAGCTTGGCAAGGCAACGGGTAGCTCCTGAGTCCATGAAGTGTTTCAATTTAAAGTAACTATTAGCCCTCTATGCCATCCTTCATTAGTACCGTTAATTTTTCGATCATAACTGCTAGTTATTATTTTATCGAAACCTGAATATTTTATCAGTTGACTAAATAAATTACTCTCAAACTGCCTGCCCTGGTCGCCAATCAACCAAAACGAGCTAACCAGCCATTAAATACAATTTCAGCTACTGTTTCCCCGCTGTGATATCGCGTGATGGAAATGCCTTAGGCCATCCAGTTGATTTGAATTGTGAATAACATTGTAAACTATAATTCATCTGATTCTGTTGTCGGCTAGTTACCATAATATCCGCCAGTAGTCGCAACCGAGCGCGTCACAAATATTGCGCGGTCGTTCCCTAGATGGCGTTACGGGAAAAATTAGAAGTCGGTGTTAAGATTCTCCGCGAGTGAATGACTACCCGAGGCGGACTTAGCAAATTCATACTTACCTGGCATAGGGGACACCGTGATCACTAAGGCGGTTCCCCCAGGGCGAGACTCCTCCATTGCACTGCGGTTGGGTTGACCCTTGCGATTATCCCTAATGTGGATAACTCGGATGCGTAATTTTTGATAGTGGGGACTGCGTACGCGCCGTCCCCCTCGTTATGACTTAATTGCTATATTACTAATTGCCACCTAGAAGCACGTAGTTAGAGCTGTAAACGCGTATACACGTGTTACAGCTCTAACCATAACTCCACTAGCAATTTCCCAATTACATATTTACATTGGGTCGTACTGCGTATCACGTGAAGCGATTGTCTCATACCTCTGAAACCCTGTTGCCCGTGACTTTTTCGCCGGAGGATTACATACACTTTGCCTTCACCTTCAACTACAGGATAGGGTCCTTCACACGGTGCAGCGGTGGTCGCAAAGAACGACGAACCGTATAATTACGCACAAACACCATTTGACACTTATTTAAAACAGGATGAATACACAAGGATTTCGACGTTCCGTAGGTTTTAGTCGTGAACTACCTATTACAGTTACTTCCTATCTAAATATTCTACATCAGACATTGTTGTACTTTTTTTTTTTTTTTTTTTTTTATGGTGGATAGGCTCGCGTTTGACCACGATCTCACCTGATGGTAAGTGATGATGCGGTCTACGGTGGAGCACGCTTACCTATGAGATACCTATTGACTCTTGCTTTGAAGAGATCCAAGTTGTACTCATGCGGAAAAAATAATACAGACTCGGGCAAGGCGTTCCACTCTTTGGCAGTTCGCATAAGAAATGTAGAAGCAAAACGCTTAGTGCGTAATGGTGGAATATCTACCGTGAAGCGATGCCTGAGTGCCGTTTGTCTGGTAGTCCGATGGTGAAACGGGGACGAAGGGATAAGTTCGTGTAGTTCCTCGGCACATTACTTTTCGCGTCTAAAAATCGCCGGGTAACCTTAAGCTCCTCCCGTCCGTTAGCTTTGCTGCGCTCAGTCCGGTGTCGCTACGTGACGCTGCACGTAAGCTTGGCAAGGCAACGGGTAGCTCCTGAGTCCATGAAGTGTTTCAATTTAAAGTAACTATTAGCCCTCTATGCCATCCTTCATTAGTACCGTTAATTTTTCGATCATAACTGCTAGTTATTATTTTATCGAAACCTGAATATTTTATCAGTTGACTAAATAAATTACTCTCAAACTGCCTGCCCTGGTCGCCAATCAACCAAAACGAGCTAACCAGCCATTAAATACAATTTCAGCTACTGTTTCCCCGCTGTGATATCGCGTGATGGAAATGCCTTAGGCCATCCAGTTGATTTGAATTGTGAATAACATTGTAAACTATAATTCATCTGATTCTGTTGTCGGCTAGTTACCATAATATCCGCCAGTAGTCGCAACCGAGCGCGTCACAAATATTGCGCGGTCGTTCCCTAGATGGCGTTACGGGAAAAATTAGAAGTCGGTGTTAAGATTCTCCGCGAGTGAATGACTACCCGAGGCGGACTTAGCAAATTCATACTTACCTGGCATAGGGGACACCGTGATCACTAAGGCGGTTCCCCCAGGGCGAGACTCCTCCATTGCACTGCGGTTGGGTTGACCCTTGCGATTATCCCTAATGTGGATAACTCGGATGCGTAATTTTTGATAGTGGGGACTGCGTACGCGCCGTCCCCCTCGTTATGACTTAATTGCTATATTACTAATTGCCACCTAGAAGCACGTAGTTAGAGCTGTAAACGCGTATACACGTGTTACAGCTCTAACCATTATACCTTAGCTCTTTCCTAACTATATTGGGATCGTCACAGATTCAGATGAATATCTGTATTTTACGTGGAGCGATTGTCTCAGACATCTTAAACCCAATTTTGCCCGCGTCTTTTCTCACATAGGATTTGTTGTATTTAAATATAAGGTATACAGCAATCCTGTGGTTTAACCGCGTAAAACGTCACTGCTCCACCCCCGTGAACATTGGCGTGATGTTTCTTTTCTTAGGCATTAAACTATAATACTAATTATTATTTCAATCCGACCATTAGTTCTCGAGATTAGAGTTATCAAACAAACAAACGCACTTTATTCCGCAGTTTCGCCTGCGTGGAGTTATATCGTTATATCGATAAAAAATGTTTGAGTGCCGCGCCTTGTACGGGTACATTCCGGGTACACGAGGTACATTCCTCGAAAATTTTACTGAAATCGGTCAAGCCGTTTTGAGGAGCAGAGAAACAGAAAAAAAAATAGAACAGTTATTAGGAAAAGGTATAATGTATAAGCCGTATCAGTAATATAAAAAAAAACATCAGTTTTGACAAAATATTTCGTTTGAATTTGTCACTTTCGATAAGATACCCAACAGACACACTTACCACTATTTTAATGAACTTCAAAAGTCTTCAATGATTTGAAATATCTTTACTAATTTAGTATTAAGGTGGGTCATGAATCCATTGTATAGCGCAGAGTGCTACACATCAACCTATACTAGAGATATGCCGACTGGTCGGCCATCCGAACGACTGCTAGTCGTCCAAACCCATAATCGGATCATCACTAACATTTTCAGTATGAGATGGTCACGTTGTAAAGGCAATAGGTACCATCAACAAAGTAGATTCATGTCATGATCCACCATAATACTATTTTTGTATAAATATTTTAAAATACTAAAGTCTAAATTCGCATGTTTTATCAACAAAAGCCAAATGAATCATGAATCAACGTTTATAATTTATTACAGGATACGTCATCAATCCGTCTAAAAATCTATGGTAATTCCACCCGCCGCGCCCGCTGGGACGCTCGGCTCGGTTACCATGGCAACGCGGCCATCTTGTCTCACCTCTCATCTGTCAAAGTGCTTGGCGGGAAAGTGTGCAAGCTACGCGTGTACGTCACTAGAGTCTACCCGCCGCTGTATGTGGAGAAATTTGAGGATGGAAGCACTGGTGAGATTTAATTTACGTATATAATTATATTTATTTATTTGTATTTATTATAGTTTTTTATAGTTGTAGTTAAAAAAATCTGGAAAATAAATATAATTCTATTCTTTAAAATTCTAAATCAATAAGTAATTGAAAAAACCTTTCTGTTCATCGATACAGCATTTGTATGGATTGTAACATTAATCATGTTGGTTGCTGCCTAATATTATGTAGGTACCTACAATAAATGACGCGAGGCGTCCGGCAAAACAATGCATACAGTAAAAAGATTCGTGGATTTGGAGCGGGGTTTGGATGGCTGAGAGGCAAAAGTGATAGGCTGGAATGCTATATCATTATTTATTTATAAATATAAATAAATAATGATCTAGTGAATTAAAATTTATGATGAATAATGAATGAAAACATTAATGTATAGTTTGTGACTGATGCTATAATCGACTTGGTTTTAACAATTATTGTAACATTACTATTTGCATGTCAATATTATTAGACAAAGATGTGTTGATCGCTAATCGTATTTGTAACATCTAATGTACCCAGGGCCGGATTAACCATGTCGAGGCCCCTAGGCAATGCAATGGTCGGGGCCCCATGAATCTCTTACTTCGTAATTTTCGTATTATTAAAGATAACGTTTTAAAGAAAAACAATCAAAATATTATAATGTAACTGTATGAATTAGAAAATAAATGTAAATATGGATATGCGTCATAGTATTCCTCTTCCTAGATCTCGGCTGTTCACAAGGTTGACAGTGGTTTAAAATGAAATAAAGTTTAATTAGCAAATATAACGGATCACAATCAACACAAAATCTACAAATAAAAGTAACTCGAGTACAGTGGGCCAACGAGATAGGTATTACACTTATTTAATAAGTAATTCACACATGCATATCTATTGCAGCCAGTTTTCACTATTGCGTAGAAGTTTTTGCCCTGCATACCTAATTGCTTGGCCCACTGTACCATTCAGAAAATCTTCACAGGCACTAAATAAAACATTTTTGATGAAAACATAAACATACAACTATAGTAAAGATGTTTTAAATCTTATATAATAATGTTTTAATATATGTTTATGTTTTAATAGCTACAAAATAATTTGACATCCGTACCTATCCTATTACTATCAGATGCTAAGCGCAACGAGGCACCTTTTCTACGAAGAAATTGTTATGTTCGCGATAAACTCAAAAACAACTGAACGGATTATCTTGCGGTTTTCACCAATTGAAAATGATTTCAGAGGAAGATTTAAGTAAATAATTTGGCAAAGTCGACATACTTGACACCGCACAAGCGGCAGAAGCAGTTAAAACATAGATTAAGTTGGAATCAAATTCTAAGAGTGATTAAATACTCAATACTCACAGTCTTATACGCTTAGAAATTAATGAAAAGTTAGGAGCTTTTTTGAAGTAATCCGCCTTACTAATTGATAGATTTATCATAATATTCTGTCTTATACATATAACAACATTCTGGGAAAAAGCACTTATGACAAAAAAAATAGCAACTTCTGAAGTAAACAGCCTTTTATTTATAGTTTTATGATAATATTTAGTCTTATACAAATAAATTATAACATTCTTGAAATATTTTGAACTTACGAAAAGTAAGGCACTTATAAAGTAATCAGCCTTATTGCTTACTATCTGTTACCCGCGACTTCGTCCGCGTGGATGTCGTTTTATGAACAAAAAATGCTTAAGGTAACAATGTCAAAATAACAATAGTAGGTACAACTCATGTACTTACTTACCTTTCTATTACCAAACCAACCAAAACAAATATACGACGAAAACCCAAGGATAAAAATATTTAAAGAAATCAAAACAGACAAATAGGTACAACGCATGAGTACATACCTACTTTGAAACTACTTGACATTTCGAAATAATAGAATTTGCGGCACGTGCGAACGTGACACAGCCCGTAGAGCTTAGCTTAATGTTAAAAATCTTACGACCTTTATTGAGACTTGAGACTATCAAACTCAAAGGTTATTATCAAAATTCGCTCAGCAGTTCTTAAACTTAGCGCTTTTAAACAAACAAACTATTTCTTGCGATTTCATCTGCGTGGTATGTACATCTATAAAACCCAATAACAGAAAATCAAAAAGATGATAACTAATCTAAGCTCAACAAATACGCAAAAAACAGACAGGCATACAGACAGACAAAAAAAAATTAACACTTTTTGGGTTGGGTGTCGGTCTAATAACACCCCCTACTATTTATATTTGTGATATTTTCAATGTACAGAAATTTTACTTCTACAGATTTATTATAAGTATAGATTTTGGTTATCATAACATTCAGTCGTATACAAATAACAACATTCTAGAAAAATTAGGAACTTGAAAAGTAATCAGTCTTGTTGATCTTAATATCATAATAATCAGTCTTAAGCTTCATTACCGTCGGTTAACTAATTTGGGGTTACCCGTTTGCTTGATGATGACAACATTTTATTTAAGTTAGGATATTGATAGAAGTTTTTATTTTTTTACACTAGCAGGCACACGGTAAGCTATTCATAAGAAAATTACAAACAAAAAAAAAATCCTCCGTCCACGATGGGCCCTTACCGATGCGGGGCCCCTAGGCAGTTGCCTTTTCTGCCTAAGGGTTAATCCGGCCCTGAATGTACCTACCACATTTTACTGCAAATAAAGATTCTTTTCTATTATATTCTATTCTTTCTATTCTATAGTTGCGGGTTCAAATCCCGCTTGAAGTCTAGTGATTTAGGCTTTATTTTATCGAGGTATCACGCGAGCGAAGTTGCGGGCATCTGCCAATTATCTCACAAAAGATCGCCCTAAATATACTTGTCACGTTAAATATTAAATATTACTTGCAGCTCCACAAACCTATACACTTTGATTATATATATCTATATTTCCTCTGAGCCTATACATTGCCAGGATAAGATGGGCTTGCGTTGTATAGACTTACCGTGCAATGCGATACCAGCTTATATTGGAAATGTAGACGCTGATAGGTACTTTGTTTTTTTTTTCAGTGACAAGATCCGAGCGCCTAGAAAACATTCATGAAATGAAAACTGAAGCTGAACGCCAGGCTTTCATGGAGAAACTGTATGAGGAAGTAGAAAAGGAATTTGCTGATCAGGTCAGTTTTATTACTTTTAATTCAAATATAACTAACACATCGACTGAAATACACACATATCTTCGAAAATAATGTTTTTGTTTTTGAACCGACTTCATAAAAAGTCGCGGGCAAAGCTAGTATTAAATCTAATTCTTTATTGTACAAATTAAAAGAAACACAATACAATTTTTTATTTGGCAAAAAAAATACAGTAGGTACATAGTAGGACACTTAAGATAGGTACAAAAGAAATCAAAATATAATGTTCTGCTGGTACTTACAAATCTTACAATAGGAAATCCTGTGCTATAAGTACCAGCACCTTCCAGTTTCACAATTAAGTTAGGTACAAATAGGAATGCCTACTCATTATACAATATTTGTTTAATTTTTATAGTGTTAGTTAATTTAAATTTTATATTAAAGAATAAAAGTGTATTTGGTAAACCTCTTAAGTCTATAAATGTGGTGTCTTGTGTGTGTTGCCTGAATGTTGTAAGCGAGTGTGATTGCGCGTGTGATGTGAATGTGATATGTATGTATGATATGTATACATCGCCTGGAAAGATGGCTGCAATCTCGAGCAGCTAATAGTAACGGGCAAAGTCAACGGCAAACGTCCTAGAGGTCGCAGTCCGACTAGATGGTCGGATTAAATCCGCTCTGGCCTCAATTTAAATCTACACAAGGCACTGCACGAAGCCAAGAACAGGAGCGGTTGGAGGAGGGTCATCAGAAGCAAAGTGATGCACCATCGGGGGAATCACGACCCTCAGCAATGAGGAGTACGACGCGAGGAGGAGGATGATATGTATATATAATATAATGAATACGTAGTTCCCTACATTTGTGGACGAATTAATTTTTGCACAATTTTAAATAAATGTACAAGGGCGAGCTTTACCACTAAAATGGTCACACAATAAACGACGGTTGACATTGACAACGTCAAGAATTGACACACGTCACAACTGTCAAAGAGCGCTGAATCGCGATAACGAAGTGTTCACAGAGAGTGTACATATATACCACTTCCAATACGCTACCGTTGGACAGCTGTCCGCCAGGCAATATAATAAATAAATAAATAAATAATAATAAATATATCACAACTCACACCGCCATCTAGTCCCAAACTAAGCAGAGCTTGTACTATGGATACTAGAATAACTAATACTA
This sequence comes from Hypena proboscidalis, assembly GCA_905147285.1. Classification (NCBI taxonomy): domain Eukaryota; kingdom Metazoa; phylum Arthropoda; class Insecta; order Lepidoptera; family Erebidae; genus Hypena; species Hypena proboscidalis. Next base: position 8,057,884 of record LR990156.1, read on the forward strand.
ATACATATATACTTTTCTTTTGTAAATACATACTTATTATACGTAGAAACAACCAGACTAAGACACCCCATGTTCATGCACACAAAGATTTGTCTTAAGCGGGAATCGAACCCGCGACCTCGGCGTCGCAGGCAGGTACACTACCCACTCCGCCATCCGGTCGTCAACACAACCGAGCCTGGTCGGAGGATCCTCCCTTTGTGGTGGAGGAACATCACACCCCGTTCCTCTACAAAGTGATAGACGAAAGAGATACTGGAGGGTAAATGGAAAGGTTAAATCTCACTTGTAAGAATAATCTTACTGGTGGTAGAGCTCTTGTGAATGAGCTCAAGGGCGGCAGCACCACCGTCTCACCTTTAACCTGACGCCAAATAGTAGTGCTTCCATTACTGTGTTCCGGTTTGGTGGTGAGATCAGGCCCTGAAATTACTGGCACTTGAGGCATAACACCGTAGTCCTCAGCTGCAGCGACGCATCTATAATCTGCTTTTGAGAATTGTTTATGTCCACGGGCTGTACTCTACTTACCATCAGATGGACTACACGTTCGTTCGCTGTGGGCGTAGCATAAAAAGAAATATAATATTAAACGCAAGTTATATTTCAGGGCTCTCAAGATTCAGAAAGATTATCCGACAGCTTGAAAAGATCTTGTTTGGACAGCGGCTCCCAAATAGCGAAGATGATGAAGAGAAGTAAAGATCCTGCTGAATTCAGGGTAAGTGGAAGTACTTGTTATAAAACATCACGCCTTTATACCCAGAAGAATGTGGCTGGGTGTATCACTTCACCTGTTATGGTTAGGTCCCATGTGAGTGAGCCCATCATCATTCACCGAACACAATTCCAACTCGTTATTGAGAATTTCCTGTCGGCTAATCCCAAATAACACGTGCTAGACCCAGAAATCGAACCAAGAACTCGCGGTGAGAGGCGCATATGCTACTCACTAGAACAATGTTGCGAAAACTTTTTAAGTTTAAATATAAATATAATAGTTTAAGAAGCTTTTGAACCAAATGGAAGAGGGTAATAGACCAGGGTCGATAATTTTGTTCGAAAAAATAATAATAGTAGGATGACACCCATTAGAAAAGGAGGAGAATATTATGAAAATTAAAGTAAAAATAATTTACGGGCGATCTGAGGTCGGGAAGGGGAAGGAGGGTGGGTTTAAGGGTAAAAACGGTTTTCTCGATTTCCGGCAAAACTAAGTCTTATGGAAAAAGTCGAATGGCAAAGTTGTTGGTAATAAAAAGATCTAAAACTTTTGTATTTACACTTTTTTCATATAACCTCAAAATGTATGTGAAAAATTCAAAAAACAAAGTTTTTGGTTTTTTATTTTTATCTTTTACAAACCATTTATCGCTTGCTAACGGTGAAGGAACACACAACACATCGTACATATCACCAACAACACAAATACACTTCACTCACAACACACACATAACACACACATACCCTAATACCTACTCAATCTGCCTCTTTCTTTTATGATTTACAGTAAGTTTTCTTTTTTATGAATCACCTGAGCATGCATACCTGACGGTGCCTTTGCACTTAAGGGTGTGTGAAGTCTACCAATCCGCACTTGAATAGAATGGTTGACTATGGCCTAACTTTTCTCAGCATAAAGAGCGCTAACCAATAGACAAGGAAGTTATTAATATTAAAACCGACTTTTTGAGAATACGGGTTACTTACGTTACTTTAGCCAGAATATGCCGACTAGTTTCGTATCTAGTACGTAGATTCATCAACTGGGCTATTATTCGCGTGTCGTCGCCTCCACGCGACGTCTAGCACTGTAAATATATGCTATATATATACTGCGAATAATAGCCCAGTTAATGAATCTACGTACTAGATTCGAAACTAGTCGGCTTATCCCGGCTAAAGTAACGTGAGTAACCCGTATTCTCAATAATAAAGGAAGTTATTATTATTATTAAAAGTAAACTAAAACGATCAGCGCTGACGAGCTCCACGCTGTCAGCGCTGACGGTCATCGAGACTCGAAAACCAGCCTTTGACTATATTTACAAATCAAATCAAATCATTTATTTACATGGGCCCCAAGGGGCGCTTGAACCATCAAAATACAAAATAATAAAAATTAAATAAAACTTAACTAGTTAAGTAATTAAATTATATAATATATAATTATAACTTACTTAGGATAGGAACAAATGGATGAACGTGACGTCACGAAATGACGTAACATACAGTTGAGAAATTTAGGGTTCTGGCAAGAGGCGACCGTAGCTGGTTGGTTTTAGCGGCTGCCCGGTGTGCAGTAGGTCGCAGGTTCAATTCCTGTCAGTCCCATATCTTTTTCAACTGTTCCTTATTTTTCTTGTCCCCAGGCGAACCTAACGTCATCTCAAGCTCGTCTTCTAGAAGCGCACACTTCAAGGAATCGCGAACAACTCCTGTTCTCTATCCAAACAAGAGTCAGGGAAAGAATAGACAAAGAAAGAGTGTTCGCCAACAGAAATGTTGTTAGTTTATTGAATATCAGGTAATAACATACATAACATCACTCCTATATTTTGGTAGTAGAGCTCTTGTGAACGAGCTCGAGGGCGGCAGCACCACCGTCTCACCTTTAACCTGCCGCCAAATAGTAGTGCTTCCATTACTGTGTTCTGGTTTGGTGGTGAGATCAGGCCATGAAATTACTGGCACATGAGGCATAACACCGTAGTCCTCAGCTGCAGCGACGCATCTATAAATCTGCTTTTGTGGATTGTTGATGTCCATGGGCTGTACTCCATTTACCATCAGGTGGACTACACGTTTGGTCACTCTGGGCGTAGTATGAAAAAAAAAATACTCAGAAGGGTACAACACCCACATTTCACCTGTTATGTTTAGGTTCCATGGAATCAGAAATCAGAAATCAAATCGTTTATATCCATGGGCCCCAAGGGGCGTTTGAACACGTCAATTGTAGTGTCCTGCCTGCTACGCCGAGGTCGCGGGTTCGATTCCCGCTTGAGACAAATCTTTGTGTGCATGAACACGGGGATATGTCTTAGTCTGGGTGTTTCTAAAGTATGTATTTACAAAAGAAAAGTAATCATAATTTATTTGGCACACAAAAAAATACAGTAGGTACATAGTAAGACACATAACTTAGGTACAAAAGAAATCAAAATATAATGTTCAGCTGGTACTTAAAATAGGAAATCCTGTGCTATAAGTACCAGCACCTTCCAGTTTCCCAAAGAAAAGTATATATGTATTAGTATCAGTTATTCTAGTACCTATAGTACAAGCTCTGCTTAGTTTGGGACTAGATGGCGTTGTGTGTAAGTTGGGAGATATTAATTTTATTAATATGCAAAAAACTAATTAAATTATAATACTTATTGCAATAAAATGATTTGACACCGGAGCTTAGATTGACTTTAATTCAACTTAGAAATTTGAATTAAAATCAATCCAAGTACCAGATAGGGGGTGAGCCTATCGCCATCCACCAGGCACAATTCCAACTCCGTGTTGCTATTGTGAATTTCCTGAAAGTTCCTGGCCCTGGAATCGAACCCGGGAGCTCGCGGTGAGAATACGCTAACCACTAGACCATTGGGGCAGAGGCATATAAGCTATGACATGTTATTATGTTTATCTGCACGTGTGGTGTAGTGGTTTAAGCGGTCGCCTCGCCGCTTTCCACTGCACTGGTGTTGTGGGTTCGATCCCCACATGGGACAAATCTTTGTGTGTTTCGCAAAGATTTGTTCTGAAACTGGGTGTGCTTGTGTGAGTGAATGTGTGTATTTGGCCTTGTCATTGGAACCATTGGATAGTGTAATTGTTTCTGGCGTTCTATCTAATGTAAAAAATCCAAATTTATCTTTATCTTTATCTTTATATTTCTTTCGTCTTTATCAGTACTATCGAAACGCACCTACCTTTGTTTCTCTGCACCACCTCAGGTTGACTGTTAGAGAATGCCACTAGGCATTAAGTTCGTCTGTGTACCATGTTGTGTGCAAAAAGTTTTTTTTTTTTTTTTTTCTAGCCCACGGGTGTGTCCCACTGCTGGGCAAAGGCCTCTCCCCATGAGATAAATAAATAAATATATTAAATATCTGAGCTCAAATTATGTATCTAACTTACATAGCATATTTTTACATAACATAACATCACGCCTATATAACCCAGAAGGGTGTGGCAGAGGTGTACAACACCCACATTTCACCTTCATGTGTAGGTCAAATGCAACAATATATTTTTTTTAATATTTATAAACTTGTTTCGAAGATATTTTAACATTGATTTTTTTTATCAGAATCGCTGGTGTAGAACACAAACATGGAGAAGTCGTCGTTACTAAAGGTAAGGTACTTGACATAAAATGTTGATATTCAGCCGTATCCTATATAAAATACTATATTCGATATCAATAGAACTTGCAGTTTCTATAGCAGTAACATCTTGTTCGAGCTTAGGTAGCAAAATATATTCAAATTCAAATTCAAATCATTTATTTTCATAGGCCCCAGGAGGCGCTTGAACACGTCACGATATAAAAATAAATAATAAATAATACTAAATTATACTAATTACAATGATTTGAATAACCGGGGCTCAGATTAATTTTAATCAAACTGTTTATATAAACTGTTTAAATATCTTTATTTACAGAAAAATATACATTTTGGATCTTAAATACTAGTCTAATAACTAAAATCTAAACTTAATAAGTCACTGTCAGAAGGCCTCGTACCCAAAATGCTGGCAGCATTACCGCGTTGTATTGCGATACCAAGTCGCTGGCCGAAATATAAGCCAGCATTTCGAGAACAAAAAAAAAACTTTTCAATTTAACGTTTCCATACAAAAGACGACCGGATGGCGGATTGGGTATCAAATCAAATAAAATCAAATCATTTATTTTGCAAGAATGTAGTACAAATACAGGTGTTAGTAATTAAACAATGGTTCAATACATTCTACCATAACAATGGTGTGCAAAAAAATTAAAACATAGGAGTCATGCAGTAGAAATTCAACTTTCTTAGATTAAATTTTAACAATAACTATTATAATATTAATTTCATTCTCAATTCAATTATTCATAATTACATAATTATTAATATCATTCTTTATATGTCATATAATCTTTAATACAGTAAAAACATTTATCTAATAACCATTTACTTAATTTATTTTTAAACATTGGTATAGGCAAGTCCTTAAATACAGACGGTAATTTATTATATATTTGAATGGCATTAATGTAAGAGTTCCTTTTAAATATCTCTAGTCTACACTGAGGAAGGTGTAGTTTGTATTTATTTCTAGGGATTGTTACATTTCTTTTAGTTACCTCAGATTGCAGATTGAATTGTTCAGAATGTTGTCTAACAAACATGCAAACTTCTTTGATGTACATACAAGCCAAGGGTAAAATGTGAAATTTTTTAAATATAGGTTTGCAGCTATCCATATACCAGGCTCCTGTAATTGCTCGTACGCATTTTTTTTGTACTCGAAATACCCTTTCAATTTCGACTGAATTTCCCCATAGCAAAATTCCGTATGCAAGCACAGAGGATACATATCCGTGGTACGCACTTAGTGCCGCTTCCGTCGATACCGATATTCGCAGCCTTTTTATCGCATATACAAATTTATTTAATTTATCGCAAACACTTTCTATATGCGCCTTCCAATTGCAATGCCTGTCTACAACAATTCCTAAAAATTTTGTCGAATCTACCTCTTCTATTTTTGTATCATTATGAAGTATTTTTATGTTAATATTTTGACGTTTATAGCTTTGGAATTGGACCATTTTTGTTTTATTGATGTTAATTTTTAAATTATTTAAATCAAGCCAATTTGCAACTTTATCTAAAGCTGTGTTTATTTCTTGTTCGTATGTGTCTTTGTTTTCACATTTTATAATTATAGTTGTATCATCTGCGAATAACAGTGTTTTGTGATGAGTGACATTGGGAAGGTCATTTATGTATAAAAGACGCTTCCTTGTGGTACGCCGGAGTTATTAATTTTAAAATTGGACCTATGTGTGATTTTACGGTTTTCTAGTATATTTGCTATCTCCACACACTGTGTTCTATTTGTAAGGTAACTTTTGACCCAGTCATTGGCTATACCTCTTATACCATATCTATCTAATTTATGCAAAAGTAATCTATGGTGAACAAAATCGAAAGCCTTGCTCATGTCCAGGAATATTGCCGTCACTGGTTTGCCATCATTGATAGCTTCAGTAATTTCCTTAATGAGGTTAAAGCAAGCTAATGTAGTAGTGCTGTTTTTCCTGAAACCGAATTGTTCACTTTTTAAAATTTGTTGGTTTGTAACAAAGTCATTAAGTCTTTTGAACATTACCTTTTCAAATATTTTAGAAAATATTGGTATTAAAGTGATAGGACGATAATTGTTAAGTTCGGTTTCTTCTCCTTGTTTAAATAATGGTTTGACAATAGACTGTTTAAGAATTTGTGGAAAAGTACCTTTTTCAAAAGAAATATTAACCAGGTGGGTTAAAGGTTCACAAATATGTTTTGAGCATGCTTTGATAATTTTAGTGCTAATGCCATCTATGCCCACTGATGTTGTGTTATTTAGACTATTAATAATTCTGTATATTTCAGTAGTATCTGTTGGTTTTAAGAATATTGTATTTTGATTGATATCATTCATATTTCTATTTATGTCATTGGTATGAAAATTATATTGAATGTCCTGTGTCAAATTAATGTAATAATTATTAAATGTTTCACTTATGTCAATAGGATTATTATAAATATTATTTCCATTTACGATTGTCTCTACATTTGTTGTGATATTATTATGTCCTATATTTTCATTAATAATGTCCCATGTAGCTTTACATTTGTTTCTTTTGTTATCTATGTACTTCTTATTTTGTATTTGTTGTGACTTGTGAATACATTTTTTAAGTATTTTACTATAGTGTTTGTACATTTTATTACTTCGTTTTTTATCAGAATTGGCATGTATTGATTTCAGGAAAATAATTCTTTTTTTAATACTCGATTTCTTGATACCTTTTGTTAACCATGATGAACTCTTCCTTGCATTGGTTTTATTAATTGTTATAGTCGGAAAATGTAAATTATAGAATAACAATATTAATTCGTTAAACTCTTGAAAAGCTTGGTCCACGTTATGTACATTATATATTTCAGAGAAACTAAGACAGGCAATACTATTACAGAATTTTATAATATTTTCTTCACTATAGTCTCTTACCGTTTCGCGCCATGATTTTACCTTATTTTTAATATGCGATTTTATGGTAAGAGTTTGGCCCGTTTCGTGATCAGAGAGGGCTAAATAGTGTACGTCAGCCCGTATATTTTGCTTTATATTACTAGCGAAATGATCAATACAGGCTGAAAGTCGTGTAGCAGACTTTATATGCATGGACATATTAAAATTATTTAGGAGGTTTATAAGTTCTAAGCAAACTTTACTCGCTTTGAATGTATCAATATTCCAATCACCACAAATTATATTTTTTTTACTTCTGTTTGTAATTTTTAATAACATTAATTCCAATTTTTCAATAAAAATATGAGGGTTACTATTTGGAGTTCTGTAAATGCATATTATAATAATTTTTTGTAATGGCAATTCTATGCCAGTACATTCAAAATTAAAGTTGCAAGCAATGTCATTTATAGACGTTAAACATTTATATTCCATACAATTTTTAATAAGTATACAAGAGCCTCCCCTTTTGGCTTTGCGACTGTATGATGAAGCTAATTTGTATCCTGGAAGCTTTAACAAGTGTTCGGTACCTTTTTCCATAAACGTTTCTGTTAGGCATAATATACTAATTTCTTTATTATTTTGCGAGAATTCTGATAACGCTACTAAAATATTTTCAGACTTATTTATAGCACCTGCAATGTTTTGGTGAAGAATTGTTAAATCGTATTCAGTTTTAGGGACGAAAAAACTTGTCTTTTTGATTATCAAAGTTTTTTGCTATGTTTGGATTTTGTTGTGAAAAGTAATATGGTATTGTCCCTTTTTTTGCAAATTTGACATGAGCTGCTGGTATAAGGTTCACATTATCATCTTCGTTTATTATGCAAATTTTCTCAGGAATAGGCTCTGAGTAGTTATTAAATGGAATATTTCCTTTAGGTTCTGTTTGTAATGTACATCTTGATTTTATTTTCTGCATTTTACAAGGATGTTTAATATATAATAGATATTCAATCTCTACTTGTAATTTAAAGCTAAGCACTCTTGCATATTTTAAAGGAAAGGCCTTATAAACATAATCATATTTCAGTTCGACAAACTTGCAATTGACATAGTTATTTATAAATAATTTTAAATGTTGGTTCAATAGATGTTCATTCATGTAGGGATTATGCTGAACGTTGACCACATACACTATTTGGTGTTTTAAACAGTGTAATATGTTGCCAAAATCTGCTGTGTGTGGTAGTGTACCTGCATGCGACGCCGAGGTCGTGGGTTCGATTCCTACTTAAGACAAATCTTTGTGTGCATAAACATGGGGATTTGTCTTAGTCTGGGTGTTTCTATGTATAATAAGTATGTATTTACAAAAGAAAAGTATATATGTATTAGTATCCGTTATTCTAGTACCCAAAGTACAAGCTCTGCTTAGTTTGGGAGTAGATGGCGTTGTGTGTGAGACGTGAAATATTTATTGTGAAATATTTATAAAATGTTAGAATTTAAAACTGCTATAATTCTAAGGTCCAGTTCCAGAGGTAATAGATCGAATAAATAAAATAAAATTAAATAATCATTCATTTATTACAGGTAATATTTAATTTCAAACCCATATACAGTACAATATAACACAAAACATAAAATGAAATTAATTATTGGCAGGAATTAAATCAAAATCAAAAATCATAAACAATGCAAAGTTAATAAGTAATATTAAAATCAACATTAAATAAGGTCAAAGAAAAAATTATAATAATTTAAATATAAAACATTTAAAAAGAATAAACAGCTTCAAAGATTATTTATTTAATTTTTAACCATATTCAAAAAAGGAGGTTTTTTAATTCTAGTATATTTTTCCCCTCCTCGATTACTCGAAGAAGCCTGAATCGATTTGATAAATTCTTTTATGGTCTAAAAAGAATGTACTTGTCATGTGGTTCCCATCATCACCAGGTCACGATCTGGTGATGGGATCCTACAGAAATATATTACTAGCTACTCAGATATTGTTTATCGGTACACATTCCGATAAACAATTCTCTTCTTCGTCGTGTCGATGGCCGAGTCAAATTTTATTGGTCCAATACGTGGCCACTGTTATGGCGCTCTCGTCGGCGTTCATGAGCGCCTCTCTTGTGCAGGTGGTAGGGCAATTTGGACAGTCAGTAAAGTGGTCAAGGTTTTGACTTGCCATCGTGGTGAAAGGATTAGCCAATTCGCTTTTAAGAACTCGCGAATTGCCCAGGCTGCCCCGGACGTAGGGAATTGTTGTGTATGTCACTCGGGGAGGCTCCTTTCATGCACCGATAAACAATAATAAAGATAAATGAAAATTATACGAGTGATAGACAGTGTAGGTAAAAAACAAAAGATATACATTAAAAAAAAACGATACGAATATGTCAAGAACTAAAATTAGCAGAATTGAAAGTAAAATTAAATTAAACTCATTATGAATTATTAAATTATTTTTTAAATAAGTGTGATTTATACATGTAAGTCTATAAAAATTAAAATTACAAAGAATTAAATCAAATTAAATTATTATTAATATTAGTGCGATTATTTAGATTAAAAAAAAATCATAATGTATGATTTGAATTATCAAGAATTTTAGTATACGTTGGCTTTAATAATAGACTTTTCTTAGTAATATATTGTCTACCTAGATAATATGTAGTCTATCTTTCAACTAAAATATACGCAAGCAAAGCCGCGGGCGACACTAGTAAATAAACAAAAGGCTACTAATCGTAGTTCTCAGATATTATTAATTATCAAATATTAAAATATGAAACTGTAAAAATTCACATATTTCTCAAGCAAACGTTATTCAAAGGATATAATATAACACAGCTGTATTCAATTTATATAATATATTCAGTTATAATTTATCCGACGTATTTCTCTTACTCGAGATTAGTGAAACAAGCAGTGGCGTATCTATAGGGTGGCAGGGGTGGCAAAATGCCACGGGCCCCCGGACCTAGGGGGCCCCCGTGCCCAAGATGTGGCATCTCCTCGAAAATAACTGAACACAATTTACCAGAAAAAAAAAACAAGACTTAAACGCATTCATCTAAAAATAATAATTATAAAACGTATCCATTGGTTGCATTTTTTCACGGTACTAAAAAAGTAGCGCGGTCGAGCTTGCAATTTCCAGTAAATCGCGTAAGATAATTTTTCTTTCTAGAAATCTGGTGAAAAATTTGTGCATTCCAGTACTGAATCATTCTTCTTCTTCGTCATGTCTATGGCTGAGTCAAATTTTATTTTGACTTGCCATCGTGGTGAAAGGATTAGCCAATTCGCTTTGGAGAACTCGCGAATTGCCCAGGGTGCGCCGGACGTAGGGAATCGTTGTGTACGTCACTCGGGGAGGCTCCTTTCATGCACCCCACTGAATCATTGGTAAGCGCCTTCAACGTAATGATTTTTACTAGGGCCCCACCCAATATTTTTGCCACGGGCCCCCGATGGTATAGTTACGCCACTGGAAACAAGCCTTCAATTACACTAAAGATACTTCTCCTTCTCCTATACCACGGCACTTATCACTCTCAACAATCTCATGGACTCCAATCCAGAAATTGATATATTTTCAAACGAATACGGTGTATTATTGGTGTTTTTGCAACAATTTTGTGAATTTTAGTAATTATTTTATAAATTATGATTAATCTAATTGGTTCCTGTAGTCGTTTTAATCAAATAAATAAATTAACAATTACCACATAGATGTAACTTATTGTACTTAAAGCTTGACCTGTCGCTCGATAGATGGCGTTGTTAGGTTGCTCTGAATGGCGATATGGTTTCGTTACGAGCTTCTATACAAAAATATTTTCTTACACTTTGTGCTACCTGAAATTACTGTGCAAAACAGGAGGCATAATATTGTAGTCATTTTTTGAATGCCACGGGGTGTGAAAACCTATGTGGACAATAATTAATTAAATATCGAATTTTGCAGGTAATCATATATAAATTACTAAAAAAATTTGTTTTCGACCACTTAGACTACTACAAGCACTAGATAGGATGAAATTAGCGATGGGTCGTCGACGATTTTTGCGTAAACGAAACTAGACCGTTCATTTTCGTTCATCGACTAGTCGATCGACCGGTTCAAAATATAGACTATAGTTCACGGTCTCAGTTTTTGCAAACTGTTATGGGTCGTTTATAGTTCTTATGCGTTTACATTACGAGCGACGTTGAATTCGACTGAATGATTAAACGATGCGGTTCGACTGTTAACTGCACTGCTGATTGAAATTTGAGTAAAATAATTTCAAATTTTATTTGTATACGTTTATAATTCCAGGTTTTGTTGATCTTCCCTTCATACTTTTGCCAGACTTAGGACTAGCTGAATAAAGCGTATATGAACTGGTCTATAACTTACTATACCCATCTCACTCGCTCGCATTTCGCATTCAAACAAATATCAACATTATCGCGTTTAAATATTGTCGTTTATTGTGTAGTTGTATATTGAACTATGAATGAAGTACGAGAATATAAACCGTGATCGTGTCGTCTACAAATTGAACTGGTTTATCTGACAAACGTAAACGGTCGAACCGTTCATGAACCGTCAACCGGTCCATTGAACCAGTCCGTTCATTCAACGCCCACCACTAATTCCTATATCTATAGAATTTTCCCCGTAGGAAGGACCTTCCCCGGAAGGTACAACTCCTCAAAGGATAGGAGGAGCCTAACCGTTGAGGAGTTGTACCTTCCACCAACAGCTCAGCAAATTAATATCCGAGTAGCTAGGACATAGATTTGGAAATCTGAAATCGGATAAATATCGGTTTGCTTGCGTTATAAACTTAAAACGCCCATGTCTAATAATATATAATATACAATAATTTAATGTCCACATAGGTTTTTACACCCCGTGGCAGTCAAAAAATAACTACAATATTATGCCTCTTGTTTAGCACAGTAATTTCAGGTAAAAGTACAAAGCGTAAGAAAATATTTTTGTATAGAAGCTCGTAACGAAACCATATCGCCATTCAGAGCAACCTAACAACGCCATCTATCGAGCGACAGGTCAAACTTCGAGTACAATAAGTTACATCTATGTGAGACTTTGTATGACTTGTTTATATTTTTTTTTTGATTAAAATGGCTACAGGAACCAATTATATTAATCACAATTTATATAAACATTACTAAAATTCACAAAATTGTTGCAAAAACACCAATAACAGCCGTATTCGTTTGAAAATATATCAATTTCTGGAGTCCATGAGATTGTTGAGAGTGATAAGTGCCGTGGTATAGGAGAAGTATCTTTAGTATAATTTATTGAAGGCTTGTTTCACAAATCTTGAGTTAGAGATATACGTCGGATAAATTATTAAATTAATAATTGAATAGAGCTGTGTTATATTTTATCCTTTGAATAACGTTTGCTGAAATATGTGAATTTTTACACAGTTTCATTTTATAATAATATTTTGTAATTTATAATATCTGAGGACTACGATTAGTAACCTTTTATTTATTTACTAGTGAATCCCGCGGCTTTGCTTGCGTATATTTTCGTTGAAAGATAGACTACGTATTATCTAGGTAGACAATATATTGCTAAGAAAAAGTCTATATTAAAGCCAACGTATACTACAGTTCATGATAATTCAAATCATACATTATTATATTTTTTTTTATTAATATTAAATTAATTTGATTTAATTCTTTGTAATTAAAATTTTTATTGACTTATATGTAGGTATAAATCTCACTTATTTAAAAAAAATAATTTATGAATTCAAAATTAGTTTAATTTAATTTTACTTTCAATTCTGCTAATTTTAGTTCTTGACATATTCTTATCGTTTTTTTTTTTAAATGTATATCTTATGTTTTTTACTTACACTGTCCGTCACTTGTATAATTTTCATTTTATCTTTATTATTGTTTATCGAATGTGTACTATGTAATTTAAATTTAACTATTATTTTTTTTTCTATATTATCATCCATAGTCTGTTTTATTTATATTAGAACGCTGTGGCTTTCTATATTTGAGGAAACACGGGGCACACACATTTTAGGATACATATTATGAATGTGTGAGTATTTCTTGTCGAAGATCCATTAAATAAATTAATAAATGAATAGATATCACTGGAAATTTTATGTAATGTATTAAAAATAGTTTTTGTATAAACACTGTTATAATGTTATATTATGGCAATATCTTCAACTGTATAAAACATCATTATTTAAATCTAAGCTTAAGATTTTTTTACTAGAAAAATGCTTGTACTCCTTGTCAGATTTGGATTCAAATGATAAATAAGTAATATAAATACAATATAATTTTAACTATCATTTTCGACATTTTTATTAATTCATTATAATTTTTTATTTATTAATTTTATATTATTTATTATTTCTTGACATTGAATTATTTATCATTTGACTTAAATTTTAAATGTATTATCTTTAAATTAATGATTGCTAGTGTACATAGTATAAGACATTCATCAGTGTAATATAGGTTGTTTTTCAGACACAATGTAAATTGTTATTGAAATAAATAAATGAAATGAAAAAATGAAATGTACTGTTCTTCTTCTGTTATATATGTACCTGTTATAATCTGCAAAATTAAGTTTATTATGCAACCGTTTCGTTTGCCAAAGTATACTATATTGTTTTAATTAATAAATTATAAATAATAAAACAATACAAACAAAACAAAATAATTAATAAAACATATTTTACATTAATCAATAAATTATTGTTTACAGGTATGATGTCAATATGGAAACCAAACGACGCGATTCGAGAACTGATAAAAGAGGGCGCTTGCATCGATGTAATGAATGTTATACCAACGTCGATTAGGTAAGAACGATATTATTTATTTTTAATCTAATGATAAAACAAAACCAATAATATAATAGGAAAGAGCGGGTTTGTTTTACAATATCCAAGTAAGAGTTATAAAAGAATATTAGGTAGGTATATTAGATATTACAAATATGATTAGCCATCAACACATCCAAATAGTAATGGTTCAATAATTGTTAAAACCAAGTCGATTATAGCATCAGTCACAAACTATACATTAGGGTTTTCATTCATTATTCATCATTAATTTTAAATTCAAAGTTGTACATATAACAAACCAAATATAAAAATCGAACACAGTTGTCGCTTAAAGTTGAATTAAGTTAAGTCTATTGAATTAACAGACTAATTACACGAATATATTAAATCATTTTTTTTATTGCAACAAATTACATTCAGCAATTTAGATATATAAGGATTGATTCCCAAACAAGCGTGAGCTGTATGTGGAGAAGCAGTTCCTTCCCAATATAGTACACATAGTTATAGGCATATTTGTTACAAACTGATCTAATGATACTAAGAAAAGCCTGCGAATATAGTTTACTTGTAGATTCTGAAACAGACCATAAGTAAGCAGATTTTCATATATTTTTACACAAAAATAATTTTCAGTATACTCAGGTTAATGTAGTTATTTAAAATTGATACGTAGCACTATTTTGACAACATAACATCACGCCTGTATTACCCAGAAGGGTATGGCAGAGGTGTACAACACCCACACTACACCTGTTATGTATAGGTCCCATGGGATAGGGGGTGACCTATTGTGAATTTATCGTCAAGAAATTCACAATAATGAAAAACACTGCCCGACCCGGGGATCAAACCCGAGACTTCGCGGCGAGAGCGCATACGCTAACCACTATTACTACTATTTAAATTCATTGACAATCGAATTTGGCGACCATAGCTGGTTGGTTAAAGCGACTGCCCGGTGTGCAGAAGGACGCAGGTTCAAATCTTGCCGGTCCCATATTTTTTCATTCCCATTACCTTTTCTTAGTAAGTGAATTTAGGCTTTGAAAATAATGCTTAGGTAGTCTGATAGTGCATGCAATCATAACGATTATTTATAATAGCAGCCCTGTATTTAATACATGGCCCACTGCTGGGCTCGGGCCTCTTCTCATGATGAGAAGGGTTAGGCTATAGTCCACCACGCTGGCCAAGTGCGGATTGGTAGACTTCACACACCCTCAAGTACTTTTTAGGCACTCTCAGGCATGCAGGTTTCCTCACGATGTTTTCCTTCACCGTTAGCGAGCGATTTAATGATAAATACACACATATCTTCGAAAAGACGAGAGGTGTGTGCCGTGGGTTCGAACCCGAGACCTTTATCTTCGCAGTCCTACGGTCTCCCACTAGGCTACCGCTGCTTACGATTTTACAGAAAGATAATTTCTTTTCAGATACTCCGAAATCCAGATCTCCGCCGGTCGACAATCAATCTTCAGCACTTCAAAATTCAAAGAACAAGAGCTTTTCAAACCTTACACCAAAATATTGCAACGTCAATGTTATTCAGTAAAAGACTTATCTGCCCACCCCTCTATGACAACCGACTACAACGAAATCGATACTGTAGGCCTTATATTCTTAATCGATCCATCGATGCAAGAATTCGATTCTTCCAAACAATCGTTTCAAAACGTCTATTTGACGGATATCGATAAGAATATAATCTGTGTCAATTTCTGGGGTGGATTAAAAAAATTCGGCTTCCAAAATGTTTTGGATACAGGACAAGTTGTTTCGTGTGTTAATTTGCAGAAGAGAGCTGGCAACTCTAGAAAAAGTATTCTCCAATATAGAGTGACGGAGTTTTCGTATTTTACCCAAACTCCCAGAAATGAGAACTCTAAAAAAAATATAGAAGAATTAAATAAACAATTCGCTAGTTTGGATAGAAGAAAATTCTGTCAAGATTGTATAGTTTTGAAAAATAACTACTCAGTTGTGAGGCAAAATAATGAAAATATATCTCCATATAGATTTAGGAACACTGATATTAATATTTCTAAGAACAAAATATTCGTAGATTCACCATTAGCGCGTCAGAATAAAGTTGAGGACAATTTCAACCTTACCGGCTTGGATTTTGAGTCTACTTTTAAACAGGATAGCGACCTATCTGCAGAGGCTTTGAATAGGAAGCGGAAGGTCAACGAAAAGATTGCCAGACTAAAAATGTACGGGGAACCTCCCCCATTATCACCTCTACATATTATGAACAGATCCAAACAGGCATGCAATTCTTATAAAAGTCCTTTGGCGTCCAATTCTAGCAATACACCGAAAAATACGAACGAACATACTAACCTTAAAATAAAAGAATGTCATTCAAAATCTGACAGTTCGATAAATGTTGCCGTCGTGAAAAATTCTCCCAAAAATAGTGGAGAATTGGATAGTGTTAGTAATAGTCCAGTATTATTGAATAGGACGTACGTGAAAAGTGTAAATCCTGTTAAAATTAATTTTGATGTTAGAGACAATAATGATAGTAATACTGATCATTTTGCTGAATATTTTGATGGGAGCCCTCCTTTAAGTTTAGATTAAAGTGTATTAAGGCCAGTTTCACCAGTTCTGGTCCAATTGAGAACAGATGACAGATAGATGAATTGTCAAAGGGGTATGACCAATCGACTATGGGATTGTTTATCGCTGCTGCGCTCTCTATTCCGTGGCTTTGTCAAGAAAAAAACTGCTGTATTGTATGTAGAATAATATGAAAGTTTAATTTTAAGCCGGATATTTTCATAGTAAGCTGGGATGTCATGAAAAAAGTTAGTAAACAAGTGCAAAAAACGTGATAATTCTATCAAAACAAAATTAGATTCTAGTTTATCCTTCATATTTAAATAGAAAATCTCTTTTGTTTATTAAATCCCGCTTAAGTTATGTCTCTTATTACTAGATAATCGTCATACACAAAACTAGAAATTATTTACTATCTTATATTCGTGACACAAGGGTAATGGCGATACAGTTTTTGGTCATTGCCTTTTGTATAGAAGTTCATTGAATTACCCGGCACACTTTAATTTTAAAACAAATTCGAGGTTGTGATTAGATTTATAAACGCTCTAATTTAAATATATTGTATGAAAGATTGTAATAAAGATAGTTGAGAACTTTCGTCTAATGTGAATATCTAAATAAAAACTATATATAAGAACATTAGGTATACGAATATTGTTAATGTTATACATTGTTAAGTTTCAAAGTAGATAATATGCTTCAGAAATTAATTTAAGAAATAATTTTAATACATCAAGTTGGAACTAATGATCAATGTTTGTCTAGTATGCTAAAAAGAACTAAAGCTTTCTAAAATATTCTTACTCTATATTGGGTGAATGCGACACAGAGATCATGCATTTAATTTAACTAGAGATAACTATAAGTCTTAAATGTCATTATTATAAAATTCACGTCAAAGTTTCGGAATGTATGGTGGTTTTACTGGTGGTAGAGCTCTTGTGAATGAGCTCGAGGGCGGCAGCACCACCGTCTCACCTTTAACCTGCCGCCAAATATTAGTGCTTCCATTACTGTGTTCCGGTTTGGTGGTGAGATCAGGCCCTGAAATTACTGGCACATGAGGCATAACACCGTAGTCCTCAGCTGCAGCGACGCATCTATAATCTACTTTTGTGGATTGTTGATGTCCATGGGCTGTACTCCACTTACCATCAGGTTGACTACACGTTCGTTCGCTGTGGGCGTAGTATAAAGAAAAAAAAAATGTTTGGGTTTGACAGCTTTTACCTGGCTCGGGTACAGTTTCTGTAAGTTTGACAGTACGTTTGTTGCAGAAGAATAACCGTCAATTTTCTTTGTTATATCTTAAAATGATCTCTGATGCGACATTTATTGAAACCACAGTTTCTAAATATGAGCGGAATTCATCACTGGTTTTCTTTCAAGAAACATTGAGAAATCTGTTTTCCGAGCCAAATCAACAATGAGGTCATTCAATTTGTTTGGATATCTTGTTTTTTTGATTTTTTTACAGCTTGATATTAACACTGACCACATCCTAGAATTAGTGGCTTTAATAAATGTCGCATCCCCCTTGTATATTGTAGTTGTTTTTTAGTTGTCTTTCGGCTTTAGCTCCAGCTTAGTGAAGTGAAGGTTATCTTGTTATTTAATGGTTGATTGTAAATATGTAAATGATTAAATAAAAACGATCTTTATTGTTTCGTTCGTTTTTTTTTCTAATTAATTAGGGACGACCCATTAACTACGTGAGACTTTTTAAATCGAGAGAGATGTCGAGAGATTTATTAATAGGTATGCCTCTCTTTTAAATCCTTTACGTAATTATTGGCCTCTCTTTTATAATACTGCAGCTTCATAAAATTATGTGGATAGGAAAATAAAACACCATAAACATTTTAATGTTTTTTTATTACTAAATAACAAAATTCTGATTGTATGGCACAATAGAGATGGAAAATCATATTATTCAGACTTATGGTAGACTATTTCGTTTAGAAGACATCATGTTTAATATAAAAAAAAAACATCGCAACAACAAAATAACAAAAATATTAAATATTTATATTAAAACAAAAATATTTTGTATTTCAAATGTGCGCACGATTTGCTTAAAAAAAGTGTAAAAACACATAGTACAAAGTTACGAAAATACAAACAAACTTCACTTAATTTTCGCATCCATATTTTGAAAACTAAAGTAAAATTTATACTTATTACTTGGTTGAAAATGTTCCTATCCAACACAAAACAAAGATCCAATTCCTTAGTTTTGGACAATACTCGTGAAGTTTGGCATAAGTGTTTAGAAAAAAATGATTTTTTTAATATTTGACACCATGTCTATAGAATAACACTCAGGAAGTGGCAGTAGGGAAATATATAATTTTTAATTATCACAAAAATAATTATAATCTATATTTTAAAATACCATCTTATTAATTAAAATTTCTAACGTAATATGTGTACCACACACATAACTTATGAATTATATAAAATATAGTATTAGAAAATCTGTTTTGAAATCCTTACACACTATCAGAATGTTGTAAATTGATCAGTGTAGAAGAATCTTTATAAATTATTTATTTATATATTCTTTAGGTAAGTCCACACTATATAACACTAACCTGACGATTATTAAGGGCCAGTTTCTGCGGTGTCGGATAGTTCTTAACTGACCCATAAAATATAACACGACCGATTTGAAAAGTGATACATTTTACACTTAAACAAAAAACACAGCTGTCTTCATTTATGTGTGTTATAAGCAGAGGTCGGAATTAGGTAGAGTTTTTCATGTACTTACACTGATTTCATACAGCGAAAGAATAAAGTGGATATGCCTCAAATCCCGCGATTAATTTTAAAGAGCAGAAAAAAATCCCGTGATTTTTTTAATAAAAAGTTTTTTACTTTTAAACAATTTAAACTACTGCACGCGCGACGTTGCTAAACTTACATAAATGACATCGGATGTCCAAAGTTGCAAAATGCCAATACGCGCGATGTTTGTGAGAACAAAAGAATACAATAGCGGAAATGCGGAGCACTCCTCGCTTAACGGATTGTACAAAATTTTGTGTGGCTGTTTATTTATTCGTAATATTGTTGGCCACACGGGATTGTCCATTAGAAATCCCGGGAAGGTTTAATATCAACATTTCGATGCAAGTACATAAAAAACTCTACCTAATTCCGAGCTCTGGTTATAAGCTTATCCTGCCAATAAGGTTTTTCCAAGGTAAAATTGGAGCTAAATGTTATATAATCAGAACTTACCATTGTAAATACATAATTATATGCAACTATTTATGTATTAACGTTTATATACTAAAAGCGTGTTCTATAAAACTAAAATATCAAGTGTGATATATAAAGGTAAGTCACCACGCTTTTTTAAGTACGACATTAGTTTTTGCAAACCGTAAAGTCGAAATATAACACACATCATCACGCCTATATTGCCCAGAAGGGTGTAGCAGAGGTGTACAACACTTATTTATACATATTTCACCTGTTAGACAATTTTAACTCTCCCTGGGATTGGCCGTGTGTCATGCACGGTGCCTTTCAGTTGGTTACCGCTGTAGATCCTGGCGTCACAGGAGTCCCAGTGGTGGGCGTGTGGGTGGGATTATATCCCGTAAAAAAAACAATCACCTGTTATGTTTAAGTACCATGTGATGAACCTATTGCCATCCACCGGGCACAATTCCAAATTAATATTGCACGAGATGTATTTTTTTTTATGTGTGGTATTCAGCTTTAGGGCATACAAAAATTAATGTTGTACAATAATATAAAATAAATTATAACCTTTTAAATTACTTAGTAACCCTTTACAAATAAACACTGTATACAGGTTTTTATAATATTGTTAAAACCGATGTTAGATGAAGACATTATTATAGAAGAGAATACGGGAAAGTAGAAAATTGTTATATATTGATGCATCTATTTATCCAATATACAATGTTTTTCATAGGGTTACAGCGAAACTAAAGTTTTTTAGTCGAAATACCTAAACCAATTTATTTAAATATATTTAAAAAATTTCTTTAAAAATTGCTAGTTCCGTTTTCGATATAAATATGATTTTAAATTCATTTAATTTTAATAAATTGTATGGGCCACATTCCTTTACCGCTAACGCCAGTCGAGCGTACGAAAAAACACTATTTCTACAAAATGATCTGCCGCTGACAGCATTGCAGTGTGGTCTCCATACTACTAGTGTATAGGTATTCGTACGCGCGACCGATCGTCAGCGACTGACGTGAACGTAACAGGAATGCAGCTCTTACATGTGATGTATAATGTTTATTTTAGAGTTCCCTTATCTTTTTGATATATAGAAACTATATTAATATGTATGTATATTTTGATGTAAAAATTAAAAGCCAATTTCAGAAGACACTTTTACTTAATATAATATATATGTATATATATATATATATTATAATATAACTTCTTAACGAAGCCTTAGGCATATTTTAGTTCTTTTTATAGCATGCAAAATAAACTAAAAAGTTTTTGTTTTATAAAATCAATTGGCATAATATTATTTTAACATGATGTAAACATAACATAACACGCCTATATTACCCAGAAGGGTTTGGCAGGGGTGTACAACACCCACATTTCACCTGTTATGTTTAGGTGAGCCTATCGCAATCCACCGGGCACAATTCCAACTCCTACTGCAATTGTAAATTTCCTGACGGAAAGTTCACTAATAACCCTTTGCCTGACCCGGGAATCGAACCCTAGACCTCGTGGTGAGAGGCGTATACGCTAACCAGTAGACCATCGAGGCAGTTATTATTATTTAAAACATAAAATAAAATAAAGCCAACTCCTTCGTTACAAATATCTATTAAAATTTCAAATATTTAAATAGGGGTATTTTTGCCCCTTGAACAATGATTAAAACATTTATATATGAAATTTACAGAAAACTTTGTATAAATATACCAATCTATTTCTTTATATATTAACAAAAAAGAGTATACATTATAACATCCGTTTCGAGACAAATAAAAATATATTATTACTTAAAAAAATCACTTCCAAGGAAAGATTAAAGATAAAAATATTAATGTATTGGATAAAAATATTTTATCCGATAATTATGCTGTGGTAAATAACTCTATCTTAAAGATACCAGGAACTTATAATTATGGAAGAAATAATGCTTTAATTATTATTTGTATACAATTATAGTTCCGAAAAAGAAAAATCATTTTTTCTTAAACATGTTACAAGAATAAGAATTTTATTAGGGACTAGCCCATAATATTGTTTTTATTATTTCATTTTATTTACTGTGTTCAAACCTCGGGACCCGTAAGCATAGCTGAATGTCCAAACCTTATAAAAATTTAACTAAAATGTTGACTTGGCCAAAAATTGCATGTTGAACTTTTATTAAAAAATTGAGAAAATTATTCTACTATTATTTTTTTTTCGTTTCACATATTAACTGGATATCACTGATAATTCGAGACTAAAAAAAAGGCAAATACAAAAACATTTCCTTCAAAAACTTTCTCGAACTTGGCACTACACAACACTAAACTTAATGTTTTTGTTTTATAATGGTACAGCAAACGGGTTACTCATTCCTTATTTTATTAATCCGAAAAGTGAATTCCAACCGGGTAAAACGTTAGCAAAGGTTAACCTAAATTAATTTTAAAGGTGCATTGGACTTTTACCCACTTACTCATCATACAGCAGTGTAGCGTGTCGCGCCAAGTTCACAAAAATTTCAAACAAGCACACGACAGTGTCCAACCTAGTTAAAGCCAAGCCATCAGTTATAACTAATTATAATCAATTAATTATCGTTAATTTTTAACTCGGCGAGTTCCTGCTCCTCGTCGACTTCGTCTTCGTCGTCAGATCCGTGGACTGACGCGGCGGGCGTGGTACCTCCTAGATAAATAAATAAATATTAGTCAAGTATCATTTTAAATTGGCTTTCTCTCCCCATCACAAGAAGATGTCTTTTGGAATTATTTGCCATAACCAATTTGCAAACTTCACTGATTTACTATTACTTTTATTCTTATAGCAAAACATGATAATTATTAACAATCTTATTCTTACTTTAACACCAAATTCACCCCCTCTATAAATACGAGGAAACACGAAAAAAACACGTTCCATACAAATTGATAATTTTAAATAATCAAAATGTATGTGAAACGTGTTTATTTCCTATTTTATCGTAAAGTAAAAATAAGGTTGTATTATCGGTGCCATAATTTAGCTATAATCTTAAATTTGAAAAAAAAATACTAATATAAGAGTCTAGGGTATTTTAATATTTAATATACAGAGAAAAGTCGACCGCAATATTATTTAATCTTGCGAGAATGAGTCCTTATTTAAAAAAAAAAAAACTTTATCTTTGTGTTGTCATTTAAATATTCCGTAACCGATTATTATCTTCCCAAAACTGTGCATTATTTCACTAAGTGCCCAAGCGTGGTATTCTTTCAATGAAACACAATCAAAGAATATCTTCACAAATAAATCATCTTCAAAACGTGTGTGCTCTAAAACCAAGCTTGAACTTCTAAAATCTACCAACACTACTATTTTTAAACCTTTCTAACGTCGATCCAAATTGTGTCCACAAATCACATCGTGTCAAACCCAGATTGACGGCTGCCAGAGTTTCCATTTTCCCCGGATTGGTGGAAAAATTTATGCTGACAACACCGACGGCATCTGCCAACACCGTTCAAACTATTATAGGCGATATTGCGGTGGTATAAGGACTATAATAGTTGGGTTTTGACGGATACGGACAGTGTCGAACAGTGTTTTAATTATTCAATAAAATACAAAAATTTACTAGAGTATTTAGATAATATTGTCGTATTTTTTTATTAATATTTCTTTAATAAAACAGTCACCATTTAAATAAAATTTCTTTCAAATCTGGCCCTATCAATCAGCACTATACTTCGTTCGCGTTAAAAATGCAGTGAGTCATTATGTCCATCGGCCTAGCCCGCCCCCTAACCAATCAAAGCTTTTCAAATTACAAGGTCAAGTTTACAGTAACCAGTTGAAGACATAGCTTCGAATGTAACGCTTGTGTTCTATCATTTGTTGGTAACTGATTTAAATTTTTTGAATGCATTTCACTGGATTCTCAACGCAAATGAACTATAGTTTAAACAATCTAAGAGACGAACGCGCGCGAGCTCCGAGTAGTCGGCGGTTGTGAAAATTCAGGATTATTGCGCAGCCCCGTATATAATTGGGTGGAATTATAAAATTATAACTATAATGATACTGTTTAACAAAACGAGGTCGACCCCGAAGTCGCGGGTTCGATTCCCGCTTAAGACAAACCTTTGCGTGCATAAAACATGGGGTTTGTCTTAGTCTGGGTGTTTCTAAGTATAATAAGTATGTATTTAGAAAAGAAAAAGTATATATGTATTAGTATCAGTTATTCTAGTACCCATAATACAAGCTCTGCTTAGTTTAGGACTAGATGGCGTTGTATGTAAGTTGTGAGATATTTATTTAGGCTGCTCAAATCCACCTTTTTCCACAACCACCGATTCCTTAGCGCTCGCGGACAATAATGCATTTACATCGAATTATATCCACCAATCCGTCAAAAAACAAATTCAATAGCTCAACAATCTACACCATTTTGTAGACTAAAAATCGAACCTAGTTCCCTGTCTCCACACAATCGGTTAGCTTCGCAATGAGTTGATCAATCTGTTCCGCGACCGCATCGTTCAGCGGTTCCAGGAAGTTCTCGTTCGGCGTTCGGTAATTCTCGTGTTCCGATTCGGAGAAGTTCGGCTTCTCGAAGCTGACTTCGAGATCTCGGTCGGTCCCGTCGTCGGTGATTTCGAGGATTTCCAGAGACTTTTGTATGTTGAGTTGGTTTTTTTTCTGGATATCGACGTGGTGGGTGTCGCCGTTCGTTTGTACTTGTTCGTCTTTCGTGTCGGAGACGGTGCGGGATGTGCGCACTGGGTTTGGAGATATCAAGTTTTAACTATGTAGGTATTTATTAACTATGTACGGATTCTTTATCGGATCTTTCATATTTATTCAATAAAAATAAAATTTTGAACTTGGCTTGCAACGCTATTGCGTGTCTAGATGTAAATTCGATATGCTACGTTAATTTTACTTTACCATAAACCTAAAAACCGTTTGTACAGTATCTGTGACCAAATGCATTCCGCAAGGTTTTAAAAGTAAATAAATAAAAAAAGGTTTTCCATAACCTCAAGTTGGGTAACTTTGAACGTTTTATACAGTTTTTTTACTTCACAATGTTAATTTTATTTACTACCCCTTAATATTATTTCATAAATAGTGTTATTTTGAATTGGTTTATTTATCTAACAAAGACAATTTAAGCAAAATAGATCACAAGTACCCGAAATTTGCCCAAACACTCGTGTTCAAAGTTAAATGTGTGTTGGTGTAACTTTGAATAATATTTTCTGTGGGATGTAAAAACCTATAATATTCGAGTATTTTAAAGTTTAGATGAAAGTGTTTGATTTAAAATTTAATTGTGTCACTTTTACATAAGTTAAAGTTATTATTTATCTGAGGGATATCAATTACTCGCCGATTTTGTAACAGGTCCTTTATAACGATTCTAAATCAGATTCTAATAAGTCGGTGATTAGCAAAATTGTGACTTTACCACTTATTTTTTTACTTTTCGTTTGCTACACACATATTATCAATTCATTTAACACATTTACTATAATAATATATAAATAAGTTTTTGATTAATGAATCAAGAAATATATTTCACAACTTCATTCAAAATTAGACGGCAATTCAAAGTTACCCGAGTTGACGTACATTTTGAACAAGTGGAATATAAATTTTTAGTCCGGTTATACTATCTTCTATATTTCTGGAAACTGTTAAACTAAATCTTTTAAGTCTGGGAGCAAAAATAGTTGTCCCTGTAACGTTTCTATAGTAGTCCTAATATAATATTGTTACGTTCCTTCTACGGCTTGTATGAAACTGTTACTTTTCTATTACGGCCCATATTATATGGCGCTGTAAGATTCCTATATATAGTTCTTATACGTTACCATTAAGGTGACGTAATGGAACATCATGAATAGTAAAGGGCTACTCACTAGAGTGGGTAGGACTGGGCGGTTCAGAGATAGGTCTGGGGTAGTTGAATCTCTTGCCCAGTTCCTGGTCCATGTGGTCTATGTAGTCTGGGTACACTATCTTCAGAGCTTCGGCGCGCGCTTGGCGGTAGAACTGAAAAGTAAATGTTGAGTATTAAATACCAAATTAGCTTCGCACACGTGGTTCGTAGAAAAAAGTAGCCTATACATATATAATCCCACACCCCACCACTGGGACTCCTGTGACGCCAGGATCTACAGCGGTAACCAACTGAAAGGCACCGTGCATGACACACGGGCAATCCCAGGGAGAGTTACAATTGTCTTGGAACCCGCAACGAATTTAATCAAAAGTATATAGTTGGAGTTGGCAAGTATGTAGCCTATACATAAATATATGAATTCAGACTATAAGCTACATATTGTGCATGTGCAAAATTGTATTATAATTTGACTTATTGACTTAAGTTTCAACTTTTGACATTATAATGAATATCAATTGATACATTAATTTTATTATTTAATATGATGATTAATGAAAATTCACACTCACTAAATTTGATTTGTATAACCTCATTTCATGTTATTTCAAATATTGTTAAGTAAAGGCAATCTGTGTGTACATTTTTTAATTTTTATATTTTGTAGTATAAATAGTTTTTGTTATTAGTATATAATTTTTTTTTTGTTTGTTCTGAAACCCTTATACAGTGTATACACACATTGTTTTTACTCCTTTATTTTCTGCTTGAAGTGTAAGATATTGCAACCTTATATACTATAGATTTATTTATAATAATTGAATTGCATTTTCTCTTTATAACCATATTTAGCTATAATGTTGTTTTGGTTGCTATAACTTACACATAGAATTATTGTCAAAAAACAAACAAATATTGTATGAATTATTTGAAAAGATGGTGCACATGAGTTTCTCACCAGCTCTTCTCATGATGCAATACCCATCGGAGCTGGTACTTGGATTGATTTTAAATCAATTCTCTAAGTTGAATTAAAGTCAATCTAAGCTCCGGTGTCAAATCATTTTATTACAATAAGTATTATAATTTAGTTAGCTAAGTTTTATTTTAATTTTATATTTTTTGTGTTTTAATGTTTGTTTTGACGTGTTCAAGCGCCCCTTGGGGCCCATGGAAATAAATGATTTGATTTGATTTGTATCAAAATCGAGTTAGTAGTTTTTGTGTGAAAAACTAACAATCATCCATTCACACAAATACACAAACATTATAATATGAGACTTGTAAGAATATATAAAATATTAAAGTTGAAAAATTAAGAATCCAGCAGGACTCGAACCTGTACCCCCTGGGTATACGCCCCAATTGCTTTGCCAATTCAGCTATGGATTCGTATGCTGCCGGACTCGAAATTTCTCAACTCTTTTTGTGCCAGCTTTTAGCTAGTTCATCTAGCTAAAAGCTTATTTGGTTTTAGCGCCATCTATGTGATTTATAAATTACAAAAAGGCATAGCAAAGCTAAAATTTGCTTTAAAATGTTACAAGTATTTGTAAGAATATTTTTAATAAAACCTGATTTTAATGAATCGTTAGTTAATATACAATGTCCCAGGCTCTTTAATAGATGAACAAATTAAAAAAAAAAAACTAATACCTAAAATTTACACACATAAACTACTAACGCTAAAATGACAGGTGTTTTCAGCAGCAAGGCACTTTTTTATTTAAATAAGATTTCATTAAAAAGAACATATACCGAAAAAAAACAAAAGCCCGGATATGAGACTATTAGTAGGAAGTAGGTTAGGATAAATGAAATAAATAAATATTTCACAACTCACACACAACGCCATCTAGTCCCAAACTAAGCAGAGCTTGTCCTATGGGTATACTAATACATATATACTTTTCTTTTGTAAATACATATTTATAATACATAGAAACACCTAGACCAAGACAAACCCCCATGTTCATGCACACAAAGATTTGTCTTTAATATTTTCTATATACAATACTCACAATGCCCAGATTCCTCCAATCCAGTAGATCTGATAATCGTTCCGTTCTGTTTCTCTGAATGATACGCTGCCGCCGCGTTAGTCTGCAATTAGAAAAACATAAATAATATAATCAAATCAAATCATTTATTTCCATAGGCCCCAAGTGGCGCTTGAACTCGTCAAAATACAAAAAATATAAAATTAAAATAAAACTTAACTAATTAAATTATAAATTATAATACTTATTGTAATAAAATGATTTGACACCGGCGCTTAGATTTACTTTAATTCAACTTAGAAATTTGAATTAAAATCAATCCAAGTACCAGCTCCGATGGGTATTGCATCATGAGAAGAGCCGGTGAGAAACTCATGTGCACCATCTTTTCAAATAATTCATTCAATATTTGTTTGTGTGTAAGTTATAGCACAAAAAAAATCACGTCAGCCATCCCTCTAGACAAATAAACAGCAACAAACAACATTTGTGCTGAATGCAACTTCGCCATGTTGGTTTGTATCCTACCTAATATAGAAACAAATGGATGAACGTGACGTCACGAAATGACGTAACATACAGTTCAGAAACTTAGGGTTCTGGTAAGAGGTAACCGTAGCTGGATGGCTAAAGCGGCTGCCCGGTGTGCAGTAAGGTCACAGGTTCAAATCCTGCCGGTCCAATATGTTTGTCAACTGTTTCTTAGTATAGTAATCACTTACTTGGTGAAATCGAACATGTACTGCGCGAGTTGCTGCACGGAGCCCTCCAGCGAGATGTAGCGGCGGTCCACCACGTAGATGCCGTACGACATCGGGTCTGCGATGTGCTCCTGCATGAAGCAGCCGAAACCTACGGACCAATCACTAGTTACATACACTAATACAGGAAAAATAGGACAAGTACACGAGTATGTATGACGAGATGTCGTGCCGAACTATAGGAAAAATAAATAATAGTTTAAAAAAACTAAAAAACACGCTTTTAAAGTACTTCTAACTAAAAAGTGAAAAATAATTCCTAATATAAGCTGAAAAAAGCGTGGGGCGCTCTGTGCCATATTTTTCGTCTATCGAGCAACCCACGCTTTTAGTTTGGTTTATGTATAAGAGCGTTTTTTTTATTTTTTTTTTATTTTTTTTTATCGAATTATTGCATTGTCATCGATCTTTAACAGGTGTGCAAAATTTTAATGAAATCTGTCCGTTTTAAGTGGGTCAAAATCGAGTCCAAAGGAGTCGGTTACATACATACAGGTGAAGCTAATATAAGCGTGTTAAAAAGACGTGTGGCACTCGGGACGGCCGCGGTAAAGCTATTGCATAGCATTTTTTATGAACTTAGGCAATTATAATTATTTATTTATTTTATTTTTGCAGTATTTTTTGTCCTTTGTTTTTTTCTTTGATATTAATTCAAGTTACACTTTTTGAGCATGGTGACCGATAAGAAAACAACAACAACGCACAACGCATGCACAGTAACGCCGAAACAACCAATGCCACCTAGAGGCGAGTTGCTGAACTAAAGAGACAAGCGTGATATTTCAAAAAAGTCATTAAAAGTTCTGCTATTCATCGATAGATGGCAAAACTAAAAAGTATCACCGCTGTGCCAGTCGGAGTGGGGGATGTTAGGTTATTTTCGTTACGTAATTTCTGGATTCGGTCTCCACGCTCAAGACCCGCGATAGAAGCTATGCAATAGCTTAATAAATATGTTATAATGTATCAAATATAATATGGTGATAGATGACGCTGCAATCGGTTATTTATCATCAGGTAGATAACATTTAATTAACTGAATTATCAACTGTTATACCTCACTTTTTATAAAACGACTTTAAATACTTCGTCATTATTTACAACTATTTTAAATTCCACTACGTTACTCAAGTACGAGAACATCCATTTTCCGAGCTTAATATAATATTGTTAGGGGTGAAAATTTATAAAATATGCTACTCGTGAACATTTGATATAATCGGCTCGTGAGCCTTTAAATCCTCTGCTTGTTCACTTACCAGACAAGTTAGTAGTAATACTAGGTATGCCCATGACGGTGCACTCCGCTGGAGTATACCCCCATGGCTCGTAGTATGAGGGGAACACTCCCAAATGACAGCCTCGCACGAACTCTTCGTAGTCAAGGCCGAAAAGTGGATTTGTTGAAGTTAGGAACTCGGGGTGGAATATCACCTGTAAGAGAAAAAAATAATTTACCTGAAAAAACTATTTGAAGTAAGCTTAAAATCCGTTTACTCTAAACAAATATGTTTGCACGTGTGGTGTGTGGCACTGGAGTTGTGGGCTCGATCCCCACATGGGACAAATCTTTGTGTGTTTCGCAAAGATTTGTTCTGAGACTGAGTGTGCTTGTGTGAGTGAATGTGTGTATTTGGCCTTGTCATTGAGACCATTGGATAGTGTAATTGCTTCTGGCGTTCTATGTTATGTAAAAATTCTAAATTACTTTGATTACTATAAGCAAATGTAGAAATTATAAACAAATCTAACGGATTTGCCATAAAACAAAACATTTTATTGCTGGTATACAGTTGACATTATAACTTAAATTTTATTAAGTTACAATTTATATTCCAATATACAAAGTGTCCCAAAATTCAACGATAAGCGGGCACCAATGGTTAGAGGTAGTCATGACTACTCAAGAAAAATATAAGAAAAAAAATCAAGCCAATTTTCAAAGGTTTTTATATTTTTTCGATATCTCTAAAATAAATTAAGATTTTTTTTCTTAAATATTTTCTCTACAAATATCAATAATAAGTACCTCTACTGGTGCCCGCTTATCGTTGAATTTTGGAACACCTTGTATATATATTTATTTTTATTTTTCAAACAGCAATACCATATTACAAGGTTACGTCATCTGGAAATATACTTAACTATAACTAACTACAAACCCAATCCACTATATGGCAGGAAGCTAGCAATACAAATGCACATGTCATGTACACTCATACACACACACACTCACATACTTTTTTTTATATTTGTCAAGTTTCTTTCACACAAGTCTCATTGGCCCCAATCGACATGGCAACACCTTTTCTAGCGCCGAGATATCTAGAGATAGGAGAGGCTGGTAATCTCATGAATTGCTAATTGAATCAAAACTGGTACTATGGGTTAACTCTGGCGCCTGCTCTAATATAGCACATGTAAAACATGGAAAAATTATTATTATTATTATTACTATTATTATTATTACTATAACCTTTAGTACTCACCTTAACTTTGTCGTTAACAGTGTTGAAAAGCTCGCATCTCCTGATTGAAGTCAATACAGGATCGCTCCAATCGTCCACCTAAAAATATATATATTAAAATTAGGTAAACACGCAATTACGACCGACGACCGGATGGCGGAGTGGGTAGTGTACCTGCCTGCGACGCCGATGTCGCGGCTTCGATTCTCGCTTAAGACAAATCTTTGTGTGCATAAACATGGAGGTTTGTCTTGGTCTGGATGTTTCTATGTATAATAAGCATGTATTTACAAAATAAAAGTATATATGCATATTATTATATATAGTATCACTTTCTTTGGGACTAGATGGCTGTGTGTAAGTTGTGAGATAGTTATAATTTTATTTTAATTTTATTATTTATTTTACTTATTTATATTACTTACAACATTATGTGTGGTGACAGGCGGCAAGCTGTCCCTGTGCAGACTGTACATACAACGCTTCAAACGTACTGTGTCTTCCTTCGTCATCAAATCTGATGCGTCTGGCAGATGACCTCTGTTGAATAAGAAAATATAAGATTGAATCAAATTAAATATAAAATAGGATGTATATATATTTTTTTATGATGTTTCTAAACAATTAGATACTTCATAAAGATTAGTCTACATATAAAATTGAAGACTAATGAGTAATTGAACTTAGACCTAAGCCACTAAATTAATTTAAACGGATATTGGTATACATTATAAATTACATACAAACTAGTGGTAGAACTAGAATAAGTAACAGTACAATAGTAGTACAACTAGTAACTAGTAAAACTAGAACTAGATTAGACCCTGAAATTACTGTAAAGACGGCGTATCCCATAAGACTTTTTACGTTGTTGTGTTTTTACAAGTGTATTATGATTTTTTTAATAACAGTTTTAGTTTACAATACAATTAACACCGTGAAATTATTTATAACTTCGTTACTTTTTATTCCACTACGTTACTTCACTCCGCTACGTCACCTTACTCCACTACGTTACGCACCTCAAGCAGGGGGTGTCATTTAAAGACATTCTACGTTAAAATTGTTGGTATTAAAAGTGTATTATGATTTTTGCAATAACATTTTTAGCTTCCAGTACAATAAACAGTCACATTATTTTTAAATTCGTTACTTTTTATTCCACTAAGTTACTTCACTCAAATACGTCACCTTACTCCATTACGTCACCGTACTCCACTACGTTACTCACCTCAAGCAGATATCGTACATCTTCTTTCCGACTTTAGACTGTATATATTATCGTGTAAAGTTTCTCGGAGCGCCTTTGTGACGGCGTAGCCTCTAAGACTCTCCGTTAAAATTGTTGTTTTATCAAGTGTCTTATAATTTTTGGGTTATTTTTTTAAACTGCCAATTCTATCAACACCGTGACATTATTAAAACTTCCGTTACTTTTTATACCATTACGTTACTTCCCTCAACTATGTCACCTTACTCCACTACGTCACTCACCTCAAGCAGATATCATACATCTTCTTGCCGACTTTAGACTGTATATCGTGTATAGTCTCTCGGAGCGCCTTTGTGACGGCGTGGCCTCTAAGACTCTCCACGTTGAAGTTGTTGGTCTTCGCGGGGAAGATCATGAACGCTACCACCGTCATGTCGGAGCCTGAAGACTGCAACGTATACAATTGTTAATTACACTATAATAATAGCAGCCCTGTATCTGATACATGTCCCACTGCTGGGCTCGGGCCTCTTCTTCTGAGAAGGGTTAGGCCATAGTCTACCAAGCTGGCCAAAAAAAAAAAAAATTGATTTTTTACATTAGATAGAACGCCAGAAGCAATTACACTATCCAATGGTCCCAATGACAAGGCCAAATACACACATTCACTCACACAAACACACCCAGTCTCAGAACAAATCTTTGCGAATCACACAAAGATTTGTCCCATGTGGGGATCCACACGTGCCAAGTGTGGATTTGGTAGACTTCACACACTCTCTCTTTTTAGGCACTCTTAGGCATGCAGGTTTCTTTACTTTAATTTCCTTCACCGTTAGCAAGCGATAATTTATATGATAAATAAACACATATCTTCGAAAAGACGAATCCTAACGATTTATTGACAGAGGTGTGTGCCGTGGGTCGAACCCGCTGCCGTGGTATAACTAAAATGCCGTTATCTGCTCAAACCATTTTTTTGGATACCAAATAAAAACCGCGGCAAAAATTTAAACCGATGTAACTTTTCGATGACAAAACTTATTTTATCTATTTATTTATTTATTTTACACTCAACTGCTCACTGTGCTTACAGTTGCCTAATGCGCACAGTGAGCCACACAAGTAGATGAAAAATTACACACAGATAAGGTACATAGATTATAGGTTATCTCTTAAAAATAACAAACATAAACATACAAATTGGCTAAATTTGGTACAGAACAAGTCCACTTCTGAGTAATGACCAGTCAGACCATTAAGGAGCGAAATTGTCTGATTAGTAGGTGCAAATTTGGCAGTACAGGTTCGTACTGTAGGTACCGCCAACAGGCGCCGCGAACGCAGTCGCGTGTACTGGTCCGGCACCGACAAGGCACAACGTGATAAGGCACAAGAGTTATCAATTTTACCACGGCATTTTAGTTATACCACGGCAGCCCGGGACCTTTGACTTCGCAGTCCTACGGTCTCCCACTCGGCTATCGCTACCATCTTCTGCTCAGTCTTGTAATACTAACCTTCAAATAATGATTAAGTCTGGCTAACGCTTCAATGAAGATATCAGCTCCCTTGTTCCCGAACTCGTACCGTCCGGCGATGAAGAAATACAAGGTTTTGTCCAAATCGAAGTTGAAATGGCTGAAACAAAGATACTACAATGTATTACGCAATATGCAGAGGTGGTGGTAGAGCTCTTGTGAATGAGCTCGAGGGCGGCAGCACCACCGTTTCACCTTTAACCTGCCGCCAAATAGTAGTGCTTCCATTACTGAGTTCCGGTTTGGTGGTGAGATCAGATCCTGAAATTACTGGCACACGAGGCATAACACCGTAGTCCTCAACTGCAGCTACGTATCTATAATCTGCTTTTGTGGATTGTTGATGTCCATGGGCTGTACTCCACTTACCATCAGGTGGACTACACGTTCGTTCGCTGTGGGCGTAGTATAAAAAAAAAAGGGTATAGCAGAAGTGTATTATACCTACACTTCACCTGTTATGTTTAGGTCACATGTAATAGTGGGTGATCCTGTCGCCAATAAAATTTTATGACAGAATAAGCCCAAATGGTACTTTTGCCTAACCCAGTCAATTTTAACACAGTTTTTCAGGACTATAAAATTCTAAGGGCAAGTTTTACAATCATCTAGTAGTACACGTTACGCAAAGGATAAAATATAACACCAACAATATGAATATTTTGTGTTCCTAAATGTTAGTCTTTAAAATGCACTAAAGAACTGTGCCTCTATAAAAACGTATTAAATCACTGGTTGGGATAAATCAATGTCTGTCTTGACAGACCTCACTCTACAGTGGCACCACCTGGTGTGACAAACACGAAAGCCCTCATTCCGTTACTTGACAACCGTGTAACTGGCCCTAAGCCAAGTTTCATTTAATTCTATTGACTCACACAGGCAAAACTGTGAGATAAATCTAATATTACTACGCTCAAAATTCAACAAGAATCACTCGCCACGCTCGTGATTGTAGTATTTAGTACAATGAAGTACTTACCCATAGAAATGACCTCTAGCAAATTCATTAATTTTCTCTTTAGCAAGCGCATGAAGATTTTGAAACTCGTGCAGCGCTGAAAACTTCTTAACGTTCAAACCGTTTGGTGTGATTATCTCCGCCTTACGCTTCAGGAGATGCTCGGCTTCATAACCTGGGGATAAAAGAGAAATGTAGGTTAATAGTTTAGTGGTGCATGAAAGGAGCCTCCCCGAGTGACGTACACAACGATTCCCTACGTCCGGCGCACCCTGGGCAATTCGCGAGTTCTCCAAAGCGAATTGGCTAATCCTTTCACCACGATGGCAAGTCAAAACCTTGACCACCTTACTGACTGCCCAAAATGCCCTACCACCTGCACAAGAGAGGCGCTCATGAACGTCGACGAGAGCGCCATAACAGTGGCCACTTATTGGACCAATAAATTTTGACTCAGCCATCGACACGACGAAGAAGAAGAAGAAGTTTAGTGGTTAAAGAAGTCGCCTCGCCGCTTGTGCTGGTGTTGTGGGTTCGGCACGGGACACATCTTTGTGTGCTTTGTGTGTGTGAAATGTATGTCTGTAAACACCCCTGCGATGCAGGAGTTATTCCTAGTGCGGGCGTCGTTTATTTAAAACAATAAAAAGTGGGGATGTTCAATCAAAAATGTTCAAATACACTTGAAAAAGATATCAAATAAAAGATAACTAAACGAAATAATAAGAAAATCGATTAATAAGTAAAATGTGTTAACTAAAAGAGGTTCTAACAACCTAAGTAAACGATTATTAATTATGATTATACGGTGTACTATTAACTGCACTATCTAATTGTATAAAATTTGTGTTTCTAAGTGAATAAAGACCTTTTAAAACTAACTAAACTAATAAAATGGATTTTAAAAATATTAACAGCTAAAATAAGATAACGTACTGCAACCTTATATACTATGGATTAATTTATTTATCATTCATCATTAAGTATCAATTTAATTCCATTGCAATATTTTAGTTTATTTTTCTCTCCATAACCATCTTTAGCCATAATGTTGTTTTGATTGCTATAACATACACATAGAATTATAGTAAAAAAAACAAACAAATATTGTATGAATTGTTTGAAAAGATGGTGCACATGAGTTTCTCACCAGCTCTTCTCAGGATGCAATACCCATCGGAGCTGAATTGATTTAATTGAAAATTTTTAGTAGAATTAAAGTCAATCTAAGAGCCGGTGTCAAATCATTTTATTACAATAAGTATTATAATTTAATTAGTTAAGTATTATTTTAATTTAATATTTTTGTATTATGATGTTTGTTTTGACGTGTTCAATTTGATTTGATTAAATCTTACCAGTAATATCCGAGACGGTCGTGAAGATATGCGTCATGTGGGAAGCGGCTCTCTCCATACAATAACGGTGGTATATCTGGCGCTTGCCTGCCTCCTCGTCGACTGAAAACTGTAAAAAACAAATCATATTAAAAACAGTTTTTTTTGTATCCTACCTAAGGTACAAATGAATGAACGTGACGTCACATAAAGGCGTAACATACATTTATGGTTCTGGCAAGATGAGACCGTAGCTTAGTGGGTAAAGGAGCTGCCCGGTATGCAGCGGTCACAGGTTTAAATCCCGCAGGTCTTATACATTGTCAAATGTTTTTTTAGTATAATGTGTATCTCGGAGGCTAGACGCATCTTACTTGCGCAAACAAGCCGTTTGTCGGCTACAAATTAATTTCACACAATGCAGATTATAATAATAAAAAATAAAAATATTTTTATTCTCCCAAACAATTAAAATACAAATATAAATAATAGCAACAATAAAACTTATTTCTAGTGTATCTTAGGGGCTATACAAAAACTGTAATTGTGAGACTGGTGCCTAAACTAGATACAACAGCTTGTATCTGTATTTATAGGTCACCAGGAAACCCACGCAACCAGTAAACACGAGTAAGAACGAGTACATTTATATTACTATTGTTATATAACAAAAAGAAACAAACTACAAACTACATTATGGACACAGTTTTAAATGATGATAATTACATAAAACTTCATACAAACAATCTGTGAAAACATCTGTGCTAGTGAAGGATGGCGAACGATAAATTGACACAACAGCAAGGTCGCTTTTAAATTTGCACACTAAGACCGAACCTTCATTAAATCTAGGGCATTCATTTTGACATTGTATGTTGCTTTTTACAAAATATATTACTACGTCATCATTTTGATTAATGTTAACATTGGTATTATATGCGTCATAGCCGGCCATCGGTGGATTGTTCGACACTTTGCTTAACCAACACTCTGACAAAATAATGAGGTCGAAAGTACACTTATTGTCCGCTAACAAACTAAGAGTTGATTAAAATTACGATTTATGCTAAGTATATTCATATGAAAAACCTTAATACGCGAGTTTTTATTACCTATACCTAATCTCCATCACCTAAGTCCTCAATTTCCTTAAGTGTACATCAACCATAGTAGCTTTTAAACTACTGTAGGGCCAGAAAAGTTGTTTGTTACGGCGCTCTAGGCGCCCTCATAGTCTGTTGATTGAAGTAGTCGGTCCTCTGCAATTTTACGGGACGGGCACTGTACGTCACCAGTACCGTGATTGTGAGGCTTCTTAAAGCGCATGCAGGATGCACACTTTGGCGGCTGATCGCGAACAGGGCACTCTTTGAGGGTGTGACCAAGACATCCACACTGACCACAAGTTGGGTCGCTATCCCGGCAGTATTTAGCCGAGTGTCCATATTGTTGACACTTGTAACACCTAGTTACAAGTGTGAAGTCTCGGACTGGGCATGAAGTCCAATCTATAAAGATTCGTTCTTGTTTAATTAATACGTTCCTAATCTCGGCTGTTACCTCCACAATGTAGTTACTGTAAGGACTGTCTTTTTTACCAGACTTATGACTTAGTTTGATAGAGTTCAGGAATTTTTCACGGGTCAGGCTCGGACACTTATCAGTAATATTTTGTTCGAAAAGGCAGTCGAAAAAGTGTTGTTCTGAGGTATCAGAAGGCACACCTAGAAAAATCATTCTTGGCCTCTTTTTTGAAGTCTCCTCGATTTTAAGGCCCGATAATTGCAACTGCTGTGATGTTTTCAGTTTTTCTAGGTCATTTTTTCCCGCTGTGCTTATAATTACACCACCGTTCCTGGTTTTTCTTAACCCGCGAATATGCAACTGTAATTTTTCGGGCTTGATGATATTCTGCACCATCTTTATGGTATCCTCACTAGATTTTTCTTTATCGGCTGGATATATAGTTAAGCTAGCAGTTTTTGGTGGGCAAACAAAATTTTCCTTACCCGTCTTTATGATGTCGGCATAGGTTACACAGGACTGAGGAGGTGTCACTTTAGCAGCATTCTGGATACCGGTTTTCAGCTCTCGCAGTTGAAGACTAGTGTCGTTATCCTTTTCCAAGGTCTCAATTTCGGCATGGGCTGATATGAGCTTCTGTTTCACTGAT
Source organism: Hypena proboscidalis (assembly GCA_905147285.1). Lineage (NCBI taxonomy): Eukaryota > Metazoa > Arthropoda > Insecta > Lepidoptera > Erebidae > Hypena > Hypena proboscidalis. Next base: position 8,096,120 of record LR990156.1, read on the forward strand.
TGGTACTGTACTGCCATCTGGGAGACTCCATGCATCACTTTTCGACATATATTAGAGATTCTAACTTTACTCTCGCTGTTTAACTTTCCCCCTTCGGTCGAAATAGAGCATACCTCAGTAAGCAGGCCATCAATCTGACTCATCCATTTTTGAATCTCAGGAGTAGAAATCACGGAAAGCTGAGGGGCAGCGATTGCTGGAGTGTTGTCGTCTTGTGAGTGCGTAGAGCCCGGGGGTGGACTACGCGCGGTCCGGGAACTCCGGTTGAATGGCGACGAGTCCATTACGAAATTTTAGACATTCCTTTTTGTGTCAATGACAATATTTTATTTATTTCACTAAACATTAGACACAATGTAGCACAAAAGAATTTGCGGCGTCAGAATAATCGTGACCTGGTTACGTTAAATATTATTTTTAATAGAGATATTACATGAGCACGTCCGTTAGCATTCACGGCCAAGAAAGATTGTTTTTTTTTACATTTGATTTTTCACAAACCGTTTGTGCAGCCGTGGCTTCACGCTCAGTATTAAATGCGCCAACCAATAAAAACTAAGTGAGTAACCAAGCTATTGGGCTATAACAAGATATAACACCCATACTAAACCCGTTATGTTCAAGTCTCACAAAGCCAGACGCCGCACTATTGAGAATTTCCTGATTGAAGATTCCAATAAACACTTTTGCCGACCAGGAATCGATTAGAGGTCGCAAACACTGACCATTAGACCACCTGACTTACCTTATCCAAATTATTGTAGAAATCAGTGTTGCCAGCGCAAAGGTAACGGCCGAGGAGCGTCGCGTGAGTTGTGAATACAGTGGCAACATCAACGTGACGAGTCCTGAGGTACAAAAAAAATATCAGTTACATAATAATCTCGGGCACTGAAGACAAACAAGGGTACAGTAATTCATATTTTTTTTTATACTACGCCCACAGCGAACGAACGTGTAGTCCACCTGATGGTAAGTGGAGTAAAGCCCATGGACATCAACAATCCACAAAAGCAGATTACTGAGGACTACGGTGTTATGCCTCATGTGCCAGTAATTTCAGGGGGTGATCTCACCACCAAACCGGAACACAGTAATGGAAGCACTACTATTTGGCGGCAGGTTAAAGGTGAGACGCTGGTGCTGCCGCTCTCGAGCTCATTCACAAGAGCTCTACCAGTAAAATATCATATTTTTTCCCTTTATTTTTTTTATAAAAAACGACGCCCTCACTAGGAATAACATTTGTGTCGCAAGGGTGGTTACAAAAATACATTTCAAACGTACAGAGCACAGTCAGAGTCAGGACAGTCAAATCTTTGCGAATCATACAAAGATTTGTCCCATGTGGGGATCGAACCCACAACACCAGTGCAGTTGAAAGCGGCGAGGCGACCGCTTTAATCACTACGCTAACGTAGTTTAAAAACAAAGTGGGTCAAAATGTAAGGAAATGAGCATGTTTGTTTAAGGAACCATCAACAGTATTCTTCTCGATTCATTAACATTCATAGCACAGATAGATGTTGCCAGGCGGTTCGAGTGAGCTGAGAAAAATGTGCTGTTTCAGTCACTCGCAGTTCGTTGAGAGCGACTGAGATACCGCATTCTCGCAGCTCACTACAGAGGCACCTTGAAGCTTGACTTGATCAACACTTACCTAAGCACAATAAGACCGATGCCAGCCTGCCATTCATGGAAGTGAGCGACCACACGAGGTGGTGTGTCGCTGTAGCTCTCCGCTGCTTTGCGGAACTGAAACAATTGATTTCTTTTTATTAAGTGACATTATTATAATAAAATAGGATTATAAGAAACCTAAAAATGGCAGTTTATTGATATCAATATTATAGCTGCCACCATTTTTTTGTGGTAAAGCGATGAAGCAGCTGTTGGGCCACCTTTCACTAATCTGTTTGTCTTTGTCCCTATAAACATGGTCTCTATCATACCACTTAATAGTTACCTTCTTTTTAACTTTATGAGACCCCCTGCTTCCGTCCTACCTGAAACAGGCCTCTATAATTATGTCCTCCACCTACCTAGAACCTAAAATGGGAGTTGATAGATAACGATCCTACCGGATGCGCCAATTTGTTTTAAGTAGAATTAAGGACTCTTTTTCTTACCTCAGATATGAACTGCGCGGCCATGAAACCAAGTATAACAGCATCGTTGGCTTCCACGTCCAGGTGTGGTATACCGATGGAACACGTGCTCCACAACTCTTGCTTGTAGTTGTCAAGCTATATTCTACCCGATGTCTGTTTGTACCCAGATATAGTAACTATCATGCCATACGTTTTTAATAGTTTATTTCTCTTGAACTTTAAGAGACCCCCCTCCCTCCTATCTAAAAATGTCCGTTTGTATTATGAGTATATTTCTCTACCTTTCAGATAAAAAGAAGCTAGAACCTGGAATGAGAGTTGATGAAAAGCGATCCTACCGAATGCGCCAATTTTTTTTCAGTTTGCTTTATATAGAATTAAGGACTTATTTTCTTACCTCAGATATAAACTGCGCGGCCATGAAACCAAGTATAACAGCATCGTTAGCTTCCACGTCCAGGTGTGGTATACCGATAGAGCATGTGCTCCACAACTCTTGCTTGTAGCTATCGAGCTGCCACGCGCCAGAGCCTACGTCGAAGAGGATGATTTGAGGGTTGCCGTCTACCAGCCAGGTGCCAGTGTGAAGCTGGAACGAAAAATAAGAAAATATTATACAGATAATAGCTACGGCCCACGGTTTCACTAGCGGACAACAAATAACCTATGTCAAATTCTAAGGTCCAATCTACCTCCATACCAAATTTCATTAAAACCGTCTAGGCATAAAAACGTAACAGACATACAGACAGTCAGCAACATAAGTCGTTGAAGAAATTTAAATTATCATTCATTTATTTATTTATAATACAATTAATATACAAAGAATGACATGCTTAACAGTGTAATATAAACCTAACTAGGTTTTTCTATACACCTTTGGATTCGTCGACGATCGATCGGTCGATCAGTCATTTATTTCTTAAAATTGACATTATTTCATGATTTGATAAATTAAATCCTTAAGTAATCGATAATTATGTGATTAATTCATTTAGTGATATTTTTAATGTGAAAAATGTGTGTTATGTTTTAATGTAAATAATGGGAGTTTTGTGGTATTTTAAAAATGTTGACATGTTTAACGACTTAAGCTTACAGTTGGAAGCAAGCGTCCACGTCCGACATAATTTACATATTTTCAAACAAAAAAGCGCATCCTTTTTGCCCGCGTTTTGCACACGTTTGCCCGCGCATCTTTTTTCTATGATAATATGTTAATATACACCGGGCGTTGACGCTGACGCTCGCTTCTAACTGGAAGCTTGATGCTGCAAACTGTATGTCGATAAAAAGTAGTTTTTGTAGTATGTGTGTAGTAGTAATTATGTTTCATAAAGATCGGTTTAGTGATTTCGCTTTAAAAGACAGACGGCCGGCGTTACTTTTGAATCAATAATAATATAAAGTAAAGAAAAGGAAGTAAATATGGCAATCTCTCAACGCAAAATTCTGATATTCAGCTCGAAAATGTTAGGAAGTTACCTTATACCCCTGACTCCTCATTACATTAACAGCCGTGGTAAGGGGTGAGTTTGGGGGGAAGTCCGCCTCTTCCACTTCAGTCCTGGCGCACTGTTCCTTGTAGGGTCCGAGCAGACAGTAGTTGTCGCCCATCTCTTCGGTGGAGACGTAGGCCTTCGACCTGATCACCGTGTAGATACCTCCCACTGGAAATGATGGATTTTTTTTTAAAATGAAACATGAAAAAATAAAAAAATAAAAAAATCTTTTATTTCAAAAACAAATCGAGTGTTACAATCATTGATTGGAGTCTCTTTTTAAGCTGAAAAAGTCTGTGGTAGAAGACTCCGCTCATTCGTGGCTATACAGTTTTATTATAAAATAAATTATTATTTTTACTTATTTATATATTAACATATTTATTTATTTACTAAATAAAAAGATTTTATTATTAATACAGAAATTAAATTATGTGTGTATGTGTGTGTGTGTGTGTGTGTGTAGGCGTGTGTGTGCATTGGTTGTGTTTTAGTTTAGCAACGCCTCAGTGTCTTCATAGGTAAGTGGTTTGATCCAGATCCATTCAAGAAAACATAATCGCTTGACGCAATTTCTGCCAGGCAACCTTTGGACAGATTTATATTATAAATCTGTCCATCCAAAGGTTGCCTGGCAGAAATTGCGTCAAGCGATAAGGCCGCCCTTTGCATATTGTTATTGTCTTTTAATAATTGTCTTTAGTTTGTAATGAAATGGTATGCAAATAGAGTTTTATCTATCTATCTATCTATAATAGTACAGTGGACCAAGCAGTTAGGTATGCAGGGCATAATCTTTCACGACATAATAACGACGGACTACACTAGGTAAGCATGTGTGAGTTACACGTTTGAGAAGTGTCATATACCCACTATTTAGGTATATAACTCACATATCTAACGGGTGTAGTCAGTCTTCACTAAAACGTTAAAGTTTTTGCCCTGCATTCCTAACTGTTTGGCCCACTGTACAAGTAGACGCGTGATTGTCGTACAAATGTACAAGAGGAGCTCGTGGCTACAAGCTGCGTGGACCGATCGATTTTGCACGTTAAGCAATGCTAACTACATGCAGCCATTGGATTGGACCATCTTAACAAAACGACATTTTCTCCATGCTTCGGAGAGCAAGCGGTAGAGTACGGTTGTCAGTTGACGATATATCGCATTCTATGGCAGTCGTTACGGATAGTCAGAGGCCAGAAAGTCTGACAACTAGTCTATAGGCTGACCGTTTAACTGAGTCCTCGCCTGCGCGGTACAGGGGCGCGGGGGTATGACGACAAAGGGGACTGAGACAGGGGCGGGCGGTGGGGGCACTTAATGAAATATACAGGAGATGAAATGCACCAAGATATTTCCGAAGATATGTGACATCATCGGAAAAAAGAAATAGTGATTTATCAAATGAAAAATAGTTAAGAAGATACAATATTTTAATGAACTTATGTACGTAAATAAAATAATTAGGAATAAACTATTATACTATTTGTTATCTAAACATATAATTAAATCGTATGAAAGTCAAAACTTTTTTTGGGTCCAGTTTCTTTTTTGTAAAATATTTGTATACGTTAAAAGCCATTTGCTTGTACTAACTGTTTACTTTATGTCCGAAGATTTTTCGATTCATCTTGAGATAGTTATTACATGTGTACCTCTCACAAGGTGTCCGCAACAGTCAACACATGCGATCGCTACCCATGTAGCGACCGAAAGGAACAATTACAAAAATTTGCCCACCGCCCGCACCTCTTTCAGTCCCCTTTGTCGTCATACCCCCGCGCCCCTGTAACGCGCAGGCGAGGACTCAGTTAAACGGTCATCCTATAACATAGAGTATCGTATCTATGGCAGTCGTCAGGGCCTCAGGGCGTCAGGGTCTTAAGTCTATTTTGCGCCGGGGTGCGAGACTCAGCCTGCGCCTTCGTTTTTTTTTACTTTTTGTGTAGTAATGCGTTATGATTTCAGTTCGACAGTGACACGCATTCTAGAGCCTTAAGATCGTCGGAAAATCTGAAACTGGATATGCCAATGCATTCTACAACCTTTTACGACAAATCCTTTGTGGTTCAAGCAACACGTCTGTGGAATGTATTGCCCGTGTCTATTCGAAGCGCCAAAACTATTTACTCTTTTAAAAAAATGGTCAAAGATCGTTACTTATCCTCTCTATAAATCTTACCATTATTTATTCACATTGCCAGTCCTTTCAGATGCATGTGTAAAACTTGTTTATACATTTCTTATTTTCCTCTGTTTTCATTATATGTATTGTATGTATAATATTTATTTATAATAATAATTATGTATGTATTTAATATATAAATAGTGATATGTACATATTTATTTTAAGTATACCTATGTATGTTTATATAATATATATTTAATTTGTAGGTAAATGTACCTATTAAATGTGTAAATTTATGTAAATATTAGTTATAGTGAACCTTTACCTCATCTCTTACACCTTAAACTGCCCCATATCAGTCTAACTATCTATTTGTCCATCCAAAGGTTGCCTGTAAGATATTGCTTTTAAGCGATAAGGCCGCCCATTGTACATGTCTTAATGTAAAATTATGTTCTTTAATGTGTCTTATTTTTTGGTGTGCAATAAAGTTTATTCTATCTATCTATGACAAGCGCCGAAAGCTTAATAAAAGAAAAAAAATATTAGTGTTAATGATATTTTTTTTTTGCTTGCGCTTACATATTTGTCGTAACTAACAAGTATATATCATCAGCATTGTCATCGATCTTTGACAGGTGTGCAAAATTTTAATGAAATCTGTCCGTTTTAAGTAAGTCAAAATCGAGTCGAAAGGAGTCGGTTACATACATAGGTGAAGCTAATATAAGCGTGTTAAAAACACCCATATTTGTTTGAAAAAGTCAGTAATATAATAGTAGATTTTCTCTAGAGATTCCTAAAAAATTAAACTTAAAGCGATGCAATAGTAGCTGTACGTCTATTATCATCTTCCGAGCCTTTTCCCAATTTTTATTTTTTTAAACTACGCCCACAGCGAACGAACGTGTAGTCGTAGGTAAGTGGAGTACAGCCCATGGACATCAACAATCCACAAAAGCAGATTATAGATGCGTCGCTGCAGCTGAGGACTACGGTGTTATGCCTAATGTGCCAGTAATTTCAGGGCCTGATCTCACCACCAAACCGGAACACAGTAATGGAAGCATTACTATTTGGCGGCAGGTTAAAGGTGAGACGGTGGTGCTGCCGCCTTCGAGCTCATTCAGAAGAGCTCTGCCAATTACATTAGGGACGGCTTCTATCTATCAGTATTTTAGCTCCACAACCCAGTACGAGGTAATACAATACTTTTTGTTAGACTATCTGGCATCTGAATACCCGTAACGACTGCCATAGATGTTCAAATGGCCTAACTTTCGCATGTATAATATTAGAAGATAAGTTTCAATGTCCCATTTTCAATTCTTCCAAGCGCCTTTACAAAACTTGCTATCCATGCCCTACTTTTACTCATCTTAAGACACTGCAAACTGGTGCATCAAGTCTGGCCACGCGTGGTGGGTTTAGTACAATAGGATCTAGGGTTACAGGCCGTGTTTGTACCTAGGTACCGCCAGGGACGTTTGCCTGTGCACTCAATAGAGCTAAAATATTAAGTAACGTATAATAATTTGTTAGAAAGAACGGCTAGTACACTTGATGATAAATGCAGCCCATTATTGGACATACTTCAATGACGTCAGTTATGTCATGCACGAGCTTAGACAGTTAAACCATAAGGTGTTATTATAGGGCGCCCCCCGCTACCAAATATGGAAGAGCCCAGCTCTTGCACGTCACATGAATCTAGTTGTCAAATCATGGATGCGGGGAATAATCTACACCCCCGCTCCCACCGCGAGTTTTGGCTGACTAATTTGCATAGATATTTGCAACTATCGATGTACTAGTTTATATTCAAATCGGTTCAGACTTAGGCAGTTAGTCGTGAAAGCTGCTTGCGGGTTACGGCAGCAAACAGATACTAAATCGTATTTTACATTCTTCAAGACGTTTGATTAATAAAAAAAAAATATTAGTACATTGTCATGTGGTGTGAATAAATGTGGAAATAACGAGTATTGACGAAAATAACGCAATCCTTTAAGGAACCAGCAGGTATATATATTTTTTGTACGGGAAATACTACTTTCTAATGTCAGTGTCATTGTTTTCAAAAACTATAAAATGTCGTGCTGTTTTGCTCTTGGATTGCGCCAAGCTGGTCTGATAATGGTGCAAGAGATGTGTAGTGCAACTCTTCAACCGCTACTGGTAAACTCCTCAAGTTTGGGCTCATAATAATATAAATCGGCTTAACAAGTACCATTCACAAAACAGGTTTTTAGTACTACAACTACGTTTTTTTATCATCTCTGCATTTTATCTTTGATAGCGAGTTCCAAAGCAGTCTTAAAGGTTCATCTGTTCTTGTCACTGGCTACCTGTCCTTTGTCCATGAACGATAGTAAGTAATGGCAGGATTTGGCTCAGGACTTACTAAATCAAATGTCCATCGAAATCTGTTCAGTGATTTAAGAGTCACTTAAGGCTTAGATTGACCCATCCTTTGTACATACGAAATTCTGTTCCGTCAATTTGATTTGATGATGGAACCAAAGATGAGTAGTGGAACTCTTCAACGGCTACTAGTAAACCCCTCAAGTTTGGACTCATTTGAATCGTCTTAATGATTACCGTCCATAAATCATGTCTATACTTCTACAAGTTATTTTTTTTGGAGTAAGTCTTACCTTTGTTAGCGACTTCCCAAGCAGTCTCGAAGCTCCATCTATTCTCATCGCTGGCGGCCTGTCCTTTGTCCATGTATGATAGTAAGTCATGGGTGGACTCGGCTCGGTAGAACCGCTTTGATGTTCTGTCGCGCGACATTGTTACCTGAAACAAGGTGGATATAAGGTTTAAAATGGATTGATCTAATAATACAGACGGGGTGCATGAAAGGAGCCTCCCCGAGTGACGTACACAACGATTCCCTACGTCCGGCGCACCCTAGGCAATTCGCGAGTTCTGCGAACCAAAGCGAATTGGCTAATCCTTTCACCACGATGGCAAATCAAAATAAAATTTGACTCAACCATCGACACGACGAAAAAGAAGAAGAATAATACAGAGTGAAATTTTTAGTCTGTTTGTAGTTTCAAATCAAAGTATGTAACAGTTATTGATTATTTTTATAGCATTTAGCTATGTTTAGCAAATTATACACATAAGGACCGGTTAAATGTAATTTTAATCGGGAAATTGGTAAATTAAATTTGTCTGTATGTCTCAAGGTATATGGTTTTTGTCTCCTCTTTTTGCATAAAAATCTTTTTATTTTCTGACGAACTTACAGATTTCTAGAATATAAATGCTAGGTAGGGTAAGAATATTGAATTCCTTAAAGTAGGCTTTGCAGCTTTCTGTATAATTGATATTTTCTAATATTTGTATCAGCTTTCTTTGCATGGTGAAAATTGAGGAGGCGTCCGTACTATTTAGTTACTATTTTATTATATAATGACACCATAATTTGGCCATGCAAAGGCGTAAGCATAATAGGCACTGATTGAGGTTCGTATGTCAGTGGTTGTTTGTTTGTACCTTAATTTTTTTAAATCTACTGGACTGATCATAAGGAATATTGGTGTGGATACAGTATAATAGACCAGTGTCGATAATTTTTAAAACCAAAAAATAATAGTAGGATGAAACCCATTAGAAAAGGAGGAGAATATTATAAAAATTAAAGGAAAAAAAAATTGCGGGCGATCTGAGGTCGGGAAGGGGAAGAGGGGGGGGGTTACGGGTAAAAACTGTTTTTCTCGATTTCCGGCAAAACTCAAAGTTTTATTAATAGTTTTTTTCGATCTTTGTTTTGCATTTTCTGTGAAGATTTACTATAGTAACAAATATATATTTTTTCCCCCCTCTTCCCCTTATTTTTACTTTAATTTTTATAATATTCTCTTCCTTTTCTGATGGGTTTCATCCTACTATTATTTTTTCACTTTTTATCATTTTTAAGGGCTTCTACCCTGGTCTATAAGGCCCCAGGACTAATATAGGCTACTTTTAATTGACGTACCACGGGAACAAAAGCTAGTACCTATAAAATAAATCGTTTTCTACAACTCTAATTTAAAACTATTTATAAAATCAACAACTTTGTCGATCTACGCGAGTTTTTGCATACATTAAATAGTATGCTTGACTACTGGTCAATAATAATTTACATTAGAATATTGATTAGTTTGAAGTGTTTGAACAACATAATACAATGTTAGTGAGAAATCAGCTATGTTAGTGAGCGCCGTACAAATACCTAACCATACATATGTCTTTATCTATTTTTTAACCGACTTCCCAAAAGGAGGAGGTGCCCAATTCGGCCGGTATGTTTTTATTTTTCTATGTATGTACATCGATTACGCCGCGGTTAATGGACGGATTCGCGTGATTCTTTTATAGACATATCACATTATTATACTAAGAAGCAGTTGAAAAAGATATGGGACTGGCAGGATTTGAACCTGCGACCGGGCAGTCGCTTTAGCCATCCAGCCATGCATTCAGCCATGAAAATACTGCGTCGAGAGTGTCCATCAAAGAGAATAATTTCTTAGCAGAGCAGGTGAAGTATGGGTATTATAACCTCTACCGTACCCTGCCGAATAATATAGGCGTGGTGTTGTTACAGTTGCATTCTGCGCAGTTACTAATAATGTTGTTTCTACACGTGTCGTGTTATCTCAGATGTTACGTGTTGTCAATGTGTGGGTGACACAAACATACATATAGAGTTGTGACGTCAGGAGACGTGCCCCCACTACGTAGTAAAGGAAATGGGCAGAAGTTTAATACTCAAAGTTTTTAATACAAATAAATAAAATTGAGTGTTAAAATCAAGTTTTTAATATTTTGTTTCTGTTTGTATCTGATAATCTTACACACACCTCTGTCAATAAATCTGCAAAGATATGTGTGTATTTATCATATAAATTTTCGCTTGCTAACGGTGAAGGAAAAACATCGTGAGGAAACCTGCATACCTGGGAGTGTCTACAAAATGCTCGAGGGACTGTGAAGTCTACCAATCCACACTTGGCGTGGTGGACTATGGCCTAACCCTTGTCATCATGAGAAGAGGCCCGAGCCCAGCAGTGGGACATGTATTAGATACAGGGCTGCTATTAAGCACGTGTACACACGCCTACACGTCAAACGATACATTTCCAGTATATTATTATTGGGAAGAGGCTTTGGGTGTTCACGTCGACCTCCGTGGGTCTATTGTGATAAAATTTCCAGTATATAAGCTGGTCTCAAATTGCACGGCAAGGCTTTACAACAAAGACCAGCTCATACTGGAAATGTATAGTTTTATGTGTGACTAAACATAAAGCTATTATTTATTATAAAGCATATTTTTGTTCTTAAAAATACGCACGAAGCGTTTTGATCCAACATTTATAATATGCTTCGAATTGAATTGAGGAAATTTCTTACTAAAAAGGCATACTATACCGTTAAGGATTACCTAAATGACAAATTTAAATAATAATTAATTTTAGTAATAATGACATTTATTTATTTTATGGTTTTGTATAAATAATAATAATTTGTTGTATTTTGTTGATGTCGAGTTTTACAATATTTATATTAACTTTTATGTACATTTCTTAGGCACTTTAATATTACACGCTGAAGGGCGGAGTATAGCTGTGCTCATTTTTTGTGTTATTAACAAATTCATGTAACATCTTCGTGACTTATATTCGCAATTAATGATATTATTATGATTATTATAGATATATAGAGAATAAACTTTATTTACACATCAAATTTGTAACAATCATACAAAGAAATAGGTACTTAAAACTATGTGTGACTACACATAAAGCTATACATTGCCATACATTTCAGTGTGTACTACAAAGTAATTTACTATTCTCGTTTCCATTAAACGATGCTATCGGTATTTAGTAGCGATAAAGAATCAGCTGGTGGTGATAAAAGTTACGTAATTATTCGTTTTAATTTAATACTCGATACATTATTATGTAAGTACATAATAGACAGGTAAGTGTAGGTTCTGCTTCTTCTTCTTTTTTTCTAATATCTTTGCAATTAAACCACTAAACTAATTAATTAGCAATTTATTGAATCACAAACACATGCACTATTAGAGTTACCAAAGAGAAGAGATTCACCACAGACGAAAACTAACAAAGTTTTGGATGCGTTTGAATGGTCAAAGTTTTATATAATGCCCGCCAGTACGTAGCCACGGTCGTAGCACAATATAAATATGTACAAACAGTACGGAAACTGCCTACAAACGTGCGAAACGGCACGCACATATAAACATGCACACCGACGAGACCCCTAAGCGGCACTCGCTACTGAGAACACCGCGACAACCGCTTAGGCGTGTGCGTGCCGTTTCGCACGTTTGTAGGCAGTTTCCGTACTGTTTGTACATATTTATACTGTGGTAGTAGTGCTCTCTGTGGCCTTATCCAATCTGCAGTGGCCAAAATCAAATCAATTGGAAATCCTTGAATCAGCGCTGCGGTGCTTCTAGCGCTGCAGTATTGTGCTGAGATGTGTACCATTTCTGGCATTATGAATGGTATTTTAAATTATTTAGTTTTATACGCTTTATAATGTATTTTTTAAGCCATAATAAATGATTTTTCTTTCTTACACTTCCAAAATGAACTTTCTGCGATTCCCTGCAGCATGTATCCACGAGATCGACCCACGATGCTATCATTGAAGATGATTGGACAAACGCCAACACTTGTATATTATTACAATGTATTGAATGAGAAACTACGCTTCCTGTGATATAAATAACATGTTTTTTTTACACTAAGAAACAGTTGAAAAAGATATGGGACCGGCAGGATTTGAACATGCGACCTTACTGCACACCGGACAGCCGCCATCCAGCTACGGTCGCCTCTTACCAGAACCCTAAATTTCTCAACTGTATGTTACGTCATTTCGTGACGTCACGTTCATCCATTTGTTCCTATTTTAAGTAGGATACAAATCCTGCCGTTCCCATATCTTTGTCAACTGTTTCATAGTATAATTTGCTAAGCATAGCTAAATGCTATAAAAATAATCAATAAGACGTTATTTTTTTAATTCTTCAGTTACGGTTTTACATGTAAGGTATTTGCATTTTTATGTCTGCACGTGTGGTGCGGTATATGCGGTCGCCTCGCCGCTCTCCACTGCACTAGTGTTGTGGGTTCGATCCCCACATGGGACAAATCTTTGTGTGATTCGCAATGATTTGTTCTGAGACTGGGTGTGCTTGTGTGAGTGAATGTGTGTAATTGGCCTTGTCATTGGGACCATTGGATAGTATTTGCACCGGTCTTCTATCTTAGTTAGTTACTACTAGAGATGTGCCGACTAGCCGGTTGGCCGGCATCACTACCTGTGTCTTATGCCTCGATGGTGTAGTAGTTAGCGTATGCGCCTCTCACCGCGAGGTCTCGGGTTCGATTCCCGGGTCGGGCAAAGAGTTATTTGTGAACTTACCGAAATTGAACATCGATAAAAGTAGTCTTTTTTTTTACGTGATATAATCCCACCCACACGCCCACCACTGACCAACTGAAAGGCACCGTGCATGACGGAGAGTTAAAATTGTCTTGGAACCCGCAACGAATTTAATCAAAAGTATATAGTTGGAGTTGGAAAGTATGTGAAAATAAAAGTAGTCTATGGTACGCGTATGTAATTAGTTTCCTGCAGTTACAAATTTTATTTAAATCGGTCTGGCCGTTTAGTAGTTTAGCTGGTACAAACAAACGGACAGCCAGAGACTAAAAAAAAATTGTGATTTTAAAGTCAACATAACAATGTTTTTTTTTAAATTGTTATTGACTAAAAGGCGCATAACATAAGCTCCTTTTTTATAGATAGCAAACTAAACTGCGGACTAAAGTTATTTTGTATGTTTGATAGCGCTAATCTCAGGAACTACTGGTCAGATTTTAATAATTTTTCTTGTGTTTGATAGTCTTAATCATATGGAAGGTTCAAATATATTTAACATTACGCTAGAATCGACGGGAGCAGAGCAGTAACGTTCGGTTCAAAGAAATTTATTTCTCAAAAGAACTACATAGTTCACTTAAGGGGATTGCATCGATCGAACCCGAAAAATACGCTTGGTAAAGTGCAGATTGTAGACGAATTCTTTCATGCTATAACAATAAAAAAAATATACAAATAAACTAGAGTATATGAAAAAAACTTTGTATTCTTTACTTTTTCTATAAACTTGTCCAAATGTTGGCAAAAAAATTGAGAACATGGGTCTTTTTTAAACTATATATCAAATTGTCTACATAACGGCTGGGTCATTTTGTATCATATTAATACTAAAAGAAAGAAAAAACCCTGTTTAACAATTCGTGTTGCCTATTTTCACGTTTTTATTTTTATATTTTGTAATAATCAAATATAACCCGAATCTTTGCAAAGCTCCCCACCAAGCACCCCCGCTATGCCCGTGGCGCTTACTCGGGATTTGTCTGTCAGTGTCTTGACGACACCTACGACGAGAGGATGTACGTGCGTTTTTTCTTTCAAATAATTTTTTGAATTCATTATTCTTGAATGAACTCATAGTATTAATGTAAGGCAAATATTCTTTTTATTTAGTATACATTGTAATTAAGTTTGTAAGCGTAATAAAACCCAGTTTTATTTAAGTTTTATATTTTAAATAATCATAGACTATATGGTTGAAATATTATATTGGTTAAACGTTAACAGTCAGAATAGAATATCGATATTTTTTACGGTTGAAAATATTAGTTAATATTTTTTGTCAGGTACGAGATTCGGTTTATTGTTGATGGTAATGACGTTTAATATTTTGTTCTATCGTTGCATTAGTTTGATGCTAGGTTAAATTCAATGAACTTTCCTTCATACTTTAACAGGCATAGGACTGTCTAGTAATAGTATAATATAGGAAAGGAGAATAGCTAGGCCTAGGCGTATTTAAAAGTTCATTGATTTTATGTACATTCCAATTTACATTTTTCGTGATTTGCATTTAAATTCCGTAATCGTGAATACAAATAAATAAAATTGAAGTGTCTGTTTTTAATGTCAAAATAACAATGTTTTTTTTAGCAAATATAGTTATTTGCACGATACCTATGCCTAAAATATAGATTTTAAAATTTTGTCTGTCTGTCTGTCTGTTTGTATCGGCTAATCTTCTATGGCTGAACCGATTTTGATAAAATTTTAGATGCAGGTACCTGACTACAAGGCGCGTAACTAAAGCTACTTTTTATCGATGTACCTACCACGCCTCAACAAAATAAACAAACAATTAACATCATCAAAGTCTAATTAAACTCGTCACCAAAAATCAACATAATTCACAACAAACAAGTAGCACTACAAATTACGAATAGTAACTGATCATAATTCATATTACTTTCTTTTGGTTGAAAATATCACTTACAGCAATTGAATCTTTATATCTATAATGATAGAGCACATAATCGCATAAAATCAAAACTATTCTAGCCGATGAGTAGCCGACCGCGCGCGCATGCGCGTGGCCGGTGCAGCTCGGCAGTTCGTTCGGCGATCGGTCGGGTCCGCCGCTTCACGTACGAAAATGATCTTTATAATTTAGGAGTTAAAGTTTAAAATTCAATTGAGATAACTTGCGAATTTGGCGGCAAGAGGTCATCAAAGTTCAAATCACGTTGAATTTGATTTCAAATATATTTTAGATTCTTAATTTGGTTCATTGATTTTGATTGATTTGAATATTTTTGGTTGATGGTTATATTCATCATCTCTACTATTAGCCCAGTGCCGATAATTTTTAAAACAAAAAAAAATAATAGTACGATGAAACTCATTAGAAAAGAAGGAAAATATTATTAAATTAAAGGAAAAATAATTTACGAGCGATCTGAGATCGGAAAGGGGAAGAGAGTCAATAATGTCAATAATCGAAATGCGGGAGCTGCATTAGTGTGGTACCGCAATAAGTATCCGTTGCGGCATGTGCCAACAAGAAAGGTTATTACAAATCTTTTGAAAACCTGGAATTGCAGGGTTCTTTCAAAATACGCTTCTAATAAGTCAATTTTTTCACGATTAGAAGACATTTTAGCGAAAATCCTTAACTAATAACTCATACGAAGTTTCTCAGCTGAAACTAAGTATAACACACAGATTTTCGAATCAAATTCGAAATTTGAGGGTAAAAATTCTTTTTATTTACTTTACAGTCAATTCTACCCACTTCCAGGCCATAACAAAAAGTTAGACCATCGTAGAAATTCGTTTCTGTTGCCGAAATGTATGGGAAACGTTTTTGGCGATTTCTGTCTTTTCTAGTACTGAAAGCTAAAATGGTCCCATAGAGTTTTTTGATCCCCACATGAAATAGAATCGATTGGCATAAAAAAAAAAAATTGAACTTTTTGCATTTTTTTTGCTAACTGTAAGTTTTTTACAAAATCTGTGAATGCAGTTCAAAATGTCCCAAAAAGTTAGGGAAGGTCTTTTAAGAACGTTTTGCTGTAACTGCAACGGTTAAGGTACTTGCCCTTACTGCCCCGTTTCAAAAATACACCCTGTATATAACACTTCCAATACGCTACCGTTGGACAGCTGTCCGCCAGGCAATACCACCGAGCCTGGTCATCATCAGACCTTCAGCATGTATTCTGTAGTAGCAACCGTGATCAATTAGGCAGATTTTGAAAACTGGTCTCTCCTGACTAATTCCAATATTGAGAACCGTTGGGCGCTGATCTGGTCATCATAGACCTTCAGCAGGTATAGCTAGCAGGCAAAGCGAAGTCAACGTATTCATATCAAACAAAAGAAATACGTAATGTAAGTGTAGGCACAAATAAATTACTTTTTACATCTGAAAAAGTACTTACTGCCTCCCAGAGACCGAATGAATTAGGCAAATACTATACAGTATTGCGTCGCATCTGTAATCTTGTACAATCATCAGTAAATTTTGTTATAGTATGATTCTCTGTAACTAGATGGCGCTTAATTTTTAAACACTGTTACAACAGCCAGATCTTCAAGGTCATCGAGCAATGTGATGCCCTTAACAGAGAAAAACAAACAATTTTTGAGTAATAGGTACTCTTAAAAATATTTTATAATCATGACTGTGGCTTAAAATCGTTTCTTAATATGTTTAACGCAGGAACAGCTATATATTAATACAACGATTTCCACGCAGACGAAGTCGCGCGCAAAATCTAGTCTTTATTAATAATATTAGCCTTGTATCTAATACATGTCGCACTGCTGGGCTCGGGCCTCTTCTCATCATGAGAGGAGTTAGGCCATAGTCCACCACGCTGGCCAAGTGTGGATTGGTAGACTTCACACGACCTCAAGTACTTTTTAGGCACTCTTGTAGGTTTCCTCACGATGTTTTCCTTCACCGTTAGCGAGCGATAATTTATATGATAAATACACACAATCATCTTAGAAAAGACGAATCTTAACGATTTATTGACAGAGGTATGTAGGTTCGAACCCGAGACCTTTAACTTAGCAGTCCTACGGTCTGTCAATCGGCTATCGCTGCTTATTATTGGCAGTCTGCTTATTATTGGGTGCATGAAAGGAGCCTCCCCGAGTGACGTACACTACAACTCCCTACGTCCGGCGCACCCTGGGCAATTCGCGAGTTCTTAAAGCGAATTGGCTAATCCTTTCACCACGATGGCAAGTCAAAACCTTGACTACCTTACTGACTCTCCAAAATGCCCTTTCACCTGCACAAGAGAGGCGCTCATGAACACCGACGAGAGCGCCATAGCAGTGGCCACTTATTGGGTCAATAAAATTTGACTCAGCCATCGACACGACAAGAAGAAGAAGAAGATTGGCAGTCTTTACTACAGATCAGCGAATTGTTTACAATAACTCAGTCTTGAACTTATAATATCTATTACTGAGTGATAAGATAAGGCAGCTAACACAACAGCTTATCAATGGTAGTGTAAGGGTCGACACACACCAAAAGCGCGTCGAAGCGCAGCGAATCGAAGCGCAGTTTCAGTGTCATATGAATTCCAACTCTATTCTCACAACCATAATACTCATTATCGCATGAGAAACTCAAACGAGTCGCGCGGATGCCCGCGGCGCCGCGGGAATTCCGGCGAATTCCATAGTAGTAGTAGCGTAGAGTTTCTCATGCGATAATGAGTATTATGGTTGTGAGAATAGAGTTGGAATTCATATGACACTGAAACTGCGCTTCGATTCGCTGCGCTTCGACGTGCTTTTGGTGTGTGTCGACCCTTAGAGTGGTTAGCTTATGCCGCTGCTTGTGACGTCTCCGTTAGGCTTATTGCTCTAAAGCCACTACGCATTTTGCGAATGCATTGCAAAAAAATAACATGCTAGCTTCACCGTACATCTCATGTCCTCTCCACTATGGTTGAAATTTCCTTACATCCTCAGAGTCGATATCACTAAATTTCTTAATCAACATCTTAAATCAACCCGTTATCATTACTCTCTTTCATCCAATGTGTGTACGGGACAGAAAGATCGAACTTTAGCTTAGCGATAAACTAGAGTTTAACACGATTGTGAAATCGGCACTCGTGAACTAAAGCTTAGTAGATTGTTTATAATAAACAATACTTGAACTTCTTGTATATATTACAGAGTGATAAGATATCGCAATAACATAACATGTCATGTCAATGGTAGTCATTCATTTACATAATAGCGACCATTACTGGATGGCTAAAGCGACTGCCCGGTGTGCAGTAGGTCGCAGGTTCAAATCCTGCCGGTCCCATATCTTTTGCAACTGTTTCTAAGTATAATTTGCTAAGCATAGCTAAATGCTACAAAAATAATCGATTAGAAATCAAGGGACATGGAGCTATAATAGTAAGAGCAAGAGCTCTTGTGAATGAGCTCGAGAGCGGCAGCACCACCGTCTCACTTAACCTGCCGCAAAATAGTACTGCTTCCATTACTGTGTGCCGGCTTGGTGGTGAGATCAGGCCCTGAAATTACTGGCACATGAGGCATAACACCGTAGTCCTCAGCTGCAGCGACGCATCTATAATCTGCTTTTGTGGATTGTTGATGTCCATGGGCTGTACTCCACTTACCATCAGGTGGACTACACGTTCGTTCGCTGTGGGCGTAGTATAAAAAAAAATGTGTGTGTGTTATACACCTCTGCTACACCATACTGGGTAATATAGGCGTGATGTTATGTTACACATATTTTCGGCCATTACAAATTATGTCAATATTACTAGGCCGGTATCAGATAACACTTCAAGGTCATTAATTATAATTATCATAGAGATATCAAGAGACATGACTATGAATAATATTAATAAACACGCTTCTAGTAGGCGACATTGTAAAATAAACGTTACTAGCTTTCGTCCGCGGTTCCACCCCCGTGGTATGTCGCACCTTGACAAATATTACACTTATGTCCGACCGGGCATAATAAATAAATATTCCACAAAAAAATAAAGACAATAGATGTCAAGATGTAATGAGATGTAATGAAAGATGTGTGAGTTTCTCACCGGCTCTTCTCATGATGCAATACCCATCGGAGCTGGTACTTGGATTGATTTTAATTCAAATCTCTAAGTTGAATTAAAGTCAATCTAAGCTCAGGTGTCAAATCATTTTATTACAATAAGTATTTTTTTTTTTTTTTTTTTTTTTTTTTTTTTATTGTTTGGTCCACTAAACTGGACAATACATAGCAAGAGAAAAAACATGCTTAAAATTAACATACAAAAATAATGTTTGCCCTTCTAGAAGTGGACACAGCATGCGAAAGAATAACTCATAAGTTTATGCAAAGTATCTAAATTTTACACCTTAAAAATAACCAGAAAATTAAGTGTACAGCCGTATAGCAAGCTTTTTAATGGACATGGCCGATGCGTCAAAAATGTCGAAAAGATGACGATTGTCATTACACAATGCGCACATGCGATACATGGGTGAATGTTGACCGTAGTTGGTGCGTTGCAAGGGGAGATGAAAAGTTCTTCTATTTGCGATACGACTACAGGGACGCGGCACCATGAATTGGAGTTTGTGAAGTATATCTGAGCAATCAACAACTCCCCTGACAACCTTCGATAACAACATCATGTCAGCAGCCTTGCGTCTATGATCCAAAGATAACATTTCAAAATGCGTTAGTCTTGAATTGTAGGAGGTTATCTTTTTACAAAGTTTGTTCGCGTAGGTAAGATGATATAAGAAACGTTTTTGGAGACATTCAATTCTATTTATGTGAACGGCGTACGAGGGACTCCAGATAGGACTGCAATATTCTAATAGGCTTCGCACATAACAGTTATACAGGAGAGTAGGAATTTCTGGTTCCTTAAAAAGTTTCGTTTGTCGCAGTACAAAACCTGCAAGACGGGCTCCTTTTTTTAAGATGTTATCAATGTGTAGTCGGAAGTCAAGTTTGCTGTCCACAGTTATCCCTAGATCTCGTATACTCGAGACTTCACTAATGGGAGTGTTTTCGATAAAATATGTAGCTGACATCGGCTTTTTTCTACGAGTGAATTTAATGTGGTAGCATTTTGCTGCGTTTAAAAACATTTTATTAAATTTACACCAATTTTGAATAGCATTTATGTCGTTTTGAAGCAGAAGAACGTCTTCCACTGAGCCAACAGGTCTATAGAGTTTCAAGTCGTCTGCGAACATTTTAAAACTAGATGTCACCTCGGCACAAAGATCATTTACAAATAACAAGAAGAAAAGAGGCCCAAGATGTGATCCTTGGGGAACACCGGAAGGAACGGACTTAATATCGGATTTAAAACCTCTTATCACAACGAGCTGGGAACGATTACGTAGATAAGATTCACACCATCTCAGCAAAGAACCGCAAATACCTGAATGACCTAACTTTCTTATAAGAATATCATGGTCTACCACGTCGAACGCCTTGGAAAAATCTGTGTAGACAGCATGAACATCCATTTTAGTGCTTAAAGCTTCATGTATGTCACTAACATAACTCAGAAGATTCGACGTGGTCGACCTTCCTGGTAGAAAGCCGTGTTGCTGAACAGTCAGGATTGGTTTAAGATAGAAGAGTAGCCTTTTTTGCACTAAAGATTCGAATAGTTTGCCTATGGCCGATAGGATCGAGATCGGTCTATAATTTGTTATGTCACTTAAGTCCCCTTTTTTGTGAATGGGTGTGACATGGGCAATCTTCCATTTACTAGGAAAGTAACCATTGGTAAGCGACTTGTTGAATAATATGTAAAGAGGGGTAACTAATTGCTCAGCGCACACCTTAAGAAAAAGAGGCGATATTGCATCAGGCCCAGGACCCTTGTTAGTGTTAATAGTTTGAAGTTTTTTAAGTACCTCAGGCTCAGAAATTTTAAAACCACTTAGAGATCTGTGAGAGCCAACGGGGTGTTCATTATTTGGGGCCGGACTCGATACATAAGCGCAATTGTATATTGAATGGAAATAATCAGAAAATAAAATGCTTATTTCTTGGCCACCACGAGCAGTTTTGTCTTGCGCATACATTTCATCGGGTATTTCAGTGTTGTTACTTCTGAAATGCCTAACGAACGTCCAAAAATATTTGGGGTCTTTTTTAATATGGCTCTTAGCTTCTGCCCTGAAATTATGTAAGCAGTCAGTCAGTAGCTCTTCGCATGTATCTCGCAAAATTTGGTAAGTAACATAGTCCCGTGGATTAGAATACTTTTTGTATTTATTGTGGTACCGGGCTTTTTCTTTAAGGTTTCTAATGAGGGCTCGGCTGAACCAAGGTGGATATAGATTGTTTCTTCTTGTACAAAGTGGAGTATGCTTTCTGATTATGGACATAAGAATTTCATAAAATGTGTCTATGTTTTTATCTATGGGTTCAGAAAGCTTTAAGTCGTCATACCACTCAATAGTCTCCAAAGCCGACCCAATGGCACCATAATCGGCTTTAGAAAAATTAAAGTAAGTTGTAGTATTGATTTTAGGCATCTTGCAATTTTTGAGTTTCATTTTTATGTCTAAAGCAGGATGATGAGTATCTATAGTTACTAAGGGAGAAGAACTGCTCGAAACCTCAAAATATTTGTCATAATTCGTTAGTAATAAGTCCAAGGAGCGACCATTATGGTTGACAATTGGGTTGACCTGCTGAAAGCCATTGAAGGAAAGTGTGTCAATAAATAATACCTCAGCTTGTGTAGTACCGCAACTTGGTAATATTTTTTTGGATTGTATGTCGAAACACCAGTCTATATTAGGAAAATTGAAATCGCCAGCCAAAAAAAGTATTGAATTTTTAGGTACTTTATGCTGCGATACTTCTGATAAGTTAGATAATATTTGATCTAATTGGTCATAGGCAATAGAAGGTGCTATATACAATACACAAATACAAAAGTTTACAATCGAAGTTCCTCTCTTAAGTTTGATTACCACCCATAAGTCCTCATACTGCGATTCCCATTTCACCCTACGAATCGGTCCCAACTTTTTGTGAACAGCAATAAGAACACCGCCGCCATCCAACTTTTGACTGTTTGTAGTTGAACGATCGCGCCTGAACAGTGAATATCTGTTATCAAAAAACTCGTTATCATATACGGAGTCGTTCAGCCATGTTTCTGTGAGTAGAATAATGTCTAGATCTTGTTTTAACGCATTGGTCATTACATTTTCAGTCTTGGTCCGAAGACCTCTGACGTTTTGATAAAATATTTTTAAATTGAATTTTAAAGACTAAATAACACGAAAATACTACTAATATAACTTAACATTAGCATTAGCCAAATTACAATTTTTTCAAGTGATCCGAATTTTTAACTTGAAATGCTTTAGAATCAACGTTCTTTTTCATGTTGATCTTGCCGTTTCTCACCCAGACGAATTGATAATGCTTTTCTTTAGCCACCGTGCGAGCCGCTGCATGTAGTTTCTTATTGGCAGGAGATAAATGTTCACAAACAAATATTGGCTTTTTTTCTCCGGCAAAGCCAAGGTGGGAGGAGTTCAACTTGTCACTCTGGTGAGTTCTGTTGAAACTTTTGACAGCTGCTAGAACTCTATCTCGCACTAGAGGGCTGGGAAGCTTTACAATAATCGAACGCGGTCTGGAAGACTCCACGTTCAATTTTGCTACGCGATGGAAATTTAAAATTTCTTGGTCCTCCAGACTACAGCCGACGATATTAGTTACTTGCTGAATTACTGTTTTTAGGTTTTCCAATTTGTGTTCTGGGACACATTGGATTTCAATGTTATTCTCACGTGATTGTTGCTCGATGATGTCCAGCCTGCCACTGAGATCAAGCACCTGACTATGTAGGGCTTTATTTTCCGCTTGCAGTTCATTTATGGTTTTAGTGTTTGTTTTTATCGTAGCAAGTAATTCGTCGTAGTTATCCGACATGTAATCAACGCTTTTCTTGATTTCCACAAACAGGTCTTTTGTTTCCATGTTTTTTGTGTTAAACTCGTTTCTGATTTCGTTTAATAGTTGCTTTATCGACTCATCAAACTTTTTGTCGAAATACCGCTTAAGATCGTCTGTGCCAGTAGTTGATGATGAAGGCGGTGTTTGCAACTGGGTCGTGATTTGAGCGGGGGTACTGAGGGTGTCGCCCCGATTAATGCCACTCTTGCATTCAAAGCACTTCCAGTTAGCTTTATTTAACTTGGATTCTTTGGCAAAATTTTCAGCCGAAATGCCCACGCATTGATAGTGATAAGATGAGTTACACTTGGAGCAACATTTCAAATCATTCGCCTGAATTCTTTTGTTGCATTTAGAGCATACAGACATTTTGCTTGGTTCCGCTTTTAGGGAAATTGAAATTCAAAAGTGGCAACACTGAATATTGTCAAAATGTTATTTTGGCCTGTCAGTTGAGTTTGACAACAAAATTGTCGGTATTTTGACAAAAAAATATGACAGTCAAAGTAGTTCAGCAAGAAGTGGGTAGAAAAATAAGCTCTTATTTTGGCAATTTAAACGCTAAAACTCACGAGTATTGTTTAGATAACACTTGTGCTTGCACTTTTAATGTTTAGCTTCACTATGAACACTTTTTAGAATTACTTCGAACAGGTTTTATAGCAAATTAGAAATAAACTTTATGAGAGCCGTGACAACTGCACAAAGTGTTGCCAGAAAAAAATTATAATTTAGTTAGCTAAGTTTTATTTGAATTTTATATTTTTTGTATTTTGATGTTTGTTTTGACGTGTTCAAGCGCCCCTTGGGGCCCATGGAAATAAATTATTTGATTTGATTTGATGAAAATTACCTGGACTGTCAAATTTCATAGATAATTTTCCCCGGGCCGGGTAAAAGCTGTCAAATCGAATACATTTCTAAACTTTGACGTGAATTTTATCTGGAACGCGCTGTGGGAATAATATCATTTAAAACGTATAGTTGCTCTAGTTAAATGCATGCTTTTGGTCTTACGTGCACGCGAATCCACGAACTTCGCCGCCGTCATCTGTCACTCAATATAGGGATCGCGATATACTGTTATTTAGTCACGTAGGACACTTCAAGACAAGCGTGATATTTCAAAAAAGTCATTAAAAGTTCTGCTATTCATCGATAGATGGCAAAACTAAAAAGTATCACCGCTGTACCGGTCGGAGTGGGGGGGTGTTAGGTTATTTTCGTTACGGAATTTCTGGATTCCGTCTCCACGCTCGAGGCCCGCGATAGAAGCCACGCAATAGCTTAAAAGAAGAAGAAGAATAAGACTGTTTGATATTTCTGTTCCGCGCCGCAATCGCGTTTGCGTACGTTCGCAAACGTAGGACACCTCATAAGTAATTTTAGGTATTCTTTTAACCTTATTATTACTTTCAGTCGGCCGATACTGTCTTATCAGTTGTGTTCGGAAGCTCTCCCATTCACTCCCAGATGATATCGAAGCCAGTGATCACGACTGTTTTCATTTAGATAGCGATCTTACACGCGGTTATACACACGGAGTGCGTAAAGGACACACAGAAAAGACGTGACAGGGCGCAGACGTGTCATGGTTAAAGTATACAGAAAGGGCAGGACACGAACAACAACACGGACGTGTAAAGTGTTCATAGTAAGCCCCGGCGCGTCGCTCCTGCCGCGTTTTGCACGTCGAAGCGTCGCGCCCGTGTCTAGTCCCCGTCTTTTAGAGTATTGTATCGACTTATACTGGGTATTGGAGGTCTGATAGCAGACATTCCATGCAGAATACTGATATTTAGGTTAGATAGACTATAAGTAAACAAACCAGACTAGGGTTGCCAAAATTGCTTTCTGATGCAGATAAATAACATAACATCACGCCTATATTAACCATAAGGGTATGGCAGAGGTGAACAGAACCCACACTTCACCAGTTATGTTTAGGTCCTATGGGATAGGGGGTGAGCCTATCGCCATTCACCAGGCACAATTCTAACTCCATGCTGCTATTGTGATTATCCTGACGGAAAGTACACAAATAACACTTAGCCCTATTGTCATTAATCTTTTGTTCTTGCTGTCAAATTAATATCCGGGATTAAAATTTACTTAAGCAAGTTTAAAAAAAAAATATGTTTCTTATTTTGAAAAGTATAGAAGCTGACCCAAATACAATAGAGAAAAGGTTTGTAGAATGATGATACACATACAACCATACAGTTTTTTTAAGTTTTTATGCATTCTAAAGTGATGAATTAACAATGACAATAGATAACAAGTAATAATGCAACAGTTATCAGTTCCATTCCAATAATTAATATGCGAGTTCAATGATTTATTATTACTTAATTATATTGACTTATTATAGCTATTTAAGATATTATTAAGCATTGACCTACATAATATCGTCGTTGTCAAACCAAAATCTGCTATGTGCACTTTTGTAAGATTTCTACTTTAAACCTCTGCATATAGTTCGCTGCTATATCCTACCATATAAAAAACTGTCATGTGCTTATGACCATTATATGACGATCTACGACCTCTTATTGACGACCTCTTACCTACAATCCCTTGAATGCAGGAGACCTTTTTTTGTCAATTTCTCAAAACTATGATTTCTGCACATAGCAGATTTTGGTTTGACAACGACGATATGTAGATTTGATCTATTTTAGATTGACCTATAGTAATAAATACTTTGTAGTCTATCATCTTGGAGACATGGTATTATTTAACTAATGTATATTTACATTGAATGTGTCCATTCTTGAATTTTATTGAGAAATTTGGTCCTTTTTTTTTAAACTACACCCACAGTGAATGAATGTGTAGAACACCTGATGGTAAGTGGAGTACAGCCCATGGACATCAACAATCCACAAAAGCAGATTATAAATGCGTCGCTGCAGCTGAGGACTACGGTGGTATGCCTCAGGTGCCAGTAATTTCAGGGCCTGATCTCACCACTAAACCGGAACACAGTAATGTCCAAATTTAATGGAAGCACTACTATTTGGCGGCAGGTTAAAGGTGAGATGGTGGTGCTCCTGCCCTCGAGCTTATTCACAAGAGCTCTACCACTTAATACCATTAACAAATAATTCCAAGAGACTATTCTTATAAATCAACACCTCATTTAGAATTAACTCTAACTGTGACATCTGGAGTTTCGCAAAATGAAACCCAAACACCAGAAAGACTCTTTAGCTAACGTTATAATGTGATCATGAAAAGTCAATTTACAATCAAATGTCACACCTGTCACACCACATACACCTAGGTCCTTCATGATGGTAGTCCAACTTAAGCAAATGCTATCGACTCGAATTTATCGGGTTGCGTCTACGACTGAATGACATGGCATAGCATTTATTGGTGTTAAAGTCCATCCTGTTCCTATAGCTCCAATGCAATACAGCATTGATATCTTGCTGGAAAGATAAGCAGTCTACGACAAATCTCACCACAGTGAAGAGTTGTCATGTGGTCCAATTTTAATCAGGTCAATCTGATGATGGGATCCTAGAGTAGGTCCACCCTCTATCACATGGGACAAATAAACTAAACTAAGCAAGTGAAATGAGGGTGTTATACACTTCTGCTCACACTTATGGTAAGTGTTAGCATAATGTTGTTTTAGCTTAAATCTCATAATAATAAATGTATGGGGTGTATAAAAGGAGCCTCCCCGAGCAATGTACACAATCAACCTCTACGTCTGGCGCACCCTGGGCAGTTTGCAAATTTCCACTAAGCAGACTGGCGAATCCTTTCACCAGGATGGCAAGTCCATGATAATATGACTGCAGCCATCATCATGAGTGAAGAAGAATAAATGTATGGACACAAAATGAACTAATAAAATTTCTAAATCATGCTAGAGCGGTGCTTTTCCACATGCCAGCAGGTGACGCCTGACAATGACACCTCCAGTTGGCTTATTGCTCTGAGCCTTAAATTTAATTATCCTCATAGTACACCAGGACTGATGATTATAAAGATGGTATTTTTATAATCAGCATAGCAGTGATTGGATTAGACTTATCAATAAAAAACTAAGTAAGTAAGTATACTAAGCAGCTATGATAAGATTGGATTTACAAAAAATATTTTCTGAAATTATTATTTTTTTTTTAGCATTTTGTCTGCTTTTTAGTTCTTTGGCACTCAGAGCAAAAGGAAATTTATTCATAGAATCTAATACCACTGGAACGCCCAGTTAACTATAATAAAGGTATAATCAACTGCAATTTGAATTATTTTTTAAAGTCACGCAAACTATATCTAATTTAAATGAATGATTCTTCCTACGGCATAATATCAATCAAATCAAACTATTTTTAACCACGCCGAGCGGCAGTATCGAAACGACGTGTCTTAGAAATTAAAAAGTAATAAATACTTACCGATAAAAAAAAAGTTTCTACGGGACGCCGAAAGAAGAAACTAGCACTTTTATCACTTAAAATCACACTGAAAACTTGTGTTATTGGTAGTTTTCACACAGTTTTATGCTCAGCGAAGTTATTTACGACGATAAAACCGCATAATACATGACTGCGCGGGTAGGGAATTCAAATGAAAATAATTTTTGTAGGTTACAAAACGTCAAACTCGTTCGCAATGAAGGTCACCTTGAACTGACAGTTTTCTGTTGTCATTAGCGTTTAGTTTCTGCTATCGATGTAATAAAATGCAAAAGATAAAACGGAACGCAAATCTTTTAAAGTATTTTTATTCAAAATAGGTTTGTTCATTGCTATTTACTTTAGCTTTTAAGTCATTTATTTTTAGGATAGTAGACATTTTGTTTTATAGTTTTTATTTTAAAATAAAATATGTCAATTTTTTTTTTGCTCAAATTTAACAAGAAGTGTAGGCCACGAATTCCTTTGCACGAGCTCGCCATCTTCTTCTCTGTCGTTTCGCTCTTGGCAGAGCGGTCGTGGTCACGATGAGGCGTCCACATCGGAGGCAGTAGTGGACACAGCTTTCCGCACGATTTTTCGCCATCTCTCCCTGTTGGCAGTCTTTCTGGTGCAGTCAGATATGCGGTTTCCTACTGCAGATTTAATTTGGTCAGTCCAGCGCATAGGTGACCTGCCGCGTGCTCTGGTTCCCTCCACTTTTCCCTGAATTACCAGTCGCTCTATGGAGTCGTTGTCTCGCCTAGAGACATGGCCAAAGTACTGCAGTATGCGTGATTGTACTACGGCTGATAAGCGCTGCTTGATTCCGAGCTCCTGGAGGATGGACACGTTGGTGCGAAACTCCGTCCATGATATTCCGAGCATTTTCCTCCAGCACCACATCTCCAGAGCATCTATCTTCCCCTTTTCCAACTCACGCACCGTCCATGTCTCTGCCGCGTAAAGGAAGATGGGGAATACCAAGGTTCGCATGAGCCTGACTTTGGTGGCTTTGGTAATGTTACGATTGCTCCACACTTTCCTTAACTTCTCCATCGATGTTCTGGTTATGGCCATACGACGTTTTACTTCATCTACGCAGCCGCCGTTGTTTGAGATCAAAGCCCCAAGATAAACGTATGACTGAACCACGCCGCAGTTCGCAATCTGTGTCACTTCGGGCGAGTTGTCGTTGACGCGGTCCACGATCATGATCTTGGTCTTAGATCTATTTATCTTCAACCCAAACATAAGACTCACGCGCTCCATTTTGAGAAGTAATTCCTCCATATGGCCAGCGTTACTCGCAAATAAGGTGGTATCATCTGCGTACCGCAAGTTTGCGATTTTGTACCCACCAATCGCAACACCATCAGTCCAGTCCTCAAGAGTGATTCGCATTACAAGCTCGGTATAAATGTTGAAAAGTAGAGGTGATATTATGCATCCCTGTCGCACACCCGCACTTGGATGGAAGCTCCCTGAGAGGAGCTCATCTGTCCGCACAGAGGCTGTTCCACCTTCGTAGAGTTCTCTGAGTAGGTGTACGAGGTGTTTTGGTGTGCCCATGTCCAGTAGTGTTTTCCACAGCGTTGGCCATTTCACCGAGTCAAACGCCTTTGAGAAATCAACAAAGCATATGTACGTCGGCTTGTTGAATTCTCGGGCCTTCTCTATGATCTGACGAACGATCAGAATTTGTTCACGGGTTCCCTTACCTTTTACAAAGCCAGCTTGCTCTTGTGAAATTTCTCTGGACAAATATGCTTTCAGTCGCTCGTTTATGATGTGTAGCATTATTTTGCTAGCGTGAGTTATCAGAGCAATAAGTCGATAATTACTACACATCTTTGTGGAACCTTTTTTGTGAAGAGGAGTGAATATTGTGTGAGCCCATTCAGATGGCCATTTACCTGTGAGCCATATCTTGTTACAGATGATGTGGAACATATGAACACCACGCTCTCCCATTGCTCGGATAGTCTCAATTGGGATTTCATCTGTTCCCGTGGCTTTCCCGTTCTTAAGGTGTCGAATGGCGGCTCTTACTTCTGATTGCAGAATATCCGGCTCGAGCATGTCACTCGTTGGCTCCGTGGGTGCGAAACACTCTGATTGAGGGTCTTCAAACAAAGACTGACAGTACACTCTCCAAGCATCCGAGATTTTGTCTAATTCCGTGATTACCTGACCATTTTGATCTTCAATGGCCCAGGTTTTGGATGGAAGTGTTTTTGTGACAATGCGGATCTTGTGATACAGGTCTCTTGACTCATATCTGTCAGCATGAGCCCCTATCTCTTGACAAATATTTTGTAAGTAGGCATTATGATCTTGCCTACATTTGCATTGTATCTGAGCCGAGATTTTATTCAGGTCCTTGATATCGGCTCCCGCCGCTTTCATCTTTCTGCGCTTTTCGACGAGTTCAAAGGTGCTGTCAGTCATCCAGTGCTGTTTTTTGTGGGTTGTAATTGGTGGTGCGGTTTTCAAGACAGTTGTGGTGATGAGTTTCTTAGCTCGATTCCATAGCACATCGGGCGTCTCGCTAGCCAGGTCCGCCTCAGACCACTGTGACCAATTTCGCTCAATAACAGAACGGAATCTCGGAACATCCTTCACCTCCAGTTTCCTTGGCTTTTTGATGGTTCTGGCTGCTGTCAGTTTCAGTTTCAATTTAGAAATCAGCAGTTGGTGGTCAGATCCGATGTCAGCTCCAGGTAATGTGCATGCATTGGTCACAGATGATCTCCATCGTGATCGAATCATTATAATATAGTCTATCTGGTTGCGAGTTTTTCCATCGGGGGATGTCCATGTATACAACCTTCGAGGATGGTGTTGAAAGAGACTATTCACAATGAGTAAGTCGTTTTCTGAAGCAAACTGTAGTAAGCGTTCACCTCTTTCATTCCGCTTACCAAGTCCAAATCTTCCAGCGCATTTGCTTAGTTGTTGAGCGTTTTCGCCGATCTTAGCATTCATGTCACCTAGGATCACCAATAATTCTCTATTGGGAACTTTTGCTATTGTAGATTCTAATTCGGCATAGAACTTCTCGATAGTTTCGATGCTTGCAGTAGAAGTGGGGGCATATGTTTGGACGATGTTCAGATTCATCGGTGAAGCTTTTATCTGAATGCTAATAATGCGATCGTTTACAGGCTCATATCCTAATACGCAGTTCTTCTGCTGGATAGGTATTAGAAAAGCCACACCATTGCTGCTGCTGATGTCGTTGCCAGAAAAGTAAATGACGTGGTGGTCTGTCAATAAATGTCCGCTGCCTTTCCAGTGTGTTTCGCTTAGGCCACATATGTTTACACCGACTCTAGCTATTTCTCTTTCCAAAACTGTGAGTTTTCCAGGTTGGTTTAAACCGCGCACATTCCATGTTCCTATATTCTGGAGTTGGCGTAATTTGATGGTGTTTCCAGTAGTAGAGTTTCCATGGAGGGCCTGGTCTCCTACCGCACCATGGCCGGTAACCAATTTCACACCGCGCGCCCCGGACGCAGCACGGCGCCGGTCGCTAGTCGGTCCACATGGCATTCGTGTCTTATTTATTGACTGATATGACTTTCTTGGGAAAATAGCTGCAGTGGTTTCCCTTTGCCTTCTGCGCCAGATATTTTAGAGATTATTTTGATCTCTAGGCCGCTGAAGCCTCTTCTGCTTAGTTGCCTGAGCAGGTGAGTGGTTATCCCGCCACAGCTCGGTCGCCATTGCCTCGTCCGTTATCTAGCAGGGAGCACCACGATAGTACGAGGGCCATCGTACCCGGATCGCTTTAAACGTCCGGGTCGTGCAGGTGAGGTTGACATTTGGGGCTGACTAGATGTTATTGTCACTTTCCCCCTTACCCCCCCGCCATAGGTTACCCGAAAAACAAAAATTCTTATCCGATCCGAGTCCGTCAAAATAAGAATAAATCGGTCCGAGGTGGCCGTAGAAAAATTTGTTTACTAAACACTATGACTAAACATTAATTTACTTTTTGTTCCTTCTGTGTGTTCAAAGCATAACATAAGCATATAACGTCATCTTCAGGGTGCTGTTGCGGCTGCCTCGCTGGTGCAGCGCATCTACAATGTTCGCTGAGGCGCACACTAGTGACTTTAATGCGGTTATCCGCCAGAAAGTTGCTTCTTTACGACAGCGAGTGCGAGACAGCAGCAACGGCATCCTGAAGATGATAAATGACAAAATGGACTGTCCCATCCAAAATAAATGGATGAAAACACGGGAGTAAAGTTTTAATGTACCTACTGATTTTTTGTTATTATATCTTTGACCTATTTTAATTATTTTTTGTTAATTGTGATATTTATTTATTCGATTTTATGATTGATTAGCATGACGATTTTATATTATTTAGCATGTAATCAAATGTGTCAATTTTTATTTTTATTTTAATTCTTGTAATCAATGTGTAATGTATAATGTAATCTATGGTGTTTTAACTGAAATAAATGAATATTTAATTTAATTTAAAGCTTCGCGTTCCAGATAATTTGACGTCTTAAACATCGAATTCCCTAGGCGGGGAATGGTACGGCTAGTGTTTTTTGTACTTATTGGCGAAAAAACACATAAAAGAAAATATATATCACCTTAATTACACAATTGCATGTACGGTACCCGGCTGTGAAAGCAGAAATTGGGATTTGACACCAATTACGAAAATGTTTCTTTTCTCAGTCAGTTGATTTTATTTATATACAGTTTGCATCCGTGAATCACAAAACTTTGCCAATAATACAATTCTATGACAATTATTATTGTATGTTTAGCCAACTCTTTATGGAGTATCTTTATATCTTATCTTTATTATATAATGTAATTACAAGCTAAAAACTAAAAAATAATAATTGAAAAGGTGCACATGTGTTTCTCACCAGCTCTTCTCATGACACATCGGAGCTGGTACTTAGATTGATTATAATCAGATTCTAAACAGTTGAATTAAAATTAATCTAAGCAGTTATTCAAATAATTGTAATTAGTAATTGGCAGTTGTGCAGTGTTTAAGAAGACCCTGTCTAACGGCATTCACTTTCACATTCAAGATATTGCGATGATTAATGAAAGTGAGTTTAAGCTTCAGGAATTTAGAGTAGAATTATTTTTGTATGACGATTTTAAGTGCTTTGTGAAGTTTAAGGAATAAAGATATTTTCATTTAATTTCAGTATAATTTAGAATTACGTATAGTTTATTTTTATAATTTATTGAACACGTCATTGAAACGTCGTAAAAATATCGATGTCTACAGCTACATTATTCATAATCCTTACAGCTCCCGCTACTGGGGAGCTGTAAGCTTTAAATATTGGAAAATAATAAAACCACCCTTCAAATTTAATTTAATTTATTCATAAAAAACTTATATTTTTAACTTTTATAACTAATTTATTTACAATATTATTTGTTTTCAAGCTCGCATTTATATTGGTGTACTTAGTTCTTAACATTTTTTTAGATGCATTCATGTTTCAATATACATATAATTTTTATCAGGCGCTTATTTTATGTAATAAATCTATAATGCTCTAAAGAAAGGAAGGATCATAGGTTGAAATAGTTGTTTTTGCAATCTGAGAGCAAAGTTCGTATTTTCTTAGATTGTTAATTTTGAATCTAGTGAAGGACTCAAAAGTACAAGATGTAAATAACTTTGATCTCGTGTTGCACATACAAATTTTTACCTCAGCACCTCAAAATAGTGCCTATAGTACAAGTTCTGCTTAGTTTGAGAATAGATGACGTGGTGTAAAATATTTTTTAAAAAGACCTTTAAAAAAACGGCTAATGAGTAAAACTCAACTTTACTTCGAGCGAGAGTAAAACTCAAAGCAAAAATCGAGCTTTGCTGACTGTGTTCACAAAAATAAATACTTTTCGAGCTGCTAAGTTTTCTGATTCAATTTCACAAGTTTTTTTGTCTAAGCGTGTTTTTTTTAGAATGCTTCCTCAGCCGAAGAAACCTTTTCAGTCGATCCTTCTTTCTCATTAACATTTTCACCATTAGCAGCTGTTTCACTAGAATTCATATCAGATGTATTTTCGTCTTGCTCTTTAGGGTTTTCTAATGAACTATCATTTATACTTCCATTATGTTTCTTAGGATTTTCTGTCGTACCATCGTACAATGAAAACGTTGTAGATTCCGTTGTAGATGTACCTTCCGTGGAATTATTTTCAGCACTTTCGTCACTTGCATCAGTATTTATTGTACTCTCATTGTTCTCTTCATTTGCGTCAGATGGACTGCCCGTTGGACTTTGAGATGATATAGTCTCTCTTGCAGGCTCGGTAGTAACATCATTTTCTGTAACGTTTACAGGATCTTTGGTAGTTGAATCATTAACATCACTATCGGTATTTAGAGTGTTAATGATAGTTTCATCATTGGAGTCTTTATTTGATTCTTTTGTAGTATCGTTATGTAAAGCATTGTCCAAATCAGTAGAAGTGCTACTTGTTACACCTTCAGATGGTGTAGTCTCATTAGTTTCTTTTGTAACTTCATCGCTTGAGGTTTCTCCACTGTCTTCATTAATATCTGTACTTAGAGTGTTGATTGTAGTTTCTACCTCCGCTTCTGTAGTTACTTCATTTAAATCATCCTCATCTAATTCAGCAAGAGTAGTACCTGTTTGACTGTCAGATGAAATTGTTTCTTCTGTTATGGCTGATTCTGACGTAACATGATTATTATTGGGGTTCGAATCGTCGTTTGATTCAGACGTAGTACTTTTATTTGTAGTATTATCAATGTCTTGATCTAATCCAGAAGTAGAACTACCCGTTATATCTTCAGAGGAGCCCGTATTTTCTGTAAAAGTAGGCTCTGTTGTTATATCTTCATTATTAGTCACATGTTCTGAAAATTCAGAAGAATGATCACCGCTTGTAGTTGAATAATTAGTTTCTGTGGTTACTTCAACTTTCTCTGCTTCTAAATCCACTTCTGAAGTAGTAGATTTAATGTTATCATCATCATCTGTAGTAGTTTTCTCATTATTTGAATCGTCATTTGTTTCTGTTGTTGCCTTATCATTTGAATTGTCATTTGTTTCTGTTGTTGCCTTATCATTTGAATCCGTTGTTGTATAGTTATTTAAATTATCGGTATCATTATCTAGTTCAGAATGAGTACTACCGTTTAAACCATCAGGTGATTTAGTTTCCTTTGTAGA
The DNA here is from genome assembly GCA_905147285.1 of Hypena proboscidalis. Lineage (NCBI taxonomy): Eukaryota > Metazoa > Arthropoda > Insecta > Lepidoptera > Erebidae > Hypena > Hypena proboscidalis. Next base: position 8,130,903 of record LR990156.1, read on the forward strand.
AGCTTCTGTTGTAGTAACATCTCCTGTTGTAGATTCATTATCTAATATTTCAGCAGCAGTAGTTTCATGATTCGAATCGCCGTCTGTTGTGTCATCAGGACTTGATAAATCAGTGTCCTGATCAAGTCCTGAAGGAGTACTACTTTTTATATCTTCAGAAGATCCATTATTTTCTGTAACATCAGGTTCTGACGTAATATCTTCGTTATTAGTTACAGGTCCAGTATATTCAGAAGAATCACCTTTGTTTGTAGTTGATTCATTAGGTTCAGTTGTCACTTCTTCCTTTTTACGTTCAACATCCCCTTCAGGTGTAGTAGATTCAATAATATCACCCTCTGTATCTTTAGTAGAATTATTATCTAGTTCTTCGTTTGATGGTGTTGTATTTACATCAGATTCTGTTGTGATTTTACCACTGGCAACATCTGTACTTAAATCTTTATCAGTAATGGTAGCCTCAAAATTGTCATTTGATTCTGTTGTAGTTATAACATCGATGTCCTCATCAGCACGCGTACTTGACGCTGGACCATCAGATGATATATATTCCTCTGTCACAGTAGATTCTGTGGTTATATCATCGTTTTTACTATGACCAGTAGTCAAAATAGTTTCAGGACTCGAATTGTCACTAATTTTATCATTTGATTCCGTTGTAGTTTTTTCATTCATTTCATTCTGAAATGAAGAAGTAGTTATATCTTCAGGTGATATAGATTCCTCAGTTAAGGTTGGTTCTGTTGAACCATAAAATTCTTTAGTTGATCCATTATCTTCACTGAATCCAGTATTTAGTGTAGAAATAGTAGTTTCATAATTAAGACCATTATTTGACTCTGTTGTGCTCCGGTAGTCTTCAGAAGAAGTACTGCCCGTTATATTTTCAGAGAATGGAGTATTATCAGCTTCTGTCGTAATACCATCATTTTCTGTTGCAGTTTTAGAAGAACGGTCATCGTCTGTAGATGGTTCATTTGGTTCAGGAGTAACTTCAACTTTCTCCGGTTCTACGTCCACTGCAGCTGTAGAATGCCGTATATCACTGTCCGTTTCTTTAGTAAAATCAGTATTTAGATCTTCGTTTGGTGGCGTGTTTATTGTACGCTCTGTGGTGACTTCACCACTTTCGTGAGGCTCATCAGTTCTGTGTTCATATCCACAGTTAGAATCTTCACTTTCTTCGCAATTAATGATTGGATTATCTATGTTTGTGTTTGGTTCTGTTTGTTTTTCTATATCTGGTATAGAATAATTTGGTTCACTTGAAATATCAAAATCAGATCCAGTTGAAGTTGGTTGATTTAAATTTGGTTCAGTGCTACCTTTCTCGTTAGGGTCATAAGATTCCGTAGTTTTATCAGTTAATGGAGAATCTGTAGGTGTATTATCATCTTTATCCGACTCTTCAATACTTTTATTTTTTTTCACATCATCAGTTTTATTTTGTTGTGGCAAAAATGTAAAGATGTTTGTACTGTTATTTTTATTATTAAGCTGCTCGATGTATTTCATGATGTCTTCAACATTTTTGCTAGCATCGAAGAGGTAAACGTATGTCACTTTGTCGTTGCCAACGGCATTGCCGTAAAGATGTTCTGCTTTAACTTCAACGTTGTCTTTATCTTTATTTTGCCTCTCTTCCTTATTGTTTCTTTTTTTAGGACTTGGAGTAACATTTTCCTCTGTATCTGTAGAAGATGTAGTACGTTTTTCACTATTTCTTTCATCATTCTCCTTTGTTGTGTTATGTTTTTGAAGAGCATCTAAATGATCTTTCAATTGGCTTTCAATTTCTCGTTTGATGAGTGAACTTGTGTTCTGTAAAATAAAATATACAATGAGTAATTTAAGTTTACCTTTTTGTAAGTAAATACGTACTTTATTATAATACTTTCAACTTACTTCCATAATTTTTCCCAAATATTTTCCAGCCAAATCACCCATGAATTTCCAGAACTTTTCCTAAAAATTAAACAAGTTATGGATGATCATGATGACATCTGTTCTCCTTGACAAATAATTATTTAGGTTATTTAAATAATTTTCAAATTAGTAAAACAATGCTTTATTATTTTCATTTATTTATTTCGACATCATAATCTTACGAAGGAATTTACTTACATTATTTATCAATTCCAACATAATAATATTATCAATTTGTTTGTTGACATCAGGTGGATTGACATCGTCCTGTAAAAGAAAATAATCTGTTATAACATGGTTATTATAGTCAGGAAGCGTGACAAGCCCACGCCTCGAAATAGGCTTGCAAATGGCTTGCAATAAAAAAGCCAACATGTGCTTCTTCGATGAAAGAATTCAAATAGAATGTTCGAAATTTAAGTCAAAATTAAAATACAGAATCGTTTACCAAGCAACTGTCTTTTGTTATTTCAAGGAAGAGACCAAGTCATAATACTCGGCAGATATCTTGGCTCTGGTATTAGGTATATCATACATATCAAATGACAAATAGAAGAAAAGCATCTTGTTACTGCTGTTTTGCTCATTGCATTGCAAAAATATATATTTACATTCTTACCATTTCTTTTCAATTTGAGTTTGTACTGTGTTTGTAATAAAAAAAGTTATAAAAATATTTACCTTCTGTTTGTCAATTTTAGATGGTTTCTCCTGTGCTATGTTAGGTTCCACCGTTATGTCTTCTACTGGTACGTTACTCTCTGTTTGATTATCATCTTCGCCTGGCTTTTCCGTTTTAGTGGGAATTTCATCGGATCCTGGATGTTTTAAATCATCACTATTACCGTTTTTGGGTATATCAGTAGACTTCGTAGACGTAAAATCTTCTGGACCACTACGTTCTGTATGGTCATTTCCATCTTTGGGATTATCTGTTTGGTAAGAAATATGTTCAGCCCCATCATTGTGTTTGGATGTTTTAGTATTAGGTTCTGTAGATGATGTAAATTCTTCTGGTTCACCACTCTCTGCACGACCATTTTCTTCATTTTGATCTTTATTTCTGTCAAGAATTTCATCTGGCTCAAAATTTGGAGTTATATTATCGGTTTTAGATGTCGCAGTGTTAAATTCTGTAGTTGATGTGAATTTTTCTTGTCCATTGCTAGTTGTGTCATCATTTAAATCATTAGTTTTTTCTTTTTGGGTTGATGCCTCAGTATTAGATTCTGTAGATGACGTAGAATGGCCATGATTGTTGTCTTCACGTTCACCAGGAATATCATCCGACTTTGTAGTTGGTTGGTCTGAATCTGGGTTTCTTTGTTCTTCAGTTGATACTTCATTATTTTCTGTAGGTGTTACATTATCCTTTACATTATCAGGGTTTTTAGTAACACTCGTTTCTTCGGAATCTGAAGTCGATGGTGTTGCGTCACTGTTAGGAGCATTTGTAATTTTTTTAGTTGTCGGTGTAGCAGTGCTTGTTTCGGGTTTGTCTTTGTAAGGGGCTAAATTAGCAGATGGATTAACAAAAGGTCCATTATTATTGATAATTATATTATCTTTGAAAATATTTGTGAATAATCCTTCCAACACATTCACAGAGTTAGGGTTGTTTTCACCAGGGTTTATAATGATATCGGAAGTTGACAGATTTTTTTGTTCCTTAATTTTATTTATTATATTATATAGGAAATTCTGCACGTTAACGTCTTCGGGATTGCCGATATCTTCTGGAGATATCTCTATAGTTGAATTATGCTCAACAAATATATTATGTAAGTCATTTATAATATCGCTGAAAGAAATATCTTCTCCGGAATTAAATTCATTGCTGTCTTCTCCACTGTTAAGTTCTCCACTCTCTTCGGAAGAGTTATCTTCTCCAGATTCACTCCCTTCATCGGAAGCACTTTCTTCGTCAGAGCCACTTGTAGCATTTTCTGTTGATTCACCGCTTCTAGAGCCACTGTTTTTATTACCATCGTCTGTCAAATCTTCTTCAGATTCACTCTTACTTTCATCAGATCCACTCGTATCTTCTGTAGAGCTACTATCTTCTTGATCTTCAACGGAAGAGCTACCAGTGTCTTCTTCTTCTTCAGAGACTTCTGGCGATTTATCGCTACCAGAAGTTGAAGCAGAGTCTTCTTGACTTTCCAATGAGTTCGATTCGTTGCTATCTGATGCTGAATCGGATCCACTGTCGCTGTTTGTCTGAAAGATGTGTAAATTTATTATAAGTATTTTATACCAAGCAGCGATAGCCAAGTGGGATCAAAAATCGTTAAGATTCGGTTTTTCGAAGATATGTATGTTTTTGTTATGGAAACATCGTGTGGAAACTTGCATGCCTGAGAGTGTCTAAAAAGTGCTCGTGGGTGTGTGAAGTCTACAAATCCACACATGACCAGCGTGGTTGACTATGGCCTTACCCTTCTCATCATGTGGAGAGGCCCGAGTGCAGCAGTGGGGCATGTAGTAGATACAGGGCTGCTATTATTTTATGTTATTTTATACCAAAAAGGACGCCAAAATGTCTGACCATAAACAATGGGTTTAAAAATACCTCAATTAAATACGATCTAGGTTAATTTGCTTGTCGCAATTTTAGGTTTAAGAATTTAAAAAAAGAAAACGTGTTTATAGTAATATTTGTTTGGTAGGGTTAAGTGCAGGCAAAGTTGGACACGGCTTTGTTCTTTAACAATATCTTATTAACCTAATATTTTTTTATTTTTATAACAATATTTTATAAATTGAACCTGCGAGCCGATTTCCGCTAAAGGCCTATCTTTGTGTGCATGAACATGGGGGTTTGTCTTGGTCTGGGTGTTTCTATGTATAATAAGTATTTATTTACAAAAGAAAAGTATATATTATATGTATTAATATCGGTTAATCTAGTACCCATAGTACAAGCTCTGCTAAGTTGGGGACTAGATGGCGTTGTATGTATGTAGTGTGTAATTTATTTATTTAATGGTGGTGGTGGTGTGGAATTAACTATATATTTTATTAATTAATGAATGGGCTATCTTACCTCATTGCTTTTATCAGCTAGATCGTCCAATACATCTCCAACTAGGTAAGCATACTTTGGGTTATTTATATTCTGTAAAAACAAAATCCAGAAATTAATTTTATTGATGAAATTGATATTATTTAACAATGACAAAAAACGGTGTGCGTTACCCCAGAAAAATAATGTCGAAAATAGTAAAAAAAAAATAATTAAATAAATAATATCTACAGATAAAAAAAAAAGAAAAAAAAAAGATAAATTATACAGAATGAATGATATTGTTTTGAACAGTCATAACAGTAATTGCTGATCCTGAGCAAGATTGTAGAATGTTGAAAAGTAACTGTACGGGCATCGTCACATAATATCAATAGTTTAACTTTTTATAACATTAAGCATTTATTTACGCTCGCACGTACGCTGACTTTACTTTTTACATGTTTTTACTTTAGTTATTAAAAAAAAAACTCAAAAAAAAAGAAAAAAACCTATTGATATTATGTGACGATGCCCGTACAGTTACTGTACTGGTTCGATTTCCGGGTCTGGTAAACTTGCCGTCAGGAATTCACAATAGCACCACGGAGTTAGAATTGAGCCCGGTGGATTGCGACAGGCTAGAGGTTGAGCCTGTCGCAATCACACAGCACACATGTTGTTTATATCCTGACATATAGGCCACATTTTATCGACCTACCACGTAGAAGGAGGCGCGAGTAGAAGCTGGTTTAGGAACAAAGAATACTTACATTCCAAACAATCCCTTTATCTCCAATAAGTTCCATGCCATAGACTTTGTTATTCTTAGGAGCACCTGCCTCGATGGTTTGGACGGAAACTTTTATGTTGTCCAACACATCTTTGTCTTTTGCTATAGGTTTGACCTGAAGAATAAAATTATATTGATTAAACCTCGATTGCACCAGTTTCTGATAAAGTTATATAGTTAACTGCCTGATAGAGTCCCCCTTTAACTGCCATGTAAAAGTTTTATACAAATTTTATATTTTATTGATCACAAAAGTCTCGCCATCGTACTTTTACACTGTAAAGACAAAACATGCAACGACATTTTAAACATTTTCTTACATTAGGTAACTAAAACTTCTAAGTCATAGTAATGACTTACGACACCAGTTATGGATAAGTGAGTTATATATCTAAATAGTGGGTATATTACACTTATTAAATATGAAATACAAACTTGCATATCTATTGCAGTCAGTTTTTACTATGGCGTAGAATTTTTTGCCCTGCATACCCAACTCATTGGCCGACTGTACCTTAATTATAACTGAATTGTTTCATATCTTGGTGCAAGGATTAATTATGCATAAGTACAAACAGGGATAAACAAATTATGTTCTTTAAATTTTTAAATAGCCCATTAATGGTTCACGTGCGCTTAGGTCGACTGACATGCAAATATCTCCTGCCTTGTGCTGGCACCATGATGGTCTGATGGTACACACGAGATGGATGTACATGTATTCGTAAATAAAAAAATATTTGTTCGCTCGGCTCACTGACTGATGCATCAACGAAGATCCTAAACCGAGTTTATGTTAGAATTAACTTATTAGTTAATACATGCATTGAGTATATTTTATTAACGAATATTGGAAAAACGCGGCGCTCAATCTCACGTAGATGAAGTCGCGGACAACAGCATATTATTAGTTTTAGTATGTACATCTACTATAACTAATAATATGCATCAAAGATCATAATAGCATTAAGAACTTACGGCTTCAGCATCGGCGTTTTTTAATAATCTTTTCACGTAACTCGGCAGCTGGCTAAGGTTCACCTTCGTCGATGTTGTACTTAACGGCCGCTTCTGCAAACCAACAAAGATTTTGAGTTAGTTTAAGGCCCAGTTTCGGAAGTTATAGATATATCTAAATTTATAAACTTCCATTAGACGCAGTAGAATTATCGATAGGTAAATTTAAGAAATATATTAAAATCAGATTATCTCAAAAGCTTATTACTGTATTTTAGACTACATAAATGATAATTGTATTTGGAAATGAACTGCTCTTTTTATGTGTTGTAATTGTTATATATTATTATATATTAATATAATTGTATATTATTCATTTCATTTGAAAAGATGGTGCACATGAGTTTCTCACCAGCTCTTCTCATAATGCAATACCCATCGGAGCTGGTACTTAGTTTGATTTTAATGGGATATTTTATATTGCATATCAAAAAAAAAAATCGCCTATCAATACATACTCATCATTTATATTCTTTTTTACATCAAATAACTTTCTTCACTACAGATAAACTAAATGTTTAACAAAACTCAAACTGCAGATAATTCGAAATTACACATCAATATGCCAATCCTTTTTTCCTCATAATGCAATACAGTTAAATTTATTTTTGTACAAAAATACTACATGCATAGCATAAATACTGACTGCACATCAAATTTACCATATTTCATAGCAAAATAACTATCCCAGTCGCATGTTAACCAGTAAGTACAACAAAATCTGTTCATCATATTTGTCTTAATTTTCAAGAAGCCATGCTCGGCAAATTTAATGATTATTATAACAAAAAAATCCTTTTACATTGCATTATTTCTAAAAGCAGAACAACTTAACTGAAAAACTTCGCGCGTTTTTTAAAATGCTGTTTTATTTAGAAAAATTGCTGTAAATAACATAAAAATAAAAGCTATAGTTATGGCATAGGTCAATTATGGGTAAAAGTAGTAGGTTAGGTTAGGTTAGAACTGCGACCATAACATCATCTGAGCTAGAATCAATCTGTGTGATACTCCGACCCCTTTTTGAATCCACCCACTAAATAAAATAATATTATACTACCTACCAATTTCTTATTATCAAAGATCGTAACAGACGACAGAACGTGGCGCCACCTGCAGAAGCTAAAAATGTGCCTATTGTTTAAAAATGAAAACGTGGACGCCCCACGAAAGCAAGACCCACTTTAATAATTCAATAAATTACAATTTTGTATCTAATTTTATATTTTTTTTGCTGATCTCATTATGTGATAATTAATAAAAAATAAGATGTCTGTGACTAATAAAATGTTGTTTGATTTGGAAAAACTGCTGTAAATATTATAAAAATAATTTTTAATAAAAAAAAAACCGACTTCAAAAAGTAGGTAAACTAAAAAGCAAAAAATAAATGTACTTCGCACAAAATAATACGTTTTTTCATTTAGTTAAATAGAAATTATTAAATAATTATTTTAGAATTCTGAAGTCGGTGCCAAGTAAAAACAACCTTTCTACAATATCAAATTACAGTTCACACAAAAAGGTGCTAGTGCGCGGTCGCCCAGTATTGGTACTTACCACAGAAATATAACTAATATTCAGTTAGAAAAAAGTTGTTAGAACGATTGATATTATCTATACAGAGTTATTAATTGTTTACTTGGCACCGACTTCAGAATTATAAAATAATTATTTAATAATTTCTATTTAACTAAATGAAAAAACGTATTATTTTGTGCGAAGTACATTTATTTTTTGCTTTTTAGTTTACCTACTTTTTGAAGTCGGTTTTTTTTATGTTAAAAATTATTTTATTTTACGATTTTAAGTGATGGGTATGAAGATGGCAAGAATGTTTCTCGAATGAGGAGACGACGGTTACTTAAGACGGAAAACTTATTATAATAAACAAGAATTAAATCCTTTCTCCTGACCATTGAGGGTCACGACCTTCCATCATCAGTTCATTTGACACAATAACTAGCAGTAGGAATATCCGTACAGTAGTGAAAGAAATATCCTTTAACTCCTAACTATTGAGGAGTTGACCTTCCATCATCAGCTCAACCACATAAAATTATTGCGACCAAGCGTAAATCCTGGCCTCGATTAATAAAATATGAGGGTTGCCCCCGATTTCTCTGGGGTCCCATCATCAGATCATGACATGCTGACAATGGTACTTGGTACAATGGCTTTGAAATATCTCCGTTCCAACAGCTCACTTGACATCATAACTAGAAGTCTGAATATGTGTACATTAGTGAAAGAATTATCCTTTAACTCCTAACCATTGAGGAGTTGACCTTCCATCATCAGCTCATTCACATAAAAATACGTAAATACAGAAGTAGCTTTGAAAAACACACTAAAAACATTACATTTGCCTATAAAATTCGAGGGTTGCCCTCAATTTCTCTGAGATCCCATCATCAGATCACGTCATGCTGACGATGGGACCTCCTTGGAATCATCTCCTGTCCAACAAAAAAAGAATCATCAAAATCAGTTCATAAACGACGGAGATATCCGTGAACAAACATAAAAAAAAAAAAAAAAAAGTAACATATATACGAATCGAATTGAGAACCTCCTCCTTTTTTAGAAGTCGGTTAAAAATAGAAGCTATATTTAAAAGAAAAAGAGTTAACATGTATAATGTGCATTAAGATTTTTAGCTGTGCATTGATAAAAATGCTTTTGCTTTAGGAAAAATTGCTGTGCGCTGTGAAAATAAATTGTAGTGTGTTTAGTGATATTTTGAGTTGAATATTTTGTTGTGCAATCAGTAATTTTGATAGGAATTCGGTATTTAATTGCATAGAAAAAGGATATTTTATGATTTGCGTTTAAATACTACCCAATTTTATGATTTTAAACAGTTGGATTAAAATTAATCTAAGTAAGCCCCGGTTATTCAAATCATTGTAATTAGTATAATTTAGTTTTACTTATAATTTATTTTTATATCATTTGTTTGTAATATTTTGACGTGTTCAAGCGCCTCCTGGGGCCTATGAAAATAAATGATTTGAATTTGAATTTGAATTTGAATTTGAGTTATATCAAACGCATAAAATATAACCCGACCGAATTAAAAAGCGAAACAATAAAAACACAGCTGTCACTTTCATTGATGTGTGTTGTTTAATGCTTATTCTACCAATAAGCCTTATTCAAATATTAAGAAATTATTTCCCACTTGACATTACTGTAATATTTTTTTATTATTTCTTTATTGGCAATCTAATCAGTACCAATCTCTATAAAAAAATCCCCCATTTCCCCCCTTTTTATAAAAATAAGGAGTTTTTTCCAAATCTTTAGCTGGTGGTAGAGCTCTTGTGAATGAGCTCGAGGGCGGCAGCACCACCGTCTCACCTTTAAACTGCCGCCAAATAGTAGTGCTTCCATTACTGTGTTCCGGTTTGGTGGTGAGATCAGGCCATGAAATTACTGGCACATAAGGCATAACACCGTAGTCCTCAGCTGCAGCGACGCATCAATAATCTGCTTTTGTGGATTGTTGATGTCCATGGGCTGTACTCCACTTACCATCAGGTGGACTACACGTTCGTTCGCTGTGGGCGTAGAGTAAAAAAAAAAAAAAAAAAACCCTCTTACCTAAAAACCGTAACAAAATTTCAATTTTATTAAAAATATGTCCATTTGATTAAAGGGATAACGTTTCACACGATCTTATGGTATCGTCCTTACGATCGAGAGCTCGTGGGTTTGAATCCTGGCCATTACATTACACCACGGACGTGAACTTCTTACTAACAAGCGAATTAAGCTTAGCTGGAGGGGGTTAACAAGAAGCTAGTAATATAGAAGATTTAAAAAAAAAGAAAAATAACCGCACTGTATCCCCAAACAGTATGCGGTTAGAAACATGACACCTACAAAAAAAAACGCTAAGTTCTCTGCTAATTTCGATAAAGATATTTCTGAATCACTAGAAGCGTGAGTGTTAAGTGCGTTTCAAATTATTCAGAGTTCTTGGAAGACGTGAAAATCAATATTTGTCACCCGTGTATTACATTTCGCTTTTTTTATACTACGCCCACAGCAAACGAACGTGTGTCCACCTGATGGTAAGTGAATACAGCCCATGGACTTCAACAATCCACGAAAGCAGATTGTAAATGTGTCGCTGCAGCTGAGGACTACGGTGTTATGCCTCATGTGCCAGTAATTTCAGGGCCTGATCTCACCACCAAACCGGAACACAGTAATGGAAGCACTACTATTTGGCGGCAGGTTAAAGGTGAGACGGTGGTGCTGCCGCCCTCGAGCTCATTCACAAGAGCTCTAGCGCCAGCTTGAATGCTGATTGTAAATACTGAGCTGGTGAAGTACCTCTATACACTTTTCTGTATTTCTTTCTACCTATTTGTTGTTTCTACATAAAATACCGTAGGTACTCACTCTGGAATATCGCTTCTGTCTTCTCTCCGGTAAATAACTCTGTAACAGATTTTTATATCAGTGTTCACCATAGTAAAGATATTACCAAGTATACTTCAGACAATCGAAACGAGATAATTTATTTTAAACAATTATAAGCCCAATTCACAGGCCACAAAGTTTAATTTCTATTGCAATTGAGATTGTTTAGGATATTTTTAAACGTTTTTTTTTATACGAAGATCAACTTAAATAACAAAGCAATAGAATTTATATTCGTGTGATTTGTAATAACATAAATTTATCTTGTTTCGTAGGCTTTAGTATAGTACCTATATCTTGATAGAAATACGCTTCGGTATTAAAACGCAATAAGAGTACCAGCACAAAACGGAGACACAGTATAAATATTTACAAACAGTACGGAAACTGCCTACAAACGTTCGAAACGGCACGCACACATAAACATGCACACCGACGAGACCCCTAAGCGAACGTCGCGGTGCTGTCAATAGCGAGTGCCGCGTCGAAGCAAGTCGTCGCGTTAAAATTTTGCCGATCCTTTTTAAAATGCCACGATGGTATTGCGTAGTCTACGGCTGCTTGAACTCATTATCAAAACCAGAGCTATCTTGTTTTAAACTGCCTGCTGATTTTGAAAGGTAAGAATGATTTGTTGTTATGATATTGTACTCGAATAATTATAAGTAGGTAGTTGTAAATAATAGCCCTGAGTGAGTGTGACCGACACTGTTTCGAACGAAGTTTTAACTACGAGCGTTGTTGCGCCGACATAAGCGGTTTTAAACTTAACTCAAAATGGAAATCCAGGATGGCGGCTGCAATAAATTTTTTTTTTTTTTACCGTCTTCCAAAAAAGGAGGAGGTTCTCAATTCGATTCGTATATATGTTGCTTTTTTTATGTTTGTTCACGGCTAGCTTCGTCGTTTATGAACTGATTTTGATGATTCTTTTTATGTTGGACAGGAGATGATTTCAAGGGGGTCCCATTGTCAGCATATCGTGATCTGATGATGGGATCTTAGAGAAATCGAGGGCAACCCTCGTATTTTATAGGCACATGTTATGTTATCAGTGTGTTTTTCAAAGCTACACCAGTATTTACGTCTAATCGTACTAATTGTATGTGGCTAAGCTGATGATGGAAGGTCAACTCCTCAATGGTTAGGAGTTGAAGGATAATTCTTTCACTACTGTACACATATTCAGACTGCTAGTTATGATGTCAAGTGAGCTGTTGGAACGGAGATATTTCAAAGGTGGTCCCATTGTCAGCATGTCATGATCTGATGATGGGATTCCATAGAAATCGGGGGCAACCTTCGTATTTTATTTATTCGAGGCTACACCAGGATTTAAGCTTGGTCGCTTGGTCATTTTATGTGGTTGAGCTGATGATGGAAGGTCAACTCCTCAAATAGTTAGCAGTTAAAGGATAATTCTTTCACTAATGTACGCATATTCCTACTGCTAGTTATTGTGTCAAATGAGCTGATAATGGAAGGTCGTGACGTGACCCTCAATAGTCAGGAGATAGGATTTAATTCTTTATTTGTTATTAATAAGTTTTCCGTCTCAAGTAACCGTCGTCTCCTCATTCGAGAAACATTCTTGCTCGGTCTACCCATCACTTAAAATCGTAAAATAAAATAATTTTAACAAAAAATCAAACCGACTTCAAAAAGTAGGTAAACTAAAAAGCAAAAAATAAATTTACTTCGCACAAAATAATACATTTTTTCATTTAGTTAAATAGAAATTACTGAATATCTACAAAACAAAAACAAAGATCTACAAGTTGTTACGTGTCAATATTAAACTGTGTATCGTATTTTGTTGAGATTAACCGATGCTCTGAGATTACTTATTTAAATTTTATTCGTAAACTAGTTATTTCAATACGATTGAGTGATCACTAAAAAACACTTTTTTTTTTCATAAAAAGACAATATCAAAAAGTTTAAAAGTGTCAACCCTATAGCTTCAATAGAGCGTAGGTAATTATTTTTTGAAATAGGCTTAGTTTCTATACTGTTTACATATTTATACTGTGACGGAGATGAGCCGCTGGGACAAACGAATTCAAAAAAAGAATGATAAAAGCTTAAGTCATTAACATGAAATTAAAATACAGTTAGTGGGCAGCCCTATCGTGTATCGCGTGATTGTCTTTTGTTATTTCAAGAACAGGGATTGAGTCAGAATACTGGTATATCTTTAGATACACTGTGCATGTATGTTATGGTATTATCTATTAAGGAAAATTTTGCCTTTATTTAAAGATTTATCATCGTCAGCCTTGAGCGGACAGCGGTTTTAGGCCGCCTGCTCTCCACGATCTTGACAAGATCGTCCGTCCATCTAGCGGAGACTAACCCACGCTGCGTTTACCAGTTCGTGGCCGCCACTCAAAAAATTTTATGCCACCCAACCATCAGTTCATCAAGCTATATATTTTCTCTTTATAACCATCTTAAGCCATAATGTTGTTTTGGTTGCACTTACACATAAAAATATTTTCAAAAAACAAACAAATATTGTATGAATTATTTGAAAAGATGGTGCACATGAGTTTCTCACCAGCTCTTCTCATGATACAATACCCATCGGAGCTGGTACTTGGATTGATATTAATTCAAATCTCTTAGTACAATTAAAGTCAATCTAAGCTCCGGTGTCAAATCATTTTATTACAATACGTATTATAATTTAGTTAGCTAAGTTTTATTTTAATTTTATATTTTTGTGTTTTGATGTTTGTTTTGACGTGTTCAAGCGCCTCTTGGGGCCCATGGAAATAAATGATTTGATTTGATATGTATCCAGCCTTTTGCCACTTCAGCTATGCGACCGCTCGATTAAGTGTATTTACCTTTGATGCTTGACGTTTCTACAAGATTGCACTGCTGAATAGTCTGCTTACGACCACGACAAAGTGCAACCTTATCGAAACGTCAAGCACCGAAAGGTACAGTGGGCCAAAGAGTTAGCTATGCAGGACAAAAACTTCTAAGTCATAGGAAAGACTTACTACACCAGTTATGGATAATTAAGATAAATATTTAAGTAGTAGGTATATTACACTGATTTAATATATAATTCACACATGCATATATATATATTATCAGTTTTTACTATGGCGTACATACAATTAATCGCGTTAATTCCCGTTAAAATCATATCAATAAATATGCAACGCGATAGTTTGTTTACAGGTTATTTTAGCGACTGCCGACCTATTTCAGTAATTTCAGTTCTTCTACGGATGCCCTCATTTCTGATTCTCTGAAAATTCTCAGTTCCGCAATACTGTTTTAAAATATATTTAAAACTTACCTTGTTCAAACGTGTCCTTTTGTTGCCATTTTCTGCATCAGGTTTAGTTGTCTGAAAAAAATAAGCTTATTGAGTGTAAATAATGATAATAATAGCAGCCCTGTTTCTAATACATATCCCACTGCTGGGCTCAGGCTTCTTCTCATGATGAGAAGGGTTAGGCCATAGTCCACACGCTGGCCAAGTGCGGATTGGTAGACTTCACACGACCTCGAGAACTTTCGAGGCACTCTCAGGCATGCAGGTTTCCTCACGATGTTTTTCCTTCACCGTTAGCGAGCGATAATTTATATGATAAATACACACATATCTACGATTGATGAATCTTAACGATTTATTGACAGAGGTGTGTGCCGTGGGTTCGAACCCCGAGACCTTTGATTTCACAGTCCTACGGTCTCCCACTCAGCTATCGCTGCATTATTGAGTGGGCTTGAACAAATGGTATGGCTATTTTCGGACTTTAAACAAATACTTAAATTGATCATGACAGAATCTTGTTAAAGACTTTCTATACATAAATATAATTATTCGCCCGACTGACTATCTGATTTATCATCGCTAAGCCTAACCCACGGGGGCTCGAAAGTTGAATTTTTTCATTAGTTAAACTTAGAAGTGACTTTACCTCTAAAGATACTTCTCTTTTCCGCCTCCTCCTTGCAGCATCCTGTAAAATAGTATATTTTCTATAAGATATATATTAAGTAGGTATATAGAAGGTTACGAAAAGATTTTAATGTTAGTGGACTTGTTGACGAGTTCGAGTGTGAAAGCACAACCGTATCACTGTAAACCAAAGACCGGCACCACCAGTGCTAGTGTCAAAATGGTCGAATTACCATGATGCCTTTACACACTCAACTACATAGATTGAATCTAGAATCTAGGCAAATAAAAATAGTTTATTGATGTGATATGTATGGTGCTTGTAAGTGTGAGAAAATCGTGGCTAAGTCGACGCCGCCTGATTGATCTCGCAGGTAGTCTTTAGATGAAGCTAAGCATTTTCAATCTGCTTTTGTAATTGTAGGCTGTAGTTTCCAAAACCCATCAGGTAGACTACACGTCCGTTTGCTACAGGCCAAAATCAATACTTATGTGGTTTATTTTTGGTAGATATTTGGTATATTGTGTAGTTTTTGGTAGCTTTTATTTCATTATAGTATAGTATAAACTAGTATAAATCACTATGTAAAATGTATAAAGTATCTCAAACTACACCCTCAATGAAATCGACTACTTACATCCCTTGATGTACAATGAATTATTACTTACATCTTGTGCGGCGTCTTCTTGTGCAACATTGTCCTCCCTCTGGTCGATTGCTACATCATCATCAAAATTATCATCACCTGATGAAGCGTTTTTGATCTGTAAAGTGAAATAATTTAACATATTATTATCAAGCAACGATATCCTAGTGGGAAACCGTAGGACCACTAAGTCAATGGTCTTAGGTTCGAACCCACGGCACGCTAAAGAGACTAGAAGCCGACCCTAATGTAATTAGTAAAAGAATCGAGAGATTTATTGATAGAGAGAGTGCGTTACATCGCGCCTGAGTCGCAGCCAGTCTTGCAATCTCTTGATAATGCCTAGACGTATAGGCGAAACCGCGGTCGACTAAATAGACCATCATTACGTGAGCAACACCCGTATTTCATCATTTGAATAATGTTAAACTCACGTCAGTTTTAATAAATAATAAAGTATGTATTTACAAAAGAAAAAGTATATTTGATTAGTATCAGTTATTCTCGTAGCCGTAGTACCTACAAGCTCTGCTAAGTTTGGGACTAGATGGCATTGTGTGTAAGTTGTGAGATATTTATTTATTTAAATTTGATTTTGAGAAACAAATGGTTTTTTTAGGGTTCCGTAGTACCTACAAGAAACCCTTATAGTTTCGCCATGTCCGTCTGTCCGTCCGTCTGTCCGAGGCATAGCGACGAAACCGTTGGTGCTAGAAAACTGATATTTTGCATAAACATGTATGTTAACTATACAAAGAAAGTCGTAGAATAAAATTTGGAAAAATATTTTTTTTTCGGGTAGCTCCCCTACATGTAAAGTAGAGATGATATTTTTTTGTCGCCTACCCCATAGTATGGGGTATTGTTAGATAGGACTTTTAAAAACGTTTAGGAGTTGCTAAAACAGTTTTTTGATTTAGAGATCCGTTTGCGAGATAATTAACTTTAAAGAGCAAATTTTTGTTCGAGTAGAGCGTCCCCCCCTCTAAAAGCTAAACTACTGGATCCCAAAATCTGAAAAAAATTGTGTCGGTAGTACATGTAATGAACTTTAAAGGAAAACTATAGCGGATACGTTCATTTCATTAGTTCAAGAGGAATAGGGGTCCAAAGTGTAAAATGCAGTTACTTAGAATAATTCGTGCAAATTACAAAAACCTTTGAAAGTAATGACTTGTATGAAGATGTTACTTGTTTAATACAGATAGTAAATCCCTTTAAAGTCGAAATATGTAGTTAAGACTAGCTACGGAACCCTACTGCCCGTGGCCCGAGACGCACTTGGCCGGTTTTTTACTTTGCATTGACTATACGCCATATTCTTCATGTGGTAAATAAATAAACTTCATGGCTTTTTGTTTGAAACATGGCTCGTCTGCTTTCGTGCCCATTGTCGCCCTCTACGTGTACCCGTGAAGACCTAATGCAAGCCACAAGCAAGGGCGTAGAAGTTGCTACCTACTGCGCACAAACATTGACACGTAAGAAGAAGAAGAATGGCTTTTTGTGGGTCTTAGTCTTACCTGTGTATTCTCATCCCCTCCATATGGCTTCTCAATGATGTGGTAGTAAATGATCTCTCTCAGGGTCGGCTGCTCCGGGTGAGGGTTTGTGATCGTGATGGTCTCTCCATCCTTGCTTTCCGTCACTTTATAGATTAAGTTTGAAGGCTGTTTTATCTGAAATGACAAATAAATAAGATAGATATAGATAAATAGATAGAGAAAACTTTATTTGCACATCAAAGATAAATAAATAAAGATAAATTTGGCTTTTTTACATTAGATAGAACGCCAGAAGCAATTTCACTATCCAATGGTCCCAATGACAAGGCCAAATACACACATTCACTCACACAAGCACACCCAGTCTCAGAACAAATATTTGCGAAACACACAAAGATTTGTCCCATGTGGAGATCGAACCCACAACACATGTGCAGTGGAGAGCGGCGAGGCGACCGCTTAAACCACTACACCACACGTGCAGACAAAAAAATAATAAAAAAAGACAAAAGATGTAACAAACATATCAATCAATATATTTATTTGCGAAAACATGGTTACATAATGATCTTACATGGTAAATTGTCCAACATGTTTCACTGTAAATTACAGCATGCAATTTTTAGGCTTAATATTATTTGCCTAATATTACTTTTAATAAATGAACATTTTTATATACGTAAAATAAAACAGACATTTTAACATCAATCAAAAAAGAAAATCTTTTATTCTATAAAAACACTATGTATACAAAATACTAAAAACATTATATATCTTTTTAATTAATACAATTAAAAACAATTTTAGACTTCTCCTAAATGCCTGGGCAATTCGCGAGTTCTCCAAAGCGAAATGCCTAATCCTTTCACCACGGTGGCAAGTCAAAATAAAATTTGACTCAGTCATCGACACGACGAAGAAGAATTGAGAAACAATTCAATTCAATTCAATTCAATTCAATTCATTTATTTCGTAAAACATAGGTTACAAGGATGTTACAGTGTTGCAAAAAGTTCTTCTATGATTCGCCGAATGGCATACGAAAATTTAAACAATAATATACATTCGACAGGCATTCACATCAGTTTAAGCTAACAATGTTATATTTTAAAAAGAGCTTAACAAATAAATTAACTGTATTAGATGCATGTCAAACATTGAGACACTTTATGGCTTCAGGGAGTCTATTATTATACATACAAAGAAATAGGTACTTAAAACTATAACGTACAAAGGGCCTTATCGCTTGACGCGATCTCTTCCAGGCAACCTTAGGATGTACATAATAAAATGGAAAGAGATTTATTTTACATCAATAAATATCACACTTCATAGCAGAGCTAGTACTATGAGAACTAGAATAAATGATTATTATTATACTTATTATACATAGAAACACCTAGACCAAGACAAACCTCCATGTTCATGCACACAAAGATTTGCCTAGCGGGAATCGAACCCGTGACCGGCGTCGCAGGCAGTTGCACTACCCACTCCACCATCCGGTCATTATTAAAGTAACTCTTCGTATTAAGACCAGATACAAAGAAACTGTTGAAAAAAATATGGCCCGGCAGGATTTGAACCTGCGACCTCGGCAGCCGCTCTTAACCACTAAGCTTCGGCCACCTCTTGCAAGGAACTCAAATTTCTCAACTGTATGTTACGTCATCAGGGGACGTCACGTTCATACATTTGTACCTTTCTTAAGTAGGATCACAGATAATATAATACTAGAGTAGGATATAAACCAACACGGCGAAGTTACATTCAGCACAAATGTTGTAAAGAATGAACGCTTACTTAAATGCAAAAAAAATAATCAATAAGAATTTTTTTTATGGCCAAGTTCCTATATTTTAGACTGACTAAGCCAACATATGTTTATAAACTTTCGCGATTTGAGAACATCTTTAAAAAATTAGACAACAGGTCTAAATCGCGTAATTATTATAAAGGTAAATATTTTTTTTTTATATTTTTTTGTTTTATTTTTGCATTTTTACCATTAGATAGAACGCCAGAAGCAATTACACTATCAAATGGTCGCAATCACAAAGCCAAATACACACATTCACTCACACAAGCACACCCAGTTTCAGAACAAATCTTTGCGAATCACACAAAGATTTGTCCCATGTGGGGATCGAACCCACAACACCAGTGCAGTGCAGAGCGGCGAAGCGACCGCTTAAACCACTACACCACACGTGCAGACAAAATATGATACATACGAATGATACAAGTAATTTCGAACGTCGAGTATAGGTATTTTTTTATCTTTATAATAATTTAACGTTTTCTAATGTCTAAGCCAGCATTTCTAAGATTGAGTCGCCGGCGCCACTAATTAGCGTATCAGCTATTATCTTTAAAATCATCACCAGCAGCTCAGTAACGTGTTAACTAAGAAAAAAAAACCCCAGTTCCAACAAATTTCTTAAGCTACGGTTAACGCAAAATTCTGCCTTCTATCTCTCTTTCTCATTCAAAATTTAAATGGGAAAGAGATATAAATACCATAGCTCAGCGTAGGACTCAACCGATAAAATACCTTTGACTTATCGTTAATTGCCAATAAAATTAGTGACCAAATGAAAGTTGCTAACGATATATTAATGTCGAAAATACTTACTTCTATTTTGGAGAGTGAGTGCCCATTACTGGAGTGTATCCCTAACCAGAGTAGGGATATACTTAACTGAAAAAAAAAAAACAACAAAATATATAATAATAAACATGAAAGTATAATATACTTAAAGTAGAATAAATGCTGTAGAAATGCACTCATTACGAGGTATGTGTGGTGTAACCTTGAATGACAGGATAAGGAATAGTGTATATTACTCCATGAATGAATTTTTAGACAACATTGGTAATTAATATTGTTGTGACATCCAAATCTATCAGTAGAAAAATCTTATTATTATTGTAATCACTGACATTTTATCATCGACATTTTTTTACTTATTTTACATGCATCTAATACAATTAATTTATTTGTTAAGCTCTTTTTAAAATATAACATTGTAATCTTAAATTGTTTTGAATGCCTGTCGAACTAACATTATTGATTAATTTTCGTATGACATTCGGCGAATCATAGTAGAACTTATTGTAACTCTTTCTAACATCCTTGTAACCTATGTTATACGAAATAAATGAATTGAATTGAATTGAATTGAATTGTGATAAGAGATCGTTGTGGTTCAAAAGATGATATAGTGACTAGGATTGAGAAGGGTATGCTTAAGTGGTTTGGTCATGTTGAAAGAATGGATGAAAGTAGATTAGTCAAAGAGATATAATTATGTGGAACGCCTTTCTCCCATGGGGGTAGGTACAGACGATGGAACGCCATGTACTTCGCTCCTTATATACTTCTTTCGCTTCCTACTTCCTTCATCTTTATTCAAATTCAAATTCAAATTCAAATTGTTTATTTCTATATCAAGTTTACACCAATTAGTTTGTGATTGGAGCCTTCTTTTAAGCAAACAATGTCTGTATTAAAAGACTCCGCTCTTCCATAGCAAAAATAAAAAATAAAAAGAAAAATATTAATAATTTAGACAAAGTACATTAACTTATAAACAGTTTGTGTGTGTTTATGTATGTATGTATGTTTGAAATCCAATGCTATATAATCATACCTATTAAAACTTAATAATAGTAAATTATAAATATTTTATATAATATTAAAGTTGAAAATTAAAAATCCAGCAGGACTCGAACCTGCACCCCCTGGGTATACGCCCCAAGTGCTTTGCCAATTCAGCCATGGATTCGTATGCAAGTAAGGTTCGTCTAGCTAAGGTATAAATGTATATATATATACCTATGACGCTGGCACAAATGAGTTGAGAAATTTCGAGTCTAGCAGCAAGATGATATTAAGCACGAAATTATTAAAATTAAATTACTCACTAAATTTATAGCAACTTTTCTAATAAAACCATTTTCAATTTCGTATCTTAGCTATCAAAAAAAATTCATAACGTCACATATTTTTTTTTTATAAATGATATTTCTAAACAATTAGATACGTCATAAAGATTACAATCTAGTCTAGATATAACATTAGAGACTAATGAGTAATTTAATTTTGACCTAAGCTACTAAATTAATTTATACTTCAACTTAATACTTCACATATAAAATACATAAGCCTGACGTCACGCCATTGTAGCCGTTTGTTTGAAGCGTTTGGGCGAGTCTATTATTAATCTGAATTTAAAATTGTGTTATCTCTGGCAATTTACGTGGTAACAAAGTATTTTATTTATTTATTTATAGGAAGATCAACAGCATGTAATAATTTGAATAGCTTAACGTAAATTAGTGACAGAGAGCCAATAATAGATATTCACAAATAAACTTTTGAATATAAATACAAATTTTTTGAACATCAGAACAAAAGTACAAAAGTAAGTGCTTAATTATTACACTCAAAACTAAAAATACATCAAAGATCGATATAAATATTTGGTAAAGAAGTCCTGCCTGAGTATCCGTCTAGCCGGTCCATTTTTTGTATTAAATTCAAATTCAAATTCAAATTCAAATTCAAATCATTTATTTTCATAGGCCCCATGAGGCGCTTGAACACGTCAAAACATTACAAAAATGATATAAAAATAAATCATAAATAATACTAAATTATACTAATTACAATGATTTGAATAACCGGGGCTCAGATTAATTTTAATCAAACTGTTTAGAATCGAATTAAAATCAATCCAAGTCATTAAATATATCATTGTCTAAATATTAGCATAGTTTGTTAGTACTACTGCTCGCTCGCCACAAAAATGCATTCTGACGATAATTAGTGGTCACCAAGGGGATTTTGATGATGTTTCTAATATCGAGAGGTGTTTCGATAACACACAGAAATAGAAAGTATTTATCATGGCTATTATAGGTATGGCACCTTGATGCTCAGTTCTCCTCCCACACTGGTGTAATATTTGAATCTGTAACGTTACAAGTGAATGCTCGCGGTCTGGGAGCACCTTAAGGTACTTAAGGAGTTTCACACTGCGAAGTTATAGTCCATGTAAAGATACGGGCCTCGTTAACTCTAAATAATAAATAAATATTCCACAACTCACACACTACGCCATCTAGTCCCAAACTAAGCAGAGATTGTAATATTGGTACTAGAATCATCATTTAGCCTTTCGCAGTCCACTGCTGGACATAGGCCTCTCTCAATTTGCGCCACAACACCCGGTCCTGCGCCTTCTGCATCCAGTCCCCTCCAGCGACCTTTTTCAGGTCGTCAGTCCACCTGGCAGGGGGGCGTCCTACCTTACGGTTGCCGAGTCGCGGTCTCCATTCTAGGACTCGTTTGCTCCAGCGGCTGTCGGTCCTTCGGCAGACGTGACCAGCCCACTGCCACTTCAGCGAGCTTATTTTGCGAGCTATGTCGGTTACTTTGGTACTAGAATAACTGATACTAATACATATATACCTTTTCTTTTGTAAATACATACATATTATACATAGAAATACCCAGACTAAGACAAACCCCCATGTTCATGCACACAAAGATTTGTCTTAAGTGGGAATCGAAACCACGCCATCCGGTCGTCTAATTTATAATTGAACCAGGGATCTCAAGATAAGAAGAGTAAATTAAAATAGTCTTACCAACAGATACTTCATAGTGACACACACAGTACTGCAATAATTTATTTTTGATGTTATATTTATATGCTCATAATCGTTTTTTTATCAAAATGTCTTATCTTAGAAATATCTTAGTTTTGAGGTCTGAGTAACTGTTATTTTAACCAGAGATTGGATAGCTAACTGCCTGGTGGTTAAGTGGTTTGCGTATGCCACTGCTCGCCGTGAGGATTTGGATTCGATTTCCGGGTCTCGAGCAGTGTTATTTGTGGTAAAATGGGAGGAATTTTTTTTTATGTTTGTTCCCCGAATACTCGAAAACGCCTGGACTGATATGTTTTTTTTGGCTGAAATAGGACCACATGACAAATATACTCTTGTCATGTGGTCCCATTTTCATCAGATCACGATCAGATGCTCGGATCCTAGAGAAATCGAGGACAACCCTCCAATTTTAAAGGATCATACATTGTTTTTCGTATATTACCTCTTACTCGGATATTTGCATCTAGCAGTCAGCATTTCATGTTGCTGAGCTGATGCTAGAAACAACTCCTCAACGGTTAAAAGTACGGGGATATTTTTTTAAATATAGGCACCTTTAGGCCGTTTTCTTTCAAGTTATACACAGATGGGGCGACACGTTGAATATTACTTAAGTATTTCTTACTTTTTAGTGTATTATTTTTTATTATTTTGTCAAGATATCCTCAATAGCAACACGGAGTTAGACTTGTGCCCGGTGGATGGTTGCCATGGAATCTAAAACCTACAGGTAAAATTTCAAAATAATATACCGCTGTTACACCATTTTTAGTAATATAGGCGTGATGTTATGTTATATGACAGATAACTATTAGATATCGATTTGTATTAATCAGTTTAAGATCCAGTTTTAGCAGTTCTAGATAAATTTGATCTCATCAAAAACATAAATGTGAAATCTTCTTCTTCTTCGTCGTGCCGATGGCTGAGTCAAATTTTATTGGTCCAATAAGTGGCCGCTGTTATGGCGCTCTCGTCGGCGTTCATGAGCGCCTCTCTTGTGCAGGTGGTAGGGCATTTTGGACAGTCAGTAAGGTGGTCAAGGTTTTGACTTGCCATCGTGGTGAATGGATTAGCCCATTCGCTTTTAATAACTCGCGAATTGCCCAGGGTGCGCCGGACGTAGAAAATTGTTGTGTACGTCACTCAGGGAGGCTCCTTTCATGCACCCCAATAATATTGAAAATAATATTAAATGGATATGTATAAATAAGTGGGTATTTTTTAAATTTCCAAAGTCATTACGTATTTTTCACACATCAGTATGATCGTCATAGGTGCAAGAGTGACGATTTAATTTCCAATTACTTATTAATTGTTTAGCAATTATGGGTTTTCTTTTAATAAGTATTTTTAGTTGATGTATGTGAGGATGACTATTAACTCTAGGTGCACCCAGACCGCGAAATTGTGGCAAATTCGATTTTAAGCATGACGTTACAAACTGCATCTAATGTAATATATTATCACAATGTAAGAATAATCTGTGATTCGAATATCACAAGATCACAGCTTTATTGCACAGTAATGTGTATTAATGTCAAAACTATCATTTATTCAATTAATAATTAAAAATTAAAAAAGAAAACAAAATTCCTATTAACCTAAAAATAAATGACTACATCTAAAACTATGTACAAACCTAGTCTAAAAGACAGCTACCAGTGGGCAACGTTCCTAAAATGCTGGCAGCATTGCCACGTTGTATGGCAATGCTCAACAAACTTCTGGCCAAAATAAATACCAGCATTCTGAGAACGTGTGGCCTCAAACAGGCGAGCTGAAATCTGTTTGTATAGATTGAGTGCTTCCGGTCCCCACGGCTCTAATGTCTCTACCCCAAAAGGCACAAACATAATTATATCCACTATCAAGAAGACTATATTTGCGCCTCTTGAGGCATTCTGCAGATTCTGCCGCCGCACCAGCCTCTACCTTAGTGTGTCTACACAAGTAGCATCCCATACTAAATTGTGTATTAATTTATTTATAACATTAATATAATTTTCTAATTAAATGCAGCGGCATTCTATGACACCTTACCTGTAAATTTGTAAATTGTTATTTGTTATTTTTTTATTAAATTATATATAAATACTTTTCTTTCTCATATATTATATGAATTAATTAGAAAATTGTATTATTTTAGTTTCTTTAAATATATATTTTTTGCTTTTTTTAATTTTCTAATAATAGTGTCAGTTGAAATAATCCTTAAAATAATTAACAACAGTAACGTGCTAATGTGCTGCAGTGTGCTGAGGTACGTATTTCATTTGTATGTTTGGAATAAAATTAAAATCACACATACAAAACGTTTAATTATTAAAAAAATACAAAATATCATACTCCAGTCACATTTCTTTGGCCTTTAGCCAGCTCCATAGGAATGGGTATTACTTTAAAATCACTGTCAGGTTCGTCCATGAAAAACCTAGATTGATTTTTTGTGTCTACCAGTTCGTCTATTGTGTGAATTTTAATTTTTCCACAGGAATTTCAGCATGAATTTTAACTTTTTCTACAGGAATCTCAGGAATATTTGCGTTTATATCATGTCCTGCCTTTTCTTCAGGAATGGTAGGATAGATAGTATTTGCATGTATATGTCCATGATAGACTACTCTGGTTATTGGAGGTATATCTATAAGTTCCCTATGTGGACTTAATATAGGATGTTGATATGCATACATAAATGGAATGGATATATGTGAATCGTTTTTTTCTATCCGCATATCATTCATGTTAAGAGGATGTTTCCAATCTAGAGCGAAGTGGTTTCTTTCGAAATTGGGTAAAGGTTGCTCTGAATCTTCGTTTTTAGCTTTAAGTTTATTTTCTGCTGCATCCTTTTCAATTTTATCGGTCAGTTTCTTTAGGAATGCTTTTAGTATCTCTGTGTTTTGATCGATTTTTTTCAGTATTGCTCCTGTTAAGTTTTCGTTTCGCTGCATGGTGTTTAAAATGTTCTTTTTTATGTTATCGTTCAATGCAGGGGCCCTTGGTACTGAAGGGACAGTTGTATAAGTAGCTTTCTTAGTTGTTTTCACTACAACTTCTGTTTTAGGAACTAATACAGTCGTTGCTTGAGAATTTTCGTTAATGGACAATTTTTTGGCGTCATTTTTATTTAAATGTAAGACTCTGTGTAGATTTGAAGGTGAACCAACATAATCAAAATGAGCTTGAGTGCTATTGCTTTGATCTACAAGTATAGAATCAATATCACTTCTCTCTGAATGCAATTTCTTAAGCGTTTCGTCAATATGCTTTTGATGTTGACGTAGTAAGTATTGCATTTTACTTTGCTGGTCCCTGATGGTTTCGTCTAGGTTTTTTATGAATGGTTGTCTGCTGAAGCTTTCTAGTTCATTAGTCTTATTTATTTTAGAAACCTTTGATATTTCAGATACGTTGACTAAAGATGAGTACACTAAGCCGTTCTTGTTAAAACTTTTATTAATACTAGTAAACACTTGTTTAAACTTTGAGTTCAAACCCATTGATGTATTTTTAGGCGTAATTTTGACAGTTACTTTGAAATTTGATTTCGGTATATGCAAAGCTTCAACTATATCTTTAACTCCTTCAGCTGTTTCTGTTGTATCGTCATATTTTTCATTCGGTACATTTTCATGTTTGTCTAAAGAACTTGTTTTGATTTCTTTATCATCTATATTTTCTTTATTCATACTTCTCTTTAACATACTGAACGCTGGTAAGTCATCAAGTAACACAACATTATTAGGACTCATCGCCTCATCATCTCGCCTAGAAATTTCTTCCAAAAACACATGAGGGTATTTTGACATTAACGAGTTATGTCGGGATACGTCTTCAAATAATCTGTAACTTGGAACATTTTCACTGTTTTGGGATATAATGTCCAGATCTTCAGATTTTTCAGAATCTACTGGTGAAGAATTAGTTTCTTTAAGTATAGCTCTATCAGCAAACATGTTTTCAGCAGAAACTACGAACACGTTTTCTTTACTATACTGATTTGCCGGATCTGATGCTATGATCCTTATTTTGTTAACCTGACGTTTAGTTCTCTTGCTATTTAAGTAAAGTCTTTTACTTGACATAGATTTAGTATTCAAATACCGATTGATTCTCATTTTGCTCTTCAAATTCGTTATTTTCTTGATAGTCATTGATCTTTTTTTACGAAGAAGATTCGCCAAGCCAAATATCTCAGCGGGTTTCAGATTTTTATTAATAATATTTTCGTCGATTACTTCTATCGGCCGTGCAAGACGCCTCCCAGTAGCTGAATAAACTTCACCAGATTTTCTTTCACTTTTAGGTTTTTCGAAAATGTCTTTATAGTCGCGAAAGGGTAGAAAATTACCTTTGTAAATCACTTTGTATTCATTGGAATGGTAGTCATTATTTTTATCTATTGATCGCTTTACTACATGTTGATTATTGCTTGGTGTCATATTTAATATTTGATCTCCTTCTGTTTCAGTTTCAGAAGGCCCGTTTTGCGTATCATAGGTTTGATGGTAAGTTTTTATAATATCTTCTATGCCTGTAAAGAGTTTCATTGCTTCCGGATCAGGTGGGTTATCTACATATTGGTTGAAACCGATTGCAAAGCCAGAGCCGTCAACATCTTTGATTAAAAACTTCATATTACCTAAATCATACAGTGAATTTGTATCCGCAGCTTCTGTACTCATATCAGTATTAAGAGGTTTTTGTAATCTTTGCGGTATGCCATTGACGTCTAGAACTTTATTGTAATCAACATCTAGCTCGCTCATTTCTGCAGAATTTATTGATTTAGTTTCAGCCAAGAAAGCTGGGCCAGTGTAACCTTTTCTCCACGAACTACCCAATTTATCTCTCACGTTTAGGGGACTGGGACCATGAATTGGTAGCATCTTAGGAATCGTTATAGGGTTTAGCTGTCTGTGCTCTATTTGGCCCACTGGAGCAGCAGGCAACTGTTTGCTAGACAAAATACGATTCATATGTTTCAAAGGGTTTTGAAGACGTTTCCTCACGTGCAAATGCTTATGTATTTTCTTTTTGTTCTTCTCAACTTGTTTCATTGTTTCATCTGAATGTATAGCTTTTTCAATTTTATCTATCAGACTCCGTACGAGCTTTTTCTTCTTTTCTCCTTTAAGTCCTTTACTATCAAAGTGTGTTTCGATTTCAACGAAGAGTTCATCATCTTCTTCTTTCTTAATTTTTGGTTTGGGATGGTCTCCTTCGTTAACTTCTTTATCAAATTTGACTTTAACATGACGTTTAAGACGTTTAGTCTGGATGCTTTCATTGATTTCTTCAGTAATTTCATGCTTTTCGTTAGTTGGCAGAATTTTAAAATATTCTGCAAAGAATCTGTTTAAATTTTCTTTAGATATACTTTTGGATTTGTCTTTATCCGTTTCTATTGAAGATTTTACGTTTGCGAACCGGTGCCTTGGTTGAATATTGAATATATTTTTTGTATCAGGTTGCGAGAACTTCATAGATTTGCCATTGATTATCAGCTCTACTATTCCGTGTATATTTTCTTTAATGTTTCTGTAAATACAAATTGTATATTATTATAGGTTATTTTATCAACCTATATTAAAGTAATTATCAGGTTTGATGAGTTTGTTTATTTTAAACAAGCTTATCTCACAAATTAGGAATTTTATAGTATTTTTACATTGTTAACGAAAATTTACGCTACACTTACAGAAGCTAAGCAGTAATAGAAAACTATGCAGGAGGTCAGAAATAAAACTATTATTTTAATCTTACGTGTAGTTGCCACGTTTTCCAATGGGTTTAACGTCCACAATTGTTTTTATAATGATGTCGGTGCCTGTAAGGAATATATCAGCATTATAGAAATTTTGCGATACACCAGCAATCTATAATACTTGTCCCAAGAACTACCTTTTGTATTTGTCTACCCAGATTTGGTAATCACAATTCGAAAGCCTTATTCTTACCTTAACCATCTTTGAGCTTGCAGTTGGAAGCAAGTGTCAGTGAAATTTATCTTGAATGCGCAGCTTTGCTCGCGGATTGAGAATAATGTTTCAGAAATGTATAGTTTCTGAAACATTATTCTCCTCATTATCTTTACCGCAGTGCCTTTACCGCAGTGCCTGAAGACGAAAGTCTACAATCAGTGCGTCCTACCTGTTATGACCTACGGTGCCGAGACGTGGACATTAACGGTTGCACTAGTCCACAAATTTAAAGTCGCGCAGCGGGCTATGGAGCGAGCTATGCTAGGAGTTTCTTTGAAGGATAAAATTCGTAATGAGGTCATCCGACAAAGAACCAAAGTAACCGACATAGCTCGCAAAATAAGCTCGCTGAAGTGGCAGTGGGCTGGTCACGTCTGCCGAAGGACCGACAGCCGCTGGAGCAAACGAGTCCTAGAATGGAGACCGTGACTCGGCAACCGTAAGGTAGGACGCCCCCTGCCAGGTGGACTGACGACCTGAAAAAGGTCGCTGGAGGGGACTGGATGCGGAAGGCGCAGGACCGGGTGTTGTGGCGCAAATTGTGAGAGGCCTATGTCCAGCAGTGGACTACGAAAGGCTAAATGATGATGAATGTATAGTTCTCTTTAGTTATATTATTATGCATTCTCCCTGGAAAATATATTTACATACGTCGAGCGTTGACGCTGACGCTTGCTTCCAACTGCAAGCTTTGTCGTTTATGGCTTTTAAGAGTCATAACATTATTTTTCGTAATACTAAGACCTTTTTTTCAAGTATTTTTATTATATTGTTTTGAATGTAGATTTAAATATAAACCTCTCTTTTTTTGACCTACCCAGCGCTATTGTTTACAAAATATATACCTCGATTTTCATCTAAAACAGCTGCTGCTTCAGAATCTTCAGTGTTAATTTTTAGAGACTCGTTCTGACCTATTTCTTGTTTCTCTTGCTTTGCCTGTGTTCTTGGATCGTCTATATCAGATTGTATGTTTGGTCTATTAATAATCTGATTCTGTTTGCATTTTATCATGTGTGCTATGATCTTATCTTTTATAAGATCATTTAATTTGAAGCTTGTTGCCGCTTCCTCTTGCTCTGGTTTTGGTTTGTTGATCTGAACTGCAAATGGCGGGAAAAAGTCATTCTTACACGCAACTTTAATTAACATAACACGATATCACACCTTTCTTTTACAATAGAGTGTGGAATGTGATATATATCACACACATTTCATTTTGTCTGCACGTGTGGTGTAGTGGTTTAAGCGGTCACCTCGCCGCTCTCCACTGCATTGGTGTTGTGGGTTCGATCCCTACATGGGACAAAATCTTTGTGTGATTCGCAATGAGTGTTCTGAGTGTGCTTGTGTGAGTGAATGTGTGTATTTGGCCTTGTCATTGGGACCATTGCATAGTGTAATTGCTTCTGGCGTTCTATCTAATGTAAAAAATACATTTTTTTTTATTTATCTTTATCTTATCTGGTATGTTAACCTCACATGTGATTGGTAGTGAGACCATCTACACTCACTGGGCACAATGCCAACTCCATGCTGGAATTGAAAATCTAACGGCATTTTGTGTGCCCAGGATATCGAACCCATGAACTCACGGTGAGAGACCGCTTACGCTCACCACTAGACCTACGTGACAGTAATGAGTGATGTAATTAATAAACATGTTTATCTTACCATTCCTATCCTTATCATTTTCAAAATCAAGAAGCAACGCATTGACTCTTCTAAAGACTTCTTTCATGTCCATATGTCCAATAACACCTTGCAGAAGAATATTATGCATTGTCAATCGTAGTGTTTCATCATCTTTCTTCTTTATCTTCTCTTCTGTGTCTTTATTAACTATAACCTCTTTTGGTATATCTTTTATTGCCAGTTTTGGAAGCGTTGTGGAATCCATTTTCACCTGTAATAGATTTAACATATCGAATTGAATGCTATGTTCTGACTATGATGTATGATGAGAGCTCTGAATCGATTGTTTACCGCCAGCCGTTTGATGGGTCACCATTTTAACATAACAAGTTTTCTTCCGTGCCTTGGAGAGCACGTTAAACCTTTCCCGTCATTTGAAGGTCTATGGCAATCGTTACGGGTAGTCAGAAGCTAGAATGTCTGACAACGAATCTAATAAAAAGAGTATCGTTTCGGCCTGGGTAGGTGGTGGAGATCTGACAGCAGATCGCTAAACGTAAAAATACTGATATGCAGTCAAATACGTAAAACTAGAAGCCCAATATAATTGGCAAGAGGCTCGGATAATGATTGTAGTAGCCGTGTAACATACAATATCTGGCTTCCCTGCTTCTGTCTACTGACAGGCAAAAACTAATCCACATTCTGCGCTTGCGTCATGAGGGTAGGTACAATCGGGACGGACTGTACCACCACTTTGGTTCAAGATGGCTAAATTTTCCTGTCCAGCTTACCATAGCTCCATGCCTCATCTCTTGTAAACTCGTCAACATGTCAAAAATGACACGGCCAAAACATTCAAACGGGGCTTCGAAGAGATAAGAGGAGGTAAGTATTAGGACAGAATTCTACCCGAGTATAGTCATGAATTAGATGTATTTAATAATGGACTAAACAGCGTTAAATATGAAGTAAGGCATATTGTGTCACAGAATACATCATGAAATTATTCTTTTTCGTCGTGTCGATGACTGAGTCAAATTTTATTTTGACTTGCCATCGTGGTAGGAGGATTAGCCAATTCACTTTGGAGAACTCGCAAATTGCTCAGGGTGCGCCGGACGTAGAGAATCGTTGTGTACGTCACTCGGGGAGGCTCTTTTCATGCACCCCCATGCATGCATTAATATAAAATATTTATATTATAATGATTATCAAAATTGATTAATTTTAATTTTCTTCTTATTTGTATTGAGTTAAAACTAGCAACACCGTCGATTAGTTTTAATAATTAAAATTTTGCTAGACTGCACTCCAAGTCTAGAAAAAAACTCTTATGTATTACTATATATAAATATCATGTACCTTGATTGTATTCTGTTTTGTGTACCAATAAATAAATACAAATTAAGAATGACACAATAATGATCTATAATATTGTAAAACCGACGTGAGGTGAAGACATTATTATTGAAAATACGGGTTACACACGTTATTTTAGCCGGAGATATGCCGACTAGTTTCGAATCTATTACGTAGATTCATCAACTGGACTATTAATCGCCTTTCGTCACCGTCACGAGGCGTCGCGCGTCTTTGTATTCTCAATAATAATAATGATCTACTTACTTTTGGATTGGTGTCTTTTAGTGTGTTATTCTCGACTGTATTTTGATCTAATTTTTCAGCGTCCAATTGCTCAAGAAGAGACATCAATCGGTTGGTAAGAATGCTTTGGAGTTTCGGGTTCTTTATGTGGAATAAGATGTTTTGGGATTCTAAAAACAAATTGAGTGGTGTAAGCATTCTTAGTTTAATTAAAATTAATGTTATTCAGAGTGGATACGACATTTATTGAAATTGCAAATTTTAGACGTGGAATAATATTTTTTTTACTTTTGACAAACAAATTGTGGGTATATTTTTCTTAATTAATAGTGGAAATGAAAACTGGCCATGTGTATAAACGGTGTTTTTTTTAATTTTTTTCTATAAAACGACGCCCGCACTAGGAATAGCTCGTGTGTCGCGGGAGTATACAATTCACACACACAGCACACCCAGTCAGAACAAATCTTTGCGGATCACACAAAGATATAAGCCGTGCAGGAACGTGTTTAAACCGGCGAGGCGACCGCTTTAACCACTTCGCCAACCGTGCACTCATTACTTGTCGTTTAAATTACCTATAGCCCTCTTGGTTCTGTACGAGTCATCATTGTCTCCATAACTGTCGTCAATGACGATGGGCGCTGCTGTGAATTCTTGAAGGCTGACTCCGTTCACATTATCCTGGTTCTTGTGTTTGGCTGAAAGAACAATTTCACAAGCGTCAGCGTCAACGTTCGGCGAATGAAAAAGATGCGCGCGCAGACGTCACGACACCACGCGTTGGCGCTGGCATCTTTTTTCATCGCATAATTATGTTAACATACGCCGAACGTTGACGCTGACGCTTTCAAATGCAAACTTTACAAACTGACTCCCAGACTGACGAGCATTCGGCTGCATACTTAAAAGTCTTAAAGATTGAATGATTCAATCTTTAAGACTTTTAACAGTCTGCAGCCATTCTTAAGGTGGTCCTAGATCTCGAGTGTTAGCTTGTAATGTAATAGTACAGATTCGAATATCGCACCTTGAGATAAAACACATTTTAAGGTGTAACATGAAAAAAAATTGACGGTTAAACTTCTGCAACTATTTGACTGTCAAATTTTATTAAAAAAAAACCCAGGCCGGGTAACAGTTGTCAAAACCCATACATTGCTAACTTTGACGTAAATTTTATCTCATTCTCTCACACCAGTGTTGGGACACCTGTAAGGATACAATTCGATATTTGAAATTTAATTTGAAAAAATGTCAGCTACATTAGGTACAAGCGAATGCTCGTTAGTCTGGGAGATAGTTTGTAAAGCTTGCAGTAGGAAACAAGCGTCAGCGTCAACGCCCGACAAAGGTTTACATATTTGCATACAAAAAGATGCGAGCGCAGACGTGACGACACGACACGTTTGCGCGTCTATCTTTTTTTTAAAAGCTTTTATTTAACCTGCCATATTTTTATGTGAAGGTGGAATCTTACAAGTTAAATTTAACCCCCTTCCCGGTCTCCGATTGAGCTAAATTTCTTATTTCTACATTTTAGGATGTTAATAAAAGCATGATTTTTAATATTAATTATGATAAAAGAAAATAATGTTAACATAAGTCGGACGTTGACGCTGATGCTTGCTTCCAACTGCAAGCTAACGTCATGCTCAAACATCACAGAATCGAATCTGCAACGTCACATTACAGGCGAATTACTGGTGGTAGAGCTCTTGTGAATGAGCTCGAGGGCGGCAGCACCACCGTCTCAACTTTAACCTGCCGTCAAATAGTAGTGCTTCCATTACTGTGTTCCGGTTTGGTGGTGAGATCAGGCCCTGAAATTACTGGCACATGAGGCATAACACCGTAGTCCTCAGCTGCAGCGACGCATCTATAATCTGTTTTTGTGGATTGTTTATGTCCATGGGCTGTACTTCACTTACTATCAGGTAGACTACACGTTCGAACGGTGTGGGCGTAGTATATAAAAAAAAGAATTCTCGCTTATTTACCTTGTTTCTTTAAGATAAGGCCATCAATATCAACGAAGACATTAGTCAATATAATGGTAAAAGTGAACGCTACAGCCAGCAGAGTGACACAGAACACCCTGTAGAACAGCGCGTCGTAGTCGCATCGTGACATATAGAGTGTTGGTTTTTTGGTGGTGATTATTTGCTGCAAGAAAAGAATAAGTAGTATCATTTAGCTTTTTTTCATAACGCAGCGATAGCCGAGTAGGAGACCGTAGGACTGCAACGTCAAAGGTCTCGGGTTCGAACCTACACACACCTCTGTCAATAAATCGTTAAGATTCGTCTTTTTGACATGTGTGTATTTATCATAAAAATATCGCTCGCTAACGGTGAAGGAAAACATCGTGAGGAAACCTGCATGCCTGAGTTCCTAATAAGTGCTCGTCCACGTGTGTAGTCTACCAATCCGCACTTGGCCAGCGTGGTGACTATGGCCTAACCTTCATCACAATGAGAAGAGGCCCGAGCCCAGCAGTGGGACATGTATTAGATACAGGGCTGCTATTATAAGAGAATTTAACAATCCGTATAACAGCGGGTCGTAGCCGCATCGGGACATATAGATTTTTTAGGTTTTTAGATTTTTTAGGATTTTTTAGGTTCTACAGCATTAATTATTTTTGTAGGAATTACGTCATTTTATAAAAGCTGAAAGTGTGTGTGCCTCTAACATAATAACATGTTGAACAATCATTGAATATGGAATTTCAATCACGGTTGGTTGGTTTGGGAAATATAAAAAAACTAGCGACCCGCCCCGGCTTCGCACGGGTACAATGCTGATACTAAATACACTACAGAAAAACTGTGAACGTTGTATATAAAAACACAGCGGCCCGCTCCGGATTCCCACGGGTATATAATATATAGCCTATGTCACTCACTGAAAAAATTATTAAAATCGATCCAGTAGTTTGATTTATTCATTACTGCCCGTGGCCCGCACGCGTTAAATTTGGAGTAAAACAATTCCCCCTTTCTATGCATGTATTATACATAAAAACCTTCCTCTTGAATCACTCTATCTATTGGGAAAAACCGCATCAAAATCCGTTG
The DNA here is from genome assembly GCA_905147285.1 of Hypena proboscidalis. Taxonomy (NCBI): domain Eukaryota; kingdom Metazoa; phylum Arthropoda; class Insecta; order Lepidoptera; family Erebidae; genus Hypena; species Hypena proboscidalis. Next base: position 8,166,143 of record LR990156.1, read on the forward strand.
CGTAGTTTTAAAGATTTAAGCGCACATAGGGACAGAAAAGGCGACTTTGTTTTATACTATGTAGTGAAGATTTAAAATTACACTATATTATTAAATACATTAAAACTAAATACAAACCTAATTATATATTCATCAAATAAAAATAATACAAAATTATTGAATAAAATAAATCTAAGAAGTTAAGGTGTCAAAAAATACGCCCGCATCGATCTCGACCGCGGGTAACGTGCCCAGAAGGCTGGCGGTATTGCCACGTTGTATGGCAATGCTGATCCTTTGTCCAAAGTAGAAACCAGCCTTCTGGTCACGTGAAGAGTGTACTAGTCTTTTACTTAGCTCATTAAAAAGAGAACGGGTGCGAGGACCAGCGTCTCGACCCCAAACGGCTCAAATATATGATTTCCTATAAGAAAAAAGTAATTTTACACACTCACCTAGCAATATATTTATTATTAAAACAACCACAGTATAAACAGTAGGTCAACTTAAACACAGAATATTGAAACAGTAGTACGTGTCGCAAATTCAGTGCACACTACTTTAGATCGCGAATTGCTAAACACAAACGGATTTGATTTCGTAAACAAAGGACCTTATCATTTGTCCTGTTGTTTTACTGATAAGGAATGTTAAGACTAATTCTTGGACTTGTTTGAATGAAATTGACTTATTTTTGACTCACGTGGTTTTGAATGTGAAATGTGACGGTAGTTGTTACACTCACCGGTTCCCTTAAGGTACTATCAGACTGCGAGCATTCGTTTGTAGCGTGTTATTAAAGTGCACGGTTGGCGTTGTTGTTAAAGCAGTCGCCTCGTCGCTTTCAACTGTGCTGGTGTTGTGGGTTCGATTTCCACACGGGACAATTCTTTGTGATCCGCAAACAAAACACTGAACCACAAACAAATGTTGTAAAGAATGAACGTGTACGTTATTTCTTTTTCAACTGTTTCTTAGTATAATTTGCTAAGCATAGCTAAATGCTATCAAAATAATCAATTAGAAGTTGAAATAACGTACGCGTTCATTCTTTACAACATTTGTGCTGAATGTAACTTAGCCATGTTGGTTTGTATCCTACTTAAGATAGGAACAAATGGATGAACGTGACGTCACGAAATGACGTATCATACGGTTGAGAACTAGGATTCTGGGAAGGAAGGAAGAATTTAGGGTTCTGGTAAGATGCGACCGTAGCTGGATAGCTAAAGCGGCTGCCCGGTGTGCAGTAAGGTCGCAGGTTCAAATCCTGCCAGTACCATATCTTTTTCAACTGTATCTTAGTATAATTTGCTAAACATAGCTAAATGCTATAAAAATAATCAATTAGAAGAAGATCTTGGATTATATCTATACTTCATATGATGTACGTTATGTTTAACTATTCGTTACATAGACACAATCAGTCTCAAACGCCTTCTTTCGGCACCCGTACCGTACTATCAGTGTATAAAGGTAACGACATACCGAGTTTATCTTCATAGACTTCATTAACGGTCGGAACGCGACACGTGTTTAAGATCGCAATAAGAACGCTAACAACAAACAGTATTTCCCGCTAAGACGAACAAATTGAAAAAAAGAAACATTGGTAGACCCTATCGTGTTTTAACTGTCTTTAGTTATTTCTAGTAAGGGGTCGAGTCAGAATACTGGGATATCTTTATACTGTGGTGCAATAGTCCATTTTAGAAGCTCACGAACTGCAGTGCATTTAGTTACCACTTTAGCTCAGCTGGATTACTAGCTAGAAAACTGATTGATGGTAGAGCTCTTGTGAATGAGCTCGAGGGCGGAAGCACCACCGTCACTCCTTTAACCTGCCGCCAAATAGTAGTGCTTCCATTACTGAGTCCCGGTTTGGTGGTGAGATCAGGCTGACACAAGACTGGCACATGAGGCATAACACCTGAGGACTAAGGTGTTATGCTGCAGCGACGCATCTATAATCTGCTTTTGTGGATAATTAATGTCCATGGGCTGTACTCCACTTACCATCAGGTGGACTACACGTTCGTTCGCTGTGGGCGTAGTATAAAAACATCATCAACAATCATTATTTTCTTTGTCTGTTTAGTTTTTATTTTTAATTTATTTATTAGTACATACACATTGCTTTTACTCCTTTACCTAGGTATATAATTATAGGTTGCAATATCTGATACTTTATTAATAGATCTTTCGATTTTTATGTTTCATTTTTGAGAAGATTTACTATAGTAACATATTATGTATATATTTTTTCACCATCGGAAAGTAAAGATTTCAACGAACAGAAAACATACCAACTTTTTGAAAAAAGCTGATATTTTGACGGGTGAATTTTCAATCGAAAATTAGGGTGCTTTTTTGATATTAATTCAAAATAAGGTGAAAAAAATAAATATTTGGGTGAAAATCATTTAAAATGACCATTGTGACAAAAATGAAACAAAAATGAAACCGTAACAAAAATGAAACCCGTAACAAAAAATAACAAAAATGAAATATTAGGGTCTTTTCACAAACAACACAAAAAAGGATATTTATAGATCGAACACCATCCAGGAACAAAAATAAACATAATTTATTTTCATGATTCGTTTAATCAATCAAAAATTCACTTACATCAACAAAAATATTTGTACTCATTTCAACGCAATATATCCTATATATATAGGAAAGAAGTTTGTTTTTATATATATATATATACAGTGCATTACATTGCGTAAGGAATAAAATTCATACTTGTGAATGCGGCCTTCGTTCATTTTTGTTATTCTTTTTTTTCACGTGAGAAAAAAGTCATAACAAAAATGAACAATCTCCGTACTTGGAATATAACTTTAAATATTTTAAGTCAAATAAGAACATCAATGAGATAAAGCACCTTGCATTTAAATAAAGTTCTAATACAAACAGCTTATATGAATCAATTAAATGTATAAGTATTCTCTTACTTTTTAAGTTGGGTGGACAACAAAAATGAGGATTTAAAATTGTAATTTTCGCTCACGACACTAAAACACGCATTTGCTTACTTTTGCATACGATGACAAAATGGCCGACACATAATTGCTTCTAGTATCTGATTGTTTACCAAATGGCAACACTCACTCTGAGTGTTGCCATTTGGTAAACAACAATTATTACTAAATTATGTGGTGACAAAAATGAATAACAAAAATGAACAAAATAATGGACGTTTATTTAGAGACAAATAATAATTTATAAAAGTAAGAAAATATTATAGATTTACATGATAACAGTGGCAAATCTTATGTTTGTAACAAAATAAAAACATGTTTTTAAATACTGTTTCCTATATTTTTATTATGATATACTTTGTAACGCTAGTCATGAAGAGGACAAATAATTTTGTATGGAGAAAATTCGGGCTCGATGCAAAATAGGAATATATTTTACTAAATACTGCTAAGGTACATTGAACTATAAATTTATTTAGTTAGGTAATGTTCCCTTCAGTACAGTAAAGTACTTATAGCTTTAGTTAGAATAGTATTTTGTGAAATACTTAGCCGCCGTGGCGCAACGGATAAGGCATCGGTCTTACGATCGAGAGGTCGTGGGTTCGAATCCTGGCCATTACACCACGGACGTGAACTTCCTCCTAACACAAGCGAATTAAGCTTAGCTGGAGGGGGTTAACAAGAATACTAGTAATTTGTAATTGCAAATTACTAGTAAGCTTTTTATAACAAAAAAAAAAAAAAAAAAAATATCGGGCGTGGACAAATTTTGATGTCAAAATGGTCATTTTAAATGATTTTCACCCATTTGTAATCCAATAAACTAGACAACAACATAAAAAGGTGAGTTTTCACCAAATTTCGTGAAAAAAAATTATTGCTGTAAAAGATAAAAATAAAAAACTAAAAACATGGTTTTTTGAATTTTTCACATAAAATTTGAGGTTATATGAAAAAAGTGTAAATACAAAAGTTTTAGATCTTTTATTACCAACAACTTTGCTATTCGACTTTTTTTTGTAGGACTTTTAGTTTTGCCATAAATCGAGAAAAACCGTTTTTTACCCTTAAACCCCCCCCCCCCCCTCTTACCCATCTTAATTAAATTACTTACTAAATTTAATTTTCATAATATTCTCCTCCTTTTTAATTCCATAATATTAACTATAAAAGTTCTTTACTGTTCCTTTGTTCGCAGTCAATTGGAATATGCATCCCAAGTCTGGAATCCCAATTATAATATCTATATTAATCGCATAGAGTCCTTACAAAGGAAGTTTTTGAGGTACATTCAATATCGCTCTAATTGCTATCTGAACAATTATTATAGCAGATGCAAAAAATTTCATCTTCTACCGTTAGAAGAAAAAAGTAAAATTGCGGATATATCATTACTGTCAAGTGTGGCGAGGGGGTCGGTGGACGTGAGGGAGCTAGTAAGCAAAATAGAGCTGCGTGTGCCATCTGCATTTTTACGTAGACCACACTTGCTTCACACACCAACAGTGAATACGACTTACAGGCAAATCTCATTCTTGGTTCGAGCTAGCCGTACGTTCAATGCGGCATTAGTATTAGATTTGTTTGCTCAAAGTAGCGGTCAACTTAAAAAAACATTATGTAATTCTTTCTTTCTATCATAACTTAAAAATCCTACTTGTGTCTTATTCTTGCTCTTTCGTTTCGTTTATTATTTGTAATACCTATATGTGAATGTCTAATTTCTTTATGTATATCCACTACATTATCTGTGAAAACTTTTAATTGGCCTTTATTTTCTCATCATCTCTGTATATCATATCTATTTAGCTGTAAGTTTTCCTAATAAAGTAAAATAAAATAAAATAATTTTTTTTAATGGGTTTCATTTTTCACTTTTTATCATTTTTAAAGGCTTCTACCCTGGTCTACCATGTAAATAAATGATTCAATTCAATTCAATTCAATATAATTCAATTCATTTATTTCGTAAAACATAGGTTACAAGGATGTTACAGTGTTACAAAACGTTCTTTTATGATTCGCCGAATGGCATAGTTACGAAAATTTAAACAATAATTTTAGTTCGACAGGCATTCAAATAAATTTAAGATAGCAATGTTATATTTTAAAATGAGCTTAACAAATAAATTAATTGTATCAGATGCATGTCAAAGTTCTTGAAGGGCTGCACAAACGGGTCCCGGACCACAGCCACTAGTGGTTCTCGCTCGCTACATTCTTTAGAACTACTTACTTAATAATTATACATTATTTGTTTATTTAATGTATATACAGGTTGAATTTTTCAAGTGGGCCTTCAGGGCCAAATCCGAATCTATAAGAAAGTAATAATCCTAGCCAGGATTCGAGCCCAATGATTTTAAAAATTAAAACACACCCTGTATTATTAAACCATCCGATAGTGTTTTTAATAAGGATTGATTTCTGGGAAGTAATGATATACGGCAAACTTATGGAAAATGTTAAATTTTAATAAAATGTTACTTATCCACCTTGATTGAAGCGATAATCAAATATAATATTTTTATTAAATACACACCCCCAGTGCCTGTAGAACGGTGTATCTTCACTGCATTATGTTCTAATTTAAAATTTCGATTAAAATAAAAATAATAAAAAAAAATAAAAATAAAGTAATATTGTGTTGTAGAATGCAATAAAATCCTTGAGACGACGAATCCGGCTGTGTATTGAAAACGATGGCTATCATTTCGAACATTTACTGAGCTAAGGTAGGAAGTAGTTTAAATAAAAAAATATTTTGTTAAAAATCGCTATTTCCTTAAGTTTCCCGTATATCATTACTTCCTAGAAATAGATTCTTATTAACAACGCTATTAAGTGGTGTAATAATACAGCAGGTGTTTTTTTTTCAAAATCATTGGGTTCGAATCCTGGCTAGGATTATTACTTTCATCAAAATTGAGCTCGCGACTCCTTTGAACACTTTTTGATATTCCTTATACTTTCGGATTTAGCCCTGCAGGCCCACTTGAAAAATTCACCCTGTATAGTTAGGTATTTATTTAATTAGTTTTAACGATTAAATTGTACTAGGGTTAGTAATGTAAATATTTAAATAAATAGGTAACTAATAAAAAAAGAAAAAAGAATAATTAAATAAATTAGTATTCTACTCGTAAAAGACTTGTATCCGGTGGAAATGCATACTGGCCATGTATAGAAGCTGTGGTTTCAATAAATGTCGCTATGTCGCATCCACCCTGTATAAGTAGTAACTTGAATTGACAGGCTTTTTTAATTGTTATTTTTGCAGCTCTGTTGGTGAAGACGCAAATTTTATTCTCAGTATATTATTATGCCAGACACTTTTGTAGCCTCGGAATCGAATCAAAGACCTTGTGATGATAGGCTGTAAAAACTAACCAGATAAACATAAAATAGGATAAAAAAAAAACAACCAAGTTAATAAAAAAAGTGTAATTCATTGTTTAAATTACAAAAATTGCATTTTTGTTCTCCATTATGATATTTTTATACAAATTGTTAACTTAAGTATTATAATTATTAACCTAATTATTTATTCAAAATATTATTAACCTAGTGGACATTAAACCTTGTCCACAAAAAAATACCACAATCAAACTAAAATGCGTAATAATATTTGCATAAATTTTTTATTTTTTTTTATTCTTGCACATAATAAGTGTACAATGGCGGACTTAATGCCATAGGCATTCTCTACCAGTCAACCGTAAGGTGGTGCAGAGATAACAAAGGTAAGTGCAATAATAAATGTGCCAATTATAAATTTATTTTACAATCATTTTGAACGCATTATATTTTAGTTTTATTGTAGCACTACCACAAATATTATGCAATAAATTAATTTAATTTTATGTCTAGTTCATCCCAGTGACTTCTTTATCCTCTCGTTCATTCTGAAAAAAATAAATAATAAGTAGTGAACATCTTTTTTCCTAATCAGAAAATATTCACAATTTTTTGTGGCTTGATGACTTTTTTAAATATTGGACCTGTTGAATGTTTTTTGTTTGATGTATCAATAGATAATATTATTATGTAATAGTGGGAGCAGCGATGGCCGAGTTGGAGACCAAACCCACGGCACACACAAAAATCGTTAAGATTCGTCTTTTCGAAGACATGTGTGTATTTACCATATTAATTATTGCTCGCTTACGGTGAAGAAAAATATCGTGAAGAAACCTGCATGCCTAGAGTGCCCCAAAAGTGTTCAAGGGTATGTGAAGTCGCACTTGGCCATCGTGGTGGACTATGGCCTCGGTCTTCTTATCGTGAGAAGAGGCCCGAGCCCAGCAGTGGGACATGTATTATACAGGGTGGAATTTCCACCGGATAAAAATTCTCTGGCGAAAAAAAAAAATCACGTTCTCCGAACAATTTGAACATTGCGATCGTGCAATTTGTTCGGAAGACGTGGATTTTTTTTTTCGCCAGAGATTTTTTTATCCGGTGGAAATGCATACTGGCCATGTATAGAAGCTGTGGTTTCAATAAATGTCGTATATAGCTTATTATTATAATTAAATAAGTAACCCCGTATATAGCTTATTATTATATTAGTAAAGTAACAGTAAAGCTATATTTACTTTCTGATAAAAGCACGTCTTCTAGCCTGCACATCGTAAGCTATAGGATCCACTTGCACCCTGGAGTTGCTTTCCAGTCCTGGCATGATGTCATCAACACCTTCGCTGTCACTGGTTGCTGTTAGAAATAAACTGATAATTACTTAGACACGCAATGAACTCCGACTTAAATAACAGTAAGCAGGGAGTGACGACACGACGTCAGATTTCGTGATAGTAATCCGATTATTGTCCACTTTCTGTCTGAGACTTAACTAAACTACATTTTTGACCAGGGAGTTTGAAATAAATAATCCCAATACGACAGCGCGGCGTTTCCACCAGATATCGATTATGCTATGAAGCTATGGATGCGTTTGTTATTATTACCCATAGATCAAATAAAAAAGGTAGATGGAGTGCACCGAACTCGCTAAGTGAAGCCAACAAAGCAAATACAAAATCCATGACACAATCAAACATTTCGGATACACTATATCTGGCTCAACGTTTGTGCATTTTATTTTATTTATTTATACAAGATTTGTATACAAGGCGGACTTAATGCCATAGGCATTCTCTACCAGTCTACCTTTGGGTGATGCAGAGATTAACATTCATTCTGATTTGTTTTTAAATTCTTATGTAAAACATTTATATACACATTATAGTTATACAATTTTATTCATTGGTATTTATAATGAATTTGATTTACAGCTTTAAATTTTATTATAAATTAATTACTCAAATTTTTAATATTTAATTTGACTTGTATTTCTCTTATAATATTTTTTGTTATAATACCTACTCATTGTTATTTTTAAGGTGCCTAATATTAAGAAAACATTATATTCAAACACAAATGTTATGAATAAACTAAATGAAATGAATGTGCCATTGTGCGAAATTGCGCGATAAGTATGCCAGGTTTGCTTGTGTCATGGATTTTGTATTTGCTTTGGTGGCTTCACTTTTCGTATTCAGTATACTCCATCTGCCTTGATTCTGTAATCTAAGTTATTACCAATAGGATCGCTTTGTTACGACTTGCGCTGACCAAAGCTTAGTTTTTTAACAAAAACACATCCCTTACTGTCTGATGAAAACGCATGCACGATTAGGCTGTCATTAGTATAGTTTCGAGTTGTGGGAAGTTTTTGGTAATTCTTAAAGTATTTTAACATAACGTACATAACATAAAATCACGCCAATATTACCCAGAAGGGAGTGGCAGAGGTGTACAACAACGCTTCACCTGTTATGTTTAGGTGCCATGGGATAGGGGGTGAGCCTATCGCCATCCACCATGCACAATTCGAACTCCGTGCTGCTATTGTGAATTTTCTGACGGAAAGCGCACAAATAACACTTTGCTCGACCCCGGAAACGTACCCGAGACCTCATGAGGTCTCGGGTACGTTTCCGGGGTAGTATGCGAAGTATGCGCCTCTCACCATGGTGAGAGGCGCATACTTCAAAACCATCGAGGCAGCATTTTAATTAAATAATTAAATAAATTCTTACGTAAAACATCACTTTCATGGAGACTTCCGTCATAATACACGTTGCCTTCAGTATCCGGTTTGATTTCTAAAAAAAAACACATTAGCTGTCATAAATGTACTAACAGACCAATAAATTTATAAGCATTCTTGTATTAATTTTGCGAGTATATTCCAAAACATTAAGTTTCAATTCGCTTGACAACTAATTTTGATTTAAAATCGTGGCATGTCAAATTAATAGCTACCTTATCAAATGTGACAATTTAAAACGAAACTTACCTATGTCAAATGAGTCGTATATCTTATAGTAATCAAACATAGATATATTTATATATACATATATATATATTATATTTGTTTATAGATAGTCTGATACAAACCAGTAACCTAATGGTCTGATAGAGAAAAATATTCTAATAACATAGTAAAGAGTCAACTTCTTATATATTGTTTTATAGCATTTAGCTATGCTTAGCAAATTATACTAAGAAACAGTTGAAAAAGATATGGGACCGGCAGGATTTAAACCTGCGACCTAACTGCACACCGGGCAGCCGCTTTAGCCATCCAGCTACGATCGCCTCCTGCCAGGACCCTAAATTTCTCAACTGTGTGTTACATGTCATTTCGTGACGTCACGTTCATCCATTTGTCATCTTAGGTAGGATACAAACCAAAATGGCGTAGTTACATTCAGTGCAAATGTTGTAAAGAATGAACGCGTACCGTATTTCAACTTCTCATTGATTATTTTCTTATTGATTTAAAACAGAAATAAAGAGTCAGGCAAAACGCAGTCGTCGGAATAAAGACCGTCGATATTAATCTGAGGGTGTGCTATGTCGCATGTGTCGGTAATTCCACGACCTGTAGTTGATTTTAAATATCATCTGTAAAAACAGTATAAAACTGACTTACCGTATTGTTTCAGATTGAGTTCTAGTTCATCGTTATCTGAAACATTATTGAAATAAGATATATATAAACAAATAATAACAATATTTCACTGTAATTTTTGATACACAACAAATATTTTCGACAAAAATTCAGGATGTATTTAATAAATTACAATGCGACAAGCTGCTACCTATTGATTTATATTATTCTGACATCCGTAGCGCATATTTTTTTATCGGAAAATCTGTCTTGGAAAATTTTACACGACCTAAGAAAATCGTATATGTATACGAATAAGCTTGCGGCAACTATTTTCAGTGATTAAGACCATGATTTTGAAGCTCTCTATGGCTAAAATGTGTTTTTTAATCACTGGTGAGCAACTCCGTTACCGTGTCATATACATCCAGTAATTTTTTTCTGGTAGGTACTCGTATTACAATAGGTTTTAATACATGTTGCGAACAATAAACAATGGTTATGATTTTGCAATTTATTGATCTTTTCACAATTAATTAAATAAATTATAATAACACTTAAACCTAAGTAAAGAAGAGAAAGAACAATATTTATTATACACACACAAAAAAAATACAAATCTATACAGCACCAAAGAACTCCTCCGCAACGATGAAGAAGAAGAAGAAGAATAAAACCAGCCTTGGTCACGAGTCGCATCGATAAGTCTTTTTAATTTTTTTTTAAACTGTAAATATAGCAAGCTTATCAACCTAAATTTTAGAAGAATAAGCGTGTTTTACATAATATTTGTATACATTAATCACATTGATTATATTCAGGTATTTTTTTTATCTACTAGTTTGATAGCAAATTTTTTTAAATATTTTTTTTTAAGTATTTACCTGGAAAATGCATGAAATCTTGTAAAAGTTGTGTTTTGGCTGGTACATTTGTGTACGCGTTTGTCGTTATTACAGTAGGTGAAGTTAGTGTGGCTGGCAATTCTGTAAATAATTATTATCAATTAAAATTTATACTTATACAGTATTTGAAATAAATGATCCGCAAGTTATCTGACAGACAAATGTTAAATTCGAATATAATATACACTAGCAGTTTAAAAGGAACTATACCAGGAACGGGTGATTCAAGTCCTTGATATTAAAAGGTAGAGTTTGTTTGTTTGAACTCGCTAATCTCATGAACTTCACATTCGGGCTTAAAAAATCTTTCAGTTATGAATAGTCTATTTATCAAGAAAGGCTATAAAGTATTAACATAACATAACAGAGGTGTACAACACCCACATTTCACTTGTTATGTTTCGGTCCCATGGGGTGAGCCTATCGCCTTGCACCGGGCACAATTACAACTCCGTGCTGCTATTGTGAATTTGCTGACGGAAAGTGAAAAATGAAGTAAGTAAAGCACTACGGCCTGCTGATATTTTGATGCAACAAACATGATTGGATGTAGATTTCGCAGTTTTTATGTAGGCGTTGACACGGGTAATCTCGTTGGATTAATAAGAGTTTAACTAGGTATATCTCTAGAAGCTTACCAGTTCTTTCCGTCACCATTGAAATAGCAGTAGGAGAAGTAGGATAAGTGTAAACTGTTTGTACAATAGGCGCTATATTCTTTTCTGTATACCCTCGTACGAGAGGAACCATGTTTCTATTAATATATGCCTTTTGAATCTCCACTTGCTTCGGTGCGATTGTTAAAGGTGGTTGTGTTGGCATTATGTTTGATTCTGAAACATATACGTATTATTATAACAACCTCTGCTTAGTTTGGGACTAGATGGCGTCGTGTGATATGTTTGTATTAAGTTATTTATATAATTTTGCCTATAGGCTATAGACACCCTTTTTTATCATCTGCTAATTACTGAGCATAATTCCAGATTTAGACTATTTAGAATATTTGGGAAAATTCCATAAACGACTTTTCTTTGGCCAGGGGATTGAACCGAAGACCTTGCGGAGAACGGTCGTTAATTATACCGTTAGACTACAAGTCAGGCAAGACTCTTTAAAAGTATTTTAAATACTTGTCACTTCTTTTAAAGAAAAGTCAAAGGAATAATGGAAATACAAAAATACAAAAGGTATGTAATGTACATACTTTTATACCAATAGACCAATTTGTGTAATGTTTCGTTTTAAATGGACACATTTTATTAGGTAAAAATATTTTTCAAACTTGACACTTACCACTGAATGAAATTTGAATTTTATCATCAAGTGATTTAAATTTTGATGATTTGGGACATCTCCGCAAAATTTTGAATCTATTTATAAATATTTGTTTAACCTGACGGGAAATGGAAGTATTTGATAACCGATGTGACACCTATGTAACCTATTTCAGCAAATAAAGCATTTGATTGATTGATTGAAGAACTACTCACCAAGAATCTGCAGCCTCCTTAACGCCTTCTCAATACACCACCCCAGCATTTGCTGATTAAAATTACTATTAATTTCATTACAGAAATTCATCGCCATTGTCAAGAATGGATCAGCTTTTTCTGCTTTCTTTACTGGAGCAACAGAGGGACGTGTTGGAGTAAACGGTTCTATTGGAATATTATTATAACGTTTCTCGTCTGTGGTATTAACTACTGTAGCCATGAAGTCTTTTCCACGACCTCTACGCTTGTTCTTATGTCTTGAATGATGATTAATCCATCTCCTTGCCCTATCTAGTTTATATATTTCGGAATCCTTCGCTTCCAGTACTGGGAGTAGTATAGTTGTTTCCAATTCGTTTCGTTTATTTTTCACAGCTCTGACATGATTTGTGTTTTCCATATGACTTGCGAAGTTGTTTAAGATGTTATTTCTCATGATGTTGTCAATAAATGTGTTGTTGAAGTAGTATTTGTACACTAAATCGTCTATAGCTTCATTGTCTTTATCTTTAAGGATTTGTTCGTCAGGATTTTCTTGTATTTTACTTGTTGTTGGTATTGAGAATAGATTTATTTTTACTGACTCTGAAAGTGTAGTTGATTCAGGTTTATTAGTCGTATAAGTACTTGTATGAGTGACAGTTTTTTCTGTCGGTTTGTGTTTATTTATATCTTTAAATTTAGCAATGCTTGAACTCAGTTTATTGACAACTGGTTTTCTAACATCTGCGTATAACTGTTTCGCCTTTTTCAGTATTCTTGCAAAATTGTTTTGCCTATGTGATATTTCACTCTGAGTTTTTGCTATCAAACTCTGCTTTTGATTTATTTTCTCGTTTTGTGCTAGCATTAGCTTTTGTATGTCATAGAACTGTTTTTGTTGCTGTAAGAACTTTTTCTGTTGGTTTTCAAACTCTTTGAAGTTTTGTGAAATTTCCGATTCTTTATCTTTAAAGTATTCTTCCTTAGTTGCTAGCATTGTATTGAATGCTTTTAGTTTCTCATGATATCTTAACACATCTAAGTATTTTGCATCAAAATCATGAATTTTAGTTTGGATATCTGTCGATTTTTTCACGAACTCATCATGAGTGTCTGCAATTTTTGTGTGTATATCTTTTATATCATCATGCTGTCGTGTTATCTTTTTGAAAGTTTTAGTTAACATAGAGATAACTTTAATCAAAGCTCTTTCAGTCAACGTTTTGCTTTTAGGCTTTGTTTCTTTTGGGACAAACTTCTCTATCTTGTACATACTTGCTTCAGAAATTGGTGGCCTAAGTTGCCAATTTACATTATAATCATCTGGTACTTGAAAGTTTTCTTGATTATAAGAACTCCTTACGTCATTTGTCCTGTTTGTATTTTCGATGTATTCTTCATCAATGTCATATTTCATGCTCCTCTTTGACGTTAAGTTTCTAGCTTCATTGGAACTATTTTTAAGGTCTATATCTGCTGGTACATTAGCAGTATTATAAGAAATATTAGCTGTAGTACCGTTTTGATCCAAAAATTGTGTTTTTGGTATTCCTCTAAAGATTTTATTACTATTTAGTAATATTGCTACTTCATACGGGTAGTCATTAAAAACAGATGCTGGTTTTAGATTATTGACAAGTTTAGATTTTGCGAAGTTTGAATTATCGTATTCAATGCTTGCGGCTCTCGTTGTTTTACCATTTATACTCTTTCTGGGACGTTTTTTTACTTTATCTGTAAATGATGTTGTATTTTTTAGAATTTTATGATATTGCCGTAGTAATATTTAAATTTTCAATTATTGCAAAGTTAATAATACCAATACGATGCGTTGATTTGTTGATCTTATGAACATACAAACAATATGTAAGCTCTATATGATTTTTTAACTATGCGTGGAAGTCTCAGAAAGGTTTTATAAAAATAAAATTCGGCAAAATAAAATGGTTCGGCTCACGTGCGATCAGGGCTGAGGAGAAGGGGTCAGCAAGTCAAATCTCACGACATATCACTACAGGAGGAGGTTAGGTCAAGAAAATCTTTAAAAAACGCCTCTCGTAATTAATGTACGATCCCGGATTTAAAATATACTCACAATGACTGGACCGTTTCTGCCTTTCAATAAAAGCGGAATAAAACGGTATATCCCTGGAATTTTCTCCGAAAACTTCAAAATGATTATGCAGCAGGTTATCGATCTCCTTTGAATTTTCTCTGAATATGAATTCGCCCGTGCCTTGATTGTAATTTGCTTTTACCTGGAAAATAATTAATTATTTATTTAGGTGAACTAAAGTGGCCGACAAAGGCAAAGTGGCAAAGGGTAGAGCACATAGCTCGCAAGACCGATGGCCGATGGGGTAAAAGAGTCCAAGATTCATCAAGTTCGGGTCAGTGGCTAAGCAGTGGAAGCGTAACAAACATACAGATCCGAAACAACAGCAGATCCTTAAAGATTTTTCATCTATCTCTTATGATAATTTGGTGAATGTATAAATCTTTTACCTTATTTCGCATCCATACTCCTTTGTTTAATATATTTCTGGCATTAAGTTTCTGGGAATTTTCCTCTATTAAGTTTGATTCGATTATATTTATCGAAGATATTAGAATAGTTATATATTTCAACATGGTGACATTGCTCGAAGACTGGCCGTGAATGCGTATTTCGCTACTCTTGGCTAAGAAGTCGGTTTTGTTTGACAATTTGAGGTTGCTGTAGGGGTGGGCAATTAGCGGTAGGGATTTGTCGATGTTTGCTGACGACTTCAATGTACTAAATCTTTTGATATTGCACCGAAACCGATTGAAGTCGATCGATAGATTGATCGATTGGTGTGATAGATTAGGTGAAGTTGATGGTTATTCTGCGCTATAACAGTTGTACGCGTCGACCCTCGGCTATTACACCGACCACACCTTCAGCGTGACAATCACGATAGTACGCTTATCATACAAAAACTCCATTATGAAATTGGATGCGGTTTCAAAGGTTCTGTAGCTAGAGGTTTTTTTTTTATTATTCTACGCCCACAGCGAATGTTCGTGTAGTCCACCTGATGGTAAGTGGAGTACAGCCCATGGACATCAACAATCCACAAAAGCAGATTATAGATGCATCGCTGCAGCTGCGGCCTACGGTGCAATGCCTCATGTGCCAGTAATTTCATGGCCTGATCTCACCACCAAACCGGAACACAGTAATGGAAGCACTACTATTTGGCGGCAGGTTAAAGGTGAGACGGTGGTGCTGCCGCCCTCGAGCTCATTCACAAGAGCTCTACCACCAGTATAACTTAAAAACTGGTATGTGTTTCATGGTTATATTTTATCCCTTAGGGAGTAAATTGATAGTGATAGTTTATATGAAATGAACGTCAATGTTGAAGGAAATGGTATGAAAATCTGCACTTAGATTTTTTGGAAATGGGTGTTGTAAGTTTATAAAGAAGGTTTGTAAATTTTGAAAGAAATTGCACGTAGTTGTGCACACAGGTTTCTTATAAGGCGTAAATGAATAGTGTGATAGATTTTTTGGAAATGCAAGTCCTAAAGTGTGGTAAATAGAGGTCGTAGGTGTATGAGGAAAACTCCTCAATCTTGAAGGAGATATCGAATACCACGCGTACGAAGTCGCGGGCGAATACTAGTAGAATTTTTTTTTAATTCTAAAAGTTAGAGATAACAGAACATAACATCACGCCTATATTACCTAGAAGGGTGGGTGCAGAGGTGTACAATACCCACATTTCACCTGTTATGTTGAGGTCCCATGGGATAGGGGGTGATCCCATCGCCATCTACCAGGCACAATACCTACTCCGTGCTGCTATTGTTAATTTTCTGACGTAAAGTTCACAAATTACACTTTGCACTACCCGGGAATCGAACCGCATACACTAACCACTAGACCATCAAGACAGAGTTAGAGATAGTTTTGCATAAACATTAACTTTTGATGAGCAAAGTAAGTTTGTCGATAAACTTCAATCGAATCACATACATCACTAAATCACAATATTTACGTTCCTCGAGCATATCAGCGCCGACATTCATACATTTCTCGTGTGTTTACAATTCTTTTATTTATTTTTAATAACAATTGTACGATTACTGTTACTTTTCATTTTCTTTCAAGAATGTGAGTTGTTTGTCTTCTAAAGTTTTTTTTACAACGGATGTAGAATAAGAGATTGCGAATAACATAGGTTGTTGTTAATCTAATCGATCAACCGGCTATCGATGACAGAACAGCAAACAAGAGTATACTTGTCATGTGGTCCCATGCTTATCACAGGTCACGATCTAAATATGGGATCCTAGAGAAAAAGAGGGCCAACCCACAAATTTTAAAAGCTTCAATATTGTTTTTTGTCTAAAGGTACTCGGATATTTTCTCAGCATTTCATGTTGCTGAGCTGATGCGGGAAGGTATAACTCCTTAACGTTCAGGAGTATGGGGATCATTCTTTGAATATAGGCACCTTAAAGCCGTTTACTGTTCTTTCAAGTTATACACAGATGAGGCGAGACGTTGAATATTACTTAAGTATTTCTTATTTTTAGTGCATTTTTTTGTAATTGAAGTCGGTTTTTATCACAGATATAGATCTACATAGATAACGCAGATGCATGTACTTCGCGTGTCTCAACCCCGACCAAGCGTCGAGGTTGGTCGCCTCTAACTTCAGTCCACGCGCGTCTTTTGTCAGAGAAAATTATAGCGGACGGCTCCAGTTGAACGTACTGGGCGGATTGGCATCGGCGGCATCGGTGTCTTTGAATCGGTGTGGATTTCCCGTCACTAAATTTCGGCTGTGACGTCACAAAAGGTATTAAAAAGTCGGCACGCTTGGTTTCAATACAAATCGTGATACTTGCGTTATCTATGTAGATCTATATCTGTGGTTTTTATAATACATTTTCACATCCCTTAATTTTCGAATAGATAGCGGAGCATGGATGCGAGTGAAAGGCCCTAACTTTCTCTCTCTTTCGCACGCTGCTGAGTGGCCAATCACTACGCTTGCTCCCAGGTTGCGTTATCTATTCGAAAGAAATCGCTGCCGGTTGTCTAGGGCCCCTGGACGAACGAATGGAAACGCACTTGTTGACTAGACTAGCAGATTTCAGAATCCGGGACAGATCTAATTGTAACTCGTATTGTAAAGTTATTTTTTTTTTATGGATTTCAGATTAATTGTTATACTTTAATAAGTACATATTTTGATTCCTTATCAATTCAGCTTTATACTGGTATTTTTTATTTTGCTATAGCTGCAATAGTTTGCTAGAAAATACACTTTGAATCAGTAGTATGATGAGGCGCAATTTGCCGCTGGCGCTATGTGGTGGCCTGGACGTTCAAGGTAGACATGGGCAAAACAGTACCCCGTACTGTAATGGAACATGTCACATTACACTGGCCGAAGTTCCATCACCCACAACCATGTCTCAGTACGCGTAACAGTACTCGAATGAAATGGACATGAAATGGTATGTTATAATAAGTAATGTCGGCTTGAGGATAGGCGTAACTTTATAAATTCATTACGTACATATAGAAATACTAAATTTAATATTATTAGGTATTTTTATGTGTACAAAATAAGAGTATGGTAGTAATACCTATTAATAACTATATTAACCGTAAGATGTACCTTTTTCATGTGTATCTAAACTTCCGATTGAGTTTGAATACATTGCTAGTACCTTCGAGCAATGTTGACATTTGGCCCTTGTTGTTATATTTACACTATTACACAATAAAAAAGTCATTAAGATTCGCCACTAACAACAACAAACAACTAAAATAATAACAACAAAATAAGAAAAAACTTGTGCTGTTTTATTCGCGACATTTGCAATGTTTACAAGTAATAACAGGTATCTACTTGCACGTGTTTCATTTGACGAAGCTAATAAAAATGACCCCTATGGCGTACACAATAAGTTTCAATACTTTAAAATCCAAAGCTATAAATCTATCTCGCTCGTTCATACTATTCATTCAATGACTCTGTTTCGCATCGTTCCATGACTCGTCGAGGTCCGAGTGATGCGTGCTGCGCGCGATGTTTACCGAACATGCCCGAATACGCGTACCGAGACATGGTGCCATGGTGCAATGGTTCAAACTCTCGCGTGATGTGTACTGTATCATGTCGCAGCCGCGTAGCGCTACCCGAGTTTCATTACACGCATTACTTACCCAACTCTAGTTCAAGGATAGGCCGCTCTAGTTTCTCGGACGTTTCAATGGATATAGAAATCGTATGAGTCCTTGTACACATGGATACACGTCATACAATGCAAGACCTACTGGATGATAAGCAGGGCTCGGAATTAGGTAGAGTTTTTCATGTACTTACTCTGATTTCATACAGCAAAAGAATAAAGTGGATATGCCTCAAATCAAATCCCGAGATTAATTTTAAAGAGCAGAAAAAAATCCCATGATTTTTTAAACAAAAAGTTATTTACTTTTTTACACAATTTAAACTACTGCACGCGCGACTAAATATTTTGATTCACACAAAATTTATACAGTAATGTCGGAAGCCAACACTTCAAATCCTACTGGTAATGAATCGGACAAGGAAAATGATTCGATTCGATGATCGGCCGTTTGAATAAGCAAAACCTCACGAGTCTAGGCTAGAAGCAAAAGTATTTGCTCGTATTTATAAAAAAGGCGAAATATGCGTATGAGAATTTACTATAGACTTTCAACAATTTGTATTGTGAATTTATGTAAAGTAATAAAAAAAATATGTTAATTATCTTTGTTTTATTTGTCTACCTCTGAGGTTTTTATTATTATTTATTCGTAATATTGTTGGCCACACGGGATTGTCCATTAGAAATCCCGGGAAGGTCCACATTAATATCAACATTTCGATGCAAGTACATAAAAAACTCTACCTAATTCCGAGCCCTGGTGATAAGTGGGCAATGGACCAATAAAACGATTAAAGTTCAATTAAAATAATACTTTATTTAAACATATCTGGCAAAGAACTCGGACGAAAAACGCATCGTGAGTTCTTAGCCTAAGTACGCTACAGCATTTCTACGTGTAAGTTATAACTGATTTGAATAGATATTCCTGAAATGAAAATTAATATGAATACTGATTAGGCTCTCTAGTATCTTCCTTCTTCATCCTTTGCGACGTATTTCTTCTCTCTGAAACAATGAATAATATAATTAATCTATAAATTTATATTATATATGGTATATGGTAATTGCCATTCCTATATTTTCCACCATTAGCTACTACATCCTACCAAAATTTACGTTTTACCAAATATTTACTTCAGTTTGTACTACAGTACCCAAACTAAAAAATGAAGTTTTTACAGTAAATTATTTCTTTCTTGGCTGGCTCATACCTTTTACTAAAATTACCATGTATTTCTGGTGATATCGCTTCAATTTATTATGTTCTACCATTTTCTGCCAAAATCTACCAAACATCAGACATTCTTCCATATATCTTACCTCTTGCAGCAAGGGAAGTCCCAGAACCTCTGGTCTCTCCCGTAGTTTTCTCCATCCAGGATGGTCTGCGGCATGTCTTTATCCATGGACTCGGGCAGAAATAGGCACATGCAACCACCGAAGATGCCCAGTGTGCCCAGAATAAGGAGAGGAATTTCTCGGGCTATTGTTGCCTAAAACAAGTAAATTTAAAAAAAAAAGTTACAAAAAAGTCTGCTTTTAGTACTAGATTGCTCAGCATGGCTATAGAAATAAATAAATAATAATAATCAATTAGAAATACTCAGTAAAATATTTATATTCAATATTTTATTAAATTTGTTAAAGTATATTATTTATTTCATCATTGCATAAGATTATTAGCCATTTATTATGATATAACTATATTAGTATATACAACAAATAAAAAATAATGTAATAAAAAGTTCAGGTGTCAAAAAATACGTCCGCATCGATGTCGACCGCGGGTAACGTGCCCAGAAGGCTGGCGGCATTGCCACGTTGTACGTACACAACGATTCCCTACGTCCGGCGCACTCTGGGCAATTCGCGAGTTCTCCAAAGCGAAATGCCGAAGGCTAATCCTTTCACCACGATGGCAAGTCAAAATAAAATTTGACTCAGCCATCGACACGACAAAGAAGAAGAAGAATGGCAATACTGATTCTTAGTCCAAATTAGAAACCAGCCTTTCTGGTCGCGTGAAGAGTCAACTAGTCTTTTATTTATATCATTAGAACTTGAAAAAAAAAATATATACACGTTAACCTGAGAACCTCCTCCGTTTTTTTTCGTCGGTTAAAAAATGCGTGTTCATCGATACAGCATTTGTATATTACCCAAAAAGGGTACTGGCTGCCACACGCAGAGGTGTACAACGCCCACATTTCACCTGTTATGTTAGGTCCCATGGGATAAAGGGGTAACCCTTTCGCCATCCACCGGGCACAATTCCAACTCCGTGCTGCTTATGAATTTCCTGACGGAAAGTTCACAAATAACACTGCCCGACCCGAGATCTCGTGGTGAGAGAGGCGTATACGTTGACCACTAGACCATCAAGGAAGTAAAGATACATACTTTCCATCTCCAACTATATACTTCTGATTAAATTCGTTGCGGGTTCCAAGACAATTGTAACTCTCCCTGGGATTGGCCGTGTGTCATGCACGGTGCCTTTCAGTTGGTTACCGCTGTAGATCCTGGCGTCACAGGAGTCACAGTGGTGGGCGTGTGAGTGGGATTATATCCCGTTAAAAAAGACCATCAAGGATTTTACTTACCAAATAAACAATATACGGTGTAAGAATCGTAGCGACATATCCACTGATATGTATTAGCGCGAGCCCTTGAGCACGAACTACGGTAGGCAGTAGCTCTGCTGCGTACTGTATGCCGATGTTGTATGATATGTTCACGGCGAACCGGCCCACTATTGCTAGGGATGCTGAGGAAATTCCTGTGGGAGATAGTATAAAATATATGATGACGACGACCGAATGGCGGAGTGGGTAGAGTACCTGCATGCGACGCCGAGGTCGTGGGTTCGATTCCCACTTAAGACAAATCTTTGTGTGCATGAACATGGGGGTTTGTCTTAGTCTGGGTGTTTCTATGTATAATAAGTATGTATTTACAAAAAAAAAGAATATATGTATTAGTATCAGTTATTCTAGTACCCATAGTACAAGCTCTGCTTAGTTTGGGACTAGATGGCGTTGTGTGTGAGTTGTGAAATATTTATTTATTAATTTATTTATTATATATTCGTCCACGGCTTTGCACTAGTCTACGTAAGAGTCTCGAGGAGCGATAGCCAAATGGGATACCATAGGACTGCGAAATCAAAGGTTTCAGGTTCGAACCCACGGCACACACCTCTGTCAGTAAATCTTTAAGATTTCTATAGATTCTCTCTATTCCAAGATATGTGTGTATTAATCATATAAATTATCGCTCGCTAACGGTGAAGGAAAACATCGTGGTAGGATAACCCTTTCGTCAACCACTGGGCTCTATTTCAACTCCATTACTGGTGGTAGAACTCTTGTGAATGAGCTCGCGGGCGGTAGCACCACCGTTTCACGTTTAACCTGCCGCCAAATAGTAGTGCTTCCATTACTGTGTTCCGGTTTGGTGGTGAGATCAGGCTCTGAAATTACTGGCACATGAGGCATAACACCGTAGTCCTCAGCTGCAGCGACGCATCTATAATCTGCTTTTGTGGATTGTTGATGTCCATGGGCTGTACTCCACTTTCCACGTAGACTACACGTTCATTCGCAGTAGTGTAGTATAAATAACCTTAAGCTTGAAACGAAAATCGAATCCATGACCTCGATGAGAGGTCGCTGATGCTAACCACTAGTTCAACAAGGCATATAAATCAATAGAATTATGAAAAAAAATGGTTATCTTACCAATGGGAGCGGCTGTAGCGCATAGACTGAAGACACCACTGATCACCATACTGCTGAACGCAAGCCAACGGCGACCAAGACTGAAACAAAAGATCCATATTGATTATTTTTATAGCATTTAGCTATGCTTAGCAAATTATACTAAGAAACAGTTGAAAAAGATATGGGACCAGCAGGATTTGAACCTGCGACCTTACTGCACTCCGGGCAGCCGCTTTAGCTATCCAGCTACGGTCGCCTCTTACCAGAACCATACATTTCTCAACTGTATGATACGTCATTTCGTTGTGCAGAAAAGATCCTTGTATAAATACGTTAAACAAATTTTTTAAATTTATTTTTTTTATGGTGGGTAAGCACGCGCTTGACAACGATCTCATCTGAGCACGTTTACCTATGAGATATCTATGTATTTTTGCTTTGAAGATAGCCAAATTGTTCTCATGCGGGCACAGAACCCCGGGCAGGGCATTCCATTCTTTGGCAGTTTGTATAAGGTATGTTAAAGCGAAACGCTTGGTGCGTATTTGAGGTTTATCTACCATGAAGCGATGCCTGAGAGCCGTTTGTCAAGAAGTCCTTTTTCGTTTTTTTTACGCTCAGTTGTTGGATATAGTAACGCATCAGGTTTTTTTCTGAATGTTCGGGGGCTGTAGAGAAACTACCACTTGCCATAACGTTGATTGCAAGCCCGTTCTCGACTTCTTCGTATGAATAACAAAGAATCTGTTGACGATTTTTTAAAATAATCTATTTTTAATTGACATTGCAATATTGAGTTTGAATTATATTTATTTTATATTATTTGTTCAGTCATTAATTTACAAGTTGACAATTTCATTATTTTTGAACTTGTATTTGCATTTTTTATTATTTATTAATTATGATTATTTTGGACATTTTTATTATAATTTTATATGATTTTGGAATAAATATATGTAATTTAATGTTGACTTGGAATTTTATGACAGTATTATTAATTATCTATTATTTAATATTACCTACTCACTTGAATATATCTATAATGACGTGTAAACCAATTACTAATAAATGAGTTTTATGAGTTTTATGAGTTTTTATGAATACTTACACATCTAAGATCAGTATGAGCAGGACATCAGCTGGGAATTCGGTGAAGGTGGCCACGCTAAACGTCACGAACATATCCAAACCTGAAAGATACAAAAAGAAATCCTTTTTTTATAGAGGTTAGAAGTAATAGTTTGTTGCTGATTTAACTTAAAAAAACCTACTAATATTAATAATGCTAACTTCAACAGGTAAATATTACGAAATGATTTCTGCAAAATTCTATCAACGTCGATAAAGTTTTCGTATTTGTTCGATAAATGGCGTTAAAGAAAAATAAAGTTGGTGTTAAAATCCTCTTGCATTATACAAGGTGTTTGGTACATCGTTTGCCAAATTGAATTGGCTAAAAGGTAGTATCCTTAACTATAGTTTAAGCTACCCTGAAACGAAATTAAATAAAAATAGCTGATATACCCTTGAAATTTGTACTAAATAGTTTAAATGTTTACGAATGTACAGTGGGCCAAGCAGTTACGTATGCAGGGCAAAAACTTGTGCGTCACAGTGAAAACTGACTACTCTAGTTATGTATCTATATAATACATATTTAAAAAGTGTGTATTACCTACGATTAAGGTATATAACTCACATATTTATAACTAGTGGGAATAGTCTTCACTATGACGTGGAATTTTTTGCCCTGCATACCTAATTGCTTGGCCCACTGTACATTTGAAAACTTAAAAAAAAAATGGTCAATTTTATGACTCGAAAAAAAAAAAAGAATATTAATGCATTTTACTTACCAAGCGACCCGACATTTCTAACGTGTCCATCAAAAACCATAGCGATGGACATCCAGATGACGACCAAGAGTATGGTGTGACGCCGAAGACGAGGGGTACGGAGTAAATCTAAAACGCTGTAGTTCTTCAGTTCTTGTTCAACTCGTGCAATTTCGGTTGCTGTTTCCTGTTGGAACAAGAAGATAAAAACTGAAATATTCCTCAAAAATCACAAAACATAAAACGCCTTTGGCAATACGCAAACTACAATATATTTCTGATCAGACTGTTATTATGATCATAACATGTACAAATTCCAAATTGTTTATTTGGTCCTTGTCCATTAAGAACGTTTATGTTAAAGCCGTGTCTCTTAACATAACCTTATAATCTAACGTACTGACAACCAATAAACTCACAAAAAACAAACCAACTTCAATTACAAACAATGCAATAGTATGAAATACATAAGTAATATTTAACGTCTCGCCTCATCTGTGTATAAATTTTAGGAATACAGTAAATGGTCTTAAAATGCCTATATTTAAAGAATTATCCTCCTCCCGTTGAGGAGTTGTACTTTTCAGCAACATAAAATGCTGACTGCTAGATTTAAATATCCGAGTAGCTTTAGGTAATATACAAAAAACAATAGAAGCCTTTAAAATTTAAGGATTGCCCAAGATTTCTTTAGGATCCCATCATCAGATCGAGACTTGATGAGAATGAGACCACATGACAATTCTTACATTATATTCTTATATATACTATATTCTTTCAGACACAAAAGAGTTTCAAGTTATTGGCAA
The DNA here is from genome assembly GCA_905147285.1 of Hypena proboscidalis. Taxonomy (NCBI): domain Eukaryota; kingdom Metazoa; phylum Arthropoda; class Insecta; order Lepidoptera; family Erebidae; genus Hypena; species Hypena proboscidalis. Next base: position 8,191,002 of record LR990156.1, read on the forward strand.
ACAAACAAAAAAAAATAATTCAAAACCTCCTCCTTTTTTTTTGAAGATGGTTGATAAAATTGCCTGCTAAGGGTTATTTTTGGTCAAATCAAATCAAATCAAATCATTTATTTCCATAGGCCCCAAGGGGCGCTTGAATACGTCAAAACAAACATCAAAACACAAAAAATATAAAATTAAAATAAAACTTATTATAAATTATAATACTTATTGTAATAAAATGATTTGACACCGGAGCTTAGATTGACTTTAGTTCAACTTAGAGAATTGAATTAAAATCAATCCAAGTACCAGCTCCGATGGGTATTGCATCATGAGAAGAGCTGGTGAGAAACTCATGTGCACCATCTTAGGTCGCAGGTGACCTTCGGTTTCTCTACCAAACTTCTGAATTCACTAAACTACCCACTTCAAGACTAACATGGTAATTCTTACCTTGAACTCCTTGACAACTTCATCAGGTATCTTCTTCCCGTTCCATCTCTCGCAAGTCTTCAATATCTTCATAGCTTCGTCTATTCTTCCTTGGGCTATCAGCCATCTGTAATACAATGATAAGTTAAGATGAGCTTTTATCAACTACACAGACGTATAATAGAATAAGGCAACGTATTTCCACCCAACTGTATAGAAAACCAAAAACAATTGACTACCGAAAATGAACAATATGACGTCAGGCAAATAATTTAGTATTGGACAAGTTTACGTCCTGGTTTGGCATTCTTATTCTTCGTCGTGTCGATGGCCGAGTCAAATTTTATTTTGACTTGCCATCGTCGTGAAAGGATTAGCCAATTCGTTTTGGAGAACTCGCATATAGCCCACGGTGCGCCGGACGTATGGAATCGTTGTGTACGTCACTCGGGGAGGCTCCTTTCATGCGCCCCAATGGTTTGGCATGCAAAGTATGTACACAAAATTTGGGCCAATAATTCCAATGCTTTCTACTATTGTATCTATCTTAAATTTGACTGGCTTTTCCAAAAAGCATGTCACTTTATCGTGAACTAGCTTCTATTAGTGGCTTTGCCCACGTGGTAGGTCAATAAAAAGTAGCCTATATTATTTCTGGGACCTTGAACTGTCCTCACACTAATTTTAATAAATATTTATTATATATATATATAAGTATATATGGGTACAAACAAACAAACAAAAAAATATTTTCTCTTTATATATAGTAGAGAGTAGAGATGGAGATATACGAGAGTGGATATTACAGAGGTGTACAGATTCTAGATGTGGTCAGAGTTAATTGCCACAGGTCGCAATAAAAAAATAAGAAAAAGAAAAAACGTTTACCAAGCAAATTGACAGATACTAAAATTCCACAAACTTACCTAGCACTTTCAGGTACAATCCAAGGGGTCAGAATAGCCAACGCCAGAGGAGCACTAATAGCCAGAGTGTAGATCTTCCAAGCGTTCAATCCTAACGCAATCCAGGGTAGCATACATGCAGCAAAAGTGAAGTATGTAGCAATCGACATATTTGCTACAAACGTACGCCATTTTGGACCCACGTATTCCAGGACTGAAACAGATAAGACATTTACTGCTTTTCATTAAACTCAAAGTGCAAGACTAGCTGCCACTCAGGCGCAACGTGTCGCACTCTCTTGAAAATGCCTACGTATGTATAGGTGAAGCCGCGGTCGAATAAATAGCCCAACATTTCGTGAGCAAATATAAAAGATAGCAATTGCTAATTATCTTGGTGTAGACATTTATTTTAGAAGCCCAAGACAGCCAATAGTGGTGTCTTAGAAATTTCGCAACACCATTGCGCCGGGCCCTACGTATACTTGTGCAAGTGTAAAATCAATTTTGCAAGAGTGTTTTAGAGCTAATTTTACCGGTCCGACTTCAACACTGAACCGGTTTTCAATCTCTTTCTCTCTTAAATAATTTGAATGAGACAGATAGATCAAAACCCGGTTCAGCGTTGATCTCGGGCCAGTCATACTGGGTAATGATGAAAAAGCTTAAAATAAAGATGAATAACTGACAAATAAAGAATAGAGAAAGATGGAATGGAAGATGGAAGAGAAACAGTTAGATGTGGTGGTGGATTTGGTAATTGGAAAGCTAAATTAAGGTATCTTACCAACAATATACATGATGACGAAGCAGTTGTCATAAGCGAGACCGACGATAAATCGACAGAGACAGAATGACCAGAAATTGTTGGTGAACACTGTGCCGATGCCGCCCACGAAGCCGGAGACGTTTGCTCCTGAAATCATAACATTGAGAATCAGCACTAATTCATGGATTTGTCTCATGTTATACGGTAATGTAGCATCGTTGCTACTTTGTACGAAATCTGCAAAAAAAATAATCACATGACCACATTTTCAAAACTCAAAATCATTTTATAATGTCTCTGATTGATACTTTGTTAGACTATTTCTTTGAATTTCTCCTTCTGACTACAAGAAGTTGGTAGGTTAATAAATGAAATAAAATATTGGTCTACTCACCCACCAAAGCCGGTATCCTTCCATACTTATCAGCCACCCATCCGAAAATGAACCCTCCTAGTATAGCACCGCAGAAGAACACGCATTGAGCTGTAGCAGGGTAGCTATCCTTGTCACATACCCAGCCGAGCTGTTAGAAAGAAAAAGATAAGATATCAGGCACGGTAATTGCGAATTGGTTTATGAACCCACCTCTATGACCTTTTATTATTTCTAAACTACAGGCAGTGAACATCAAAAATTCACAAAAGCAGATTGTAGATGCGTCGCGTCATCTGAGGACTACGGTATTGTTGTATAACAACAATCGTGCGAACTCAGTAATTTCTGGGCCTGATCTCACCACCAAACCGCAAGACTTTTATTTTTTTGGCAGGTTAAAGATGAGAAGACTTTGCTGTCCCTATCATCATCAGTTAACTAACGATTGGAATCAATCTAAACAAATTGATAGCTGTTACATGTTTGCGCCTTTTGCGGTCGAAACATTAGGACCTTGGCCTTGGCGCCGTACCACTTAAAGTCTGTACAAGGAGTTGTCAGCACATCTAACTGAGGCAACTCTTTTTTCGAAATGCTGGCTTATATTTCGGCCAGCGACTTAGTATCGTAATATATCGCGGAACGTTACAATTACGCCGGCAGTGTGCTTTATTAATTAATTATTACTCATTACTTAATGAATAATAATATTGACAATGCAACTGCGTCATCACGTTGCTCCTTATCAGCTCCTAACCAGTACACGCGGCTGCGCTCGCGTTCGGACGTGCACTGCACAATTTGCGCCAACCAACCACGCTATGGCATTGATCAACACACTGATTGCTCAGCATCCAGATGTTGATATTTTTTACATGAAGTTTGCTGAATTTTTGAAAATATGTCTCTATTTTTTTTTGGAATATTATGTAATTTATTTATGTCATAATAATGTATACCCAGCTTATTGTGCGTATTGGGTTACTGTTAGCGCAATGAGTATCTAATTTAATAAATAAATTAATTAATTAATTAATAAAATAAATAAATAATACTACGCTGCCAGCATTTTGGGCACGAGGCTTCCAGACTGTGACTAATTAAGTTTAAATTTAGTTGATAGACTATTTTAATTTAATACAATATGTATATATTTTTTTAAAATAAATAATTAAGTTATCTAAACAAATATTTCGATCGCTTATTTTGAGTCCCAAATAAGTGAAAGACTATAGTAAAATTCTTGTTTATAATCTTGAGCGTAGTGCGTGACTCAAAAGTCCGAGATGAAAATAACTTTGATCTCGTGTCACACACACAACTTTTCACCTTATCAGCTTGAAAAGGCGAAAACGATGAGCAATACCTTTGCTGAGGAAAATTACTTGTAGCAAAATCGTTTTTTCTCAATGTTTTCACACAGCAAAGGTGCAATGTTTTCTTCGAGGTGCTAAGGTTGAACATATATATAATACTATTTGAACCAATACCTGTGTAGCTATAGTCTCATAAGGTACATCAGAGTAGTTAAACTCCCATCTTTCACATTTCTTCACGCTCCATGTAGGATTGGGGTGAGCAGAGCCGTTAGCGATCACCTCTGCCCAGTTTACGTCGTATACTGAGCACTTGTCGAATTTGTTGTCCTTGAGCGGGATGGAGAGATGGCGTCTGGAAAGGTTTATGATTTATTTACGAAAATCATAAATTTTACGGTAATAAAAAAAATATATAAAAAATTGCATTCTCAGAATCATGTACGAATTCACTGCCAAGTAGCTTCGTCACGTCGTCACGATGTAATTTACAAAAAGTCCTTCTATTAATTTGCAAATACTAATTACTACTATCCTTGTTAACGTTCGCGGTGTTATGGCCTGGATTCGAACCCACGACCGCTCGATCGTAAGCGATGCCTTATCCATTGCGTCACGGCCGCTTCATCACGCCGTCCGCGCTCACGAGCGTGGCGGTCTGCACTGATGAGGATGGTATTATGATGATCAAAAACGATTCAGTTGAATCTGAACACCAATAAAAATTGTTGAAGTATGTATATAGATAGATAGAGTATTGTTTATTGCACACCAATATTAACAAAGAAAATATGTTGTAATCAATTGCACTTAAAAATTATGTTGCACAATGGGCGGCCTTATCGCTATAAGCAATTTCTTACAGGCAACCTTAGGATGGACAAGTAAGTAAATGAAAATATGTAAGTATTGTATGTATGCATGTATTTTATATGTAGGTGTATTGATGTATATAAATAATATATTAAGTAGTATATTATATTGCAAGTAGTATATACCTATTTAAATTATTATAGTATGTAAGCATTCTTGTAGCATTATTTTAATATTATTACTTTGTAGTTGTACACTCAACTTTACTCTTGCTTAGTCTTCTATTTCTTCTTTTCCTCTACGGCTCAAAGGTTTGCTGGTAGAAAATTCAATATTGAATTAAGCTCGCCTTTGTACCTAATATTTTAACTGTTTCTTTTCTATTATGTTATTGTAAATTCTGTGTGTGTACAATAAAGTATATGAAAAAGTATATTTTATGAGGCTTGCTATGTATTTGACCAGGATCTAACGCTAAAATTCCATATGAATTTCTAATACAGCAATTAGCTGAATAGCAACGTAAAACAAGTCGATAAAACATCTTTGGTATTAGATACCTTTCCTCGACGGTGAGGTTCATCAGCTCAGGAGTGTAGCACCAGTGGTCTTCCGGCACCACAGTCATAAATATCTGCCCGAAGTACACGAATGCGAAGAAGAAGGAGTACGGTATCATCATCAGGAACAGGAATCGCTGGTACCAGCCAAAGTCTCCGATGTACGGAAACAGGTCATCCAGGTCCTTAAGGCTCTTCTTGGGAAAGGAATTAGCTGTAAAAAAAATTATGTATCTGTTAAATTTGTTTGTTATGCATAATATCGCACGTTTTTTTATTTAAGAAGTTGTACGGATATTATCCTTATTTGTACCCGTCCCTATTCGTGTCGGGGATGGTGGGCATAGACACATTGAGTTTGCGTCGCAAATGTGCGATTATGATGCATTATTATTTACTGCTAAATAATAAAATTGATGATCCGATTACGTTATCACATTGTTCGTTATCGGCACCAAATCAGTACACGCGGCTGCGCTCGCGTCGCCTTCTAGCAACGCCAGCTGTACGAACGTGTACTGCCCAATTTGCTCCAACAAATCAGGCTTTGACTCTGATCAACGCCCTTATTGCTCAGTATCCAGATATTGATATATTTTACTCCAAATATGAACAATTACTAAAATCATGTATCTCTTTCTTAAGTACTTGTAAGTAGTATTAAGTCTTCTATTTGAATTAGTTTATTGCACGTGTTGGGAAACTGTGAGTGCATTAAACAGTTGTGTAAATAAATAAATAAATAAATAATCATAGTGCTCATACATCTGCGCGCAACACAAGAGCACTGTGTATTTTTATTCACCCATAGCACGATGAGACGGGTTGGGGCAGTCAAAAATTGTATCCGGTAGATATTGCATCTACCATTACCGTGTCAAGTGCGGTATAACGGATACAAATTTAAGTAAAAATACAAGCATTTTGTTGTGTAAGGCTTGGTCTCTATGTGCCTGGTTCATGTCCAATAACTAATGTAAAGTTTCGATATTTTTCCACATTTTCTCTCGTTTTTAGGGTTCCGTAGTACCTACAAGGAACCCTTATAGTTTCGCCATGTCCGTCTGTCTGTCCACGGCATAGCGACGAAACCGTTGGTGCTAGAAAACTGAAATTTTGCATAAACATGTATGTTAACTAAACAAAGAAAGTCGTAGAGTAAAATTTGGAAAAATATTTTTTTTTCAGGTAGCTCCCCTACATGTAAAGTAGGGATGTTTTTTTTTTGTCGCCTACCCCATAGTGTGGGGTATTGTTAGATAGGACTTTTAAAAACGTTTAGGGGTTGCTAAGACAGGTTTTTGATTTAGGGATCCGGTTGCGAGATAAATAACTTTAATGAGCAAATTTTTGTTCGAGTAGGGCGTCCCCCCCCCTCTAAAAGCTAAACTACTGGATCCTAAAATCTGAAAAAAATTGTGTCGGTAGTACATGTAATGAACTTTAAAGGAAAACTATAGCGGATAAGTTCACTTCATTAGTTCAAGAGGAATAGGGGTCCGAAATGTCAGATGCAGTTACTCAGAATATTTCGTTCAAAATTCTTGAAACATAAATAAACATACATAATACATATATAAAATCATGCCTTTATCCCACGGGGGTAGGCAGAGACGATGGAACGCGATGTGCTTCGCTCCTTACATACTTCTTTCGCTTCCTTAACATTCATACATCTCGTCATACGTGCTAGCTGGTTTCGTGTACTACAAACATTTCCTATCTGAAGGACGCTATTTATGTGGTTACTTTAACTTAATTAGTTCTAGAGTAATTGGGGTCCAAAGTGTAAAATGCAGTTACTTAGAATAATTCGTGCAAATTACAAAAACCTTTGAAAGTAATCACTTGTATGAAGATGTTACTTGTTTAATACAGATAGTAAATCCCTTTTAAGTCGAAATATGTTGTTACGACTAGCTACGGAAGCCTACTGCGCGTGGCCCGACACGCACTTGGCCGGTTTTTTATTAATTATTTTATAGCTTCATATATATTATTTATATATATCATAGCATATTATTTAGTTGCTTCAGTAGCGAATCCTGATAGGTTATTTAAATCAAACACATTCTTCCTTTCAGCTTTCGTGGAAACTGGGTCAAGAATCTACAGTCTGAAGAGTTTTTCAGGCTCTATCCACACCGTCAAAACAGTGTCTATTACAAAGCAATTCTTACCTGGTTCTCCAAGCTTGAGTTCCATAACATCAGTTCTCTGGGAGTCTTGGTCTACCCCCATGGGCACGTTTTTTTCATGTGATTCCATCTTCGAAGAGCGTTTTTGGCTTAAAAGACACTTTTCCTGACGTGTTTCTGGTTACGGAGACCTGAAGTCGGAGCGCTGGTCTGAAAAATTAGATTTTTTTTAACGGCATACTAGCTATGACCCGCGGCGCTGTCGGTGTATTACGTCAGTAATGTTAATCTGTACTATTAGTAACGTATGTTTGCAAAATTTCTTTCAAATTCACCCGATAGTTTTATCCTTTATCCCAACCAATGAGTTTATACGTTTTTTTAGAGGCATCGTTTTGAAGACAAACATTTTGAAACAATAAACATTAAGAATTACAGATTTTTGTTCCAATTTCAAGTGGGGAGATCAATACATCCGTCTTTCTTGCTCTCATACGAGCCTTACGCACAAGTGCGTTCTTTGTCGTTCATAAAAAGTTTATCTTTGGAACGCCCAAAAGAACTGTGCCTCTATGGACACTTATAAACTCAATGACCCATAGTCTACCCGCAAATAGTGACATTGGACATTCCGGAGACCAAACGTAACACAAGCACCCTTAGCAGTGAATTCATACGCGATAGCCCTCAGTAAACAATACATTAAAAGAAAAACAATGATGTCAGTAGGAATACCAACAATATTATAATTGCTGCCGCGATGGTCTAGTGGTTAGCTAATGCGCCTCTCATTGCGAGGTCTTGGGTTCAATTCCCAGGTCGGACAAAGTGTTATTTGTGAACTTTTCAACAGGAAATTCACAATTGCAATACGAAATTGGATTTGGGCCCGGTGTATGGCGATACGCTTATCCCCTATCCTACGGGATCTAAACATAACAGTTGAAATGTGGGTGTTGTACAGTCGTGATGTTATGTTATGTTATAATAATTGTTTTGTTATTAAATTATTCACCTAGAAACAGTGCTAAATGTATTATACCTTAATCATATGCATATAAGTACGTTATTATTTGTCTTAATATTACGACACTCAAGCGTAGTTGTAAATTGTAAAACTAACAATATTATTTACATTTCTTATTATGTGTCATAAAGTGTCGTTTACGTATTTTATTTGTCACATAACGAGAATCTCGTGTCTTAATACATTTATATATATTTTTAATATCAGCTGGCTTCTACCTTGGTCAAAGGATCAGCATTGCCATCCAACAAGTTAGTCATTTTAATTACATAGTTAGATATTTAAATTATTTAATTAAATGTGTTTTATTTGTTTACTTGCTTTGTCCGCGGCTCCGACCGTGCGTCCATAAAAAAGTAGCCCATATGTTAGTTCAGGCTATCAGCTATATGAATTTTAGTATTTGTTGTTATAGCGGCAATAGTATTAATTACATCATCTGCAATCATTTCAACTGTCTAGCTATCACAGTTCAAAAGTTACAGCACGTTGACCAATATAGAGCAAAAACGAGTAGAAATACATGTTTCTTGTATTCCCATACAAGAAACATGTATTTCTACTCGTTTTTGCTCCCATAAATATTTATTTTATTCGGTTTTAGTATCTTTCGATAAAGCGTTTCAAATTCCACCCACACTGTGACTCCTGTGACGCCAGGATCTACAGCGGCAACCAACTGAAAGGCACCGTGCATGACACACGGGCAATCCCAGGGAGAGTTAAAATTGTCTTGGAACCCGCAACGAATTTAATCAGAAGTATAATATAGTTGGAGTTGGAAAGTATGTATCTTTACTTCCCTCCAAAACAAAGCGGGAGACTGAGTAATGTCAAAAAGCGTTGCAAATGTCTAGCTATAACGGTTCTTGAGATACAGCCTGGTGTCGAACGGATAGCAACGTCTCAGTAATAGGGTTCCGTTTTTACCCTTTGGATAGGCAAAAATCGCGTGTTTGCTATCGAACTCTTCCAAAACAACTTGACTATAGTATCCTTAAAATTATAAATTTTAAGGATACTTAACCACTATATTAAATTTACTAATGAATTTCTAACGTAACCTTAGCGCTTTTGACAATATGAACTTTTTGAATGTACCTTGACATAACATTGACATAATGCGTGCTGCAAATATCGTCACAGAGAATGTATGCATGTTTAAGACAGGACAACGTCTGTCGGGTCAGCTTGTATTTTATAATTCTTAAGTTTATTTTTATTTGCTCTGTAATTGTAATCTTGTTGACGTGTTAAAAGGCCCTTGGTGATTTTGAAAAGAAATGATTTTGACTTTGACATAAATGTCTATGCAAGATTGACTTATCTATTCGACTAAGGTTGGTCATAAATCTATTAGTCTGATAGTACATCAATAATTGTCGCCACAATGTACGTAGCAATTATTCTCATACATGCCATTTGATTAATGTGTATTGGAATATAATTACTGATTGCTCAGCCAGATTTTTTAAACTACCAGAGTTTTCACACATTGAATCTTTCAGATTTTATAAAATTACGTAACCCACGAGTGAATCGAATATCTAACATCACGCCTATATTACCCAAAAGGGTGTGACAGAGGTGTACAACACCCAACTTCACCTGTTATGTTTAGGTCCCATGGGATAGGCGGTGATTTTGTGAATTTCCTGGCGGAACGTTCATAAATAACACTTTGTCCGACCCGGGAATCGAACGCAAGACCTCGCGGTGAGAGGCATACGCTAACCACTACACCATCAAGACAGTTGAGCAGCGTAGAATCGAATATTATAGTTATTTTTTGTACACAGGTGGTTTTAGAAAAAAAACTATACCTAGACTTGTGAAAAAGCGTGGGGCGCTCTGTGCCATATTTTTCGTCTACCCACGCTTTTTTGCAAAATGTGTGTGCAAAATTTGAATGAAATCTGTCCGTTTAAAGTGGGTCAAAATCGAGTCCAAAGGAGTCGGTTACATACATACATACATACAGTTGAAGCTAATATAAGCGTGTTAAAAAAAGAGTTGCTATGTGGTCTTTCAAAGAATTCCTAATAAGTTGATGAATCTATTTTCGTTCAATCACACCTTGATTGAACGTCAAAATTCTTAGCAGACAGTTCGTATTTTTCCATGAAATTAAAAAAAACCGCGCGAATCTTAAAATAACTGGCCGACTTAACACACCGAGCCACCTAGTAATAACAAAATTAAGAATAACTCACCACTATTTTCCGTTTTTCCCGCCAAAGACGCTATACCACAAACAAAAATGCCGTAAAAAAATATACACGTCAAATAACGTGTATCTATGCCGACTGCAAAAGGCAGAATGATTTGATTGCATTGCTACAGATAAAATATAATTCTATAGTCACATATACACATAGATTTAATATTGTGTAGATACTGTGTAAGTATCTGTTAAACAAATAGTATTTAATTTTTGTTGATTCTAGCGATTGTTGAAATATTGTCGTTTTAAATTAAACGTGATTCGCGTCTTTGCTTTGTTTCTTATATTTAGAATTTAAATCGCTGTAAATCGTGAAGGAAGGTAAAAAAAAGTACGTAGAGGGCAGCTCGCCTGGGGGTACCAGGCACCGAAGAGTCGGTTTATCTTTTATTTTTATTAAAAAAAAACGACGCCCGTATTAGGATTATCTCCTGTACATTTCACACACTATAAGCACACCCAGAGTCAAAACAAATGTTTGCGAATCACACAAAGTTCTGTCCCGTGTGGGGATCGAATCCACAACACCAGCGCAGTTGAATCCACAAGATACAAAGACAAAGACAAAATAAAAAAAAGAAAAGACAAAAAAAAAAAAAAGTCAAAGAAGCGCACGCGCAGAAATATTTGATAGCTTGCATCTAAAGGCTAAATTGCTAGTTACTAATGCTTACTTTCTTTGGAATTTTATTAGTACCAAGTGCCAATGTTTGTATGCTCAAGTGGAAGCTAGCTATAGCCTGAAATAGTACACATCAACCTATACATTTCCAGTATAAGCTTATACTGAAATGTATAGGTTAATGTGTAGCCCTCTGTAAAATTACTGCCGTTTTTTTCCACTCATTCCCCATAACTGGGTCATCGATTTTGCCGTCAACTTAATAATTGATTGCTTTCCTTTAAACAATGGACGAGTCTTTATGAACGGACATGAGTTATTATGGTTCTCCAATATTTCTGCATAACTTAAGATGTGTTTGTGGACGAATGGAAGGTAATTATACAAGTATGTCTGGTGTTTTTTGAGAGTATGTATGAGAGGCAAAGTACGGTACTATTTTAATGTTTGTTTTAAATTTGAATTATAATAATTGTTTTTGTTTAATTTTATAAAATATTTATATTTATTGATAACATGTCCTATATAATTAAGTTAATTATTGTAATTGGCTCTAAGCCGTCGTAATTAACTATAAAAAAAAACTTTTTTTGGCTTAATTTTATTTGGTATACCTTTATTTGGTATAATAATAGATATGCATAATATTAATTTGTCATAACTTTTTTAATAATAACTTCTTTTAGCATATATACTATACGCATATTCATTATTACGCATAACATTTTTCGGTATAATTATTGTCTTTTAGCAGAATTGCGTTTTGGCAAAATTTTCTTACGAACAAGAAAGTTTGGAAATACTTTTCATTAGTATTATCAAATAAACATGTTGGTGGCTAACGGGTGACTACCATAGATGCTCAAATGGCAACCGGGACCGACAGCTTAACGTGCTCTCCGAGACACGGAGGAAAACTCGTTATGTTAAAATGGTCACCCATCCACGACTGACCGCGGTTAGCATAGCTTAACCTGCAAGATCGATCGGTCCACGCGGCTACGACTTAACCACTAGCTCCTCGTACTCATTTACTGGTATATACACGTATGAAGTTGATTCCATTCGTAAGATAACAGGTTCATGGCAGTTCTGCTTAACACTTTGAAGTTTAGCGTCGTTATATCAACACTAATGAGAAATGATTGAATACTGGAACAGAGTTCAGAATTGACATAGATTATCGTGAAGACGCGACCGGTCTTTGATTCGTGAAAATTGGTTTAGATTAGTATTTTGCCTACAAAAGTTTTTAAGTGTTTTCATAAAAGTTTATTAAACATAACATACATAAAGCTTATATAACCGAGAGAGGGGTGTGGCAGAGGTGTACAACGCCCACATTTTACCCGTTATAATACCTAATATCTAAATTACTTCAAAAAATAAAAATAATACAAAGAGCACTATAATAGTAAATAGTATTTATGTAATGTTGAAACTTTAAATTTAAAATATATATACACATTTTATAACTTTTCTTGTAATATTAGTAATTATATAAAATGTTATGTTCTTTCTTTCTTTTAGATTTGTTCACACTATGTATAATGTTATTGTCAAAACTGTGTTGGCTTTCTGTTTCAATTTATGTCACTATACTATCTGTACTAATAATGCTGTATGTTTTTCTTAAAGTAAATAAATAAATAAATAAGAACATATAACATTTGAGGGATACCTCCGATTTCTATGGGATTACATCATCAGATCCTAAAGGACACTCTGTGAAATAATAAATAAGTTAATAAATGTCAGAGCAATCGCTGGACAAACATGAAATAAAATATACGCGTCGAGTATAGAACCTCCTTTTTGAAACTCAGTAAATCAGAAATCAGAAGTTTGTCCCGTGTATTAACTGAGTAAATAAGGGGGTTAAATCTCTGCGAGGCACCGGGTTCCGGTTCGGTTCCGAATTAAGTAAAGGAAACATGTAAGCTTTTTCGTCGTATGCTAGAACAGTCAAAATATTGCTTGGCTAAAAAACTTTTTCTGATTTCAGAAGTCTGTATGAAGTGACTCCTCCACATTTTGGCATTTACAAAATCTTTGACTCACGCGAATCAATGAAGAACTATTAACAATTAAAAAGCTTGTATCACTTAGCAACTCGTTAAGGTTCAACTTCCACACTGCGAGCGTTTGCCTGTAATGCAACGTTACAGATTCAAACCGCACATAAATGACGGATTACATTGATTGTCAGAAATGTCAAAGAGCGCTGAATCGCGATAGTAAAGTGTTCACAGCTAATGTAAAGTGGGCCAACGAGTTAGCTATGCAGGTCAAAAACTTCTAAGTCATAGTAAAGACTTACTAAACCAGTTATGGATAAGTGAGTTATATATCTAAATAGTGGGTATATTAAACTTATTAAATATGTAATTCACACGCATATCTATTGCAGTCAGTTTGCACTATGGCATAGAAGTTTTTGCCCTGCGTATCTAACTTCAAAGACGCTACCTTTGGATAGCTGTCCGCCAGGCGTTGGAATTGCCTGACGGTAAGTTCACAAATAACACTTTGCATTTACAGTTGCCGCTTAAATGCTGCTTAAGTTTGAACATACATATTCAAAATAAATAACAAGTTTTAAATTATTTAAATAAGAGAAAATAATAAATAACGACGATATTAGTCGACTCTTCACGTGACCATTAGGCTGGCTTCTAATTTGGACAAAGGATCAGCATTGCCATACAACGTGGCAATGCCGCCAGCCTTCTGGGCACGTTCCCTGCGGTCGACATCGATGCGGACGCGCACACTTTCCTGACAAATTCGTTTGCTTTTTTAACTACACGGTGAAACAACGGATTTGACCGGTAGTTTGTGTCAGCTGCTGATGTATAATATGAAATTTTATTCGATAAAATGTTCCATTACGAAATATTTCTCCTCAGTCTGGGATCGCCTTATTGCATTTGTTTTGAACGTGACGCGTTATGTCACGGCATGATGCAGTTAAACAAACATTAACGATAGTTATAGGTCATAGATAACGCGTGTATTACTTTGAACCAGTCGTTTTCTACAATGACGATCGGATGACGGAGTGGGTAGTGTACATGCCTGCGACGCCGAGGTCGATTCGATCGGGTTCGATTCCCACCTAAGACAAATCTTTGTGTGCATGAACATGGGGGTTTGTCTTAGTCTGGGTGTTTCTATGTATAATAAGTATGTATTTACAAAAGAAAAGTTTATATGTATTAGTATCAGTAATTCTAGTACCCATAGTACAAGCTCTGCTCTGCTGTGAGTTGTGAAATATTTATTATTTATTTATTATTAACTAGCTTCCGCCCGCGGCTCCGCCCGCGTGGTATGTCAATTAAAAGTAGCCTATATGTTAATCCAGACTATAAGCTACATGTGTGCAAAATTTCATCGAAATCGACCCGGTAGTTTTGGCGTGAAAGAGTAACAAACATCCATACATACATCCATACTTACAAACTTTCGCCTTTATAATATTAGTAAGGATGTTTGTATGTTTACGAAGAGATCATACTTTTGCGGCTATCATGGCTAAAGCGCCTGCCCGGTGTGCAATAAGGTCGCAGGTTCAAATCCTGCTGGTCATATATCTTTTTCAACTGTTTCTTAGTATAAGATGATCACCCATCCAACGGCCGACCGCGGCTAACATAACTTAACCTGTGAGCACGAACGGACTCGTGTATTTAACACTGCAAGTGTATCAACCTCATATAACACGCTATATTTAGCAACAATTGATTGAGATCATTAAAATATCGCTTCAATAAAGTGCATTGTTTTATTTATCACCGATAGCAATGAATCGTAATAGACGTTGATTTGTTAGTAGTTTTTAATATGAGGTAGTTGTCTAGCTGGAGACTGAAAGTCTGCCAGAATTAATGGTGGTGTCTTGTAAAAGAGCTCGAGGGCGGCAGCACCACCGTCTCACCTTCAACCTGCCGCCAAATAGTAGTGCTTCCATTACTGTGTTCCAGTTTGGTGGAGATCAGGCCCTGAAACTACTGGCACATGAGGCATAACACCTTAGTCCTCAGCTGCAGCGACGCATCTATAATCTGCTTTTGTGGATTGTTGATGTCCATGGGCTGTACTCCTCTTACCATCAGGTGGACTACACGTTCGTTAGCTGTGGGCGTAGTTTAAAAAAAAAAAAATACTCAAGAATACAATCTAGATTATAATGAGTCGCCTATATTACTTCCAGAAGTGTATATCACCTACACTTCACCTGCTATGTCCCGTGTGATATGGGGTAAATCTATCGCCGTACATCGGCCACAAACCCAACTCCGTGCTCCTATTGATAATTTCCTTTCGACAAAAATCCAAATGATAGTTTCCCGACCCGGAAGTTGAACCCGAGACCTTTGATATCCATATTATTAAGTTAAAAGAAACCCTATCCGTCCCCCAACCTTTTTCCAATTTGCGGTCGCCATTTTTAAAATTTACTATATACACTATCGCTATTTATATGAATTCAACGACACCACATTTGTCAATATCTGTCAAAACGTTTGGGCTTTAGTGCCAAAGAAATAGACATACATACATAAATACACTAGAGACATTACCCTCCTTCTGGCGCAGTAGGGTAAAGAGGTTTGTAAATAACTTAAAAAAAAAATGGAATCTGTTTTTAAATTTTTTATCTTCAAAAATAAATGAGTTAATAGTTAGTATAAGTTTTGCGCGCGCTAAATGTTTTTTCCGGCATCAATGCCAATCGAATCGAACTCATGTAATGTTGACAGTGCATACACAAGTTTTTAACGTACATTAATACATTAATATATTTTATAGTGTGTCGTTTGATTAATTAACCTAATAATAGCAGCCCTGTATCTAATACATGTCCCACTGCTGGGCTCGGGCCTCTTCTCGTGATGAGAAGGGTTAGGCCATAGTCCACCACGCTGGCCAAGTGCGGATTGGTAGACTTCACACGACCTCGAGTACTTTTTGGCACTCCAAAAAGTACTCGAGGTCGTGTGAAGTAATAGTGATCAGGGATGCAGGTTTCCTCACGATGTTTTTCCTTCACCGTTAGCGGGCAACAATTTATATGATAAATACACACATATCTTAGAAAAGACGAATCGTAACGATTTATTGACAGAGGTGTGTGTAGGTTCGAACCCGAGACCTTTGACTTCACAGTCCTACGGTCTCCCACTCGGCTATCGCTGCTATATTAACTTAAATGTAAAGAAATTGAAATGTCATCAATTACGACGAGCGATAAAAAATTACAAGCCGTTCTGTTTCAAAAATGGCTGTACCCAGAGATAATAGATGTCAAGATGTAACATGTATCATCCTCTCGCGGGTCTGCTGGAAGAAATGTCTCTAAGAAATAAGCAGTGCCTTTGTACTTGCTGTTGTTTGTATTGTGTTTGTCCTTCTAACCTTTCTTTTGTGTGTACATAAATTGTTAAATCAAATAAATGTAGAAAATTGACGTTTATACTTTTGCCTGTCAAATTTTATAGAAAATTTTCCCCGGGCCGGGTAAAATCTGTCAAAATCCATACATGTCTAAAGTTTGACGTGAATTTTATCTGGAACGCGCAGTGGGAATAATAACATTTTAAACGTTCTCTCTAGTTGTACTATGCTGTACCTATATCATAACTTTATCAGTCACTGTAAAAATGAAAATACTTTTTATTAATCATTATCATTTATTCACTTACAATTATTGTCATTTATCACAGTAAATTTGATAATTTTACAATTTTTGCACCAACACTGAAATGGCAACAATTAAAAAAATACTGTTTGTTTGTCACAAATACAATTCTTATAAGACTTTAATACATAATTAGATTTTTTTATAGAACATGTGTCTAAATTATATGATGATATTCAATTATGTGAATTTTTAATCAATTTTGAGAAAAAAAATAAAAAAAGTTTAAATGTAAGTTGCAGAAAAAATTGAAAAAAAAAAAATGTAACGCAAGTAATTTTTTTTTATTAATAATGAAATGACAAGAAAAATACACAGAAAGGTTTGAAACAATAATTGGTATATTTCAAATTATTTATTTACACACTTAATTTTGTTCTTCGATATTTTTATAAATAATTACCGAAGATCGTCCTTAAATCTTACATCTATAACAAGCACATGAATTCAAATTAAATAACTATTTACATTTAGTTAATTATAGTAATACTTAAGCTAAATAACTTACTATTACTATACGATTGAGGAATTATTAGCATGACTGTAAGATTAATCTGACTATTTGACTAACTACATCTATAAAATCTGGCCGAAATTAGTTGTAAAAAGTTTCATGTAGGTAATAATTTTATTTCGCCTAACTTTCAAGTTGATTGTCACGACACGAACTTTCAAAAATTTTGCATAGGGTACAGTGGGTCAAGCAATCAGGTCTGCAGGGCAAAAACTTCTACGCTATAGTGAAAACTGACTGCAATAGATATGTGTGTGAATTACATATTTAATAAGTGTAATATACCCACTATTTAGATATGTAACTCACTTATCCATAACTGGTGTAGTAAGTCTTTACAATGACTTGAAAGTTTTTGCCCTGCATACCTAACTCGTTGGCCCACTGTACTCAGAAATTTATAAAAAGTTTGAAGTTTAAGCAAAAAAACCTCCCACACGCGTCCCAACACTGCTTAAACAAGAATTAAGAAGTAAAATTACAATTATTAAACAACTCAACATAAAAACTCTATTAGTAGTAAAATTTTTGTGTCTCTTAAATTCTTGCTAAAATGCAAGACTTTAAGAAGCTAAAAATTCTTTTTACACATTCATTTCTTGAAAATATTTTTATGCTTATAATTTTACACATTGTATGTTTGCATTTCTTTATAATTCATTATATTTTTTTGTGTTCAAAAGTTCAATACTATATACTATGTATTCACCTATTTTTCAAAAATTCTTAATTTCTTGCAATTTTATTAAAAATACATTTACATGCAAGACAATTTGAACCTTTCCTATGATTGCCCTTATGTCATGTATCGCGTCCTAGTGTTTGTTGTACTGTAGATCCTGGCGATACAGTAGCCACAGTGGTGCAATTGTGGATGAGATATCCATCAAAAATACATTTACATAATATCAGCCAGAAAATATATTATGTAGTTATCTCAAAAAATATAAGACTAATCTTAAATTTCATAATAACTCACTCAAAACACGACTTTGTTATCTAACTTAAGTAGTGGTAACTATCACATTAAGGCAATATTATATATAGGTATTACAATAATAAGTACAAAAATAAAACTTATTAACCGAGAAGGAAAAAATATCATCAACATCTAGAAAAAAAAAATAACAAAATCATGATAAATTATTAAGATTTCGATGGTACGACCAAGAAAATACATAGTCAATGAAAAAAAAAATACACTATACTTGCCAAAACATACATTTTCATGATTGCCAAACACAGAACAGTTTCGTAATACATTGCACAGCATTAGGCGATGAAACAAAAAAAAAATTAACACCAATTTACAAGTAAAAAAGCGAAAATTCATGAATAGTTTGACAATATCTCTCTAGTAAATGCCAATTATAGTTCTTTCTAAGACCTTAAGTCATTTATCCTCTTTAAAATTGCAACAAAAAACCTATCCCATAATGCAAAAGCCGCACAAAATTACAAACATGAAATCGCAATGAAAATCTGCAGTAAAAATGCTCACTTTCTTGCTACGACATAAAGCTACTGGTCTCTATTAACAGTGCAACTGTTTGGCTCATTATTAAAAGATCGAAACTCAGTTCCGTTTCATCTAAAATCCAATAGAAAGACTTTCACAAAGGTTTTTTGCAGGAGAAGTCGCACACATACATTTCACACACACATCACACCCAGAGTCAGAACAAAACTTTTCAGATTACACAAAAAATTTGTCCCGTGAGGGGACCGAACCAGCGTGGTAGAAATTGGTGAGGCGATCGCTTTTTTAATGCCAACTCAAAACCGTTTAACAAAGATTGATTGTCATGTGTGTTCTTTTCTCATTACATTATGATATCATAACGATAAGACTCGTCTCTCTTGTTCAAGTTTTGAAACGGAACTAAACTCAATAACTCTTGCATTATGTGTCTACAACTCTCACTGAAAATATAACCAAGTCTCTATATCTGCTACAATAACTTGTGATTATTCTGAAACCATGCTTTGTCTTCGAATCCAGTTTAGTGTCTGCTCCATATGAGATAGATTTCCAACTGCTAGTCATACAACTTTCTTATTTTATAAATACAGCCCTGATGAACTTGCCTTCTCCAGAAAATCTATAAAACCATCAAGGTTCAGACTTTCTTATCCTTAACTCAATTATAGGAATCAGGTGATATGTTACATTGAAACTCCGTAAAATGATACGATCATTTTCTCTTGATTGCCATATTTTAGTCTAAAACGGCAGACATCTTCCTCTCTCCTACTTTAGCCGTGCCCGTCAGGGTCCATGATTGGCACTGTACCTATTTAAAGACCATTTCAACATTGTGGACTCCAATAAAGTCTTGAATACTTGAATACATACAACCATACTTTTTAAATGATTTTTCTTCTACTGGGATAGTTCAGGTTTCCTCAACTTTTCTAATAAAGTTTGAGTGATGACTTTGGTCCTATAACGGCCTTGAGATTGTATGGCGGCAAGCCTTTAGAGCCAAAACCATTTTGATGACTATGGTCCCATAACAATCTTGAGTTTATAAGGTTGCCTTTAAAGCCAAAACCATTTGTAATAAAAAGTATTAGCTCCAAACTTTTTATTTTTGCTGAAATGTATACGTGAATAAGTTATCCATCTCTTTTTCTCGCTTGTTTCATTTTCATTGAAGCGAGCGGAAAGATGTGAATCTAAAATCTTTTATTTCCTCTCCATTTCAGTAGCCTCAGCATTATAATAATCTTTTATCAAAACTTTTGGAGTCCAAGAAGTATAATATTCACTGATTCCTTTAATTAAAATTCTATCCAGTCTTTCAGCCATTATAATTATGGTTCATTCCTTAGCACCATCTCTAAGACTTAATCTGAGATTGTCACGGCTCATTCCTATGGGGTAGGCAGAGCTTACGATTTTTGGGCCAACCTCTCAACGAGATCAACATTCCGAAACCTAATTTTGGTCCCATTTGGTCTTTGACCAAACACACAATTTTTTTGGCTATCAGCTACAAATTTCGTTTCTTCTCAAACCACGTTTTTGTCTTGGTTGACATCTCGTCTCCTGGTGGATGCTCTTATCGAAGCTCTGATGGAACCCCTGGATCCTATGGCACTTGGGACAGCTCTGACGAACTCTTGGTGATCCCGATTGGTAGACACTGAAGCCCGTTTGGTGTATTTTCCGGGGCTATCGTCGTCTTCTTCCGATTTTTTCCTGTAACAATTTCAAATATTTAATAAACTTTTGTGGGCAATATTTATGTATTGGGCAATATTATTAACAGGTAAAAAGAAAAAAATCTGTACGTTAGTTAAACATATTAAACAATTTGAACCACATACTAAAAAACGAATTAATAATTACATATATATATATATATATATATATATAATGTAGACCACAACCGCGGATATCTAGCGGCTTTCCATCATCAAGCGAAGCTTTGCTTACTATGAGCGGCCGTGGATGGGTGACTATAACAAAATTGTCTAGGAGGGTACGTTGAGCTGTAGATCCAAGTTATCATTTGAAGATTCATGCGGTCAGAGGCCAGGATGTCTGACTAGTCTACTGCGTTGTGGAGACCTGATGGCAATCTACGCTACGGGTAGTCAAAGAGCAGAAAGTCTTAATAGTCTACGAAAGACTATTGTGTTACACAATACTCTTTGTAAATGTAGTCGCTGTCGCTGCGTGATAGTCTACGTAAAATATTGATATTTCAATCATACCTAGGGAAGCACGGGAAGTCCCAGAACCTCTGGTCCTTGCCGAAGTTCTCTCCATCTGCTAGGGTCTGCGGCATCTCCGTGTCCATGGTCTCAGGCAGGAAAAGACAGAGTAGACCGCCGAGCACACCCAACACTCCCAGGATTAAGAGTGGAAGGTCTTGAGAGATGTTAGCCTGTAAGAAATAAATAAATATAATAAATATTTCACAACTCACACACAACGCCATCTAGTCCCAAACTAAGCAGAGCTTGTACTATGAGTACTAGAATAACTGATACTACTACATATATTCTTTTCATTTAGTAAATACATACATATTATACATAGAAACACCCAGACTAAGACAAACCCTATGTTCATCAAATGGTGGTAGAGGTTTAAAATTAGTTTGTTTGGTAATGTGTTGGACATAGATTCTATTTGTCTGGCAATTTTAAGTTGCTGCTGAACCTACTTGCAAAGATCCGCGCAACTTCAGTCAAAAACATACATATTAATTTATTATGTAGATACAATCAGAGTATAAAGTAAGACAGGGCGCAGACAAAGGAAGGGAGACAAATCCTTGACACGTCCACGCAATTAAAACCATGGCAGATAAATAACATAGTCATTAGGGTACAAAATAATCAGAACTATCCAAGGCCGAGCCAGGGTATTGCTATACCGAGTAGTTTAACTTCATAGAAACAGTCTCGGCTTTGCGACAATTCGTCACGAAGTCATTTACATCCAGTATAATATATAATAATGCTCAGCTATCAACAGTTCTGAGTGATTATTTTGTTATGTTTGACTATGTTTATTTATTTATTTATTTACTTATACATGTACAACATTACAGTTTTAGACCAATACAAAGAAAAAAAAACCCACATAAAATAATTTTTCACAATAATCTGATAGAAGAAAAAACAAACAAAAACAATACTACAAACGACACAAACTAAACAATTAATAACAAAAATGTTATGTATCTGCCATGGTTTTAATTGCGTGGACGTGTTAAGGATTTGTCTCCTTTCCTGCCGCGTTTTGTCTGTGACCTGTCTTACTTTATACTATGTTTTTGACTGAAATTGTGAGGATCTTTATAAGGTGGTTCATCAGCAATTTTGTGTTTACCGGCTTGTTCAAGAGTGAAAATAAAAGACTCGTCAATGTATTGGTAATTATTTTATCATGATTTATTATTATTACGGGTTCTTTTTGTTTTTCTCGGCTTGAGCCGGTTTGACTGATGGCACGGGCCTAAGCCAAGTGTTCATCAGTGGGATTGCTGGTTTGAATAGTAATGTGTGTGGGTGCAAGAGTTGATGAATGTGTGTTGCTTTGTGCAGAGTTGTGTGTGATTGAATGTGTAGTATCTGGTTCGCATTGTAAAAAAATCCTGACCAATCTGCAAGTGTTTAATATAAATGCCTTCTGCATTAATTGGTAAGTGTTTGGTGAAAGTTGCTATTATTACTATTATTTATCTTTTTTTTAAAAAAAGCTTACTAGTAATTTGCAAATACAAATTACTAGTATTCTTGTTAACCCCCTCCAGCTAAGCTTAATTCGCTTGTGTTAGGAGGAAGTTCACGTCCGTGGTGTAATAGCCAGGATTCGAACCCACGACCTCTCGATCGTAAGACCGATGCCTTATCCATTGCGCCACGGCTGCTTTATTATTTATTTCTTGGATCTTCACTCTGTGATCAAACAGGCAAACTATAAAATAGGTTAATAAAATTATTCCTTATAAGTTAATTGTTCTTTCCTTACCAAATAAACCACAAAAGGCGCCACGATTGAGGCCACGTATCCCATAATATGTATAAATGCCACACCCTGGGCTCTGACCACGGTTGGCAAAAGCTCGGCTGCGTATTGTAAGCCGATGTTGTAAGAGATGTTCACGGCGAAACGGCCAAGGATGGCCAGAGAAGCTGATGGTCCACCTGAAAGTACATGGTCATTCGTTAGGTTTATGTATAACGCCCATATTTGACCTGGGTTTTAGTAATCTAAAAATTAACTAACTAAGCGATAGCCGAGTGGGAGACCGTAGGACTGCGAAGTCAAAGGTCTCGGGTTCGAACCCACGGCACACACCTCTGTCAAAAAATCGTTAAGATTCGTCTTATAAATTATCGCTCGCTAACGGTGAAGGAAAATGTCGTGGGGAAACCTGCCTAAAATCTATTCGAGGATGTGTGAAGTCTACCAATCCACAATTTCAGGACTTAACTAGAGGTTTCGTGTAGGTAGAACTGCCAAATATTAAGTTTAAAGAATTGCATTTGCTTAAGTCCCTCTTGACATATTCAGATTCCGCAACAGTGGAGGCTTTTTACGGGACACGGACAAGACGCAAAATTCCGGGCTGATCCGGCCGTCTGGCAACCCTAATCGCAGCGTAAACAGTTGCTGACTTATTGCTGCTACTGAGACTATTTGGATACTATCTTAAATTGCATTTTTATTTAGCCAATTAATAATAAAAAATAGAAGTCTAAAGTATTAGGTAACTTTAGATAAATAACATTAAAACCAGATAAAACAGATTCAGTATAATCATAAATAGTTTTTTTGTACAAACAGTAGACATACGTTGAACATTATTTGTTCAACGTA
This sequence comes from Hypena proboscidalis, assembly GCA_905147285.1. Taxonomy (NCBI): domain Eukaryota; kingdom Metazoa; phylum Arthropoda; class Insecta; order Lepidoptera; family Erebidae; genus Hypena; species Hypena proboscidalis. The sequence continues at coordinate 8,214,727 of LR990156.1, forward strand.
TTTCTACTGTTTGTACGTTACGTTGTATAAAGGGCCAGTTTCTGAGGTGTCGGTTAGATCTTATACGACCCATAAAATATAACTTGACCGAATTTAAAGTGACACAAGTAACAAAAAGTCGAACAAAAAAGAATCACGCGAATCGGTCCAATAACCGCGACGTAATCGATGTACACACATAGAAAAAAAACATACCGGCCGAACTTCCTCCTTTTTGGGAAGTCGGTTAAAAAGAACACAGCTGTCACTGTCATTTATGTGTGTTATATGCTTATTCTGCGAATAAGGTTTATCAATCACCTATGAAATGTGGTTAAATTAAGTGAATAACAAAGAAATAAGTATTGTGATTTCTTCAGCTTAAAATGTCAAAATTCTAGATAATTTTAAGACTGGTAATTTAACTGGCTTTTCATACAGTAAAATTATCAGACTGTTGCTGGGCTGTTTTACATAGTCTGAGTACGAGATGAACGGCGTTTAAATTAGATTATATCATTATTAATCTGAATATTTAAATAATTAAAGTTAAAATAAAACACAGCTGTCTCTTCAATTTGTTTTTCTGTATAATATTTTATGTAACCCGTTAACACCCCTTTACCTTAAAAAACGTTTCAGTTATTTGCATGACACCCACACGAAATTTTTAAGGTCATCCGAGAACCAGAGATTAAAAATGCCTGAACATTCCACAACATGTATGGCCTTTTCAGTTCAAGCTGTCAGATTGTGGAATGCGCTACCGGCTAATGTGAGAGGTGCAAAATCACTGCCAGTTTTCAAGAAAATGGTACATGAACACTACTTGTCTACAATAAAATGATATCCCCACAGTTTTTTGTTTATTTATTTATGTGTTGTTTATCTTAATTATGCTACACATCTATATTTATTTTTGAAATATTATATTTATATCATATTGTTATGTATTTATATAAGTACTATATTTATGTACATACATAATAAGTACAGTATTACTCTATTTGATTAATTATGTGTAATTTGATCAACTTTGTAGTTTTAAAGATATTAAACGGTATAATTTTTAGTTTTTCCCATCTTTATACACCGCACACTCCTCTAAATTCACACTTTTTAAATTTCTTTCCATCCAATGGTTGCCTGGAAGAAATTGCCACAAGGCGATGAGGCCGCCACTTGTATTAATACATACCATTTTGTGTAAATATCTCATGTTAATATTTTCTATTGTTTTGTGTTTGGTGTACAATAAAGAGTTTTATTATTATTTTAATTTTAGGAATCTTTTTTTCAGCAGTTTGCTAGTATTTACCACATTTACGGGGCAAAACCAAGTAAATGCAGCATGTTGTGTTTGCGTGGGGTTATGGGGCTACAATGTGTTGTGTTGTAACTTCGTTTTCGTCAATTTGTAAGAACTTTCTCACTATCCTACAGGTATTTAAAATTGCAGCTTTTTGTAGCATGATGTAGATGTGTTCTTTTAAATCTAACAGCTGTATACTATGGTGTAGCTGCTTGGGAATAATTCCTGTGGTAGAAAGGACGATCGGTACAACATAAACTTTATCTTGTATCTCTCTCTATTCTGCGTATTTACTTATTTTTTCAACGATGGTTTTCTGTAAATTATGAGTGTTCGGGACAGCAATATCTATTAGGTATGTAGTTTTGTTTAATTTGTCTACTAGTGTTATATTCGGTCTATTGTAATGTATGGTTGGTTGCTAGTTGGTTATTATTTGAGTAACGTTTACTTGACGACGCTGAAAGTAAATTTATTATCACAAATAAGATTTTTACTTAGTAAGCCGGCAGGCAAATTTCGTTAGTAAAATCAGAATTTTGCAAGATATAGATTGACATAACCTCACCACCGGCAATTCTTACTTCACTCACATTGACTGGTGTGAAACCGTCTATAAAAAGGCTATATAAATTAGAAAGCCATGTAAAGTTCATATCTTACCAACAGGAACAGCTGTAGCCAGAAGACTGAAGATACCAGAGATGACCATGGAACCACACGCCAGCCATCTACGGCCCCATCTATAATAAAAAACAAACGATTTAGAAAATGGAAAAAGATGTACTTATGCACTTTGGTCAGCAAGGGTCAGGGGTCAGCAGAAGACACCACAGGCAATCGGGCTGCAGCTAGGGTTGCCAGGTGAGTCGCGAAAAAATACCGGACAACCCCAAAAAGGGGGGCGGGGGGGGGGTATGCTAGGTCGCAAAAACACGTTTTTTTTTACTAAAATTTCGCGCGCGCGGGTGGCGGTGGACGTGGTGACAGCCCCCAAACGCACAATATATCTAAAGTACAGACAGCGGTGAGCGAGGAGCGCGCGCGAGTTTTGCGTTTGAGGGATTTCATATGCCTACTTTTGTAGGCGCTTGTGACCAGTAGTACCGACTTTCTTCAAAATACCGGACATTGTTCTGTCCGGTATGACCATTTATTTTTTACCGGACAGCCCTCGAAAATAACGGACTGTACGCTTAAATACCGGACATCTGGCAACCCTAGCTGCAGCTGAAAATCAGCGTTAGGTGACTGTAGTTCATTGCAGTCACTTAGCATTATGCGGAGCAGCTGGCCTATTGGTACAGGCTGTATTACTGTATTTCACTGTATTTCCTATATTGTTTCTTTGTTTGTTTTCTACCCATAAAATTTTTCTTTTCTTTTTTCTTTTCTTTCTTTAAGGTTTTTTTTTGTTTAAGGCGTGGCATTTTAAAACCTGTCGAAAAGACAGTTGTTTGAGCTTGCAGTGTGAAGAAAATTAAGAAGGATGCTACTACATGAAAAAATACTGTAAACACAAGTAACAAGGAAAAGTAATAATCAAACAGAATAATCGAAAAGTGGCACAGTCATTCTAAAAAAAAACTATATCGTTATTTCATGATTTTCAGCGAGAGTTGTATGATTTAATTTAAATAATTTAATCAATATATATTTTTTTATAAATTACTCAGTATCCCAAAAAGAAATACAATGAAAGTGACGATATTGCTCATAAACTGAGATCGTGAGCGAGACTTGAAGCAATAATCAACCATATTGACGAAGAAGCAAGCGTTAGAATTTAATAAAGAATACATTTTGGCCTTACAAGATATGGCATACACTAAAAACAGAAATGTACTATTTTTATTAGTAAAAGTAAGAGAATGCGTCTTCTAACGAATATTTTCTTAAATAAGTAAGAAGCAATACTAAAACTTCTTCATCAAAACCAGCGAGGTGCATTGAAAAAACCCCATTTTAGTGGTTAAGCTCGCCTTTGTACATTGATTTAAAATTGTATCAAATAAATGTTTTTGTTTTGTGTGTCTTTTTTTTTTTCTACAATAAATTTTTTTGTTGTATAAAAAGCAATATTCTACCGTCTTCGCCTCTAAGAGTGAGGCAGTTCCTTGTTATTTTTTTAATATTTTCTTGCAGATTCAGTAATATTTCACGCCTACATCATTTATATGCGTATTGTATGGATGACCTCCTTCGTTCTAGGAGTGGTCAGGTAAGGACATAAAGATGTTTTACCTATCAAGCACTGCAGTCAGGAAGGTATCAGCAGGGAGCTCTGTAGCGGACGCAATCGTGAAGGTCAAGAAGATGTCCAGACCCAGAGAGCCCACATTCCTGACGTGGCCATCGAACACCAGCGATATTGCCATCCAGATCACGATCAGCAAGATGGCGTTCTTCCGAAGGCGAGGAGTCTTGAAGAGATCCAGCACTGAGTAAGTCTTGCACTCGGCTTCGGATTCCTTGATGGATTTCAGAGATGATTCCTAAAAAATAATGGTAAAAAAATAAAAATAATAATAACTTTATTTTACATATGCCAAAAAAAGTTTTTTTTCTATACTACGCCCACAGCAAACGAACGTGTAGTCCACCTGATGGTAAGTGGAGTACAGCCTATGGACATCAACAATCCACAAAAGCAGATTATAGATGCGTCGCTGCAGCTGAGGACTACGGTGTTATGCCTCATGTGCCACTAATTTCAGGGCCTGATCTCACCACCAAACCGGAACACAGTAACGGAAGCACTACTATTTGGCGGCAGGTTAAAGGTGAGGCGGTGGTGCTGCCGCCCTCGAGCTCATTCACAGAGTTCTACCACCAGTGAGTGGTGAGTAGTGCCGATCCCACGTAGTCGCATGAAATTGCCGATGTTGTATGTCGATATTCTGAGATATAAAACCATAGAATAGACTGTGTCAACTCTACCGTTACTGAGAACTCAACCTGAAAACGGATTCACAATCATCAATCATAAGGATTCTTCTTCTTCGTCGTGTCGATGGCTGAGTCAAATTTAATTTGATTTGCCATCGTGGTGAAAGGATTAGCCAATTCGCTTTGGAGAACTCGCGAATTGCCCAGCTGGCTTAGCATACGAACATGACATAAGTCATGGATGAGAGATGGCTGAGAGTTTTTATCTCATGTTTAACTCAGGCGCACAACGACCGCCACGTTTTCTATCTCACTTGTTCTAGCGTCAAAATTAGAGACAACAAGTGCACTCCGACCTTCAACGAACCCATTTACCGAATTTTGACAAATAATGTCGAGTTAATATGAGATATTACTCGTCGTCACTATTGTGCGACGAGATGATAGGAGATAATTATTAAGGTTAATATTTAATTTAAAGCGATGTAAACATTTTTTTGTAAATTGTGCGATCAAAAAACGTTCGTTCAGCGTTAAAGGATAATAGGTTATTGAACTTATTCTAATCGACATGAATAACACGCCGACAGCACGCTCAATCTTAATTATTGACGACCGGATGGCGGAGTGGTAGTGTACCAGCCTGCGACGCCGAGGTCGCGGGTTCGATTCCCGCTTAAGACAAATCTTTGTGTGTATGAACATGGGGGTTTGTCTTAGTCTGGGTGTTATGTATAATATGTATGTATTTACAAAAGAAAAGTATACATGTATTAGTATCAGTTATTCTAGTACCTGGGAAGCATTAAACAAACAAAATATTAATGTAAAATATATTAACATTATCAAAAATATTTACATTAATTGCACAAGTAGAGTCAGGCTAGATAGGGTGGGCACCAGGATCAGCATTAACAGAGGAGTGAGACAGGGTGACCCTATCTCGCCGAAATTATTTATAGCGGTCTTACAAAATGTAATGAAAAGTTTACCATGGTCAAAGCAAGGAATTCATGTTAATGGGAAATATTTAAGCCATCTACGCTTTGCGGACGATATCGTCGTGTTCTCTGAAAGCTCATATAAGCTCAACACAATGATTACAGAACTTCAAACTGCTAGCGCTCGCGTAGGACTGGAAATGAATTTGGAAAAAACGAAAGTCATGACTAATAGCGAGTTGACGCCAATACTGGTTAACGATGTGCCACTCGAGTTCGTGAATAGTTACGTTTATCTTGGTAAACAAATTTCATTTAGGAAAGACCGAAATATGGATGAAATAAACAGAAGAGTCGCTATTACGTGGAAAAAGTACTGGGCTCAAAAAGAGGTTCTGAAATCAAAATTACCAATAAAATTAAAAAGGATAATTTTAGACACGACAATTTTACCCTGTCTCACCTATGGTTGTCAAACTTGGACCTACGATCAGAAAGCAAGACATAAAATCCAGACCACTCAGAGAGCAATGGAAAGGAGCTGCTTAAACTTAAAGCTGAGAGATAGAGTAAGAAACACAGAAATTCGAAAAATTACCAAGATAAATGATGCTCTACATTTCGCTACAAGTCTAAAATGGAGGTGGGCTGGTCATGTTGCGAGATACAAGGATAGTCGTTGGACAATCAACATTACGAATTGGAAAGGACCACATGGCAAGAGAGGTAGAGGTCGTCCGTGCGCCCGGTGGCAGGATGAGATTGTGGCCACCGCAGGAAGAGATTGGATGACCACCGCCAACGACAGAATTAAATGGAATTCTTTGGAGGAGGCTTTTACCCTAAGGGGGTCCACATCAACAAAACTTAATTAATTTTAATTAATTTGAAATAAATAATCAATTTAAATAATCACTATCATGCATGTATCGGAATCGTATTTTTATCTGTATTAATTTATTATTATTTTTTTTAAGCAAATGCGTATCTAATGAAAGTATCTAAATATTAATTTGATTTGTATTTTATTATTTGTGGAATGAATAAAGCTTTATTATTATTATTATTATTATTATTCTAGTACCCATAGTACAAGCTCTGCTTAGTTTGGGACTAGATGGCGTTGTGTGTGAGTTGTGAAATATTTATTATATTTATGAAAATAAATCATGATCATTAAATATAAAATAAAATAAGTATTTTCGTCATCATAAGTGCGTTATTGCCACAGCGGACGGAGCGAACTCGTATGTTGTTGGCGTTCGTAGTGCAAACCTTTCTGCGAGGCGTTGATAGTAAATAAATAAATACTAGTCTTGCCTATGCATGCATAAATGTGTTTACGCACATCCGGGCCGAGCCCGTTATCTCAATAGAGAATTTATATAGATTTAAATATTACTTGCACGGTATTTTTTTTAGAATGAATGCTTTAAAATGATTTCTATATAATTGATTTTAGCTTGTAACGTACTTTTCATTAAATAAACTGTGGCGGCGCAGCGCGCGGACGCGGGCGCGGTGAGCCTGTCGCGCCCGCGCGAGCACCACGTTCGTAAATGATCGGCTAGCTTCGGCGAAGTTCGATTTTCCTGCGCACACGACGGCAGTCTATTGTTCGCCACCGTGCTGAGCACCCTCGCGTCGCTTTACTTGTTGCGCTCTAATCAGCTGTTACAATTATCGTAATATTACTATTGTATTTTATTTAAATCGCAATAGACAGTTGTATTAAGTACTTCGTTTCATTGTTACTGGCCCATACACCTCTACAAAACAATAACTAATAGGTACGTAAAATGAGCCGAAAGTTGAACACGTATATGTATGAAAAAATACAAGAAAATTTCATTTAAATGAAGTATCTCAAATCAGTAAATCTTACAACGACCGCCTGCATTTATAATTTTGTTTTCAAAACGTCAACATTTAATGAGATAAAATGAGTGAATTTACCGTTACATATAAGTTTGTTCTAAGTAATGTAATTTGTTGTCACATGCCTATAAAATTTGAATATTATTTTCTTTTATGTTTTAAATTATTTAATGGTAAGTGTTACTTTTTCTAATAAGTAAATTAGCGTAAACCATCATTTGAATTATGACGGATAAAAATATATCGTGCGCAAATACAGTTTCATTTTTGAAACAGGAGTAAAAACATGCTACAGTACTTGTGAATTATTTTATCACTTTAAGTCAAAAAGGTTTACATTTTATGTTATTCGTAACTACCTGTGAAAATAATACTTTTGAACGATACCGATAACCGTATCTACCGGTTGGCATAATAATATTATGCTAAGGTCTGAATCGCTAACAATATCGCAATTAGTGCTTTTCACACGGCAGCTATAATGCATATTAATGTATGTCAAAATACGAAGATTAAACATATACATTTTAGCTGTAAACTTCTACGTAAAGATGTAATGAAATGTATAGAGATTCAAATATACATTTATACATCATAGCTAGACCACATTAGGCACAATGTAGAGATAAACGCGGGTATCATGCTATCTCTTTCATGTTATGAGAGATACATGATAAAACCGCGACAAAACCCATCTCACGCTCGTATGCTAAGCCAGCAGGGTGCGCCGGACGTAGGGAATCGTTGTGTACGTCACCCGGGGAGGCTCCTTTCATGCACCCCTAATCAATCATAAGGATAATGTGTGTGTATGTGTGTAGCTTATAGTATGCAATAACAAGCCATTTTTTTATCAACATATCTCCTCTGGGGGAAGATCGAGCAGAAACTAGTACCATAAAAAATGACTCACAGTGAAATCGGTGAGCACTTTCTCTGGAATCTTGGTCTTGTTCACTCTTTCAAATTTCTTCAAGATCGTCAGAGCCCTGTCTATCTTGCCTTGGGATACCAACCACCTAAAATTAAAACAACAATGTTTTCTTTCAATATTATAAAAAAAAATATCTTATCAATAAAAAGCAATTCCTTTGCTGTCAAGAGCCAGGAGGTTTCCATTTTCTCGTAGACCACTTTCAAAGTTTTGCTGTTTTCAGTAGACCTACTTACTACTGCCACCTTTTGACTTCGATCCACAGCTGGAGCAAGAGGAGTGGAGGGGAGGTGTCTATTGATTTTGGTATTCGGCAGGGGCATTAAATGATTTACTGTTCAGTTTTTTTTCAAAAATATGTCAGTGTCATAAAAAAAAAGTTCGTGGACGCCTGAATTACTGCCGGATAGGGATACGAATCTGGCACTCTCCTGTATCAGCAAGGGTATAGCAATAGCCGGTGCTAGCTCCTATGGCAAACATCCTCGTCATCGGCCCACAACGCAATACAGGGAAGGAGAGACGCCGCCAGGGTAAAGAACAGGGCAATGGACATATTGAATACCTTGAAAGACTGTGATGTTTGGCCTCTGGAAGTAATTTTAGCGTCTAACCTTACTGCTAGACCTAATTAAGAGAAGTTACTTAACTACGCTTTGGTAATAATTAATAAAATGCGGCTGAATATCAGAACCTCATGTGGAATATGCAGCAGTATATAAATATTTCACTTACCGAGCACTCTCTGGCACCAGCCAGGGTGTAGCGATGGCCAGAGCGAACGGCAAGCTAGTACCTATGGCAAACATCCTCCAGTCATCAGCCCACAACGCTATCCAGGGTAGGAGAGACGCCGCCAGGGTAAAGAACAGGGCGATGGACATGTTTGCTACGAAGGTACGCCATTTGGGACCCACGTATTCCAGGACTGGAAAAGAAAAATAAAGATTAATTTTAGAATCTAGATGAAGATAAGAAAACATGGAGGCAGATGACACCTTGTAGAATGTATTTATATGAGTAGAAAACATACCGAAACAAAAACCAAGCAGATACTATATTTATAAGAGAATATTTTACTGCACCACACGCAGAGGTGAACAATATTTTTTATTTATTTTTATTTTTTTTATTTTACAACTTTTGCACTTAAAAATTATTACAACGGCGGACTTAATGCCATAGTCATTTAACAATACCCACATTTCAACCGTTACGTTTACCCATGGGATAGGGGGCGAGCCTATCGCCAGCCGTCGGGCACAATTCCAACTCCGCGCTGCTATTGAAAATTTCCTGACGGAAAGTTCACAAATAACACTTTGCTCGACCCGGGCATCGAAGCCAAGACCTCGCGGTAAGAGGCGCATACGCTAACCACTAGACCATCGAGGCATAACGTAGTATAAAAACTACTTAAGTATTAAAATTATGAAATACGGGTGTTACTCATGTATTGTTGGTCTATTTAGTCGACCGCGGTTTCACCTATACCAGGTGAAACCGCGTTAGGCGTTTTCAAAAGAGTGCGACACGTCGCGCCGGTGTCGCAGCTAGTCTTAAGTGCAAGACCGTGGTCGAAAAAAAAGACCAACATTACGTGAGTAACACCCGTATTTCATCATTTGAATTATGATACAAACTCACATCAGTTTTTATAAAGTGCCAAACAAAAATGTAAGGCAAAATAAACTTAATACCGCTATTTTAGAGTTTATTTTAGCTTAGTTGTTCGTTTATTCTTAATTATTATTCAGTTTTTGGTAACAATCACAGGATATGTGGTATCAGTGTCTTCAACTGCGAAGTTTATATCTCCTGTGTTAGTAGTTACCAAATTCTAACCTATTACTGATATTTACTGGTTAATAATATCCTTGTTAGATGTTTCCTGTTTGCAAACGCAATTTCACGTCCTATTAACTGTTCAAAGGCCCACCGCTGGGTTAAACAAAGAATATGAGTTATATGATACAAAGGGAATACTAAGTAACAGTAGACTATAGGCTGACCGTTTAACCCTCGAGTCCTCGCCTGCGCGGTACAGGGGCGCGGGGGTATGACGACAAAGGGGACTGAAACAGGTGCGGGCGGTGGGCAAATTTTTGTAATTGTTCATTTCGTTCGCTACATGGGTAGCGATCGCATGTGTTGACTGTTGCGGACACCTTGTGAGAGGTACACATGTGATAACTATCTCAAGATGAATCGAAAAATCTTCGGACATAAAGTAAACAGTTAGTACAAGCAAATGGCTTTTAACGTATACGAATATTTTAGAAAAAAGAAACTGGACCCAAAAAAAGTTCTGACTTTCTTACGATTTAATTATATGTTTAGATAACAAATAGTATAATAGTGTATTCCCAATTATTTTATTTACGTACATAAGTTCATTAAAATTTTGTATCTTCTTAACTATTTTTCATTTGATTAATCACTATTTCTTTTTTCCGATGATGTCACATATCTTAGGAAATATCTTGGTGCATTTCATCTCCTGTATATTTCATTAAGTGCCCCCACCGCCCGCCCCTGTTTCAGTCCTCTTTGTCGTCATACCCCCGCGCCCCTGTACCGCGCAGGCGAGGACTCAGTTAAACGGTCAGCCTATAGACCAGATGGTTTCAGAATAGAAAGACAACTTGGCATGCAAGGTTACCGACACAGACGTCGAAGATAGAGCGAAGTGGAGAGAAAAAACTAAGCAGGCTGACCCACCATCAGATGGGCTTAATAATGGCCAGGAAGAGAGATAGAGAGTAGATGTTATGGCACCAGCAGGATTTGAAACCGCTTTATCCAGTAAGATACGGTTGCCTCTTCCCAGGAACCTATATTTCTCAACTACATGTTACGTCATTACGTGATTTCACGTTCATCCGTTTGTACCTATCTTAAGTAGGATACAATTTTTTTCTTTTGTTTCTTAGTATAATTTGCTAAGCATAGCTAAATGCTATAAAAACAATCAATAAGTTACAAAAGGGAATACTGGAAAGGGTTGAGATAACGTCTGATAGGAAGGTATGCAATAAAAAACGTCCCAGCAATCCCAAGAAATAATTGGGGTAAGGGAAAGTGGATGCAAGCATACTGTTTGGAAGTAGATCAAATACGAGACGCCTCTACACTGCAGTTCGATCAAAAACTCTTACACAAATAAAATTTCGTGAATGAAGCATTCAGATTCTTAATTTTTTTAATTTCTGTGATCCTGCGCTTTGTTTAATATAAAACAGGCATATGAGATAGCTGGTAAATAAATAAATCGATCGGATTTTTACCTAGGATAGAACGTCAGAAGCAATCAACTGTCCTATGACAAGACCATATATACATACACCCTCACTCACACAAGCAAACGCAGACTCAGAACAAATATTTGCGGATCACACATATGTATCACAGATCACAGTAAATATATTTTAACTCCAACAGGAAGAAAGAAAGAAATACACTCACCAAGAATATACATCATAGTAAAGCAGTTGTCAAACGCCAATCCTACCAAGAATCGGCAGACGGCGAAGGTCCAGAAACTATCGCAGAATGATGTACCGACTCCTGCTAAGAAACCCAACATGTTTGTGCCTGGAAAATACATTACAGTCAAGATAAAGTATAAGATGTTATTCTTCAAATGACGAGGTTTCACCTATAGATTTAGGCATTTTCTAAAAAGTGCGATACGTCGCGCCTGAGTCGTAACTAGTCTTGACTACCTAGACTTAACTAAATAGACCAACAGTACGTCAGTAACACCCGTATTTCATAATTTGAATAATGTCACAAACTCACATCAGTTTTAATAAAAAAATATGTTTTTCTTTCGGATTTATGTTGGCTCTGCGTTATAGCAAGCATATTATTGTACCAATAAAATGCTGTTTGTTCCTTTTCAAAATATATTGTGTGCTATTTGCCCGATGATAACCTCAAAAGCAGGTTTAGGTATTTAACTAATTACTCGTAATTGATACTTTAAGACAACAAATTCTAAGTCAGGGTTGGACTAGCCATACAGTCACGTGTGGGCCTTTGTGAGCCCCGCTCAGGCTCTCTACCCACACAGTGTAACACAAAACAAAATTTCTCGTAGAAACACCTCCTTTTACCAGTTTGAAGTCCCAGGCCATTTTGAGATGCCATCCAGGCCTTCAGACCCAGTTTGACCCTATTACTAAAAATATATTAGTGTTTACACTCACCCACTAGCGCTGGAATTCTTCCATACTTATCAGCAATCCAGCCAAACACAAGTCCTCCAACAATAGCTCCACAGAAGAATATAGCCTGGGCAGTCGCTGCCAAGTTGTCCTTTTCACACACCCAGTCCAGCTGGAAAGGTAAGATAGGCCATTATATCAGAAAAATGCGGATCTGTGTCTGTCAGGGATTGCCATAAATAATCAAGGATTTCCACCAATTTTGTGAGTCTCCATTTAGACTAAAGCTTCGATTTCCTAGGAAAGCGGTGTGGAATAATGCGGCCGTAATATTATTACCGTGACACGATTAATATGTAATACGTTAGGTCGATCACCGCTCTCTAGGAAACCACTACATTTGTTTTACATAGGCAACGTTCTAGTGACGTCATTGTACCGTTATCTTTACGACCGCATTATTCCACACCGCTATGCTAGGAAACCGAAGCTTTAGAGATTTAGCTGAATATAAGTATTTTTGGCAGAGCGATTGTCATCACATATCCACAACGTTTCGCTTTGTTAGACCAGCTGTTGTTGATTAATGCGTGGCGCATTTTAAAGAGCTAAATATTTTAACGGTTCCAAGTCTAATGCTTCTAATGATGAACTTTGTTAAAAACCATCATGAGTTTGAAACAGATGATGAGAGGAAAACAAGGGAGAAAACTAGGAGACTTGATTTTCCATCAAAGTTAGCCTCTTACCTTAATTTGATCAAGACTAGTTCATGTTATATGTCGGTAATCTTTAATAAACTTTCTGTAGAATTAAAGAAGCGCTTGTACTACTTGGACTTCAAAACTAATTAAAAGGCTTTTCTTTTAGAACGTTGCTGTATTCGATTAATGATTTGTGATTGTAAAGTAATATAGAGTTTGATTTTAATGACATTTTATAATGATTATTCCCTCATGATTTAATTAATTTGTATTGACATTTGTATTTTGACTGTAATCTAGGTAATATATTATGATTTATTTTATTAATGTTATTAAGTTATGTAATTTATTAATGTGATTTATTATAATTTTAATTTTAGCGATAAGTTATTTCCAGACAGTGATATTGTTATGAAATAACAATAACGTCGGTTGTAATATGAATTGATGTAACCGCCAAAATGTCGAAAATGAGTTATAAGTATATGTAGTTCGACTGCAAATTTCAATCCGGATCGATTGGTGTTGTTAAAATGTTGATATCTTAAAAAAAATGTCAAGTACGTTAACCGCAACTTAACCGTTTTTTTCAATTCACATGACTTTTTTTAAGTCATGGGCCGTTTTTGTAAAATCTCATGTTATTAGGTTAACGTAAAGATCAAATTGTAATTGCGCATTAATGTAATGAGCAACGTTGAAAAAATATCATTGATGTAAGTCTCATTTATTACCCAAATTATTCTCAGCAAAAACTGTATAATCAGCGATTCAAGTGAGGAAATTGACGGAATTAAAGAAAAACATCAAGAAAATATGCCGGAAACTAAACAAAAGGAACAAACACATGACGAAAAAAGAAAACCTGCAGCGGTAGAAAATTCAAAGAACAACATCAAGAAAAACAAAATAGTGTAATAAAGATGACGATACAAAAGGATGAAAAGAAACACAAAAAGCAGTGAAAGCCAGCAGAAAGACAGGAAAAGCTGTAGAAAAGGCCAAAAAGAAACAAGAAGAAGAAAAATTAGGAAAAAGAGTAAAGAAAAATTTGAAAAAGTAGAATAAACTACGTGTTTTCTTATGTTAATTTCGTAAAATATTATAATTTTATGTTCCAACTTAATCAATAAGTGATTGTTTTAGTAATTAAACTATACTTTGTGTTTAAAAGTAAGAAACATAAGTAAAAATAAGGAGTTTATTTTTGTTTCTTAAATAATTGTGATTTATTATTACACTTTGATACTCGATGATAAGACTAAGTGTTATCTAATAGGTAATTAAAGTAATTATGATTAAATTTTTGAGTAAATTTAGTGTTTTTTTAAAAATAACAAACCTTTTTTTTATAATTAAACGTGTTTCTGATTATGATCAAATCATGTTGTACCTTTTAATCTGTTTTTTTAATTACTTACTACCTTTCCGCTGTTTATCTTAAATCAATAGGTTAATTTAATATTCAACCTTAATAAAAGTGAATAAGTGTGAAAATGCATTAGCAAATTGTTTAAAACGTAAGTCCACTTTTCTGAAACTGTGCGCCTTACTTTAATATTTCTTAGATATTTTGTGACATACATTAAACTGCTAACTGTTTTTCAAATTATATCCGTAAATCAACTAGCGTAACTACATATTTTTGCAAAAAAATTGATGTAACCGCCAGGTTATTTTCCAAACTATAATAGCTATCCTGTTTTGAACCAGTTCATCTATAAGATCTCACAAAAATAGGATAATGGTGAAAAACACACCGAAATTGGAAAAATAAATAAAAAGTTATAATTGTTATAACACTTTTTCTGATTTGTAAAACAGTTTTTCGCTTCTCCTGTAAAATCGTCATTTGGCGGTTACAGCAATTCATATTACAATCGACGATAACATCGATGCGGAGGAATACTATGACGCCTAACTTAATGTAAATATTTGCCTTTTTATTTTACCTATGTATATATTTTTTATTTATTTTCCTAATCTTTAATGTAACTTTATAATATTTCTTTAGTGTTTTTAAAATAAATAAATAAACAATTATATGAAATAAATGAATTGAATTGAATTGCTGTCAAACTTTCTAGCCTACCCGTAAAGACTGCCGCAGATCCAAGACACGGAGAAAAACTTGATATATTGTTATGATGGTCTTTCATCCACGGCCGAAAATTGTTAGCATTCGAGGCTTCGAGTTAGCCACGCGCTTTAAAATAGATGAAATCAAATACCACGGATATAACTAAATGTGTTTGGTAATTTAGGTCCCATGTGATAAGAAGTGAGGCTATCGCAACCTTTCTCTATGTCACAATTCTGAGCTCCATACTATCCTTACATATTAAAGATATTCTTTCGTCTCTATGGCTGCAGTCATATTCTATGAGCCCAGAGCGTGGCCACGCGGACAGCGCTTTCATCAGCTTTCATTAGCGCTTCCTTTGTGCAGGTGGTGTAGCAAGGGGGACAGGTCATGAGATGGGCCATAGTCTGTACAGCACTACACTCGCAATGTAGGTCCGATTCATCAACAAAACTCCATCTTACCAGGTTCTGTTTGTTTCGACTGATATTAAAGTTATGGAATCTTGAAATCAGGATGTCCACAAACCGTTATGCGTTCAAGGTTAGGGTCCTTGCTCTCTTATTTGACGAATTTAATGTAATATGTATAAGTATATTATACAATATAAATGTATTCATTATGTATTATTGTATATGTTTATGTTTATGTATCATTTATATTTTTATATATTGTATATTTGGTTATTTGTGTAATTATATAGTATATGTATGTGTTAAGTAACTAATGTGTACTCATAATTATTTTATTATTCTACTCTTCTCTTAATTAAAACTTCCACTTTTGCACCTACTACCCTACTCTCAGCTTCACCCAAAAGTTGGCTGGTAGAGAATTCCTATGGCATTAAGTCCGCCTATGTGCGATATTGTACATTAAGTTTAAAAATAAATATAATAAAATAAAATAAATATGTACTTACCTCAGAAGCGATGGTACTATAAGGCACATCACTCATGTTGTACTCCCAGCCAAACTGACAAGAGACCACAGGCCACTCATCGTCAGGGGTGGTTCGACCTTCAGCCAAGGCAGCTTCGAAGTCAGCAGAGTACATCTTGCACCGGTCGTGGGCGAATGGTCCATTTGATGGCGGGATGGCTAACGCTCGTCTGGAATAAAAGAAATATTGCAAATAAAATACTGGTACTGATCTTATTGTTTTCGTTAGCACGCATAAAACTGTATATATTTCAAACTTCGTATACAAAACTTGTATACAAGGCGGATTTAATGCCATAGGCATTCTCTACCAGTCTACCTTTGGGTGATGCAGACATTAACAAGGCAGGTGAAGTTATAAAATATAGCGTTTTGATTAGAAATAAAAGGTAATAAAAATCAATACAATTAATGAAAATATATGTGTAAATAAATGCATAATACCTACATAACAAAATACTTAAATACAAGTAAATATTTATTAAATAAAATATATATAAATATATGAACGAATGAGAAATATTATGGTGGCGATTCATTCTTGTTGAGGAGAAGATTCCGAACCTTGATTTTGAAGGCGTATCGATTGGTGGCGGTCCTAATTTCGAGAGGAAGGGCATTCCAAAGTATATTATGTTGGGTATATGTGAAATATAAATTATTGTTGATATTTTTATTTTTTTGGTATTCAAATACTTTATTTAACAATTATTTACAATAAAATAAAATTTCTAATTAATATTAAATTAATTAATGATTGTTAATGTTAAACTTCATATTTACAGAGGATAGGTTATTTTAGTACTTAAAGAGCGCATCTCGCCTATAATCAACTGTGTTGGGCGAGAAAATCCATCAAAGTTTATGAATCTAATTTACTATTGAATAAATAAATAAAAAATGAAAAGTAATTGTTTTCTTATTGTTGTGTCAATAAATATATCTTATACTAAACTAGCGACCCGCCCCGGCTTCGCACGGGTACAATGCTGATACTAAATACACTACAGAAAAACTGTGAACGTTGTATATAAAAACACAGCGGCCCGCTCCGGATTCGCACGGGTATATATATAATATATAGCCTATGTCACTCACTGAAAAAATGATTAAAATCGATCCAGTAGTTTGATTTATTCATTACTGCCCGTGGCCCGCACGCGTTAAATTTGGAGTAAAACAATTCCCCCTTTCTATGCATGTATTATACATAAAAACCTTCCTCTTGAATCACTCTATCTATTGGAAAAAACCGCATCAAAATCCGTTGCGTAGTTTTAAAGATTTAAGCGCACATAGGGACAGAAAAGGCGACTTTGTTCTATACTAAGTATGTAGTGATGATGATGATGTCCCGCGCAGCTTTACCCGCGGTAAACGTAGTTCTGGCCGGTACCCGCAAGTTAAAAAAAAAACACAACGCCATCTATTGAATGTTTGTGCTAACTCACTTCTAACTGAAAAACCCTAAATTCACCCTCTTAGGAAAGAAATTTCGAAAACCCCCGGTACAGAAATTCATTTATTTTTATTCAAGTTTTACTATACAAAATTTCATGCTTGTAACTTCGAAAATTACGAACTTCCATACAACCGTTCCTGCCTCATTTTACACTCTTCAAAATGGAATTGCCAAAAATCCCTTCTAAGTGCGCCCCTACGCCATGTAAGGAACTTTCATGGAAAATATCAAATATGGAAAATATAAAGTTCCTAGTCCTAGTTGTTTAGGCCCTGCGTTGATGAATCAGCCAGTCGGGCGAACAATTATCTAAGTATAGAAGATATTATATAGATGAAAAACTACGATTCCAGTGGGGCTCGAACCCACACCTCTGGGTCTGTGTCTGAAATCGTACCCAGCACCAGAAAATACGCCTGTTAAAAATAAATAGCAACAAACTGATTATAACAGCAGTTGTATTCTTTATGAAGCCCGCTTAGTTCTGAAAAATCTAAATGAGTGAGAAGAGAATGGTATAGTTGTTTGCACGGTACTTTTGCCTAAAATACAGTATTTAAATGTTTTGTTTATCTGTCAGTCTGTCTGTCTGTCTGTATCGGCTAATCTTTAAAAGAGCTGGACCGATTTTAACAAAACTTTAGACACAGGTAACTGAATACCAAGCAGACGAAACCGCAGGAGAAAGTTAGTTTGTTTGTTTAATAGCGCTTATCTCGAGAACTACTGACCGAATTTTGATAATTCTTTTTGTGTTTGATAGTCTCAATGAAGGTCGATAGGTATTTAACATTACGCTAAACTCCACGAGAACGAAGCAGTTAGGATAAACATGAGTCAAAGCGCGGCAGCAGCTACTATTTAAAATTACGAATGCCACGCAGACGAAGTCGCGGGTAAATGCTAGATTTTAGAATAAGACTTCTACTATACAAAATTGTGATATGAATTGATTTTTTATTATGTTTTTTTTAAAGAACGACGCTTGCACTAGGAATAGGTCGCGGGGGTGTTCACAAACATACATTTCATACAAACAAAGCACACCCACACCCAGAGTCAGATTAAATCTTTGCGAATCACACAAAGATTTGTCCCGTGTGGGGATCGAACCCACAACACCAGCGCAATGAAAACGGCAAGGCGACCGCTTTAACCACAACGCCAACCGTGCACTCAATATTATATTATATATATTATATATCTGTATTAATTTATTACGATTGATAAAAACTTGAGTTTTTACAACAGCTGGTATTGTTTTTATGGCCGTATTAATTTTTTACCGCTAAAATTGCTAGCTAACGGAAGCGTTGAATTAAAATTTGTAATAACTCAATGTACAATTTTGTTGTTAATGATATTGTTATATTTTTTTAAGTTTATTATATAAGTAAAAATTTTTGTTTATTTTTCTGTAAATTAAGATTTTTATTTAAAAAAAAATGTTGGTTACGGTGTCCAATCTCAACATGTTTAAACTGTTTCTAAATATAATTTTTCTATGGGTCCTAGCCCCTTTTTAACTTCAAAACAACAATGTTTTTTCAGTTGATATATTAAAAAAAAAAACTACTGTCGAAACATATTTTTAACTGACTTGAAAAAAAGATGGACGTTCTCATTTCGATTGTGTTTGTTTTTTTAATGTTTTTTTATCGATTATGCGGCAACGCCTGGACCAATTTGAAAAATATTTTTTGTCCTAAAGAATATACTTGTCATGGTAGTCCCACGATCTGATGATGGGATCCTAGAGAAAACTAAATATAGGCACCTTAAGGCCGTTTACTGTATTCTTTTAGTTCGATCCCCACATGGGACAAATCTTTGTGTGATTCGCAATGATTTGTTCTGAGACTGGGTGTGCTTGAGTGAGTGAATGTGTGTATTTGGCCTTGTCATTGGGACCATTGGATAGTGTAATTGCTTCTGGCGTTCTATCTAATGTAAAAAAATCCAAATTTATTTATTTATTTTATCTTTCAAGTTATACACAGATGAGGTGAAACATTGAATATTACTACAGTGTTTCTAACTTTTTAGTGCATTTTTGTAATTGACGTTCGTTTTTTTTTGGTTAAATTATTTCAAATCCTTTTGTACTTTATCCGTAATATCAGTTTTTATTATCAATCGTGCCATCATCAAGTTGGTGCGGACTGACTTCCAGGTAAAAAAACAATACACTTCTTTTGTCAGTCGGATAAAAAGAGATAACTATCAATTAAATCGTTTTTATTGACTTCGAGAATAGAATTCAACGGGTAGCGATGAATTGAAGAAAAACTTTTGGTGAGTACATTATAGTAGGAGAGTTGGTGAAGGGATTTACCTGATTTAGATACTCAATACTCAATATATTTATTGCATTCCACAGTGTTTAAAGGTCATACAAAATAGTGATACAGATCTTTGTGGACCCTGTCGGGCAAAGCAATTTAGGAGAGAGGACGGCATATATTTTATAAACAAACTTAATTTTATATATTAGTACTACTATATTAGAGTCTTATCATTCAGATATTCATTAATATTATAATATCCTTTACTCTGTTATATTACCTTTAGTTTTTTTAGTAGTCTAAAGTACTTATTAGAATATAAGGAACCTCCTATAATACATAAGCTTGATCTATCTAAAAAAAATATCATCTATCATTCGCTTATCTTTTTCCTAATAAAATCAGGGTCGACTTCTAGTCCAACAGATTCAGCTAAACTTAAAATAGATCGGCTCCATAAGCCAGAGCGCGGCGATACTCTTTGTTAGACTAGTTGTCAGACTCTCTGGGCTCTGACTACCTGTACGAGCAAACCCGTACAACCAATGATATTATATAAAAACAAAAGCAGATATGTTATAAGCGCTCGCGCTGTGAATACTCAAATACGTCCCAATTGGGACGTCTTGTGTTTAGTTTGCGTGTGGCCTGCGTCGAGCGCAGTCACGTGCGTACCACTGAAGTGCAATCATTAAAACTATAGCTATCTCTTTCATTTGCGTGCTATTTCGTATCTTTTGTTTTACTTATCAGTTACATTTGTCAATGTGTGCAATTTGGAATAGCTCGGAACGGATTTAAATCGTAATTTCTATGAACGTAACATATCTATAGTTCTATAATATCATTGCGTACAACGCAATAGTTTTAGTTTTATGCTGACATCAACACTAGAGTTGCCGCGAATAGTGTTTATAGCGAATAGTCGAATACCGATTAATCGCTATTCACTTTGGCGAATAGTCGAATAACTCGACATTACTATTCGACATAAAAAAAAACATTAAACACATTAAAAATATTTCTAATTTATAACAAAAATCACTAGTTCCTAGTCATCTATATCAGATGTGATACCTAGCACTGTTTCATTAATCAGATACCTAATGAAAGATGCGCTGATTCAACAAACTGCACACGTTACGAGGAAAAACGAAACCGACTTGCTCCAGAACGTGCAGAAAAATTGATTTTTTGCACCACAATCTGCCTTTGTTGGATTTTAAATATTAATTAATTACCTTACTAATTTAATTTCATGAATATGATAGGCACAGGCACATAATATTACAGATAATAATAGATATTGTGTATTGTTTTATTAAGGAAATAAATAAATAAAAAAAATGATTATTTTTAACTCATTAGTTCTTTTGTTCGTTAAAAGTTTATTTTCGACGACTATTCGCCGAATGCCGAATAATACTAGCTATTATTCGGTATTCGACGAATATCAAAAAAAATACGAGTAATGCCGAATACCGAATAATAGCGAGTATTCGCGGCAACAACACGCAACGAAGTGAACAAAATACATACATTCGACACGCACAATAATCAGTAGTTGCAATAAATCGGTTCGGGCAACAGCAAACGTTCCTTTCGCCGCGTGTCGGTCAATTAGCATTAGTTTTAAGTGTTTTTCTGACTTAAAATACATTTCTTTTAACTTTTATTTATTTATTTAAACTTTATATACAAAATTTGTATTCAAGGCGGACTTAATGCCATAGGCATTCTCTACCAGTCTACCTTTGGGTGATGCAGAGATTAACAAGGCAGGAGATTATAGGCAAGAATTTATCAGACTTATCATTTTGATGTACCTTCCCCGTACACGACTGCCATAGATGTTCAAATGGCAACCGGGACCGACGGCTTAACGTGCTCTTTGAATGACGAAAACTCGTTATATGTAAAGATGGTCACCCATCAAACGACTGTCCGCGCTTAGCATTGCTTAGCCTGTACGATCGATTGGTCCACGCGGTTTTGACTTAGCCACAAGCTCTTCTTACTACTGCGGCTAATTCTGTCCTTCAACTGTCACCTCATACGCTCACCCATCCAAAATTAACCTAAAAACCGGACTCATTGTACTTTGACCTTCGCAAAGGTCATGAAACAATAGCAAAGGTCAACCAGAGGTCATAGCTATTGGGGCGATACGCTGGTACCGGTACGGTGTTGCCAGCTTCCGCAATTTTAATTGGAAATATCGCGAAAAAATTACTACGTGATTATAGTTAGGTAGATAGTTATTAAGGCTGTTGGCTGATTAACCTTATATAAAAGTTGCCCTGTATTTTAAACATCCCACAGCTGGGATCGGGCCTCTTCTAATGATAAGTAAGATTAGGCCGTAGTCCACCACGCTGGCCAAGTGCGGTTTGGTAGACTTCACAAACTCTCAGGCATGCAGGTTTCCTCACAACGTTTCCTTCACCGCTAGCGAGCGATAATTATATTTATAATATGATAAATACAGAGGTGGTGTGTGCCGTAGGTTCGAACCCGAGACCTGTGACTTCGCAGTCCTACGGTCTCCTACTTAGCTATCGCTGCACGGTCGCCTCTTACCAGTTCCTTAAATCTCAACTGTATGTTATTTCTTATACAGCTAAAAACCCCTGGTAATGTTAATGTATACTGCTCATTGTCAGAAAACTAACTTGAGTTTTAAATAAAAACTAAGATTCAATAGACAAGATTGAATAAATGCACTGTTCTGATATACTAAGTTCTGATAAAAACTTGATGACAAAGGTTGCTGGTATTATTGACAAAGAGATCATTGACCCGTTGCGACGCTACAAATGCTGACGCTACAAATTGCATGCCAGAGACCTAAAAAGCCATTTAGGTGAAAGGTGTGAAGCACAGATATAGATCTACATAGATAACGCAGATGCATGTACTTCGCGTGTCTCAACCCCGACCAAGCGTCGAGGTTGGTCGCCTCTAACTTCAGTCCACGCGCGTCTTTTGTCAGAGAAAATCATAGCGGACGGCTCCAGTTGAACGTACTGGGCGGATTGGCATCGGCGGCATCGGTGTCTTTGAATCGGTTTGGATTTCCCGTCACTAAATTTCGGCTTTGACGTCACAAAAGGTATTAAAAAGTCGGCACGCTTGGTTTCAATACAAATAGTGATACTTGCGTTATCTATGTAGATCTATATCTGTGGTGTGAAGTCTACCAATCCGCACTTGGCCAGCGTGGTGGACTATAGCCTAACCCTTCTCATCATGAGTAGATGCCTGAGCCTAGCTGTGGGACATGTATTAGATACAGGGCTGCTATTATCTTTTTTATTAAAGAGGCGACTGTTGGTGACTTAATGGTCAAAACATTGTTTACTAGTAATTTGCAATTACAAATTACTAGTATTCTTGTTAACCCCCTCCAGCTAAGCTTAATTCGCTTGTGTTAGGAGGAAGTTCACGTCCGTGGTGTAATGGCCAGGATTCGAACCCACGACCTCTCGATCGTAAGACCGATGCCTTATCCATTGCGCCACGGCCGCTTCAATTGCTGCTATTTGGACATTAAAACATGATGATGAAGAACACAGGAACTGAGGCTGCTTTTGACTAGAACAATACAATTCTCCGCAATTCAATACATTAGTTTCAGCCATTAAACTAATATTTTTTAGCCTTCTGCCAAAATGGCGTGTAAATAATACCCTTTTATCTCAAATCGGCTAATAAGCGTGTAAACGTTGTGAATTTAAAGATAGCCTTGGAAATACGGACGTCCGTTTTTAACTATCCGTGCAGATCTGAATTTCATTGAGAAAAAAACAATAGAAATAATTATTAAAAAAACAAAAAACCCGACTGCTTAAAAAAAGAACTTAAAAGATAAAAACAAGTAGGTATAGCATTATCTACATTAAATTCATTAACAACAAATGAAATATGTCAAACTAAATTCTTTATGATGTTGCAGGCGGTGACAAACAAAGTTATATAGTAGTAACAAAGTATTGTAAGGTTCAAGCCGCGAGGAATTGACTGTAGGTATCTTTTTTTTATTACGTGTTTGGGCCCCATAACTGCTTTTACATTTTATTCATCACTAGCTGCCCCGCGCGGCTTCGCCCTCGATAAAATTTTGCCCTCGAAAATATTTTAAAAGTATCCTATGTCCTTCTCCCGGTTCTAAGCTACCTCCCCACCAATTTTCAGCCAAATCGGTTCAGCCGTTCTTGAGTTATAAATGGTGTAACTAACACGACTTTCTTTTATATATATAGATGTCAACGGCAAATGACTTACACTAGAATGTTTTTATACTACTCTCTTGATCATCCCACAAAATATCGCTTGAGAGGAAATGATGAACAAAAAAACATACAACCGAATTGAGAACCTCTTTTTTGAATTCGGTTAAAAACAGCTGACCCGTGGTCCTCTACAGAAAGAAAGAAAGAAAGAAATATATTTATTCTGACAAATACAAAAACACAAATAAAAATGAAAAATAAAACAGTAAACATGAATTTTGCCAGAAAAGGACACCATCTCATCTCAGCCATATGCTGCAGAGCTACAAAGCCCTGCAGCGCTGATATTCTGATGGCGCCAGAGAGAGGTAGGACGGTATCATATTAAAATAAACAAATAACTAAAACTTAAGTACATCAATAAAATTTAAAATTAAAATGAATATTACAAAACTAAAAATAAACAAACGCATAAAACACAGAAAAACAATAAATAAAATACAGAGGTTTCGAGTTTGAACTCCGGGTCAGACAACAATGGTATATACAATTTATGGGAGGTTCTCGTCAGAAAATACGCATGGAGTCTGGAATTGTGTCCGATAAATGGCGATAGGCTCATCACCTGGGACTTAAATAAGATGGGTGAAGTGTGGGTGTTATACACATTTGCATCATTCGTCCCCATAAGTTTAGAATGTTAAACGGAGCACAGTAATGCAAGCACTACCCCGCTAAGGCCGCCCTTTGTACGTTATAGTTTTAAGCACAGATATAGATCTATATCTGTAGTTTTAAGTACCTATTTCTTTGTATGTTTGTTACAAATTTGATGTGCAAATAAGTTTTCTCTAAGTTAATCTATCTATCTATCTACTCTTTAGTGGCAGGTTAAAGGTAAGACGGTGGTGCTTCCATCCTCAAGCTAGTTCACCAGTGCCGGATGAAGACTATTTGATGCCCTAAAAGCAATTCACACCTGTGGTGCCCCCTAACCTACCCCCCCCCATACTTCCCCACCCTACCCCTCAACCTACGTCTTACGACCGAGTTTTTGTAGGCCCGATAATTTGCCCACGGTGTTATTTCATACTATTTCTGACCGTTTTTTTGTAGGACGTGTGCGTTAGAGCATACATTTCCGAAAGATCTATTTTTCTTCTACAAGAAATCGGTCACCGATCGAACGTAGGCCAGTTATCCATGAATAAACTACGAACCTTAAGGGGTGGGGTGTTTAAGTATGTTTCGCTTGCGCTTCTCTCGGCAAGAGGAGGGCATTAGGAAAAAGAGGATATTATCACATATCATCTCAGGCCGCTGCCACTTTGATGTGATTTGAGCCTTAGTTTAGAAGAGAATTGCCTCGCAAAACTTTTATTTTATCGTGTAATTGCAGTTTTCAGGAAAAACTAGGTACTCAATAGAGCGGCACTCAGCGCTTCCTTGAACCTGGCGCTCAAGATATCGCGACTTCGACGTAACTCTGATTACCTACTATAGGTACTCTGATGTGACCCAGCCTGCATTACTCTATGTAACATGGTATAATACAAAAATGACATTTATTCAAGGTACCTAAATGAAAAGCAATAAAATTAGACCACCTGCTTATTCAATATTATTCCAAATATCCAACCCATCATCATCAATACAAATAAATAAAATTCAAGTGTCTGTTTTTAATGTCAAAATAACAATGTTTTTTTCAGCTGGTATGGTTATTTGCACGATATCTATGCCTTAAATATAGTTTTTAAAATTTTGTCTGTCTGTATCGGCTAATCTTCTAAACGGCTGCACCGATTTTGATAAAATTTTAGATGCAGGTAATTGACTACAAGGCGCGTAACATAGGCTACTTTTTATTGATGTACCTACCACAAGACGAAACCGCGGAAGTAAGTTAGTTTGTTTGTTTGTTTGGTAGCGCTAATCTCGGGAACTAAAAGTCGGATTTTATTCATTCTTTTTGTATTTGATAGTCTTACTATCAACAAAGGTTCTTCAATATTTAACATTATGCTGAACTCCACGGGAGCGGAGCAGTAAGGCTTAACGCGGGTCAAAGCGCGGGAGCAGCTACTACTTAATACAACGACTTCCACGCGGACAAAGTCGCGGGCAACAGCTAGTAGGTATTACCTATATTTCTTTTTAGAATAGTTTTTGTACTTAGTTTTGTTATGGTTTTGTGCTTTAGTTATACTCTGTTCCAAATTTAGAGAGACAAAAATCTGACAAAAGTTCGATTCCCAGATAAGTAAGTACCTACCTAATCATATTTTCAAAAATCTATGTACGTAGTTAAAATTGTCTAGAAAAATATAATAAAGTCTCCTGTCGTTGTCATTATAATCTCTGGTTTTATTTGTGAATACGATATTTAGGTGCTCGATTTTTGTCTCTCGGATTTTGGAGCAGAGTATAGATTATGTTTATCAATTTTACCTATTGTTTACGTAAGAAAATAAATGAAATGTCTTAGATACCTATCCTAAGAAATTTTGGATAAATTAAAAAAAAGATTTAAAATTTACGTATTAGGTACTTACCAACGTACTTGACGAAAAGAATTCCAATTACCTAATTTCAATAAATTTTCGAGTTTGTCGACAGACAGGTACAACACTGTACACACAGTCTCTCACAGACGCAGACGCAGAGTCAGAGTCACACCGCACTTTATATACTAAACTTATAGATTATAGTTTAATAACTATGATAAATACTGAATAAACTGAATTAATTATTAATTTCCTAAATATCGAATAACAAACTTCGGCATCAAATAGCTGAATAAACAAAACGTTCATTCATTCAACTTCATTCATTGGTCACTGCGCGGGGCACGGCAAAGGTAGTGATTGGCTGGCTGATGGAATCGGGACTCGGGATTCAAAATTCAAATTTCCGAGTGTTGCCGACGCGAAGCGACGATACACGAGTGAGCGTGTCGCTCGTGTAGCGGGATCTCAAAAGTGCGCGAATTTTCAAACAGCGCGGTGCCGCCCGCGTTTTTGTTGCGTGCATAATTTTATGTTCGAATGTGCTAGATTTTTTTTTCTTGGTAGGTACATTTCTGTTTCTGGTGTAGTGCCCCCCAAGACGTGATGCCCTAAGCGAGTGCTTATTTTGCTTACACAAGCTCTACCATTGGTAAAACAATTCGAAAATGTTGATACTTTTTGACAAATATGTCATCAAACAGTCATAAAATTTGACAGGTTGTCATCTTTGTTGAATGGTGCACAGGCACAGGTGAAGTGTAGGTGCTATACACCTATGCAAATATCCGTCTGAGTAATGAAGTCGTGATGTCCGAATCGTCAGAAGTCAAAACACGCTTTTTATCGTTTTCATAACGTCAATAGCAATCACGATTGACCACAAGCATTTGTAGATTGTCAGAATAACCTACAATTACCCAATCTTGAGGTTACAAACACTTTTTATGACATCTTCTCGTAATTAATTGGCTTTTAGGGTTCCGTAGTATATACTAGAAACACTAAGGACCATAGCACACGATACTATAAGTCGCTAAAACGCGCAATTCCGGTGCCGCGATCGAAACAATCAATTGTTTAGATGAAAACAGTTGCGGATCGCAGTTGCTAAGAGTAATATGTTTGCTATGGCCCTTATAGTTTCGCCATGTCCATCTGTGTGTACCTCTGTCCAAGCTTCGGACAGACGGACAGACAGACATAATGCTAAGCCTCGGACTCGTAGAGACTGTTTTAAATTGTGGTTTGCATGGACATACCATGCAAAATGACAGATTTCTATATATTTCTCGTATGTATATAATAAAATTATTTGGATATATTTAAATTCGTCAAGCGATAAGGCCGCCCTTTGCATATTGTTAATGTCTTTCAATGGTTGTCTTTAGTTTGTAATGGAATGGTATGCAAATAAAGTTCTATCTATACGGCACATAGCTCGCAGAACAGATGTCTGTTGGGACAGAAAAGTTCTCAAGTGGCGGCCACGAAGCGGCAGGTCGCCCCCTGCCGGATGGAATGAGGATCTGGTTAAGATCACGGGGAGCCTTTCGCAAATTAAGTGAAGCCTATGTCCAGTAGTGGACGTCGTTAGGCTGAGATAATAAAGATGATTTACATTAGATCCCAAAATCAATATCATTAAACACATTCACTCTCAGGGCAAAATCAAATAGAAAAAAAGTTATATGTTTAATACAGGTAGTAATACTCACTAGGTACGGAACCCTACGTTGCGCGTGGCACGTGGCCCGACGAGTACTTAGCCAACTTTTTATAAAAATCCGGGTTGATGCATCTTGCTCATTAAAGCAAAAAATGTAACAAAATTGTTTTATGTTAGAACGTGGACTCTTTTAGAACAAAAAATAATAAAGTAAATATTATTTCAGTTAATACCATAGATAACATTATTTTTATTTATTTAATATGAAATTATTTTTAGTTTCATCCTGAAAATAGTATGTACAGATATAGTATGAGTATCCATTCCAGTAGCTACGAAAAAAATACGAAATAAAACTGAATCAGGTTTATTTTCGTAGAAATCAGTAAAATGTATTTTGTTATTTTTGATTCTAAACTAAATTCTGGTAAAATAAAAATATATGTATAGGGAATAGTAAATAGTTTATTACTTGAACTTGGACCTTGAATTGTGAATTGCCTGACGGAAAGTTCTCAAATAACACTTTGCCCGACCCGGGAATCGAACCCGAGACCTCGCAGTTAGAGGCGGATACGCTAACCACTGGACCATCAAGGCAGTACTATACAATTTATGTAGGTAATGATTTATCAATAAATATATTTTTTTAAGTGGTCCACTACACTTATTAAATTCTCATTAAATGAAATAGGAGGCGCTTCTCATAAAGGTATTTTCCTTGTATTTGCAAAGTAGCTATACCTGTCGCATAGCTATCATAGTACGAGAGCCGACTGCAAATTTACGTTCAAAATGTACACAATCTTTATCTATTTTTTTATGCAAGTCAAAGCTTTTTTTAATGTACGTAGGTTTATGAAAAAGCTATAATAAGAAATGCAAATATTTAACATATGTATCTTTTATATGCCAAATTAGATATTGATTGAGTGCACGGTTGGCGTAATGGTTGAAGCGGTCGTCTCGCCGCTTTCAACTACGCTGGGTTCGATCCACTCACGGGACAAATCTTTGTGTGATTCGCAATCGCAAAGATTTGTTCTGGCTCTGGGTGTGCCTTGTGTGTGTGAAATATAATATGTTTGTGAATACCCCCGTGACATAGGAGCTGTTAGTTCGAGCGTCGTTTATTTTTTTAAGTTATTTTTATTGTATACTAGCTTCCACCCGCGGCTCCGCCCGCGTGGTATGTCAATTAAAAGTAGCCTATATGTTAATCCAGACTATAAGCTACATGTGTGCAAAATTTCATCGAAATCGACCCGGTAGTTTTGGCATGAAAGAGTAACAAACATCCATACATCCATACTTACAAACTTTCGCATTTATAATATTAGTAAGGATGAAAGAAAAATAAAAGCGAATAAAGTTACCAGCTTTAAAAATACTTCCGGTAACTTTTTATTAGAACCCTAGCAAAATTACACTCTCCCATGTCTAATTCTACTATACCTAACGTCAAATATCAATTTTATACTAATGTATGAACGTAACAATCTTGCAGCCGGATCTCGGACTATATCTGCCGCATAGCTATCACAGTTTACCAACAATTTATCAAGAAAATTCACAGAAAATGCGGTTTTTATAAAAAATGGATACCTCATCGCTATTACAATGTAATTGATGAAGATAATAATGTATAAATCTATTTACTATTTGTAAATACATCGTTATATGCCACGTGGAATATATTTTCTCTACGTTTTATATAAGATACAGGGGCGTAGCTACCGCCGTATCTGCCGTATCAATTATACGGGGCTCCCGGCATACGAGGACCCCCAAAGTGCGTAAGTAAGAAAGTAAAAATTTTCCTAAGAACTTCGATGGGACATGGACGCTTGACCTCTCAGTATTATCCATAGAGGCAGAAACTTTAGAAAAACCAAAGTCATCATCAGCTATAAATTATTAAATAAATCAGTTTGCCAAAAAAAAAGGCAAGAAGAGCGTATATTGGAACAAAGTACCTCATCGCGCGTTACGAAAGGGGCCTAGACGGAAAAAATTAAGACCAAAAGTTGTAACGACACAAGTCATACGCGTTATAATTAAATTATTGTGTGTTTAGCAAGTGTTATAACTTTAATAAATTTAAAAACAAATTATATTTTAATATTACAATATCAATGCGTATGTATTCAAGTGCAAGACTGGCTGTGACTCAGGCGCGACGTGTCGCACTCTCTTGATAATGCCTAAATGTATACGTGAAACCGTGGTTGAATAAATAGACCAACATTACGTGAGTAACACCCGTATTTCATTATTTGAATAATGTTACAAACTCACGTCAGTTTTAATAAAAATTATTTAGATTTTAAAATGAAAAATGATTTTTATCTGTGAATGAGTATTTAAGCTATAAAATATAATGTTTTAAATAATTAACAGCAAACGATTTCATTTTTTTTTTCTTTATGTAGTCTGTTATGGGGTGTATCATACAGATAGCAAATGTGCAATGCTAAATGTTACTCTACCACCCGTGAAGACCACATATTAACAAATTAAAGATTTTAATTTTATTTAGAAACGTATGGGGTTTGACAGCTTAAAAGAGTTATTTACAACCTCTTTGGTTCTGTCAAACTACATTATTTATATTTTTTTTTATACTACGCCCACAGCGAACGAACGTGTTGTCCACCTGATGGTAAGTGGAGTACAGTCCATGGACATCAACAATCCACAAAAGCAGATTATAGATGCGTCGCTGCAGCTGAGGACTACGGTGTTGTGCCTCAAGTGCCAGTAATTTCAGGGCCTGATCTCACCACCAAACCGGAACACAGTAATGGAAGCACTACTATTTGGCGGCAGGTTAAAGGAGAGACGGTGGTGCTACCGCCCCGCGAGCTCATTCATAGGAGCTCTACCACCAGTCTGTCCCTTTCTATGATATAAGGATCCGGGCTTGATCGTGATTCACTTCGACCAGGTTATTATCACCACCTTATTGGTAAGTAGATCAATAAAAAGTATAAAAACCATTTTGAAAATGTATATTTTGCATGTACAAACTGTTTTATCTGCTTTAACAGTTTGTATACAAATAACAACGTGCTTCAATACGGATATAATGTGTTATGTTATTTGAATGATATCCTTGACAATCCTTTCATTTTGTGCAAGTCATTATCTTTTTCATTCAACGTTGTATTGTAGTATTTTAGTAAAAGAGTAAATATTTGACGATCGTATGGCGGAGTTGGCAGCGTACCGTTGGCAGGGTTCGATTCCCGCTCAAGACAAATCTTTGTGTGCAAGAACATGGAGGTTTGTCTTGGTCTGGGTGTTTCTATGTATACAGGGTGGATGCGACATAGCGACATTTATTGAAACCACAGCTTCTATACATGGCCAGTATGCATTTCCACCAGATAAAAAATTCTCTGGCGAAAAAAAAACAAATAAAAAAAACTTCCGAACAAATTGCACGATCGAAATGTTCAAATTGTTCGGAGAACGTGATTTTTTTTTTTTCGCCAGAGAATTTTTATCCGGTGGAAATTGATACTTACCATGTATAGAAGCTGTGGTTTCAATAAATGTCGCTATGTCGCATCCACCCCGTATAACAGATAATATATGTGAAATAATAAAGAGTTGAGAAATTTCGAGTCTAGCAGCATACGAATCCATAGCTCGTTTGGGGAAGCACTTGGGACGTATACCCAGGGGGTGCAGGTTTGAGTCCTGCTGGATTCTTAATTTTCAACTTTAATCTATATTATCTTATTATATATAAAAATGAAACCCGTTTTCTGTTGTCACGACTTGGCATGAAAACGGCTTGACCGATTTGGCTGATATTTTTTTTTTGTAGTTTTCTAATACTCAGTACAAGGTTACGATAGGTGGACGATATTATAGATTCCAGTTCAAATTGAATAGGTACGCATACATAAGATAGGTCAGCTATACAAAATAAAGTAGTGCATCAAATTTACGCTAAGGCGGTACGAAGTTCGCCGGGTCAGCTAGTATTATATAAAAAGCAATCGATAAGGTTTCGGTTTTATGATATAGATAGAGGTCTTGGGTTCGAATCCTAGCTATTACACCACAGCTTAGCTGGAGGAAGTTAACAAGAATACTAGTAATTTGTATTTGAAAATTACTAGTAAGCTTTTTATAAAAAATATTCCTTGTATCCTATTCTTTCTATTCCATCCATCCTATCCTTCCTATCATATGATTTCTATCCTGCTACACTAATTTGAAAGTTTGTGAAGTCGGTAGAATGTGTCACGCAAAAACTACCCAGACGATTTCGATGAAATTTTGCTCAGGTGTAGCTTATAGCTTATAGTCCGGATTAACATATGTATTTTTTATATATAACACACGGGCGGAAACTAGTTTTAACATAACATCACGCCTATATTTTCCAGAAGGGTGTGGCAGAGATGTACAACACCCACACTTCACCTGTTATGTTTAGGCTTCATAAGATTAAGGGGAAACTATAAGGGTTCCTTGTACCTTAAGGTTCCTTGTTTCTTGTAAGGCATAGTTTCACCATGTCTGTCTTTCTTTCTGTCTTTTAAGAGTTTCGTAGTGCCTACAACGAAACCCAAAAATGCAGAATCATAACATTGAAATCATGTTTTTTTATGTATGTAAATAAAATCCTTTTTTGTAAGAACTTTATTATCAACTAGCGACCCGCCCCGGCTTCGCACGGGTACAATGCTGATACTAAATACACAACAGAAAAACTGTGAACGTTATATATAAAAACACAGCGGCCCGCTCCGGATTCGCACTGGTATATAATATATAGCCTATGTCACTCACTGAAAAAATGATTTAAATCGATCCAGTAGTTTGATTTATTCATTACTGCCCGTGGCCCGCACTGCCCGTGGCCCGCACGCGTTAAATTTGGAGTAAAACAATTCCGCCTTTCTATGCATGTATTATACATAAAAACCTTCCTCTTGAATCAATTTATCTATTGGAAAAAATCGCATCAAAATCAGACAGAAAAGGCGACTTTGTTTTATACTATGTAGTGATAGTGATGAGTGAGTAAGATAGTAATAATAAAATATGCCGTAGTATTTTAAATGCCAACGTCCTGAGTATACTCCAAATTATATTTATGAATATAAAATTATTGAATATATAAATTTCATTAGTCATGTAGGTATGTAATAGAAGCTATAGCCACAGTATAAATATGTACAAATTGTACATTATACATGTTTATACTGTGCTATAGCTGAGTAGGAGACGTAGGACAGTCAAATATATCTCGTGTTCGAACTAACGGCACACATCTCTGTCCATAAATCGTTAAGATTCGTCTTTTCGAAGATATATTTTGTGTATTTATCGTATAAATTGTTGCTTGCTAACGGAACTAAAAGATCGTGAGGCAACCTGCATATCTGAGAGTGCCTAAAAAATGCTCGAGGGTGTGTGAAGTCTACCAATCCGCACTTGGCCAGCTTGGTGGATTATGGCCTAACCCTTCTCATCATGAGAACAAGCCCGAGCCCAGCAGTGGGACATGTATTAGATACAGGACTGCTATTATTGTATTATTATTATCATCAGGACTCCAGCAACCCCCGGGTAAGCGCCCCAGGTGTTATACCAAATAAGCCATGGATTCGTATGCTGCTAGATTCGAAATTTCTGAACCTTTTCAGTGACATATATTAGATACAAGACTGCTATTTTTATTATTAGGTATGTAGGTTGATATAACCAGCTTAGCTAGGTGATGGAACCCACAACACCAGCTCAGTTGAAAGCGGCGTTTAACCAATATGCCAACCGTGCACTCAATCTTGACGGTTTAAGAGCTACTGCAGATGGCTTGACCAATCGACGAGCACCGTATTCTAGCATGGTCGATACGGACCCGTGACACGTTTTATTTATAAATATATTTAATGATTTTTGCACAATATGTACGATGCGGACATAATGCCAAAGGCATGCTCTACCAATCAACCTAGGGTGATGCAGAGATTTTTCATGGTAGGTTACCTCTGCCACACCCTGCTGGTTAATATAGGCGTGATGTTATGTGTGATGTAAACTAGGACTAATCCATCACAGACCAATGCTACAAAAGTAGGTAAATGACTTGACTGCATAAGGTCATTTGGCGTCTAAGCTTGGCATGAATTGCGAACGGTGGCGGTACACAGCTTCCGATCAACCTATACATTTCCAGTATAAACTGGTCTCTCATTGCACGTGTGGCGGTATCCGCACATAATAAATGTCACGTGACCGCGAGTGCTGAATCGCGATATCGAAATGTTCACAGCAAGTGACTATATATACCACTTCCAATACGATACCGTCGGACAGCTGTCCGCCAGGCAATACCACTGAGCCTGGTCGGAGGATCCTCCCTTTGTGGTGGAGGAACATCACACCCTGTTCCTCTACATTGGTGACCCCGACGTGATCAGAACACGCAGCATCACCCCCACTCACTGGGGAATCTCACCGCTCCACCGCGCACCTCGACTCACTGAGGAATTAGCGGCACACAGTCTCGACTCACTGTAGACTCAGCGGAATTCAGTTCCGACTCACTGGAACTCTCATCGACCTCCGGTCTTGGAGGGGAGTGATGTGGCGGTATCCGCACATAATAAATGTCACGTGACCGCGAGTGCTGAATCGCGATATCGAAATGTTCACAGCAAGTGACTATATATACCACTTCCAATACGATACCGTCGGACAGCTGTCCGCCAGGCAATACCACTGAGCCTGGTCGGAGGATCCTCCCTTTGTGGTGGAGGAACATCACACCCTGTTCCTCTACACACGAAAGAGACAGAGGGTGCATTAAAGGAGCCTCCCCGAGTGACGTACACAACGATTCCCTTCGTCCGGCGCACCGCATTCGCGAGTTCTCCAAAGCGAATTGGCTAATCCTTTCACCACGATGGCAAGTCAATATAAAATTCGACTTAGCCATCGACACGAAGAAGAGGATAGCACGAGAAGTCTATTCGACGCGGGACCATCTTATAGTAGAATTGTATAGGTTGATGTTGAGCCGATTGTACTCTAGGAATTTACTAGTTGAAGGCTTATTTAATGAGGCTATTCTAGTTTAGTTTAGTATAATAATTTATTGTACAGTCGGCCAATGAGTTGGGTATGCAGGGCAAAAACTTCTACGCCATAGTAAAAACTGACTGCAATAGATATGCAAGTTTGTATTTCATATTTAATAAGTACAATATACCCACTATTTAGATATATAACTCACCTATCCATAACTGGTGTCGTAAGTAACACACATAAATTACATTAATAGAATTATAAAAAAGTGGTGATTACAAAAGGTGAACTTTCTGCCAGCAAATCTTTGAGGGCCAGAGGAAAAAGAGACTTGTAAAATTTGAGAGTGAAGTGTACAAAAAAGAAAAAGAGAGAAATGAAAAAATAAATAAGATGAATAATAATTCAGTTATTTAAGTATCTACATATTAGTACTTACATATTCTACATAACAATAATATAACTAATGTAACCTAAATTATTTACACAACATACATAAACCATACTTACGATAAAACTAAATTATATAATATATACTCAACATAATATATATATACATACTATTCTATTTAAATTATATAACTTAAAATGCAATGCTTCGTTGGTCTTGTGGTTAGCGTATGCGTCCTTTCAGCATGAGGCTCGATTCCCGGATCGGATAACACTTTTGGGCTTTCTCCGTTTTGAAGTTGTGAGAAATGAGACCTAAGAGGATCTCGTATCGAACAGAATAATCCATTTGCAGTGCATTTAGCCGTTTCTGCCATACCTATTATAGCAATCAAATTTAGACCCCATAGTTTTGTCACTGTCCGTGGTGTCTACACTCTTTCCAAATAGACACTTTGTCTATATTTGGTTACTCAGTCTCTCGCTTTGCTTTGGAGGGAAGTAAAGGTAACTTTCCAACTCCAACTATATACTTCTGATTAAATTCGTTGCGGGTTCCAAGACAATTGTAACTCTCCCTGGAATTGCCCGTGTGTCATGCACGGTGCCTTTCAGTTGGTTACCGCTGTAGATCCTGGCGTCACAGGAGTCACAGTGGTGGGCGTGTGGGTGGGATTATATCCCAGACCTAAGCGTAATAGGTGAAATGTGGGTATTGTACACCTGTTGCATACCCGTTTGGCTGGTGGTATAAGCGTAAGGTTATGTTATCATAATTCTTATCTAAGTGTGCAAAAACGTTCATAAATTTATACCAAAAAACATGTTTACGCGAAGGGCGTTAATATTTGCATTTAAAAAAACTGTTTTTTGTTTAATTTTAAGTAGATACAACTTGTTTAAGGTTTTATTACGGATTTCCGTGTTAGCACGTGGTTTGCGATACTTATCTTGTATAAAACATAAATCATTATTTATTTGTGTGTAATTACAATATCCTAGTCCAACTAAAGAGTGCACGATTGGCGTTGCGGTTAAAGCGGTCGCCTCGGTCGCTTTCAATTGCGCTGGTGTTGTGGGTTCGATCCCCACACGGGACAAATCTTTGTGTGATCCGCAAAGATTTGTTCTGACTCTGGGTGTGCTTTGTGTGTGTGAAATGTATGTTTGTGAACACTCCCGCGACACAGGAGTTATTCCTAATACAAGCGTCGTTATTTAAAAAAACTGGTTCCTCTTTTTGCCTTTACCCAATATAATGCTATGCTTGAATGTGATAGATTCTGCTCCTCAAAGAACCTTTATAAAACCAATTTAACCTGATTTTACTAAGGTTAAACTCCACTATCTAATTAACAAGCAATTTGACAGTAACTGTGTCATTAATTGTAATTGAATTGTAATGTAATTGTTGGCTAATTACTAACTACATTAAAAATTATCGCGGTGATGCACGCTATTGTAATTTATGGAGACCAGGTCAGTGTAAGGTAGAGTTCTTATGAACGAGCACAAGAATAGAAGAACGTCCGTTTACTGACATAATATAACATAGATAGATAGATAGAGAAAACTTTATTTTCACATCAAATTAGTAACAAACAAGGAAATAGGTACTTAAAACTATAACGTACAAAGGGCGGCCTTATCGCTTGACGCGATCTCTTCCAGGCAACCTTAGGGTGGACATAATAGAGTGGATATTTGCGGTAGTTTAATGCAATGGATTTGTTGTTTTTTTAAACGCCAATATTACAACATCACGCCTATATTACCCAGAAGGGTGTGGCAGAGGTGTACAACACCCAAATACAATACAACACGATTGTGCATCTGCCCGCTACACAGAGATCGCGGGTTCGATTCCCGCTCACGACAAATCTTTGTGTGCATGAACATGGAGGTTTGTCTTGGTATGTGTGTTTTATGTATAAAAAGTATGTATTTATGGAGACCAGGTCAGTGTGAGGTAGAGTATTTATGAACGAGCACAAGAATAGAAGAACGTCTGTTTACTGACATAACATAACATAGATAGATAGATAGATAGAGAAAACTTTATTTGCACATCAAATTAGTAACAAACCTACAAAGAAATAGGTACTTAAAACTTTAAACTACAAAGGGCGGCCTTATCGCTTGACGCGATCTCTTCCAGGCAACCTTAGGGTGGACATAATAGAGTGGATATTTGCGGTAGTTTAATGCAATGGATTTGTTGTTTTTTTTCAAACGCCAATTCTACAACATCACGCCTATATTACCCAGAAGGGTGTGGCAGAGGTGTACAACACCCAAACACAATACAAGACGACCGGATAGCAAAGTCGGTGGTGCAACTGCCCGCTAGGTAGAGGTCGCGGGTTCGATTACGCTCATGACTAATCCTTGTGTGCATTAACATGGAGGTTTGCCTGTCTGGGTGTTTCTATATTTAATAAGTATGTATTTCCCGTGACCAGAAGGCTGGCTTTTACTTAGCACAAAGAATTAGCATTGCCATACAACGTGGCAATGCTGTCAGCCTTCTGAACACGGTCCCCACAACCGAGATCGATGCGGAGGAATACTATGACGCCTAACTTAATGTAAATATTTGCCTTTTTATTTTTACCTTTGTATATATTTTCAATTTATTTAATGTAACCTTATATTTCTTTAGTGTTTTTTAATAAATAAATAAATAAATTTTACAAAAGAAAATGTATGTATGTAATAGTATCAGTTATTCTAGTACCCATAGTACAAAATTACATATCACAAATCTTTGTGTGATTCGCAAAGATTTGTTCAGAGACTGGGTGTGCTTGTGTGAGTGAATGTGTATATTTGGCCTTGTCATTGGGACCATTGGATACTGTAATTGCTTCTGGCATTCTATCTAATGTAAAAAACCCAAATCCAAATCCATAGTACAAACTCTGCTAGTTTGGGACTAGATGACTTTGCGTGGAAGTTGTGAGATATTTATATTTATTTATTTTTATTGGATTTAGGCTGTAAGTACGATTGTATGTTGTGTAAATAATAAATAAATAAATATTTTCATTTATTTCCTTTAATTTCCTCTCCATATTAATTAAGTGCTCTTTGATGGACTAGGAAGAAAAAGGTAAGCAGTGGTAATAAATTTAAATCAATTATTACTTCATATTTACGCATACGAATGCATTTTAAGCTATTAAATAATACTCACAAAAACATAAACAATCAAATGACAGCTCTTAACATTATAATCACTGCATTTTAATTTCAAATTCGTTTTTCATTGATATTTTATTGTTATTGTGTGATTAAATTATTTTTTATGATTATGAATTATGAATACCGATAAATCAACTTAGTTACCGCATCAATGCAACAATCGCGTAATAATAAATAAATAAAATAAATATCTCACAACTCACACACAACGCCATCTAGTCCCAAACTAAGCAGAGCTTGTAATATGGGTACTAGAATAACTGATACTAATACATATACGGGGTGGATGCGACATAGCGACATTTATTGAAACTACAGCTTCTATACATGGTAAGTATCAATTTCCACCGGATAAAAATATAATGAATGTCGCTATGTCGCATCCACCCTGTATAATTTTTAATTTAATTTTGATTTAATTAATTTAATTTAATTTAATTCAATTTATTGTTATTAATTTAATTTATTGTTATTTTTTTTTATTTTAATTAAATTTAATTTTATTTAATTTAATTAAATTTTTGTTAGGTATCAAATGCAAGGTCTTGGCGAGCACATTACAATTAATATGTAGACTGTGTACTTATATCATATTGTTCAAGTTAAAATCTATACCTAGTTTAAATGCGGTCGTACAGTTCTCGCGGTCCTCTCTGTGTAGCAAACCAACATTAAGTACTATATTATTACGTAGTCGGATAGTTTTTAAACATTTACTTGTTTTAAATTATCAATAATGATGATTTGGACTCGTTTCGGAGGGATTGGACAGACAGAGCCCAAAACAGAGAATTGTGGTCGTGTATGGGAGAGACCTTGACATCATGGGTTAAAAAAAATTGTATCAATAAAAAATCACTCACCGTTCTTCCATAGTCAAGTTGGCCAACTCCGGCACCCAGCACCAATGTTCCTCAGGCACCAAAGTCATAAAAATTTGCGAAAAATAAACGAACGCCACAAAAAACGCGAACGGGATCATCAATAAAAACAAAATCTTCTGATAAAGTCCAAATTCGCCAACATAGGGCAATAGATCATCGAAATCTGTATCTTTTTTCTTTTCTGTATCATCTGTGGTCGTATTTTTCGGTGTGGCAACATCTGAAATGTCACTCCTGTCATTTTCGTAACCCTTATTAACGAAACCACCACTTAAGTCAATATTTGAAAGGTTATTGGTCGTGTTTTGGGGTTGCTCTTCCTCGACATACGTGTTTCTTTCTTGAGGTGCCATTTTTTTTTGTCAAGATTTTTGCATACTCTTTTTGAAATATATTTGTGCCTGGAACAAGAGAAATACAGTTATTAATAACAGGTTTATGTATCCTACTAGCTGTCGACCGCGATTTCGTTCGCTTAGGATTCGTTGATCCCCGCGGTTTCACCCGTGACAAAAGTTTTGCTCTGTACCCGTGGCGCCATCTTTTGCACTTTTATGTTTACATTTTTGGGAATAACCTTTAAGAAGTTTATTATTTTTTATTGAAGATCAGGTAAAAAAAAATTTCATGCATTTAATTTCAAAAAAGACGGAGCTCCATACAACCATTCAACCTTTATTTTACCCCCTAAGGGTATAATTCACAAAAATCCCTTCTTAGCGCGTGGGAATCTTTGGGCAAAATTTCAACATTTTAGGCCCAGCGGATTCGGCTCTGCGTTGATAAATGCAGGTACTTTCACAAAAACGCTACCACTAGCCAAGCTTACCCACATTCCATCCGGAAATCATCGTCAAGAGCGCATGCGAATT
This sequence comes from Hypena proboscidalis, assembly GCA_905147285.1. Taxonomy (NCBI): domain Eukaryota; kingdom Metazoa; phylum Arthropoda; class Insecta; order Lepidoptera; family Erebidae; genus Hypena; species Hypena proboscidalis. The sequence continues at coordinate 8,255,116 of LR990156.1, forward strand.
AAAACGGCCGCTCTCTTGTTTTTGACCTCTAATTCGCCAAACGTTGTTACATAATGTTACCTTGGAAAGGCCATGGTTAACTACAGTGCGATTTTTTGATCGGCGAAACATTTGAAGTTTCCGATTTTCGGTGTTACGGTGGGTGGGAAACCATTTTAATGCATAAAAGGGCCTTTTCCTGCCCATTCTTAATTTCTAATATTTTAAAGAGAGCTCGTGGCAAGTCGCAGCCGCGCGGATCGATCCATCTTATAATAATAAGCCTCATTACATTTAGAGTAGTGTTTATCGGGCCTCTGTGCTGTTGGCTTCGGCCCCACACATGCCTACCAAAGTTCCGGGACTCTGTAGTCCCGAGATATGGTATCATAAACCACAAATAATAATAAAAAGCTTTATTGCACACCAAGGAAAAATAAATATACAGAAAAAAGAAGATATATAGTACAAATGGCGGTCTATGGCTTACTTAATATGCATGTTTCGCGTTAATTCCCGTCAAAATTATAATAATAATCATGCAACGCGATAGTTTAAAAGATAACAACCTTACTATTCGTCATCGTGATCAATGACCAAATGATATGGTCATTTGGTCATCTAACCTTACAGCTGTCACGTAATATTGGTCATTGTAGTGTTTTGTGAATTTAAATAGATTATATCATGTGTTCCATGGTGTAACTGCCTTGATGGTATATTAGTTAGGTATATTAGTTAGCGCCTCTCACTTCGATTACCGGGTCAGACAAAGTGTAGATAGATAGATAGATAAAAATATATTTGTGCATAAAAGGAAATACATTTTGTACGAAAGTTTCAATAGCAATATTATGCACAAAGGGCGGCCTTATCGCTTAACGCGATTTCTTCCAGGCAACCTTTGGATGGACATTAGTGTAAAAGATTTACAGAAAGGTAGTTTAGACAGAAATGAAATGGTAGAAAATTCAATATTGAATTAAGCTCGCCTTTGTACCTAATATTTTAACTGTTTTTTTCTATTATGTTATTATAAATTCTGTGTGTGTACAATAAAGTATTTGAAAGTAAAGTATTTGAAAGCTAAAATTATACTTATGAATATAATTGGGGTCACTTTACCCACGGGTCGCCCACTAGTATTAATATGAGCAATAATTATTTAATTATAGGTATATTAATTCAAGTATATAAAGCAGCGATAGCCGAGTGTGAGACCGTAGGACTGCGAAGTTAAAAGTCTCGGGTTCGAACCCACGGCACACACCTCTCGTATTTTCGAAGATATGAAGTGTGAATTTATCATATAAATTATCGCTTGTTAACGGTGAAGGAAAACATCGTGAGGAAACCTGCATGCCTGAGAGTGCATAATAAGTATTCGAGGGTGTGTGAAGTCTACCAATCCGCACTTGGCCAGCGTAGTGGACTATGGCCTAACCCTTCTCATCATGAGAAGAGGCCCGAGCCCAGCAGCAGTGGGACATGTATTAGATACAAGGCTGCTATTATTATATAACGTGGGGTCCTCGCGCCCGTTCTCTTTTTGATGAGTTAAGTAAATGACTAGTTGAGTCTTCACGCGACCAGAAGGCTGGCATCTACTTTGGACAAAGCATCAGCATTGCCATACAACGTGGCAATGCCGCCATCCTCCTGGGCACGTTACTCGCGGTCGACATCGATGCGGACGTATTTTTTGACACCTGAACTATTTATTAGAGATATTAGAGATCTAATTTATTTCAAGTTATTTTATGTATGTATAGTTAGGTATATATTTAGTTTTCACGTATATAATAATATAATGTAATTTTAAATGTTTAATTGTATCATAATAATAATTTCATTCAAGTATATTAACTAACAAATCGATAGATATATATCGGTGTAGTAATTAATTAAATAATTTGTAAATTGGAGCGACTAGATTTGTGTAGGAAGGTCATATCTAACGGTGAAATATTTGGACATAATGATTAAGATTATTCAATACGCTCACGTCATGGAACCAATGCTAACTAACAGGTGAAGTGTGAGTTTTATACACCTCTAAGCTGCCTTTGAGTAATGTAGGTGTAAAAAATCTAACTGTAATTTCAATGGTGATAGAGTTCTTGTGAATGAGCTCGAGGGCGGCAGCACCACCGTCTCACCTTTAACCTGCCGCCAAATAGTAGTGCTTTCATTACTGTGTTCCGGTATGGTGGTGAGATCAGGCCCTGAAATTACTGGCACATGAGGCATAACACCGTAGTCCTCAGCTGCAGCGACGCATCTATAATCTGCTTTTGTGGATTGTTGATGTCCATGGGCTGTACTCCACTTACCATCAGGTGGATTACACGTTCGTTCGCTGTGGGCGTAGTAAAAAAAAAAAAAATACCGCGATTATGCATTATTTAGACGTTTCAGCCGACTGATTAAACTGGCCGTGGTCGCAAGCAGACGCGTAAAGTCCCGTTAGATTTTACTTAATCATGCAACGCGTAGGTTTAAAAGTTAATAATGTAGGAGAGTGATGTTAGGTTATGTCATGTTAGATCCCATGGAGCCTTTTGCCATCCAACGGACACTATTGCCCAACACGATAATAGAGCCCAAGATCTAGCGGCGGGTAGCCGTATACGATAACCAACCAACTCTCAGCTCTTGCACCTACCACTTTGTCGTCTTATTTTTGTGCATAAAGTTTAGTTTAGTTTTAGTGCACTACCTACATACTTTTGATATTTTACTTTTGTTTTGTTTAATGACGACGAATGTAAAATTATATTATGTAATTCAACAATGTTCTCATGTAAATGATGTAATTCGTATTGTGAGAATAAAGTATCTTTAAACCTAAGTTTTAAAATAAAAATAACCACAAGACCCAAGAGGCAGTCACAAACACGTTTTTTGAAAAAAAATGTTTCAATTTTTTTTTAGTAAAATACATGCATGTTATAATTGCAATTAAGTGAACCAGTTATGTGCATTTCCTGTTAAATAATAAATAGTGAACAGTCGAGGTTCGAGCCTTTCACCATCAAGATATAAATAACTTAGATAACAACGTGTACTGCCGTATAAATAAAAAAAACGTAATATTTCAAATATTTTACTTCTCCTACTTTTGCCGCGCCCTTAAAGGTCCATGATTGACACTGTACCTACGATTTAGAAGACCATTTTAACTTTGTGGAGTGCAAAAAAGACTTGAATACTGAAAGCAAATTATAGTTTTGTTATGCCTTTTTGTATTTTATACAATATTAAAGTTGTAAAATTTAGAATTCAGCAGGACTCAAACCTGCACCACCCGGGTAAACGGTGCTATGTCAATTAATAAATTTATAAATTATAAATTTGTTTATTTTTTACCAAGCATTTGTAAGCTGCTAGAATTGAAAATTTTAAACCTTTTTAGTGCTAACTTATTAGGTAAATATACCTGTTAGACAAACCTAACTTGGTTATATTTCAACCTTAATATTTTACAATAAAATTATTTTGATCAAAAATTAAAGCGACGAAAAAGAAGTAAGTAAACATTTAGGTCTTGGGTATTGAACTTAGTTACATAAATTATAAAATATTATAGCTTATTTATTTTGAGTCGGCTTTTACTCTATCGAATAAAGAAAGAATTATCAAAATCGGACCATTCAGTAAAAAGTTATGCGTGGGGTAAAATAAAAGAAAAAAATATATACCTGTTGACTTGAGAACCCATTGTTTTTGTCTTGGTTTAAATTAGACTTTTTTTTTATACTACGCCCACAGCGAACGAACGTGTAGTCCACCTGATGGTAAGTGGAGTACAGCCCATGGACATCAACAATCCACAAAAGCAGATTATAGATGCGTCGCTGCAGCTGAGGACTACGGTGTTATGCCTCATGTGCCAGTAATTTCAGGGCCTGACCTCACCACCAAACCGGAACACAGTAATGGAAGCACTACTATTCGGCGGCAGGTTAAAGGTGAGACGGTGGTGCTGCCGCCCTCGAGCTCATTCACAAGAGCTCTACCACCAGTAACAAGACTGTTTTAATTGTCTAGTGGACAACGTGATCGACCTCTTATCGCCATGTTTTGGTTCGATTTTATAAGACGCGGCAGGGTCTAGAGCAGCTATATTTAACATCAGAATTTTACTTGAAATGTTTAGGTCCTATGTGTTAGCGGGGCCTATCGTCATCTTCCAGGAACAATTCTAGTTTTGGTACTGTTACTGAGAATTTCCTAACAATAAACGGTGTTGTATGGCCTTTTTCCGTTAGTAAATTCTCAATAGCAACACGGGTTGGCGTTAGGCTCACCTCCTATCATATAAGACCTAAATATATCATGTTCGTGTTATATATCTCTGGCACATCCGTCTGGATAATATAGGCGCGATGTTAAAAATACGGGATATAATCCCACCCACACGCCCACCACTGTGACTCCTGTGACGCCAGGATCTACAGCGGTAACCAACTGAAAGGCACCGTGCATGACACACGGGCAATCCCAGGGAGAGTTGTTGTCTTGGAACCCGCAACGAATTTAATCAGAGTATATAGTTGGAGTTGGAAAGTATGTATTTTTACTTCCCTCCTAAGCAAAGCGGGAGACTGAGTAATGCGTGATGTTATGTGACTTCTGCCTATGTCCTTAACCATTAAATTATAACCTTCGAATTCTAAGAATAAGATAATACATAAGGTAATTATTTTAACAACGAATACAGTATGATGATTGAAGATGCTTGCAATTATATATCTATCTTACTAATGATTGTAATGCATTAGCTTCTACCGCGGCTTCTCCTGTGTGGTTTGGCAATGAAACATAGCCTATAATATTAAATATCTATCTATACTATAATATTAAACGAGTCCTGGAATGGAGACCGCGACTCGGCAACCGTAAGGTAGGACGCCCCCTGCCAGGTGGACTGACGACCTGAAGAAGGTCGCTGGAGGGGACTGGATGTGGAAGGCAAGACCGGGTGTTTTTGCGCAATACAGTATTTTAGACTACATAAATAATAACAGTATTTGGAAATGAACTGCTCTTTTTATGTGACTTTCAATATGTATGATAATTGTTATATTTTATTCATTTCATTAGAAAAGATGATGCACATGAGTTTCTCACCAGCTCTTCTCATAATGCAATACCCATCGGAGCTGGTACTTAGTTTGATTTTAATCTGATTCTAAACAGTTGGCTTTAAATTAATCTAAGCCCTGGTTATTCAAATCATTGTAATTAGTATAATTTAGTTTTACTTATAATTTATTTTTATATCATTTGTTTGTAATATTTTGATGTGTTAAAGCGCCTCCTGAGGCGTAGGAAAACAAATGATTTGAATTTGAATTTGTAATTGAGAGAGACCTATGTCCAGCAGTAGACGAGAGGGTAAATGTTGAAATGTCAGCTTTCAAGCATCAAATAAGCATAGCAATGAAATAAGTTTATTTGTCTGAATATATACAAAAATGATGTTTACATTATGCGTGCGAGCCATATTCTATCATCATTTGGCGTACTAATTTTTAATTTATAATGTAATGGATGTACATACTGTCATAATTTCTTATCATCTAAAAATCCTTAACGCTATAGAAACATTTGTCTAATAACAAACTAGATAACTGTTGCTTATAAATATAGTTACTTCCCATTTCCTTAAAAATATTGGGTAACTTATTATAAATATGTTTCGCCATGCAGTATACATTTTTACTGAAAACATTAACCCCCTGCTTAGGTATTAACAGTTTGTGAGTGTGTCTACCTGCTCACAGCATCATTGTGTTTACAGAAAATATGTAGATTTTTACGAACAAAAATGCAAATTTCATAAATGTATAGACTAGGTAATGGTAGGATATTATATTTTTTTAAAAACCCCTACAGCTATCTGTTTGTTGTATTCCAATTAATGCTCGAAGGCACTTTTTTGCACAAGGAATGCTTTATGTGCTTTCACAGAATTACGGACATGGCGAAACGATAAAGGTGCCCTGTAGGTTATCTGAACTGTAAAAACAATTCATTGACGAGTCAAAGTAGGTCAAGTAGCTCATCTCAGTCGTGTTGAATCATAGCACGCTTATCTAATTATCATTTTGTAATTACTTAGTCAAGTTGTGAATTATTTTACAGCTTCATTCAATCTAGCAAGTCACGGAATAGTATTTTCCTAGCATTAATTATACTGATTTTAATGTTCATTGATCAGGACTGAAGTTTTTAAAAATTACTTCATCTATATCAGATTAACGTCATTTTGTAGAAGTACTTAAAACTAGCAGCGATAGCCGAGTGGGAGGCCGTAGGACAGCGAAGTTAAAGGTCTCGGGTTCGAACCCACGGCACACACCTCTCGTCTTTTCAAAGATAGTGTGTATTTATCATATAAATTATCGCTCGCTAACGGTGAAGGAAAACATCGTGAGGAAACCTACATGCCTGAGAGTGCCTAATAAGTGCTCGAGGGTGTGTGAAGTCTACCAATCCGCACTTGGCCAGCGTGGTGGACTATGGCCTAACCCTTCTTATCATGAGAAGAGGCCCGAGCCCAGCAATGGGTCATGTATTAGATACAGGGCTGATATTATATAATATATTATAATATATACTTAAAACTCCCTCGATAGTCTAGTGGTTAGCGCATGAGCCTCTTACCTCGATTCCCGGGTTGGGTACAGTGTTATTTGTGAACAATTCTTCAGACAATTTACAATAGCTGCACAAAGTTGGAATTGTGCGCGATGGATGGCGATAGGCTCACCCCCTTTCCCATGGGACTTAAAACATAAATGGTGAAATGTCGGTGTTGTATACCTCTGCCGTACCCTTCTGGGTAATATAGGCGTGATATTATGTTAGTTATACTAAGAAACAGTTGAAAAAGATATGGGACCGGCAGGATTTGAACCTGCGACCTTACTGCACACCGGGCAGCCGCTTTAGCCATCCAGCTACGGTCGCCTCTTACCAGAACCCTAAATTTCTCAACTGTATGATACGTCATTTCGTCTCGTCACGTTCATCCATTTATTCCTATCTTAAGTAGGATACAAACCAACATGGCGAAGTAACATTCAGCACAAATGTTGTAAAGAATGAACGCGTACGTACAGTGGGCCAACGAGTTAGCTATGCAGGGCAAAAACTTCTATGCCATAGTGAAAACTGACTACAATAGATATGCATGGGTGAATTTCATATGTAATAAGTGTAATATACCCACTATATAGATATGTAACTTACTTATCCATAACTGGTGTAGGAAGTCTTTACTATGACTTAGAAGTTTTTGCCCTGCATAGCTAACTCGTTGGCCCACTGTACGTTATTTTAACTTCTAATTGATTCTTCTGCCGGTCCCTAATTTTTCAACTGTTTCTTAGTATAATTTGCTAAGCATAGCTAAATGCTATTAAAATAATTGTTAGTTATCCGTTAAAAATAGCTAGCAAGTATGGTTACCCTACTAGAACGGTCTGACTTCAAGGATACAGTGTCGCAATTTGGTCCTTACATAGCTATAACTTAAATGTTTTAGTATAAACTAATGTTCAGTTTAGGCTTGGCTTGGTTTGCAATAGTTTTTTGATGATAACTGTAGCTATTTAAAGTTAAACCTAGTTAAGTTGGTTGGTAATGGGAGGAATTATTAATAGTAACTACTTTAAGGCCCAATTTCAGAATTCTTCTTAATTGAAATATTAGCATTGCATTGAGATATAGGTGATTTTCTATAAATAACTTGTAAAAATTCAAGTAGTTATATTTAAAAAATACCACTATACATCTAAATAAATGTTTTTCTTAAATCTTTATTATATTGGAGTTGATTGAATGAAAGGTAAAATGCGGTTTACGATTTATTACCTATTAAAAAAAACTAATTATTAGTTCTCGTTGAAACCAATTTTAAGTGGAAGTTTGCATGGTAATTACATCATTATATTATATTTACATTTATCATTCCCTTATTTAATTTAGTTACGGGATGATGGGCACAAATTTTTTCACTTTGGAAGCGTCCCTCGCTCAAACTATTCAGTTTAGAAAAAATTCTATTAGGAACCTCAATATAATTTTTGAAGACCTATCCATAGATACCCCCCCACACGTATGGGTTTGATGAAAAAAATATATAGTTACGGATAAAAGTGGCTGTGACAAACGGACGGACAGACGGTCAGACATGACGACGCATTAAGGGTTCCGTTTTTTGCCTTTCGGCAATGGAACCCTAAAAACGAGAACTCCTGCACTAGGAATAACTCCTGTGTTGCGGGGGTGTTCAAAAACATACATTTCACTCATACAAAGAACAGCCAGAGTCAGAACAAAATTTTGTGGATCACACAAGGGTTTGTCCCGTGTGGGGATCGAACCGAAAGAAGTTAAAAGGGTAGTAAGGCTTTAACCACTACGGGGTGCATGAAAGGAGCCTCCCCGAGTGACGTACACAACGATCTCCTACGTCCGGCGCACCCTGGGCAATTCGCGAGTTCTCCAAAGCGAATTGGCTAATCCTTTCACCACGATGGCTAGTCAAAATAAAATTTGACTCAGCCATCGACACGACGAAGAAGAAGAACCACAACGCCCCAACCGTGCATTGTAGTATATTATGAATTGTCCTTTTGGGTTACTTTGTACCATAGAAATCTTAATAATAAGGCAATAGAAATGTCAAAGACGCGTGACCTTGTCGCCGCGCATCTGTCTAGTCAAACACAAGTGCGAGTTGAGGAATTGTCGTCTGAATGTCATCGCAAAAAGAATAATTTTGTTTGCAGGAATACAAGCGCATGAGTCTAATCGAACACAAGTGCGAGTTGAGGAATTGTCGTCTTAATGTCATCGCCAAAAAGAATAATTTTGTTTGCAGGAATACAAAAAGTGGTATTTGAAAACCGGCGACATGCGTCCCAGTGTTAATAGATAGTCGATAGCATTTCTATTGACTTGTTATTAAGATTTCTATGCTTTGTGCAGTGTAGTGAACTGTAGTGTAATCTATACACATATAACAAAAAAAAATAAATGAAAAAAAATGCCATGTCTAAGATATTTAGAAAAAAATATACGTTGGGACTTTATAACAGCAATAGAAGACAAAACATTTCTTTTGTTTGTCTGTCTGTCTCTATTCGTACGCGCATCACGCAAAAACTACTGCATGCAATTCAATCCGGTTTTTACAGTTGTATAGCTGGTACATGTTTCATCTTTGTATATTATCTTTGTCTGCACGTGTGGTGTAGTGGTTTAAGCGGTCGCCTCGCCGCTCTCCACTGCACTGGTGTTGTGGGATCGATCCCCACATGGGACAAATCTTTGTGTAATTCGCAAAGATTTGTTCTGAGACTGGGTGTGCTTGAGTGAGTGAATGAGTGTATTTGGCCTTGTCATTGGGACCATTGGATAGTGTAATTGCTTCTGGTGTTCTATCTAATGTAAAAAATCCAAATTTATCTTTATCTTTATTATCCCTAAGGAGGTAAATTAGGTAGTGTAGGTTTATATGAACCGGGCGGTTCGTCAATTTAGCAGAAAATTGCATCAAATGTTGTACTTAGGTAAACATCACGCCAATATTACCCAGAAGGGTGTGGCAGAGGTGTACAACACACACTCTATACCTGTTATGTTTAGGTCCCATGGGATGGGGGCCTATCGCCGTCCACAAGGCAATACACTTTCAACACCTGAAATGTGGGTATTGTAAACCTCTGCCATTCCCGCTGTGTAATATAGGCGTGATGTTACGTTATGTTTTTTTTTATTTATTTATTAAACCAAAGTACTTAAAACTATTTTTTACATCATTTGCCTCGGTCAAAAACCACTAAGGGTAGGCGAGTCGCTACATTTACACAGACAAAAATTAAAATTAAAGTTTAAATTTCAATCAATTTAAACATTAAAACATTATAATTTCAAAAAAACTATGTTTTGGTACTTAAGAGGTACATTTTAGGTAATGACGCTTATATTTATATTTTACAGTTTTTACACCTTTAGTTTATATTAATTACAACTCCTCAGGCAGCCTGTTAAGAAGGTTGGTATTAAATATTGAGCAACTCTTGTTCCGTACACATTGTAAGCTTTTGGTAGTACATATTTATTTTTAAATGCGATTGGTCTCAAGCAGTCAGATCTTGGTTTTTCATTGATTAGCTCAGGTCTGCCGTTAGTATGAGAAATTGAACCTTGTTATACACATTCATAACATTACAGTGCTTAAAAAGATCGTCGTAGTTATGTTCATATTTTTGTTTTATATGTTGTATGGAACTATCGAATTCCACGCAGACGAAGTCGCGGGAACAATCTAGTAGTGTTAAAGGCCCTCTATTTTCTAACAGTCGGTCAAGATCAGCAGTTAGGACATGCCCAACAAACGTGGGATGCCTAATCGATGAAGTATGTACTACAAGGTGAATCAAATTATCCTTTGTATCACGCTTATATCTATACAAAGGTTGGACAGATGTATTAAATTGTGTTGTTTTTTTAATAGCATAGTTAATAGGATAGGAGGTAAGTAACGTTTGTGTAGTGGCAGATCAGTTACTTCTAATGGAAGTTTATTATAAAAACGCACACATAATCCTGCAAACGAATTAAATTAAATTCATTTTCACATTTAAGATATTGGGATGATTGATGAAGTATGTACTACAAGGTGATTCAAATTATCCTTTGTATCACGCTTCTATCTATACGAAGGCTGGGCAGATGTGTTAAATTGTGTAGTTTTTTTAATAGCCTAAGTGAGGTAAGTAACTTTTGTGTGGTAGCAGATTAGTTACTTCTAATGGAAGTTTATTATAAAAACGCACATATAATCCTGCAAACGAATTAAAGTAAATTCAAGATATTGTGATGATTGATGAAAGTGAGTTAAAGCTACACGAATTTAGATTAAAATTATTTTTGTATGACGATTGTGCGAGTGTGTATTGTGTGAGTGCTTTGTGAAGTTGGAATTAATATATTTACATTCATTAATTTATTTCATTATTCATCGTTTGAATCTAAAACCATCCTAGTGTACTTATTGTTCAAAGGAAACTAAAGTTTTATCTCCAGTTTCGCAGGTATTAGATAACCCTTTTTGGCTGAATAAGCATATAATACACAAATTGCACGATACCTTTGCCTAAAATTATAAATTTGTTGTCTGTCTGTTTGTATCGGCTAATCTTCTTAACAACAAGACCGATTTTAATAAAATTTTAGATATACAAGGCGCGTATCATGGTGTACTTTATCAATGTACCTACCACGCAGACGGAATCGCGACAGAAAGTTAGTTTGATTGTTTGATACCGCTAATCTCGAGAACCACTAGTCGAATTTTGATTACGGTAAACGTCACGGGAGCAGTAAGATTGATGGCGGGCAAAAGCTAGTTGGAACTAAATTAATTGACAAATTATTTTTCAGTTTTGTTCCCCAAGAATCGAACTTACATACTTCCTTGAAATAAAAGATATAAATAACTTTAATTGAAGTGTGGATAATAAATAATAGTACAGTACAATTAACATAATGATTATTAAATCAGGAAGTTTAAACCGGACATTAAAATTAAACTGTATACACGCTATACATAATAGCCTAAGAGCCAGAAGACGACTTACGTAATTTTATAAAAGCTGAAAGTTGCCCTGTTTGTGCCTCTAATAGAAGTTAAAATAATCGTTATTAAAGTTATGCTCTTCCTACCATACGATTATCCAACAGTCGAATTATATAAAAAATGCGGCGTTTTAACCGTTCGGCAATTGTGTATCTTGCACATCATTGCTAAACAACATGCCCTCCTCTCTTGTCACCAATCAGCTCCACATGAAGCGAGGCGCCATCTCCCAGTCAATCGTTTTACTAACCTCCTTTCCAAACAATTTACTAACCACTTCTTCTGCTTTCTTGGAGGCTTTCTTTATAACAAGATTAATAAAACCCTTTCCCTCTATATCCTTACCAAATTCGCCTGTAAGAAAAAAACTACAGAGTGGCTACTTACTCAAGACTATGGGATGACTGAGTCACTTATAACTGTTATAAAATAGAGAATTACGATTTAAATTAACACTTTCAACATCACACTCTCTTTTCACTCTCCGCCCACTCTAACAATTACACTACACTCACAAACACACATACATACGCCCTACAACACATACTACGCTTATATTAACCCTAACGACACCACGAAAATTGTATAACTGTTTACTACCATGCTACAGATATTTGTAACAATAGTATTGTGAATTGTAAGCCAGGGTGGTAACTGGTGACCTGAAATACAAGCCTCGGCTTAGCTTGGGCACCAGTCTCCCACAATAACGAATTTTACTATACTTGTATCTTAGCAAATGACTTTATTTTGGATATATAAAAAAAAAGTTGTAATAAAATTGGAGCGTTGTATAAAGCGTATTTTTTGCATATGTCGACCTTAATAATGGCAAAAATACAAACCATTGGCAGACACTATTTTATTTTACCCTACCCCCTACCCCTTAAGTTCTAATAAGGGAATGATAAATGTAAAATTAATAAAATATAATGATGTAGTACATTAATTAGCATGCAAACTTTATTAATTGCGTGTCGTCGCCGTTGCGCGACGTCTCTCCGTGGATGAATCTACGTACTAGATTCGAAACTAGTCGGCATATGCCACTGTCAATATGCTGTATACTGCCAATATCATTACCCTTCCTTTTGGTTTCGCCGTAATCGGGTAAAAGACGCAAAGACTTCCGAACTGTTAGTAAAAAAGCGTGTTAACTGAATAGAGCTATTAAAAACAACCTTACAATTGACTAACATGGAACTAGTATTTCTGGATGTGGCGGATTATTTGTTTTTATTTAGTAGTTCTGCCTCGAACCCGAAACCGCACGGTGAGAGGTGATCACAAAGTCAAAAATCTCCAAATTAGATTGTTAAAATATTTAGTTAGTAACAAAGATAAAAGAATGTGTAACAAAGAATATGAAAAATTATTTCCAATTTGTAAAATCTTACCAATAGAAAAGAAAGTTCAGTATCTGATAGGCTTGGAATATTACTATAGGGACCAGCATAAAAACATTGTATTAAATAAATATAATACCAGAAGAGTAAGAGAGGAAAAGCTGGTTAAACCTAAGGTCATAAATTACTATGGGGAACGGACAACCAAGTTCCTTGTACCAAAAGTATTCAATAGCATAGACATGTTAAGAGCTAACCCTAAAGTTAGTATGGGTACACTAAAGAAAGGTCTTAAAGAGTTGTAGCTTGACGACAAGAAAGCCTTGCTTAATTTAGTTAATCTATTATTTATTAGTTTGTTAGTTATAAGTTTGTTAGTTATTAGTTTGTTAGTTATTAGTTTATATATTATTTGAAATATAAAATATTGTTAATGTTTAAAGATAGGTAGGTTATTTTAATACTTAAAGAGCGCATCTCGCCTATAAACAACTGTGTTTGGCGAGAAAAACCATCAAATTGTGTAAATGTAACTTACCGTTAATATACTTAATATAAATAAATAAAAAAAAAATAAAATAAAAAATTGACGTAGCATGTGGAATGCAAAGTATAATTGTGGGAATGTCGTTTTTTTTGAATTAAATCTTATTTTACTGAATGATTCATAAATAAATTTAATATTATTTAATAAATTTCCTTTTTATTCAATTAAATATCTTTGTTTTTTTTCCTTTTCTACCATTTTTTTGCAGCTAAACTGTGGTCATCCGATTTCTAAATAACTAAAAAAAACAAATGTGGGTACAAATAACAAAAAAATATTTTCACCCTATCTAACTGCCTCGATGGACTAGTGGTTTGCGTATGCGCCTCTCACCGCGAGGATTCGATTCCCGGCCCGGGCAAAGTGTTTTTTATGATTTTTTTTCCGACAGGAATGGTGGATGGCGATAGGCAACCCTCACATCCCATGGGACCTAAGCATAACAGGTGGAGTGTGGGTGTTGTACTCTCTGCCACACCTTTCTATATAATATAGGCGTGATGGTATACTATGCTATTCTACAATCAGCTATCATTGCACCTTCGTTCATAGTAATTGTGGTTTCAACACGATATACCCTGACATTTGATATATTGATTACTAGTGTTTATTCTGCTTCCGTTTTATATCATTTACAATTATTGTACAGTCATCTCTTGTTTATGTAACTTAGGGCCAGTTCCTGAGGTTTCGGATAGATCTTATCCGACACATAAAATATAACCGAATTTAAAAGTGACACGTGAGTTGGCTAGTTGTTCTCAAGAAGACCCTGTCTACTGAACTGGCAATTAAATTAAAGCGCCGCGAATTCAGATAAGATAAGATAAGATAGGATAAGATCATTTATTTTGCTAAAACATGGTACAACAAGGTCTTACAATTAAATAATGTTCAACATGTTTTTATCACACTTACATGACATGCAAAAATTATTAATTAAATTTCAAATCAATTTAACATTATAAAGTCCGATAATAAATAGAATCAGCCAAATATTACAATTAATGTCATAAAATTAGGATCAATAATAGAGAATACAAAATTTCAACAGGTAAAATGTCCAATAATTAGTGAATAATATAATAAAATGAAAAATTAAAAAAATAAAAAAAATATATAAAATTCTATATAGGCTTAAATTGGTAACAAGAACACATGTCATTATTGAACAATTCACAGTAACATTCCCCATCTCTCATAATGATAGCATATCATTCAAGTAATCACATATATTGTAGTAGCATTTCTTAAGTAACAGATTTTTCAAGGACTTTTTAAATATATTTATGGGCAACTTTTTAATGTCATTTGGGATTTTATTAAAAAATTACTGGACCCATGCATACTATGCTTTTGTGCAGTAGCGCTTAAACTTAGTTGCGAAGTTGCATACGAAGCCTATAATTATCCCTTCGATTTCTTACAATACTGTGTAGAGTAGAAGTCAACTATCACAAATATAGGCAAATATATAGAGGCGCATATGCTAACCACTAGGCCATCGATACTGTGATAATTAGTTACTTTTCCACCAGTTGAACATAGATATTTTACATTTTATTTTACACAAGTTACGCAACAACCGGCCAAGTGCGAGTCAGACTCGCGCACATAGGGTTACGTACATCTAAATAAATGTTTGTCTTTAATCTTTATTATATTGGAGTTGACTGAATGAAAGATAAACTGCGGTTTACGATTTATAACGTATTAAATAACAAATATTAGATAGGGTTCAAACCAATTTTCGGTGGAAGTTTGCATGGTAGGTTTGCATGGTTTTGCCTGACCCAGGAATTGAACCTAAGATCTCGCGGTGAGTGAAACACAAATTATAACGCTAGTACCAACGAGGCAACGAGAATTTTTTTTTTTTTATAATAACGCATCCATTTTTTATAATCTTTGTAACAATTAAACCGCGCGGCCATAGGCACCAAAAGAGGTCAATGCTAGCAAATTCATTCAAACACTCGAACACAATATTGCCAAGCCAATATAAGCCTTACTCATAACAAAATAGGATATATTTCTTAGTTTTCGATTCCGCAAAACTAAAGTTGTAACTTCAATATTAATTTTCGCAACTAGGAAATCGATTTTGGACTTTATATTTTCTTAATTAAAGTCTAATTTTGATTGAAATTAATATACTTGGTTGTTTTTTTTGTATATTGTCTAGTGAATGCAAGAAGCTGATTATTAAAAAGGCATAGTGTAGATTTATGAATAAATAAATTATTGGCTATTAATGGGTTTATTAATTAATTAATTCAGATAAATTAATTGTAAATGTAGTTCACACCTATTGTTCAAAGCCTAGTGAAGAAATTTGAAATTAAAAAAAATCTGCCGTATCAATGATACGGGGCCCTCGGCATACGAGGGCCCCCAAAGTGCGTAAGTAATAAAATACCTAAGAACTTCGATGGGACATGAACGCCTGTCAGACCTCTCAGTATTTTTTTTTTTTTTCTTAGTTGATTCTATTACTAATGTTCCCCTAAATGTAATAGAGACCTTGTTGTGCCATTGTTAATTTTGCATTATTTGTTGTGTGTTTGTGATTTGATAAATATATAAAGAAGAGCTATTTGGGTTGTTTGATTTATTATTATATTTTTACTTTTATTTACTTTATTGCATATATGTTTTAATGAATTTATAAAAAATGGGACTAATTTCAATTTATTTTATCTATTGTTATTTTATCTTAGATTTTATTTGTTGCATTTTGTTAAATTTGGAAAAATTTACTTATTTATTTTGCTATTTTTGCTTTTCTTTTAGATGTATTTTCTTTTTGCAGGTATTTATTTGCGAGTTAGATGAGGAGCAGGTTTTTACGCAATTAGGCTGGATGCTTCTTTCCGCGTATCATAACGCGTAAGTGCTGCTTTCCCTGGTAGCTCGTTGGCGCGCCGGTTTCCATCGATGTCGGCGTGGGCTTTGCTTCTGTACAAATTTACATATTTGCCATAGTTCAGAGCCCCGCTGAGGTACCGGCGCGCCTCGATTTCAGTGGAGTGCACAGACTCGGGTCTGTCTCGTTTTCCAGTGCCACTCGCGAGTCTAATGTGGTGCCACTCTGTTGCAGGTACTCTTCGACGACTGTCAACCGACGGACAGAGGCAGCCCAGCGGACCTCTCAGTATTGTCCATTGAGGCCTTTAGAAAAACTAAAGTCATCATCAGCTATAGATGTTTTCATAAAACAGTTTGCCGGCAAGGAAAGTGTATATTTAATTTTGACAGATAGATAATTATGATGAATAAATATAATTTTACCTCTCATAGGGGCCCCAAATATTGTTTATACGGGGCCCCGCCAAGGCACACTACGCTACTAGGAATAACTCCTGTGTCGTGGAATGTTCACAAACATACATTTCACACACACAGAGAGCACACCCAGAGTCAGAACAAATCTTTGCGGATCACACAAAGATTTGTCCCGTGTATCGAACCCACAACACCAGCGCAGTTGGAAGCGGCGATCGATTAAACCACTAATCCAACCGAGCATTCTGAAGCGGCAAAATTTATAAATCAACATCGGAAATAAGAAGTAAACAATAATTTTAAAAAAATCGACGAAAAGTAAAAAATAAGTGAACATTTTAAGTTTTGGGTTTAGAACTTAGTTACATAAACATCAATTAATATTTTATTTTACTAATAAAAAAAATAAAAAAATTGACAATTTTAATAATTATTTTTAATAAAAAAATAATTATCAAAATCTCCACGGTAAAAAGTAGTTGTAATATATTATATAATACTAGCTGACCCGGCAACCGTTGTTTTGCCATATTAATTAAGTATCTACTTTTATAAAACAAATTAGATTTGCCATTAAGCTCAGGGAAATTTTAATCGAAATAGACTAAAAACATTTACAAAAATGACCATAATTGATCAGTTATCGAGCGGGATGAAAAATGATTAAATTACTAAAATGGCTATTAAAAAATAGGGGTTGGTGATAAAAGGGTAAAAATTTAGGGTTGTATGTATTTTTTAATGCCACATTATAGAAAAATAAAAACAAAAATGTTGTCCAAAAATTAAAAAAAAATGTTAATTAATAATAAACAATAATAACAATACTGAATCCTAACAGTTTCTGCACAGGTACCGGATATTGCTGATGGATCAAAACTTCGTTCCATCCGGGTGTCCCATGACGCCACTCAAGATTCATTTTTATTTTACGTTCGTACAAAATTTATATCCTATGTTATATTCACAAATAAAGTTTTATCTATCCATCTAATTACTTACTTAGTTACTGGGACAAAAATCGGGAGATTTAGGCACTTGTTTTTTTTTTGTTAAAAACTAGTACAATAGATTCTGTAACTGAATCTAAACAAACTACTTTTAAAATTCACGTTATGCTAAAAATAAGGCTAAATAAACCATAAACAACTCAGCACTTTTTATAAAAACGAGACACACGCGAGATTGATTGACAAACAGTCCGCATAAAATGACTATTCAACCACAACTGGTCAGCTTAGATCTTCGTGGGTGCAAAATCACTGCCTTAACCCCTCAAGCTAAATATATTAATGATAGCAGGTTAAGGCTGTGCAAATATAATCGGTCACAAAGCCTTGGACAAACCTACATTTCGCTTGGGGCACATATTTCTATAATATTGTAGTATTGAAAATAATTGCACAACTCACAAAGTACATATTTCATTATTTATTTATTTATTTATAGGAAGATCAACAGTATGTAACAATTTGAATAGCTTAACGTAAATTAGTGACAGAGAGCCAACAAAAGATCTTCACGAATAAACTTTTGAATATAAATACAAATTTTGTGAACATCAAAACAAAAGTACAAGTGTAAGCGCTTAATTATTACATCAAAACTAAAAAAACACATAAAAGATCGCTATAAATATTTGGAAAAGAAGTCCTAACTGAGTATCCGTCTAACCGGTCCAATTTTTTTATTAAATATATCAATGTCTAAATATTTGCATAGTTACACGCCACAAAAATGCATTCTGACGATAATTAGTGGTCACCAAGGGGAGATGGATAGGATTGGTATTCCTTGCTGTCGTTCTAGGCACGTTAATTGACAATCGCGAGACAAGATCAGGGCTATCAACCAATTAAACATAACATCATGCCAACAATTTATGAGATGGGAGGATGACGTCAAGAAAATAGCAGGTCCAACGTGGACTCGTACAGCAAAAGACAGGACTAGATGGAAATCTTTAGAGAAGACTTTTGTCAGAAGACAAGCTGTATAATTACTACAACCGTTTGCCGATAGATACTAACTAATCTATCTATATATATAAAAATGAAACCCGTTTTCCGTTGTCACGACTTGGCATGAAAACGGCTTGACCGATTTGGCTGATATTTTTTTTGTAGTTTTCTAATACTCTGTACAAGGTTGTTACGGCAAAAAAAAATAAAAAAAAAGTATTAATTTTTATATGGGGGATATTATAGATTCCAGTTCAAATTGAATAGGTACGCATACATAAGATAGGTCAGCTATACAAAATAAAGTAGTGCATCAAATTTACGCTAAGGCGTTACGAAGTTCGCCGGGTCAGATAGTATTTATAAAAATGAAACCCGTTTTCCGTTGTCACGACATAGCATGAAAACGGCTTGACCGATTTGGCTGATTTTTTTTTGTAGTTTTCTAATACTATGTACAAGGTTCTTACGGAAAAAAATATTAAGAAAATCTCTCAGAAAGATTGAAAAATATACATTTAATTTTGCATATTTTGTCCTTCTCAGGTATGACGAGACCAGGGAAATAGGTATTCATTTTTATATGGAGGATATTATAGATTCCAGTTCAAATTGAATAGTTACGCATACATAAGATAGGTCAGCTATACAAAATAAAGTAGTGCATCAAATTTACGCTAAGGTGGTACGAAGTTCGCCGGGTCAGCTAGTTATCTATATTTTTAAACTAGATATTAATTTAGAAGTATTTGTTAATAGGTAATAGGTATAGTTGATAGATATAGGCCTATTTGTTTTAATATTGGTATATTCTGTACTACAGCAATAAATATTTTTATTTTATTTTTTTTATTTTATTTTATAACATCACCCTAATTTCACTTGTCATGTTTAGATCCCATCTGAAAGCAGTGAGCCTATCGCCAAACACCAGGCACAAGTCCAACTCCGTGCTGCTATTAAGAATTTCCTGACGGAAAGTTCACAAATAACACTTTGCCCGACCCGGGAATTGAACCCGAGACCTCGCGGCGAGAGGCGCATTCGCCATCCACCGGGTACAATTACAACTCCGTGCTGCTATCGAGATTTTTGCTCGAACCGGGCATCAAACACGACACTTCACGGTGAGAAATACACAAATAATACCGGTAGATCACAAGACAGTCAGCAACAGCATTTGTTTACAAATAAATAATCCAGCAGGGTCATTTTAATTATACTTAAAAGCAGAATCTACACTATTTAAAAACTTTTATTCCACAATTTTTAAATTACTCCACACATTAATTCGTTGAAAAAAAAATAGGATATTTTGCGATAAACTTCTGACGTTCATCATTTTGATTTTGACGTTTTTAATTGTCTATGTTATTAAAAAAAAAATTTTTTTTAGTAATGTAGTAAAAGTTAAAAAAAAATGTTTTTTTTTTATTTTTAAATCTTGGACATATTATACATAATCTTTTTTTCTTTGCAGTTTGCATTTTTTACACTAAGTTGCTTTGATTCACGTAGTTGATTTAAATTTTTCAAAGTGCCGTGGCTTTCAAATTTTTACGCCAAAATATCAAATCAAAGTTTGTTTTTATTTTTTAAGTAGAAAACTACTCTAAAATAGTGTAGGTATATTTTTAAATACGCTATATTCACGGTCCATGAAGATTACGACAATATTTAGTTCAAGTTCGGCGGTGACGGTCTGCTTGCCACAGATTATAAGTTATCTAATAGGAAATCTATTATGTCGAACAAAAACCTTCGATTTAACAAAAAGTATGACCATATTACGCATAATATTGTTTAGTTTGTAGAAAAGACTTTAAGAATTGCAATTAATTAAAACTGGATTTGAAAATAATACAATTTTTATTGCATGTATTCGAAAATTAAAGTGTATGCCTCTCACCGTGAGGATTGATACCCGAGTTGGGCAAACTTTGTGAATTTTCTGTCAGAAAATTCACGAAGTTGAAATTGTGTTCGGTGGATGGTGATAAGCTTTTCCTCCATCCCATGTGACGTAAACAGAACAGACGAAATGTGGGTGTTGTACACTTCTGCTACATCTTTTTTATTGTTATGTTATGTTCATTGTACTGTTACATTTTTAAGGATCTTGATTGACATCAAATATCCTAAATCGGGAATTAAAAGAGAATCTTTACATTTTGAAGTCGGTTCAAACACTTTTAAGTCGGTTACAAACACTTCCAACTATCTGGAATCATGTAGATTTTAAAGTTATTTATTCACTTTTGAGTCGGTACATTACAGTTTTTTTTTTTCTACGACGCCAACAGCGAACGAACCTGTAGTCCACCTGATGGTAAATGGAGTACAGCCCATGGACATCAACAATCCACAAAAGCATATTATAGATGCGTTGCTGAAGCTGAGGACTACGGTGTTATGCCTCATGTGCCAGTAATTTCAGGGCCTGATCTCACCAC
This sequence comes from Hypena proboscidalis, assembly GCA_905147285.1. Taxonomy (NCBI): domain Eukaryota; kingdom Metazoa; phylum Arthropoda; class Insecta; order Lepidoptera; family Erebidae; genus Hypena; species Hypena proboscidalis. The sequence goes on from LR990156.1 coordinate 8,276,346, forward strand.
CAAACCGGAACACAGTACCTAATGGAAGCACCACTTTTTGGCGGCAGGTTAAAGGTGAGACGGTGGTGCTGCCGCCCGCGAGCTCATTCACAAGAGCTCTACCACCAATTAACAGTGCCTATATTAAGAAACATGTGCATTTTAAAGGTTGGTTAAAATAACACTTTTGAGTCAGTTATTAGACTTCCTGAAATCGGCTAAATACTACAGAATTTTGTTATTATTATTATACCAATTAAGGATTAAATAAAAATATATAATAATATTAAAGTTTTTTTTGCCTAATTTAAACATTCTTCTATTTTTAACGTTAGTGACTTTTAAGGTATAATCGAAATAAGTTACCGTTAAAACCCTTTAAGGTAAGAAATAAAAATGTAACTGAAAAAATGTATATTACTGTAAGGTCAAGTTGCAACAGATTCTGAAAAAGTTTTGGCAAACTGATAGTTACGAATAGCTCTATAAAAAGCTGAAATACAATTGGTTATAAATGTTTCAATTAGGTATATAAGGGGCATTATCTATCAGGATTGCATGATACTGGACCTAATGCTTTTTTAAATCAGCTATTAATAAAATACAAATCGTTTTTTATAACTGCTTCGTTGGTCTAGTGCTTAGCGTATGCATCTCTCACCGAGGTCCCGGATTCGATTCTAGGATCGTGCAAAAGTGTTTGAGCTCTCCGTCAGACCTTCTCAATAGAAGCACGGGGTTTGGATTGTGCCCGGTCATAAGGCATAAGTAAGTTATTTGGTGGATGGCGATAGGCTTACCCCCTATGCCATGGGACCTAAACATTAAAGGTGAAGTGTGGGTGTTCGACACCTCTGCCCACATAATGTTATTTTATTAATCCTTTTATTTTAAGTAACTTTTAACGAAAAGTTTTTAACTAAATAAGAATGATCCTATTTTGTAATTGTTCTTATTCTGAAATTGCTGTTATTTATGAAAAGTCTTTACATTTTTAAGTCGGTTATATAACACTTTTGAGTCGGTTATGATTATAAATTAGACAGTTACTAATAAGGAAAATTTAAAAATACTTCGACACTTTTTGAATAGTGTAGAAAGTAGTTAGTTACTTATATTATCTAATTTCGTTTTTCTGAGATAAATTGGAACACAGTATTCCTTAAGAACACGGGAGCACTACACTGGTAGAACTATTGAGCTAACAAGTGTTAACTAATAAACTGCCAGTTAGTGATTAAAAAATTGAAAAATTGCCATTTTATCACAGACTTGTCAGGAACTGATGAAACTTTTATCGGTATTTTTTCCCTAAACCTTTATATTCCTTTTTAGTTATTGAATTTTTTTTATACTATTAAGCTTCGTTTAGCGGTAGCCCTGTATGCAGGGGTTGCAGGTTCAAATCCAGCCGGTCCCATAATTTTTTAACAGTTTCTTAGTATAGTAATTGTTGTAATTAACAAAGAATTCTTATATTATTAAGTCGGTTATATACACTTCCTATAAAAGGGTAATTTTAAAAAAAACTTGTACACTTCCTGAGTCATTTTCTTACCTGTGCTCCCTATTCTTTTGAGGTAAATCGGAGTATTCCTTTAGAGCACTGGAGCACTGCACTGGTAGTACTATTGCGTTAACATTACTTACTACACTACCACGATTGAGATAGCCTTCAGCCTTAAATACTGCCTTTTGGGTTCGGGGATAGTGGGAGCGATAATATTTTTTATAGTATCGCTTGAATTACCATCGCTGCGGTTCTATTGGATTTTCTAGCTAAGAATTTGAATGTTCTAAGGTCAGGTTTTAGTTTTTTTTTCCTTTTTTTATTTATTTACATTTACAAAAGCCATCCTAAAAAAATTAACATCTTAATGCGTTGCTAAAAAACCACAGAGGTTTGCCTGCTGCCAATTTTATCTGCAATCTAGTACAGCAGTCGTAAACGCTACTAAGAAATTATTATTACATAACATAAAATGTTAAATACCATACTTTAGAGTGCTTACCTATATAAGTGTCTAAACAGCCCTTTTTAATAGCATGATTCGCGTCTAAAAAAACACCTACTACAAAATAAACTACCTGAGGCTGACTCAGTAATTTTGATGACGATGTATTAATTTTGCTGTTTCATGTATTATTTCTTATTTTGCATTTTATTGAATGAACTTTTTTAATGTATATTGTAAGTGTGATATAAAATAAACTTATATTTAATGAAACCTTGATTTTTACTTAACTACATAATTAACTGCCTCGATAGTCTAGTGGTTAGCGTATGTGCCTTTCACCGCGAGTTCTCGGGATCGGGCAAGTGTTATTTGTGAACTTTCTATGAGGAAATTCTCAATAGCAGCACGGAGCTGGCATTGCGACCGGTGAATGGCGATATGACTCCCTATCCCATGGGAACTAAACATAACAGGTGAAATGTGGGTGTTGTACACCTCTGCCACACCCTTCTGGGTAATATAGGCGTGATGTTATGTTATATTCATCATAGATGGAAATTGCGATATTTTCACGACTTTGTAACAAATTGCATAATATGTTCGGCAAACGTGTTTATCATCATAGAATTTTTTGGTTTCCCACTCAAGCCCGTTCACAAAAGCTCTGCCACAACAAATAATAAAAACATACTTTATATCATCGCTAAATCATAGCTTTCACTATACAACAACCTTTACAAATCATTGAAGGCTTCAACTCAGCTGACCAACCACCGCAACCAGACCTCTCCATCCAAATACTATTCTTCCATCCAAAGATCAACTTACACTAGCCAAGTATTTGATACAATTTAACCAATTAATCTTGACCTCCGTTCACAAGAACAATTGTTCTAAAAACAGTCCAAATTATATAAGTTTAGTGTTTGATATAATTTCCTATACCCTCTAATGACGTCATTATTAAAACAAAGAAATTAAATATGTATTTTTAGGTAAATAGACAACTTTCTGTTTTATATAAAGAAACGTGTAAACAAACTGACAGTTGAAGAGATGGTAAGTGGTAGTTCCATGGACATCAAGAAACCACTTAATTTATACCATCAATCGAGTATTTTCTCAATTTTATTAAAATCTGCGATTCTGTAAGGAAAACGGTGGAAAAGGTCGTTTTCGAAATTTTTGTTTCGGATTTGAATTTTTTACATTAGATAGAACGCCAGAAGCAATTACACTATCCAATGGTCCCAATGACAAGGCCAAATACACACATTCACTCACACAAGCACACCCAGTCTCAGAACAAATCATCAGAACGAATCACACAAAGATTTGTCCCATGTGGGGATCGAACCCACAACACCAGTGCAGTGGAGAGCGGCGAGGCGACCGCTTAAACCACTACACCACACGTACAGACAAATGTATCATCATAGAAAAAATCTAAAAATATCCGACATAATACTGGTGGTAGAGCTCTTGTGAATGAGCTCGAGGGCGGCAGCACCACCGTCTCACCTTTAACCTGCCGCCAAATAGTAGTGCTTCCATTACTGTGTTCCGGTTTGGTGGTGAGATCAGGCCCTGAAATTACTGGCACATGAGGCATAACACCGTAGTCCTCAGCTGCAGCGACGCATCTATAATCTGCTTTTGTGGATTGTTGCTGTCCATGGGCTGTACTCCACTTACCATCAGGTGGACTACACGTTCGTTCGCTGTGGGCGTAGTATAAAAAAAAAAAAAAAACATAAAATTCCGACAGATGACACCCCCTTTTTTTGACTTGTCACCCCCAAATTTTGCTCCTTGGTACAGCAAAATTGATTCATGTTCATGACCCATTCGGCTAACATTTGCTTAGAAATTGTCAGTGTCAGATTGAAATTTGTTGATAGAACAAGCGAATTTAGATATCAGTGCTTTGAAATGTCTATCCAAAAAAAGTATTATGGAGTATTATGAATCTGCTTAGTTCAAACATTTAAATTAATTTGAGTCTTGCTTTGCTTGTAATGCTTTTTTAACACGCTTATATTAGCTTCACCTGTATGTATGTATGTATGTATGTATGTATGTAACCGACTCCTTTGGACTCGATTTTGACTCACTTTAAACGGACAGATTTCATTCAAATTTTGCACACCTGTCAAAGATCGATGACAATGCAATAATTCGATAAAAAAATAAAAAAATAATTTAAAAAAAAACGCTCTTATAAATGAACCAAACTAAAAAGTAGAAAATAAATAATAGTTTATTAAAACTAAAAAACACGCTTTTAAAGTAGGTACTTCTAACTAAAAACCGGCCAAGTTCGTGTCGGGTCACGCGCAGTAGGGTTCCGTAGAAAAATATTTTTAATTTTACTTTTTAACTAAATGGCGTCCTTCAGAAAGGAAATGTTTGTAGTACACGAAACCAGCTAGCACGTATGACGAGATGTATGAATGTTGAGGAAGCGAAAGAAGTATGTAAGGAGCGAGGTGTACCGCCGTTTGCCAGAATTTCATTTGCCCGAATTTTATTTGCTATAATGCTCACCTGACATAATTATTATTGTTTCTCATAATTTTATTTGTCATATTCATTGTTTACTATATTAGTCACGTGCTAGAAACTTTGTTTCGCATAAAGTTAATTGCCATAACATCATTTATTATAATCATTGTTTCCCGTAAAATCAATTTCCATAACATAATTTGTTATAATCATTGTAAGACGTAATTATCATATACCATAACATCATTTCCCACCAAAATTGCTTGTAAAAAAGTTTAAAATAATTATTAAAATTAATAGGTAGGTTAGGTTAGAAACATGAAAGACAACGCACGAGCCGAGCGAGCAAAGCGAGCGTGCCGCGGCAGCGGCCGGCGAAGTGTCAGTATAATCATTTTAAGCCGTAATTATCATATGCCATAACATCATTTCTCACCAAAATTGCCTGTAAAATAAGTTAAAATAATTATAAAAAATAATAGGTAGGTTAGGTTAGAAACATGAAAGACAACGCACGAGCCGAGCGAGCGAAGCGAGCGTGCCGCGGCAGCGGCCGGCGAAGTGCCAGTATAATCATTGTAAGACGTAATTATCATATACCATAACATCATTTCCCACCAAAATTGCTTGTAAAAAAGTTTAAAATAATTATTAAAATTAATAGGTAGGTTAGGTTAGAAACATGAAAGACAATCGCTTTTTAGGACAAAGGCGTTAGGTTAAATTTGTACGGAAGCGACTTAGACTGATTATAGTGATAAGTAGGTATTAAAAATAAATCAATTTTAATACTATAATCATACTTTATTTATATCCAGTTATACTCTTGTCAATAAATATCGCCTACAAATATTTTTCCTACCCACTAATTTGTAATTACTTAAGTTTTTAAATAATTTTAGAGCGCCTGTTAAAATTTCATGAGCAAATAAATACCTTAGATAGATTGGAAATTAATTTAGTATGGCGTTTGAAAATTCTGTTGCATACTATTATTGCAATTAAAAGTATGGATAACAATAATACGTATGGCATTCGAATCATTATGTAATCAAATGTTCAGGCAAATAATATTATTGCAATTGAAAGTATGGAAAACAATACGTATGGCATTCGAATCATTATGAAATCTAATGTTCGGGCAAATAACAGTATGTCACATGTCTTTTATGGTAAACAAAACATTCGGGCAAATGAAATTCGGGTAAATGAAATTCGGGCATATGAATATTATGGCATATATTCTTCGGGCAAACAACAGACAACCAAGGAGCGAAGCACATGGCGTTCCATCTTCTCTGCCTACCCCCGTGGGATAAAGGCGTGATTTTATATATGTATTATGTATGTTTATTTATGTTTCAATAATTTTGAACGAAATATTCTGAGTAACTGCATCTGACATTTCGGACCCCTATTCCTCTTGAACTAATGAAGTGAACTTATCCGCTATAGTTTTCCTTTGAAGTTCATTACATGTACTACCGACACAATTTTTTTCAGATTTTGGGATCCAGTAGTTTAGCTTTTAGAGGGGGGGGGGGGGGGGGGCCGTCCTACTGGAACAAAAATTTGCTCTTTAAAGTTAATTATCTCGCAAACGGATCTCTAAATCAAAAAACTGTCTTAGCAACCCCTAAACGTTTTTAAAAGTCCTATCTAACAATACCCCACACTATGGGGTAGGCGACAAAAAAAAAACATCCCTACTTTACATGTAGGGGAGCTACCTGAAAAAAAAATATTTTTCTAAATTTTATTCTACGACTTTCTTTGTTTAGTTAACATACATGTTCATGCAAAATTCCAGCACCAATGGTTTCGTCGCTATGCCTTGGACAGACGGACGGACAGACGGACATGGCGAAACTATAAGGGTTCCTTGTAGGTACTACGGAACCCTAAAAAGCGTGGGTTGCTCGATAGACGAAAAATATGGCACAGAGCGCCCCACGCTTTTTTCAGCTAATATTAGGAATTATTTTTCACTTTTTAGTTAGAAGTACTTTAAAAGCGTGTTTTATAGTTTTTTTAAACTATTATTTTTTTAATATCGAGTTAGCATTAGTAAGACTTGTCGCTAATGTTTTCTGCGCTTGCGCATCTGTATAGTACTTAGCATTAGAGATAATGCTGAGTCACCCCTCTATTGTCCTGGTTTCACGGATCTTCAGTGTTACCCGTTGATGTACCATGACCTAGGCATGTTCTACAGGATTCATGTCCGGAAAGCCGGCTGACCAATGTAATCTCCTGATATCGATACTTTTTATAGTGGTTAGGCACGCTTTTGACCACGATCTCACCAGATGGTAAGTGATGATACGGTCACGCTTACCAATGAACCTAGTTACCACACAGTTAGTAGTTGAGTAAACGGTTGGCTTAGATTAAAGCGGTTTTTGATCGTGATCAATCGTGTTATCTTTGGTCGTGATCCGCAAAGATTTGTTTTGACTCTGGATGAGCTATGTGTGTGTAAAATGTATGTTTGCGAAACAGGAGTTAGTGCGAGAGTTTGTTTTTTACCCGACTGCGTCAGAAGGAGGGTTATGTTTTTCGAGCGTATGTATGTATGTATGTATGTATGTATGTATGTATGTATGTATGTATGTATGTATGTATGTATGTCTATTTCTTTGGCACGCCCTACAGCCCAAACGGCTAGACGGATTTTGACAAATGACGTGTCGTTGAATTCGTCGAAACAGTGATAGTGACATAGGCTATATAAATTTTCAAAATGGCGCGGGCAAATGAAAAAAAAAAAAAATTAAAAAACAAAAAACCCGACTGCTTAAAAAAAAGATCTGAAAAGATAAAAACAAACAAACAATACTTTGTTACTACTATATAACTTCGTTTGTCACCGCCTGCAACATCATAAAGAATTTAGTTTGACATATTTCATTTGTTGTTAATGAATTTAATGTAGATAATGCTATACTTGTTTTTATCTTTTCAGTTCTTTTTTTTAAGCAGTCGGGTTTTTTGTTTTTTTTTAATTTAAAGAAAGAAACGATAGCCGAGTGGGAGACCGTAGGACTGCAAAACCAAAGGTTTCGGGTTCAAACCCACGGCACACACACCTGTCAATCAATCGTAAAAATTCGTCTTTTCGAAGATATGTGTGTATTTATCATATAAATTGTAGCTTGCTAACGGTGAAAGAAAACATCGCGAGGCAACCTGCACGCCTGAGAGTGTCTAAGACTTTTTTGAGAGTGTGTGAATGTGAAGTCTACTAATCCGCACTTGGCCAGCGTGGTAGACTATGGCCAGGACTTGATGACGATATGTGAAAAATGTGTGATATTTATTTATTATTGAAAATATATTTATTTACATATTCATTTACATATTGCTTATTAAATATTTACAATACTAAACTAAGTAATATTTAATATTTTAATTTATTTATTTATCTAAAGTATAAAAACCAACCGCGGACTAAACCACGAACTCCTTAATTTTCTACATCAAATAAATTCAAATTCAAATTCAAATCATTTATTTTCATATGCCCCAGGAGGCGCTTGAACACGTCAAAACATTACAAAAAATGATATAAAAATAAAACATAAATAATACTAAATTATACTAATTACAATGATTTGAATTAACCGGGGCTCAGATCAATTTTAATCAAACTGTTTAGAATCAAATTAAAATCAATCCAAGTACCAGCTCCGATGGGTATTGCATTATGAGAAGAGCTGGTGAGAAACTTATGTGCACCATCTTTTAAAATGAAAAATATAACAATATAAAAGTACATATAAAAGTCACATAAGAAGAGCAATTCATTTCCAAATACTATTATCATTCATGTAGTCTGAAATACTGTAGTAAGCTTTTTGACATAATCTAATTTTAACATATTTTTTAAATTTACCTATCGATAATTCTATTGCGTCTAAAGGAAGTTTATTGTAAAAGCGTATACATTGACCTGGAGACGAGTTAGAGATTTTATGGAGCCTAGTAGTGGGCATAGCGAGTTTGTTTTTGTTCTTTAGATTTAATTTATGGAGATCACTATTTTTCTTAAATTTCGTTTGATTTTTGTGAACGTACATAAATTTTCGTAAATGTATTGTCCTTATTGAATAAATTCTCCATTAGCCCCTAAGACCGACAGAGCTATGTACGTCATACCAATAAATTAACTACTAAGTTATAAAATGCATATTAAATACAATCATGTTATATTTATATAAACAAGGCCAATCACATTATCACATGCTTAAATTGATTCAAAACTAATGCATGGAAATTTTAGCCGTGAACGTGAACTTGAAGAGAACTAACTAAATCGCCATGAAATCGAATTATAAGCTTAATTAAGCCGTATATGATGATGGTGGGTTTTATAATAATATAATATAGCAACCCTGTTTCTAATACAGGGCTCTTCTCATGATGAGATGGGTTGGGCCATAGTCTACCACGCTGGCCAAGTGCGGATTTGTAAACTTCACACTCCCTCGAGCACTTTCTAGGCACTCTCAGGCATGCAGGCTTCCTCACAAGGTTTTCCTTCACCGTTAGCAGTGACAATTTATATGATAAATACACACATATCTTCGAAAAGGAGAATCTTAACGATTTATTGACAGAGGTGTGTGCCGTGTGGCTTCGAACCGAGAATTTTGTCAGTCCTACGGTCTCCCACTCGGCTATCGCTACAAAGAACTAATTTACTTATTTCCTTTATAGCTATAGGATATTAAAAAGAGTCAGCCTTGAGTTTCTTGCCAGTTCTTCTCAAGAAGACCCTGTCTACGGAACTGGCATTTAAATTCACTCTCACATTCAAGATATTGTGATGATTGATGAAAGTGAGTTTAAGCTCCGCGAATTTGGAGAAGAATTATTTTTGTATGACGATTCTAAGTGCTTTGTGAAGTTGTATTTTCATTCCATTTAGAAGAAAGAAAAAGAAAACAAAAGAAAAAAACATTTATTCAGGCAAAAAAGCGTCTAAAATTAAAAAAAATCAAAATATTATTAATAATGCCGGAAATGGAACGCATCTTAGCCCAATACTGCAGCGCTAAAAACACCGCAGCGCTGATTATTCTGATGCGCCCAGTGACTGAGTAAGGAGCAGTGTGACAACAGATTTTTTTTTATTACATATTATAATTTTTAGTGTCACAAACAATATATTTTTGGAGAAACAACTAAATTACATAAACAAGAAACAACTACAACTACACCTAAATAATAGTTAAGCATTACAAAAACAAACAAATCAAATTACGCAAACTAATATTCAAAATTAATAATTACAATTTCTTAATGATGGCAAATATATTTTAAATGTGAAACAAGGAACGCAGATTTCATTTCAGAAATTCAGTTTTTTCTCTACAATTAAAATTATTGAAATTATTGAAATTGAAGTCAGTTTTTTTTACTTAGAAACAGTTGAAAAAGATATGGGACCGGCAGGATTTGAACCTGCGACCTTACTGCACACCGGGCATCTGTATCCTACTTAAGATAGGAACAAATGGATGAACGTTACGTCACGAAATGACGTATCATACAGTTGAGAAATTTAGGGTTCTGGTAAGAGGCGACCGTAGCTGGATGGCTAAAGCGGCTGACCGGTGTACAGTAAGGTCGCAGGTTCGAATCCTGCCGGTCCAATATCTTTTTCAACTGTTTCTTAGTATAATTTGCTAAGCATAGCTAAATGCTATGAAAATAATCGATTAGCAGATTTTTTATTAAAATTATGAAAATACGGGTGTTACTCACGTAATGTTGGTCTATTTAGTCGACCGCGGTTTCGCCTATATGTCTAGGCATTATCAAGACTGGCTGCGACTCAGGCGCGACGTATCGCACTCTCTTGATAATGCCTAGACATATAGGCGAAACCGCGGTCGACTAAATAGACCAACATTACGTGAGTAACACCCGTATTTTCATAATTTTAATAATGTTACAAACTCACGTCAGTTTTAATAAAAATATAGCAGATTTTTTTTTGAAAAATTTTGTATTACGATTTTAAGTGCTTTGTGATGTCGACTTAGATATTTTTATTCCATTTCATGTCAGTAATTTGAATGTCTATTCTTAGCACCAAACCGGAACACAGAATTGCATCCAATAATAGTTTTAGCAAGTTTTATTATCTTTATTTATTGGTATGACGTAAATTGTTTTGACAATTTAATGGATATCACGGAGGAAGGTTCCGGGTTCGATACATGGGTCGAGTTATTGGGACTTTCTTTTGATATTTTCTGTCCAAAATCGGATAATCTAATATAACATCTATAACATGTCCCGATGCGATTGTACCCATACCTATGTCAATCCACGCTCGTCAGCGTGCATCGACCTTCGCCGACGTTCGGCGCGCATCGCCTCGCAAACGCCCGCGCAAAGGTAGTCCGATTGAACCCGTCACATAAGCCGCATGCGCGCCGTGTGTTTCCGAGAGTCGCTTAATAATTATTGTTAATAGTTTTAGTATATTTTTAATAACGCCATCAAATATACTTTTTTTACAAATCACAGTGTTTCAATATTAATAATAGATAACACCACCACTATACATCATACTTAATATGTTACAGTTAATATGATTAATTGTTTTTTTAACAATAACCGGTGATTACTCATTCTTATTTTTTTTTTTATACTACGCCCACAGCTATCGAACGTGTAGTCCACCTGATGGTAAGTGGAGTACAGCCCATGGACAGCAACAATCCACAAAAGCAGATTATAGATGCGTCGCTGCAGCTGAGGACTACGGTGTTATCCCTCATATGCGAGTAATTTCAGGGTCTGATCTCACCACCAAACCGGAACACAGTAATGGAAGCACTACTATGGCGGCAGGTTAAAGGTGAGACGGTGGTGCTGCCGCCCTCGAGCTCATTCACAAGAGCTCTACCACCAGTACAAATGTATCACATATTTGCAAAATAAGATAATAATATTGTAATTTTTACTTGCTGGTAGTTTATTATGTAAATTTAGTCCTTGGCAAGCATTTCGACGAAACTATTTAGCTACTTTCTACCTACCATAGCTTTCGACATAAAATTAACATAACATCACGCCTATATTACCCAGAAGGGTGTGGCAGAGGTGTACAACACCCACATTTCACCTGTTATGGGATAGGGGGTGAGCCTATTGCTATCCTCCGAGCACAATTCTAACTCCGTGCTGCTATTAGATAGATAGATAGATAACTCTTTACTGTACACAAATTAGAAAGTCAGTTTCCTAAAGCACATAATTTAGATAGTACAATGGGCGGCCTTATCGCTATAAAAGCAATTTCTTACAGGCAACCTTTGGTTGGACAAGAGAGCTTAAGAAATTATAAATTGTGTGAAAATAGTCATTTCATTCAATGTGTGAATTTCCTGTCGGCAAGTTCACAAATAACTCGTTGCCCGACCCGGGAATCGAACCCGATACCTCGCGGTGAGAGGCGCATACGCTAACCACTAGACTATCGAGATTCTTAGAAATAGAAATAAAAGTATTTTTTAATATTGCCCACAAACAAACCCTATACAATAGGGTTTGTTTACGCCTTCTTTGACAGTATTTTTTTCAATGTTGCCCACAGTTGTTGTTTAAGATTTGTTAACGCCTTCTATGCCAGTAATTTCCGGTAGTAATCACCGGAACACAGTAGTGCAAGCATTACTATTAGCGACATTATATATTATTTTAATTTATTGCAATGACGCAAATCAATCTGTAGATTTGGTGATAGGAAATAAGATGGATGGTTCCGGGTTTTATCACAGATTCTAAGTGTATATATATCATTTCTTTCCATCCATTCGCGACAGACTTGCGAAACCATGGCTAGAGGTGAATCACTGTGTGGCTCAATTCCTGTCGGGTCATGGCAATTTTAAGAGCAAATTATTTTCTTTTAAGCTAGTCGATTCTCCATTCTGTACATGTTCTACATCTGAGCACGAACAAACCGCCCACCATAATCATCTGGGAGTGTAGTCTTTGGCATAACGAACGTAATGTTATGTTAAATAGCTTACGATTGACATATGGAGTGGTATACTATGAGGATCTCGTATCGAACAGAATAAATTTCCGTGCATTTAGCCGTTTCTGCCATACCTATTACAGCAATCAAATTTAGGCCCCATAGTTTTGTCACTGTCCGTGGTGTCTACACTCTTTCCATATAGACACTTTGTCTATATTTGGCATTACTCAGTCTCCCGCTTTGCTTTGGAGGGAAGTAAAGATACATACTTTCCAACTCCAACTATATACTTCTGATTAAATTGTTGCGGGTTCCAAGACAATTTTAACTCTCCCTGGGATGGCCCGTGTGTCATGCACGGTGCCTTTCAGATGGTTACCACTGTAGATCCTGGCGTCACAGGAGTCACAGTGGTGGTCGTGTGGGTGGGATTATATCCCGTATTAAAAAAGATTCTAAGTGTGGTCTGTCTTCAATTTCAATTGATAAAAACTTATTTTCGAAAAAAAAACAATTTGAGATCATTCAAATTGTTTGGAATCGTGATTTTATTTGTTTTGATACTAAACATAGAGAAATAAGACAACCGGAGGCGTCATTGTCAGGCGTCCCTCGCTGTCAAATGTGTAAGAGCGCCGCTCTTGCTCGTCATATAAAACTAGTTGTCAAATCCGATGATTGCCCCCCGCTCCCCAAGGAGCTTTGGCAGACTTTTTCACAGATATTTGCATTTATTTCGTGTTCAAACTAGTTTTTTTAGTTAGAACTTCACTTCTCAAAAATGACGCAACCCTGCATTACAAACACACGTAATTACATAAAATTACACCTATATTAGCCAGAAGGGTATTGCAGAGATGTATAACACTCACACAGTGATAGTACGTGAGATTAACGCCATCCACCGGGCTAAATTCCAACTCCGTGCTCCTATTGCTGCTATTGTGAATTTTCGCGTTCCTAAGATTAGCGCGTTCAAACGAAACAAACACATCAGACTTATTAGTATAGATGATATAACACATAAGGTTTGGATTAGATACGGTTGAACACAAAAATACAGACGTAAATGAGAATTACATAATTATAATGAAAGAGCTCGTGGCTAAGTGGAAGCCACGCGTACCAATCGATCTTGCAGGTTAAGCAATGCTTACCGCGGTCGGGCATGGATGGGTGACCATCTTTGATATAACAAGTTTTCCTCCGTGCCTCGGTACCAGTTGCCATTTGAACATCTATGGCAGTCGTTACGGACATTCAGAGGCTGGAAAGACTGACAACACAAAGAGTATTGTATTACCTCGTACTGGGTTGTGGCATTCTGATAGCTCCACGTAAAAATACTGATATTCAGCTAAATCCGTTAGACTAATCAAATCAAATAATTTATTTCCATGGGCCCCAAGGGGCGCTTGAACACGTCAAAACAAACATCAAAATACAAAAAATATATAATTAAAATAAAACTTAGCTAACTAAATTATAATACTTATTGTAATAACATGATTTGACACCGGAGCTTAGATTGACTTTAATTCAACTTAGAGATTTGAATTAAAATCAATCCAAGTACAAAGCCGATCCCAATGTAATTGGTAAAAGGCTATATAACTGAATGCCTCGTTGATCTAGTGGTTAGCGTGGTTCGATCCCCGGGTCGCGCAAGTGTTATTTATTGGGATTTAGTTAGTCAAAAGCATAGCAACCGACTGCCAATGGCGACAGGCTCACTGCCTATCATATAGGACCTATAACAGGTAAAGTGTGAGTGTTATACACGTCTACACCCTTCTGGGCAGTGCCGGATTAGCCATATAGCAATAGTAGCAAATGCTACGGGCCCCGCAAATTGGAGGGCCCCGCGCTTCAACGCTTGTCTGACCGTAAAAATAATTAAATTTAAATAGGAGCGTAAATATCTTTAATGCCTAAAAGGCATATGAAAGCATATCATACAAATACTAGTGGTTTTGGAGTATTTCGGCAGCTAAAAATAATTACAACAAAATATATTATGAAAAAATCCTCAGTAATGATCAGTGCTTACAAAGACGATTTGGAGAACAACCTAGGAAATGAATTTGTGCTGTTCGCAGAGCTGCTGAAAACAGATGTTGAAAAACTAAAGCAACCTAAGAGGCCTATGACCCCATTGTGTAATTTAGAATCTTCATAGTTATAAACTAATTTACTTTAGGTACCTAATTTAATTTAAATTTTATCTTATTAATTTTATTTTAGTTGTTAAATTCCTTTTGTTCTTTGTTTAACGTACTACATTGCTTGTTGAAGCTATTTAATTGAAGTGCTATATAGTACAGATATAATTGGGCGTCAGATTTGCAATTTTTTTCATGTAAAACATAATTATGTATGAAGTGTTTAGTCTGTCATCTGTTTCTGTACCTTCTATATATAATAAAATAAATAAATGACAGATTTTGCTACAGGGCCCGCGCTAGCTTAATCCGGTACTGCTTCTGGGTTAATATAGGCGTGATGTTATGTTACATACCTAAAATCCTCAAAGCGTATATTGGTGAAAAACTTTTTCGGCTGATGTCTGCGGTATTAACTTGTTCTCCATTTTCTATATTTATAATTTAAAAGGCAATGCCCAAAAACTGTATCGCCAAAACCCTTGTGTCACGAATATAAGATAGTAAATAATTTCTAGTTTTGTGTATGACGATTATGATATTAGAGACATAACTTAAGCGGGATTTAATAAACAAAAGAGATTTTCTATTTAAACATGAAGGATAAACTAGAATCTAATTTTGTTTTGATAGAATTATCACGTTTTTTGCACTTGTTTCCTAACTTTTTCATGACATTCCAGCTTACTATGAAAATATCCAGCTTAAAATTAAACTTTCATATTGTCTACATTACAATACAACAGTTTTTTTATCTTGACAAAGCCACGGAATAGATAGCACAGCAGTAATAAACAATCCCATAGTCGATTGGTCATACCTCTTTGTATCCATCATCTTCACCTTTAATTGTGTTCCTTCAAGATTTGATATGTTGTTTTATTTAATTTTTGTATCTTATACTTCGTATTAATATAATCATATATTTATATCTGTTTATTTATCTTTTATGCTTGTATGTATCTATTTTCTTTATTTCTATCTGTGGAAACTTGTAAATGGCCTGCATTTTGTTTATTTTTCTGTTCTTCTCCTTCTTCGTCGTGTCGCTGAGTCAATTATTATTTTGACTTGTCATCTTGGTGAAAGGATTAGCCAATTCGCTTTGTAGAACTCGTATTTGTATTGGAGAACTCGCGAATTGCCCAGGGTGCGCTGGACGTAAGGAATTGTTGTGTCACTCGGGGAGGCTCCTTTCATGCACCCAATTTTAATTTTTCTGTTAATCTGTAAGTTTATAGCTGTAAGTTTTCTAAATAAAATAAAATGAAATAAATAAAATGCCGTTTAGCTTAGGCAGATGTAGATTATTTATTATAATAACACGCATTTCGTAGTTCATAATAGGGTCAGAACTAAACTAATGTTCATTAATACATTTAATAGAATTACTATATTAATAGAAGCATTGTTTTAAATATTTCTTGACTGACTTAACAATAGATTTGCTAATTTGATAGATTTGGCATTAAATTTTATATTTTAAAAGATCAATCTAGAATCTCTTGTGTTCTAAGTTTTAAAACAATTATGTGTAAAATTTTAGATCTGTCCTAATCTTCTACTTTGGACAAAGGATCAGCATTGCCATCCAACGTGGCGATGCCGCCAGCCTTTTGGGCACGTTACCCGCGGCTGACATAGATGCGGACGTATTTATTGACACGTAAACTTAACTTTTTACAAAATCTATTTTATTTGATGTATATATAGTTAGGTATTTCTTTAGTTTTCACGAGTAAATTGTATTAAATGACAATAAAAAAACTTAATATCATTAATATAAAGACATTCCTTTTATACAAACAGGTATTGATGCCTGTCTGGACTTATGGTATCCAGCTGTGGGGCTGTACCAGTCAGAGTAACCGTCAAGTTATTCAACGTTTCCAGAACAAGGTACTGAGGGACATTGTCAATGCAACGTGGTACATAAGAAACAGCGATCTTCACCGGGACCTCAATATAGACGTTGTTGACAGGGTCATACAAAAATATGCAGAAGCTCACGAACGAAGACTTCATCATCACGTCAACATCGAGGCAATCCAGCTCCTTGATATCACGGAACTAGTGAAGAGACTAAAACGAACGAATCCTTTCGAGTTAGTGTAGTGATAAGTGACAAATAAATTAGTGCGATAAGTGTCGTTATAAAGAACACATGAACAAAGTGACTTCCCCTTAACAAAAACTAAGAAAAGTGTTAATGGACGCATTCTTAGATTATATTATTACGTAGCAATTTAGGTTAACATATATATACTAGCCCTGTATCTAATACATGTCCCACTGCTGGGCTCGGACCTCTTCTCAGGATGAGAAGGGTTAGGCCATAGTCCACCACGCTGGCCAAGTGCGTATTGGCAGACTTCACACACCCTTGAGCACTTTTTAGGCACTCTTAGGCATGTAGGTTTCCTCACGATGTTTTCCTTCACCGTTAGCAAGCGACAATTTATATGATAAATACACACATATCTTCGAAAAGACGAATCTAAACGATTTATTGACAGAGGTGTGTGCCGTGGGTTCGAACCCGAGACCTTTGACTTCGCAGTCCTACGGTCTCCCACACGGCTATCGCTGCTTCATGCAAAGAATGCAAGAATCCACAGCATTAAAGTTGAGCAACCGCCACTGTTTTCTTACATATTTATAACATTTTGTAAAATACTTACCTGTTTTTGCATGTGTTATTGTAAGAGAATAAAAATAATTTTCTTTCTTTGTTTTATTATGTTCTCTTTCGCGATAGTGTGTCAGAGGTGTAAAATACCCACATTTCACGTGTTATTTTTTAGGTCTCATAGGATAGTTTGAGTTTATAAAGATCTTTATTGCATAAAAATAAACATCAAACGTAACAAATCCAGTGTAAATTAATCCTAGAAGTTAACAAATTATAAAGTAGATTACATTACACAAAGCTAGTGTGCTTTTTTCCGAACTTTTAGACATAAACATAACACATTACATACATACGACCGGATGGTGGAGTGGGTAGTGTACCTGCCTGCGACGTCGAGGTCGTGGGTTCGATTCCCACTTAAGACAAATCTTTGTGTGCATAAACATGGGGGTTTGTCATAGTCTGGGTGTTTCTATGTATAATAAGTATGTATTTACAAAAGAAAAGTATATATATGTATTAGTATCAGTTATTCTAGTACCCATATTACAAGCTCTGCTTAGTTTGGGACTAGATCGCGTTATGTGTGAGTTGTGAAATATTTATTATTATTATTTATTATTATAAAATATTGTGAGAACATTATACATATTTCATGCAAGCTTTAGTAAAGCATTACATTTATTTTATTTCTATCTATCCCATGGGATAGGAGGTGAGCCTATGGCCATCCACCTGACACAATTGCAACTCAAACCTCGCGGTGAGAGGCGCATACGATAACCGTACCATCGATGCAGTAAAAAACTTCTAGTACATTACTAACTTTTTAAATCTGTAATTATTTAACTGAAACAATTGAATTTGGCGCCCATCACACGTGGTTAGCCACCACAAACCATGAAATTGTAAAAAAGTCAATTAATACTAATTAAGATATAGTTTTAATCTAACTACAGATAAAAAATATCCAAATACAGGTCGTTGGATAGCGATTCAGAGGCCACGACGTAGGTCAATAGATGAGAAAAAAAGATAGATGTCGTGATCTATGGATGCTTAATGCAAAAAGAAGGTTTGTAGCATTATTTTCGGTAACGGCTGTCTGCCTCGTTGCGTTGGTCTAGTGGTTAGGTCTCGAGTTCGATTCTCAAAAATTCAAAAAATTCAAAATTCAAATCGTTTATTTTCATAGGCCCCAGGAGGCGCTTGAACACGTCAAAACATTACAGTAAATAATATAAAAATAAATTATAGATAATACTAAATTATACTAATTACAATGATTTGAATAACATTTAGATTAATTTTAATCAACATTTTTAGAATCAAATTAAAATGAATCCAAGTACCAGCTCCGATGGGTATTGCATTATGAGAAGAGCTGGTGAGACTCATGTGCACCATCTTTTAAAATGAAAATATAACAATAAGTTTACATATAAAAGTCATATAAGAAGAGCAATTCATTTCCAAATACTATTATCATTTATGTAGTCTGAAATTAGTAAGCTTTTTGACATAATCTGATTTTAACATATTTCTTTAATTTACCTATAGCTCGGGTCGGATAAGTGTTATGTGGGATATTTCCGATAAAAAATAATAAAAAAATCTCAATATTAGCATGGAGTTGGAATGGTGTCAGATAGATGCCGAAAGGCTGATGAAAAGGGTTAGACCATAGTCCACCACGTTGGTCAAGTGCGAATTGGTAAACTTTACACACCCTCGAGCACTTTTTAGGCACTCTCAGGCATGCAGGTTTCCTCACGATGTTTTCCTTTACCGTTAGCGAGCGATAATTTAAATCATAAATACACACATCTTCGAAAAGACGAATCTTGACAGGGATGTGTGCCGTGGGTTCGAACCCGGCTATCGCTGCTTGGTAAGGTAGGTCACAATCAAATCAAGTCAAATCAAATCATTTATTTCCATGGGCCCAAAGGGGCGTTTGAACACGTCAAAACAAACATCAAAATACAAAAAATATAAAATTAAAATAAAACTTAGCTAACTAAATTATAATACTTATTGTAATAAAATGATTTGACACCGGAGCTTAGATTGACTTTAAGTCAACTTAGAGATTTGAATTAAAATCAATCCAAGTACCAGCTTCGATGAGAAACTTAAGTGCACCATCTTTTCAAATAATTCATACAATATTTTTTTGTTTTTTTGACAATAATTCTATGTGTAAGTTATAGCAACCAAAACAACATTATGGCTAAAGATTTTATATTTATAGTTATAAAGAGAAAATAAACTTAAATATAGCAATGCAATGGCATTAAATTAATACTTATAAATAAATCCATAGTATACTTATATATATAAGGTTGCAATATCTTACACTTCAAGCAGAAAATAAAGGAGTAAAAGCAATAATACAAAAGTAAATTATACTTAACGAAACCGAATGAAGGCCATAAGTATGGGTGAATGAACAGCCATAATAATATACTCTTATTCAACTACCTGTCAATCATATTTTAGCAAACTCGTTCATTTCATGGTTCTTCTTCTTCGTCGTGTCGATGGCCGAGTCAAATTTTATTTTGACTTGCCATCGTGGTGAAAGGATTAGCCAATTCGCTTTGGAGAACTCGCGAATTGCCCAGGGTGCGCCGGACGTAGGAAATCGTTGTGTACGTCACTCAAGGAGGCTCCTTTCGTGCACCCCATTTCATGGTAACTGGTAAGAACAGATGTAAGGATGCTATACCACCGAAAGTGATATATTTTTCCAACGCAATATTTTGTAGCAGTAAGAATTAAATTTCAAAAACAAATTATTTTACATACTTACTAATTTTACTATGAAACTGTTGAAAAAATTATGGGACTGGCATACTTATTATAATTTGACGTGACGTTCAAATCCTTCCGGTCCCATATTTTTTTCAACTGTTTCTTAGTAAAATTTGCTAAGCATAGCTAAATGCTATAAAAATAATCAATAAGAAATTTTTCACTGGTGGTAGAGCTCTTGTGAATGAGCTCGAGGGCGGCAGCACCACCGTTTCACCTTTAACCTGCCGCCAAATAGTAGTGCTTCCATTACTGTGTTCCGGTTTGGTGGTGAGATCAGGCCCTGAAATTACTGGCACATGAGGCATAACACCGTAGTCCTCAGCTGCAGCGACGCATCTATAATCTGCTTTTGTGGATTGTTGATGTCCATGGGCTGTACTCCACTTACCATCAGGTGGACTACACGTTCGTTCGCTGTGGGCATAGTATTCAAAAAAAAAAAAGAAAGACTATTATGGGTAATATAGGCGTGATGTTATATTATGTAATTTTTTATTGAACCCCATGACCTCTAGCAACAAAACCAACACGTTTACCACAACTGCACAGCGTGTCACACAATATTCAAGATTAAGTACTTAATAAAGTTCGTGTCTTGCAAAGGTCACGCTAAGATATAAGGCTGTGTTTATAATATGGTAAAATAAATAAATAAAATAGGAACTATCTTTATCTTTATTTGACGACCGGATGGTGGAGTGCGTAGTGTACCTGCCTGCGACACTCGGTGTCGCGGGTTCCATTCCCACTTAAGACAAATCTTTGTGTGCATGAACATGGAGTTTGTCTTAGTCTGGGTGTTTCTATGTATAATAAGTATGTATTTACAAAAGAAAAATATATATGTATTAGTATCAGTTATTCTAGTACCCATAGTACAAGCTCTGCTTAGTTTGGGACTAGATGGCGTTGAATGTAAGTTGTGAGATATTTATTTATTATTTATTATTATCTCTTAGTCCCAATTTCACAGGTGTAGAGTAACCTTATTGGAAGGATAATCATTTAACACACACATACATGATACGAGTAGTGACAGCCGTGTTTTTTACCCGACTGCGTCAGAAGGAGGGTTATGTTTTTGGAGCGTATGTATGTATGTATGTATGTATGTCTATTTCTTTGTACCGCCCTACAGCCCAAACGGCTAGACGGATTTTGACAAATGAGGTGTCGTTGAATTCGTCGAAACAGTGATAGTGACATAGGCTATATAAATTTTCAAAATGGCGCCGGCAAATGAAAAAAAATGGGGGAGGAGGTATGGATTTTCTTTTCATCATAGTAATATGGGTATCAAATAAAAGGCCATGAAAAGACCATTTCAAAAATATATACTTCTTATCACATTTATATTACTGATTAAACACAATTTACCAATTTATATATCGGCACGCTCGCGCGCCCGAAGTGGGTGGAAGTTAGTTTGTATGTTCGCTCACGCTAATCTTGGAAACTGCCGGTCAAATTTGAATAATTATTTTTGCATTTGATAGTTTAACTCACGATTAAGGCTCATTGATCTCAAAGAGATTTGACATGTTTTTTTATATCTATTAATTTGTAGAACCAATTAATAGATATAAAAAAACATGTCGGTTAAAAGAACTAAAAAGAGTGAAATAAAAAATAATTATTAAAAAAACAAAAAACCCGACTGCTTAAAAAAAAGAACTGAAAAGATAAAAACAAGTATAGCATTATCTACATTAAATTCATTAACAACAAATGAAATATGTCAAACTAAATTCTTTATGATGTTGCAGGCGGGGACAAACAATACTTTGTTACTACTATTGTCACCGCCTGCAACATCATTTATTTATTGTTTATAGTTAACTAACACGGTATGATACCAATTACATTAATTAACATAGAATTAACTTAATTACATTCAATAACAACTAACTAATTAATTAACAAACAATTGTAGACTCTCTAGTATACATCCTCTCGCAAAACATCAAACATTCTCGAATAATCTTCGTCCATTCATCCGCAAACAAATCACAATCAGGACTGGTGAACAAGAGGGCGTTAAGTACCTCAATTGTGCGGCACACTGGGGACTCAGCTCTGGCGACAGTGTGACATGGCGGTCGCGCCAACAATTTATGCCGATGGCTTTTCCGATGCCCAACATATTTATCTGGCACATATAACCTACAGAATAGGGTATGGAGCTCAGGACAATCATATCTCCCGCGGAGAACTTTGCAAGCTACAATGAGTTGGTCAAGACCTCTTCGCACTTCTAATGAATTAAAACCCAACATTCCTAATATGTAGTTAGTAGGGTACATGAATGGGAAGAAATAATATACTTTTTTGTATAGATACCTCAGGAATGTCTTTTGTACCTTTTCAAGGATTAGAGCTTGTGATGCTGAGTAAGGGTTCCACACGCACGAACTACTTTCTATCTTGCTTCGGACAAGAGTGGTATACAGAAGTTTTATTACTTGTGGGTTCTGAAAGTCACTTGCATTACGCAACACAAAGCCTAGCCGCCTATAGGATTCCTTAGCAAGAACTGTGATGTGTTCTTTAAATGTCAGACCGCGGTCGAAGGTTACTCCCAAATCCCTGATGCTGTTTACTCGAGTTATTTCTTTGCCATCTAGCTTGTATTCATACTGGATTGGTCGCATCCCTCGACCGTAAGTCATGACACAGCATTTCTTGGTGTTGAAGTACAGTTTGTTCACAGCGCTCCATTGTTGAAGCGCGTCAATGTCCTTTTGGAGGTCTATGCAATCTTGTGCTGTTTTAATTTCCAGTATTATTTTTAAATCATCAGCATATAAAAGGCATTTCGCCGATTTGACAACCTCTACGATATCATTTATCATGACTAAGAATAAAAGCGGGCCCAGCACTGAACCTTGAGTCACACCTGAGTTCGTGTTATATGGCTTTGACTCGAAGCACCCATGTCGTACAAACTGCATGCGATCTCTCATATAGTCGGCAAAGAACTTAAGAAGGCCTGGCGTGAAGCCAATAGTTTCCAACTTAGCTAAAAGCACATCATTGTCAACCTTGTCAAATGCCTTACAGAAATCAAAATACAGGACATCAATTTGCCGTCCGGAGTCCAGGCTTCTGTTTATAAAATCCGTGTGCACCAGAAGGTTTGTATTAACTGAGCGACCAGGCCGAAAACCGTGCTGGGAGTCTGATAATTGCACATCTATTTGTTTATAAATAATCGAATGTAGTAGGTTTTCAAAAAGCTTGGCAACAGTTGGAAGAATAGCGATAGGTCTATACCCCTCTACAGATATTTTGTCACTGGTCTTGGGAATAGGGATAACTCGGGACAATTTCCACTGTTTTGGATACTTACCCGTCTGGAGAGCCAGGTTAAAAACGTGACATAGTGGAGCAGTTAAGGTTTCCTTGCACCCCTTGATGATGTATGCTGGTATGTTATCTGGACCAACCGAGCTACTGGGCATCATAAAGAATTTAGTTTGACATATTTCATTTGTTGTTAAATTTTCAAGTGTAACTTGAGTCATTTCTAAATTCGGTCCAATTACATATTATGGGTCGCATAAAATCTATCTAGAACCTCAGAATCTAGTCTACAATATGATTACCCATGTTTTTTTTTTATACTACGCCCACAGCGAACGAACTTGTACTCCACCTGATGGTAAGTGGAGTACAGCCCATGGACATCAACAATCCACAAAAGCAGATTATAGATGCGTCGCTGCAGCTGAGGACTACGGTGTTATGCTTCATGTACCAGCGGTCACCTTAACGCTCTCAACTGCGCTGATTCGATCCCCACACGGGACGAATCTTTATGTGATCCGCAAAGATTTGTTTTGACTCTGGGTGTGCTTTGTGTGTGTGAAATGTATGTTTGTGAACACCCCACGACACAGAAGTAATTCCTAGAGAGGGCGTCGTTTTTTAAAAAGTATAGAAAGATATAATACCAGAATAGTGACTTGATACCTTTCCTGGCAATAACAATAGACAATCACGCGATACACAATGCGCTGTCCACTTACTGTATTTTAAATTCATGTACTTGAATTTTGAACGTTCTTTTTTTTAAATTCATTGGCCCAATTGCCACAGATATAAACAAACGTAATATACGTATATCGAATAACGTTCTCCACACGGACGAAGTCGTGGGTAACAGCTAGTTATAAATAATAGAAACTTACTTCCGTCCGAGTAATTACGAGAAGGCATCGTCTATTTGCTTCCGAGTATTCGAGCAGGCCACAAGCTTACTTTTATCAATGATTACCAGAATAACAATTTCCGTAACTGATTTATCAAAGGAAATAGAACGTCTATCAAAACAGTTACTGAGCCGTTTTATTATTGAATGATTCGCTAACCAAACTAATTCAAAGCAAGTAAGAGTTATAAAAGCTATAGGTACAGTGGGCCAAGCAATTAGGTATGCAGGGCAAAAACTTCTACGCCATAGTGAAAACTGACTGCAATAGATATGCATGTGTGAAATTCATATTTAATAAGTGTAATATACCCACTATTTAGATATGTAACTTACTTATCCATAACTAGTGTAGTAAGTCTTTACTATGACTTAGAAGTTTTTGCCCTTCATAGCTAACTCGTTGGCCTACTGTACATATTGCCCTATAGGTATATATACATATAGCTATAGGTAAGTAGTAATAAACTGACTTTATCTGAACCAATTTTTATCACTAGTTTTTGAGATATGCTTTGACAATTACAAGATACACAGATAAAAGAAATAACAATAATATACCTAATGTAACTTAAATTATTTACACAACATAATATATATACAATAAATGTAATATATAAATATATATCTACTTAATTCGAGTTGAGAGAGAGAAAATGCTCTTTTGTTCTCTTCCTGAAAACGTCCAACGAAGGACTCGCGACTATATCCTCAATATTTTTTTATAGTATATAATGTATTAGTATCAGTTATTCTAGTACCCATAGTACAAGCTCTGCTTAGTTTGGGACTAGATGGCGTTGTGTGTGAGTTGTGTAACATTTATTTATTTTTTATTTATTTCCTAAATAATATTATTATAGTAATATTTTATGCTGTCTTTGTTGCTTTCATGTATTTTAACGGTTATGTCACCTTTCGCATGCCTATTGGTAAAATTTAGTGGAACTAATACATGTAACATCATACTGTACACCTATATTTGCGAAATAAAGTATCTTTAAATGTCTTTAAAATATTTAATCTAAAACGGGTTAGGTCCTATAGGGCTTTGTGTACGAGCCTTTGCCCAGCACGTATCTGGAGCACATCAAATCAAGCGCGTGCGTCAGTCGAGCACGTCCACTAATATTAGATAATATCAAACTTTGTAGGCTTTGAATGTGCCCTTTTGTGGCGGGGGCAGAGGGGGTTGCATTTGCATATTAACTCTTTGACCGGAGTAAAGTAGTTTTGTATATTAATTTATTGATGTGACAATAAAAATATTCATATTATATTATTTGGTTTAGTCGATTAACATTGGCAACACTTAATTTT
Organism: Hypena proboscidalis; assembly: GCA_905147285.1. Lineage (NCBI taxonomy): Eukaryota > Metazoa > Arthropoda > Insecta > Lepidoptera > Erebidae > Hypena > Hypena proboscidalis. The sequence goes on from LR990156.1 coordinate 8,301,934, forward strand.
GTCTCTTCCCTTTTTCTGTCGTACCTATGTGCGTGGGCACACGTTAGTGTCTTTATAATTTCAGTTTTATAGAAAATATATAGCTTTCTTTACACATAGTCACGCTGTTTCAATTCTAAACAGGAGTAAATATATAAATCAATCTTCCGAGCCCAATAGCTTATAGTCTAACGGATATAGCTGAATATCAGTATGTTACGTAGAGAGACTGCCATACCTACACAATCCTGTACGAGATACTACGATACTCTTTGTTAGACTAGATGTCAGACATTCTGGTCTTTGACTACCCGTTAGGACTGCCGTAGATGTTCAAATGGCAACCAGGACTGACGGCTTACCGCGCTACCGTGCGCGGAGGAAAATGATCACCCATCCACGGCCGGCCGCGGTTAAGATTGCTTAGCCACGAACTGCTCTAGTAGACCGGAGTTAAGATTTACCGAGTACCTACACTATTTTTATATAAACAAAAGACAATAGTTATTTATGGTACAAGTGAGAAAAAGTTTATGTTTCTGTTGTGAGTGCCAATTTTAAATCTTGAGCTTGCGAAGTAGTCTTAAATTGAACCACGAGCGTAGCGAGTGATTCTAATATAGACCACTTCGCAAGCGAAAGATTTTAAGAAGTCACGAACTTGAAATTAAATTTTTCTCACGCGTTAATACAAAACTGTTCACCTCCTCCAGTGAGAAAATATTAAGATTTAAATAAACTCGTACTCGATTGCTTAACCTGGAATAATTCCATGAAATAAGACAGTAATACCAATTCAGAATGCGTTTTAGGGTGCATGAAAGGAGCCTCCCCGAGTGACGTACACAACGATTCCCTACGTCCGGCGCACCCTGGGCAATTCAAGAGTTTTCCAAAGCGAATTGGCTAATCCTTTCACCACGATGGCAAGTAAAATTTGCCTCAGCCAAGAAGAAGAAGAAGAAGGGCCTTTTGTAAGTCGCCACTAATTAAATATGTGGACCATAACATACTCATAGACAAACTTGATGTATATGGAATAAGGGGTAACATACTAGATTTAATCAGATCATACCTATCAAACCGCAGACAAGTAATTGAAATATCTAAATTAAATCTTAAATCGAAAACTGAAGAGGTTTACGTGTCCGATGAGCGTTACACTGCTTATGGAGTGCCCCAGGGTAGCGTATTAGGTCCCCTTTTGTTCATCATTTATATAAATGATTTACCAAGAGCAACATCGGAACCTATGTCACTGTTTGCGGATGACAGTACTGTTACAATAGCTTGCAATGATAGAAAAGATACAATTACATACAATAATCGAATTAATAATGCTCTAAATAATATAATTAATTGGCTCAACAATAATAATTTAAAAATTAATTTAAATAAAACAAATATAATGCACTTTAGGCAACGAGAATTAAATAATCCTTCAGAAATAAAATTAATTTATAATGATATTCAAATTGAAGAAGCTTCATCTGCTAGATTTCTGGGTATTAATATTGACAGTCAACTTAGTTGGAAAAATCATATCGATGAACTCATTAAAGGGGTCAGTAGCATGTCTTATGCACTTTTTAAATTGGCTCCCTGCGTCAACATTAGAACCTTACTAACTGCATACCATGGTCTCATTGAATCCAAGCTTAGATACGGGATTATTTTCTGGGGCAACTCAACAAATATTGATGCTGCCTAAAAGTCAAAAACTTAGTATTCGTTCCATGTTCGGAATGCAGAGTACAGAAAGCTGTCGACCGATGTTCATTAAACATAACATTCTTACACTTCCGTCACTATACATCTTAGAAATAGCGTTGTTTGTTAACACTAATCTCCATTTGTTCCCTCGGCTGTCTGATCACGTGACCCGCAACCGACGCCATAACAATGACAAACTTTGCTTACATCCAGCCAAGACTACATTGGTCCATAAAAGTATTATATGTATGGGTCCAAAAATATACAACAAAATACCTGAGCAAATTAAACATCTCAGTACACAGTTGTTCAAGGTTCATCTTAAGAGAATGCTTATTAATAAAGGATATTATATCATCAATGATTTTTGTAACGATAAATTTTAAAGTATAAATTACTATGCATGTACTCTTTTATAATATTTATTGTAGGTATTTTTATTTTTTCACTTTATTTGTTAAAAATTTGTACACCCTAGAGGGTAAAACATAGTGAAACCCTTTTGTACTGTAAACAAGATCCATCTATGTACCTATGTTTATACAAATAAATGATTCTGATTTCTGATTTCTGATTTACGCTTTCAAATACCTTTCACGTGATTTGTCTGGTAAAAAAGCTAACTTCTGTGTTAGAAGCAAGTTGTCGCAACTCTTTTGGAGTTCAACAAAGTTCTTCATCACTGGATTCCCTATTTTTTTGTTAAAAAGTACCAGTAAACAATTAAACATAAACTGAAAAGAATATTTATAGTTGCCCGCGATGACTGATACAGACACTAATCGTGCGTTCGGAAATTCGTTCCGTAACATTTATTTATAGAGTCTTATATTAAGTACCGGTCTGATTTTAATTAATTAATGGTCAATCACGAATTTAAAACCATAAAAATACTAAATAAGCGCGTATTTATATAATTTAAAATAATTAAAACGTATCATATATTATGTAGTTATTTAATAAAATTGATGTCAATGTTTATTACTAACCTACATGGTGGCTGCTTTGTTGTTTTTCAGCGCCTATTCATTGGGAGGAATTTTGTGTTTCGAAATTTGAATCACTTTGCCTCACTAGGGAGTAAAAACGGTTTTTACTCACTGAATTCTGGCAAGCAAACGATCTTTTTCGTGCTGGTTTGGTGAAAACGAACTTAAAAATTCATTGACACACACACACACAATTCGGTAGGAAAGTATCGTTCACGGCGCGGCGTGATAGTCTTTTGTTTTTCAAAGAATGGGGTCGAAGTAACATAATAATAACAGCCCTACATCTAATACATGTCCCACTGCTGAGCTCGGGCCTCTTTTCATGATTCAAGGGTTGGGCTATAGTCCACAACGCTGGCCAAATGCGGATTGGTAGACTTCACACGACCTCTAATTATTTTATTGTTAACTGCTATTTTCCGGTACCTACACTGATTACTCTTAGGTCAGTGAATGTACTAATAATTATGTTTCGACCTCAACTATTGTCATTATTATTTAATACGTTTTAAAACCATTAATAGGGTTCTCTATTTTTTTTGCATATTTTTTTCATAATTTAAACTTAGTATGTTACCTTCTTTTGACATAATAATAGTTACGCATTACATAATATCTTTAAGCATAAATAATTTACGCATATTCATTATTAAGCATCACATATTTTTGGCATTATTGTCGTTTAGCTTAACTGCCTTTTGTCTGTACGTGTGGCGTAGTGGTTTAAGCGGTCGCCTCGCCGCTCTCCACTGCACTGGTGTTGTGGGTTCGATCCCTCCATCTATTAGCTCCATGTTATGTAGTATTGCTAGCTATTTAGCTATTTTCCGGTACAGTGAATGTACCCTAAAATTGTTTATTATCTTTCGGCCTCAACTATTGTCGTTATATATATTTCCGGTCTAAATTATATCGAAGTCCTTCAGAGTTTAACTGCAGCAATAATTTATTTTTGAATGCATTATAATGGTTGATAAAAACCTTTTAATGTGGGAGAATTTTTGTGAATGAGATCGAAATATTGAACGTTATGGATAAATGACTGCCTGATTGGTCTAACGGTATTGTTTGCGGCCGCTCACTGAGAGACCTTGAGTTCGATGCCCGGGTCGGAAAATGCAGCAAATAGCCTGCCTAAGTGTAAAATACTGCCTTACCTTTTTGAGCATGTTTAACTTTCTGGCGGCTAGTTGAGCCGACTCGATGTGTAAGCCGAAATTTAGTTTTGAAGTCAGCGACAGCGACATACCGAGGAGCTTAAGATGATCGGTTATTGGGATACATTTCGAAGGTAGGAGTCCGTTTAGCGGAGATAAGACACGCCCGAGTCTTACTAGCATTGAATATTAATAATAAATTTCTTTATTGCAACAAAAAAATACATTCAACAATGATATAAGGCCAGATTCCCAAACTAGCGTGAGCTGTATGTGGAGAAGCAGTTCCTTCCCAATATAGTTAACATAGGTATGTTTGTTACAAACTGATCTAATAATACTAAGAAAAGCCTAAAATTTAGTACAATGTAATTATTGTCCGAATTGCGTTTGTGTCGTCTGTGTGTGGGTACGCGCGCGCGTATATGTGTGTGGATGTGTGTTTTATTTAATGATAACTAATAAGTTTTCCACCTCTTTGTTATCCAAATCTTTAAGCCATAGCTTAACAGTGTTTGTGTGAATGTAACCAAGTTAGCTTCACCCCACTCGGTGACTGCCTTTAGAGACCCATTCAAGCGTTCGTTCGTTGTGATTTGTTATGGATCATAACAAAGCATATTTTCCCACGATCCGAGCTTAAATAACCGTAGTTTGACAATAATAGCAACCATTATACGTTATATAATATAATAACATTTATTATATAACTTTGTAGAGCAAGGACAAACTAATATTGTCAAACATTGTACAGTACCTCGCAGAGATTTCGATAAAATGTACCTAACAATTTTATGATAATCTAGGCACCACCCACACGGTCGGTGGAAATATTAAATATTTGTGCAATCACGAGCGTAGCTAGTGATTCTAGGTTAGAATCTTGAGCGTAGTGAAGCCAGTGAAGGACTCAAAAGCACGAGATGTTTGACTTTGATGTCGAGTCGCACATACAACTTTTCACCTCAGCAGTAAGAAAATAATGCTAAGATATAAAGGATAAAGTAATACATAAAAAAAAGAGATTTAATAAAATAATATAAATAATAAACTTAATAAGATAAAACTTAACTCAAATTTTCAACTCCTCCTAGGTCAGTATATTTTTGTCGTCACTCTTTTTTAGGGTTCCGTAGTACCTACAAGGAACCCTTATAGTTTCGCCATGTCCGTCTGTCTGTCCACGGCTTAGCGACGAAACCGTTGGTGCTAGAAAACTGAAATTTTGCATAATCATGTATGTTAACTAAACAAAGAAAGTCGTAGAGTAAAATTTGGAAAAATATTTTTTACTTATTTAAAATATCAAGCAATATATAAAAAGTTTATGTTGTGTCCAGGAAGTACGGGGAGCGAAGGGAAACCACTGTTTGCCGTAAGGAATTTATTCTTGACTGCCTGAACCTACCATTACATTTCTCTTGAGTACTGCTTAACTTAACTTAGAACTACCCTCCACCGACCGTATATTTACATCGTACGTATAACTCGAGTATTATAAGAGTACCTACATACATTACAGTTTACATTTTTAAATATTACCATGTTCCAAAACAAATTGTCGGAATCTATTTTTATTGTGTTCGGATACACACATATTTGAAAGCAACGGTAAAATTTGCTAAATGCATCAAACGTTTATCAAAAATAATTGATTGGAATTTATGAGCAATTAAAATCTAAAAGATATATATTATTATTTTTTTACGAGTTTCTGAGCGTAGGCCCTAGGAGCTTAGGAGCTGTAGGCATGATATACAGAGTCAAAACACACTCTGTATTTGGGCCTACCATAGACAATAGATTGTTCTTCCAATGGGTCTACCAAAGAAGGACAAATCTTTGTGTGATCCGCAAAGATTTGTTCTGACTCTGTGTGTGTGAAATGCATGTTTGTGAACAGCCCCGCGACACAGGAGTTATTCCTAGTGCGGGCGTCATTTTTTTAAGAACAAAAGATACTCATTTCCAGTATAAATAAGCTGGTCTCGTATTGCATGGGAAGCCATCGCAACACCATCTTATACTAGAAATGTTTATACGAGTACTATATACTATAAACATAATATATCTACCTTTTATTTCAAATATTATTATATATCTAATACATATTTAAATTATTTATTTTTCATTTATTTAAGGAAATAAAAAGAAAAGAAAACAAAATTCCTATTAACCTAAAAACAAATGACTACATCTAAAACTATGTACAAACTTAGTCTAAAAGACTGCTAACCGCTTCTAGTGGGCAACGTAAAAAATATTATATATATTTATATATAATATTTTATAACTTCAACTGCCTTGTTAATCTCTGCATCACCCAAAGGTAGACTGGTAGGAAGGAAGGAAAACACGGAGAAATCATGCACGCCTGTGAGAGCCGAAAAAGTACTCGAGGGTGTTTGAATTCTACCAATCCGCATTTGGCCAGCGTGGTAGACTATGACCTAGCCATTGAATCATGAGAAGAGGCCCGAGCCCAGCAGTGGGACATGTATTAGATACAGGGCTGCTATTATATTATACTATCCGCCGCCGCCTGAGCACATTAAAAAGTGCGTCATAAATGGTAATGTGCCGTTTTGAACCTACTTATATGTATGACATATATTTTTTTAAATTTTTTGTACAAAATCTTAAATCTTAACGTACTTTTAATAGCTCTGTCCGTTTCCTTCCTGTCCAATTCGTCACGCTTATAGCTAGTAGGTCTGGCAGAATTAGCGACCTTCTACTCAACTTGTTGTAATGCTGGTTGATCAATCGGTTGTTAAACAATGTTCTTTGACAGTCGAGTAGTCGAGGCCGGAAAAGGTAGTTGCCTATTTTTTATAAGCTTTATTTAATTTGACATGATTGTGTGTGAAGATGAAATCTTGCAAGATAAAGGGGTATGACCAATCGACTATGGGATTGTTTATCGCTGATGTGCTATCTATTGCGTGGCTTTGTCAAGATAAAAACTGCTGTATTGTATGTAGAATAATATGAAAGTTTAATTTTAAGCCGGATATTTTCATAGTAAGCTGAGATGTCATGAAAAAAGTTAGTAAACAAGTGCAAGAAACGTGATAATTCTATCAAAACAAAATTAGATTCTAGTTCATCCTGCTTGAATAGAAAATCTTTTTTGTTTATTAAATCCCGCTTAAGTTATGTCTCTTATTACTAGATAATCGTCATACACAAAACAGTACATACGCAATACAGTTTTTGGACATTGCCTTTTGACCCACTGCCCGATGTCTGATTGAGCTGAAATTTTACATACACGGGTCCAGTCCCAATGACAATGCATGTTTGCAATGCGTTCAACATTAAATGTTGTTTATACGTAAATATAATGTATATTAGCAGCTACTCTGCCCACATGGTACCTACGTCGATAGAAAATAGCTTAAATGTTACATAACATAACATCACGCCCATATTACCCAGAAGGGTGTGGCAGAGGTGTACAATACCCACATTTCACCTGTTATATTTAGGTGTTATTATTTTATTTTATTTATTTATAAAAACATTACAAATACACATTAAAAAATTACAGCGAATGCAACATAAATCCGAGGGATTTTTCCGCACATCCGATTCATCGCAAGACGGTAAGCGTACATACACAATCATTTTTTCACAATACCAAATTTTTAACAACATAGCTGGAACATTACAATCAGACACCCATTGCTTAAAAATAGCAAAAACTTAAGTAAAATGAAATATAGTATGCATAAGTGGGTATATTGAAAAATTTAAAAATCAAATCAAATCAAATCATTTAGTTCCTTGGGCCCCAAGGGGCGCTTGAACACGTCAAAACAAACATCAAAACACAAAAAATATAAAATTAAAATATAACTTAGCTAACTAAATTATAATACTTATTGTAATAAAATGATTTGACACCGGAGCTTAGATTGACTTTAATTCAACTTAGAGATTTGAATTAAAATCAATCCAAGTACCAGCTCCGATGGGTATTGCATCATGGGAAGAGCTGGTGAGAAACTCATGTGCACCATCTTTTCAAATAATTCATACAATATTTGTTTGTTTTTTGACAATAATTCTATGTGTAAGTTATAGCAACCAAAACAACATTATTTCTAAATATGGTTATAAAGAGAAAATAAACTTAAATATAGAAATGCAATTAAATTAATACTTATAAATAAAGCCATAGTATATAATTATGTTTGCAATATCTTACACTTCAAGCAGAAAATAAAGGAGTAAAAACAATGTGTGTATACTTTCGTATCATCGATCTATTGGTGTGGAATAGTGTGAATGTTGTTTACGTTCTCTGTGGCGTGTCGTCATCTACTGCTATTCACAGGTTCCATGACATAAAAAGGAAACCTGTCACTGCTATTGTAAATTTACTGACGGAAAGTTCACAAATAACACTTGGGAATCGAACACGAGACCTCGCGGTGATAGGCGCATGCGCTAACCGCTAAACCATCGAGGCAGCTAAATGTAAACAGTACAATTAAATAAAGTATTCCAAAGAGGAAGCAAATTGTCAGTTCGTTTTTACCTTTTGTAGTAAAAACTGCTTACCCGTTTTAGATGAAACTTGCATCATTGCATCCAATCATGCAGATCTGATTTATTTACATTATAAGTAGATCTTGTTTGAAAGTTGTATTATTTACTTGATTATTTTTTTACCAAATGTGAATGAACTTTATTTACATTTCGACATACAGCTCGTAGTTAAGTAGAAACAGTGCCATTGGATGGATGAGATGGCCAAGACCATTGGATGGGGGTGATCATCTTAACATTTTAATCACTCATGTATCCAACCCTTTTTGTGTTAGGAATGGTTGGGTATTATAAATTGGAGGTTAGACGGAATCTAGCGCTGGTTAAATATATGTTCTTAGTGTTTAGTGGTAAGTTACATAATCCGCAAGTGCTAGAAGCAATGAAACTGCTTGTGCCTAATACCATGATGAGGCAAGGACCTAGACAAAGGACATTGGAGGTTCCTGTAGCCAGAACCATTATTTTGAAATTTTCCCCAGTAGCAATAGCTGTGGGGATTATAAATAAGGTTGCTGTAGAAATTGATATTTATACATGTTCATTGGCGGAATTCCATACACTACACATTTTGTCTACTTTTTAACATCATTGTCGCATTAGGGTAAGGACAATTGTATGTTGTGTGCATAAATAAATAAAATAAATAAACATAAGGCGTTTTCAGTCATGCCTCGGCCAATATGTTAAGCCGTCGGTCCCGGTTGCCATTTGAAGATCTATGGCAGTCATAACGAGTAGTCAGAGACCAGAAAGTCTGACATCTAAGAGTTCAGATGGCAGTCGCTTCACGTTAAAAAGCTTCAGCTGAAAGGTTGAAAGATTTTCTGACGGAAAAAAAAATAAAAAAAAAAAATTGGATTTTTTACATTAGATAGAACGCCAGAAGCAATTACACTATCCAATGGTCCTAATGACAAGGCCCACACACATTCACTCACACAAGCACACCCAGTCTCAGAACAAATCTTTGCGAAACACAAAGATTTGTCCCATGTGGCGATCGAAACCACAACACCAAAAAAAAAAATCTCTAGTAAGACTTTTACCCGTTTAGGGGGTGAGCCTACCGCCATCCACCGGGCACAATTCCAACACCGTGCTGCTATTGTGAATTACCAGGCGGAAAGTTCACAAATAACTCTTTGCCTGACCCACCAATCGAGCCACAGTTTCACGGTGAGCGGCCGCACGCTAACTTCTACTGGTGGTAGAGCTCTTGTGAATGAGCTCGAGGGCGGCAGCACCACCGTCTCACCTTTGACCTGCCGCCAAATAGTAGTGCTTCCATTACTGTGTTCCGGTTTGGTGGTGAGATCAGGCCCTGAAATTACTGGCACATGAGGCATAACACCGTAGTCCTCAGCTGCAGCGACGCATCTATAATCTGATTTTGTGGATGGTTGATGTCCATGGGCTGTACTCCACTTACTATCAGGTGGACTACACGTTCGTTCGCTGTGGGCGTAGTATAAAAAAAAGCTACATAAAAAGACGGCCCCAGTTCCCGGTAGTCCCGCTATTCCCTTCCAAGGTAGCGGTCGCGGTAACGGCGTGGCAGGCGGGCCGAACACGCTAACCACTAACCCGGCGAGTCAGACCTGCAATCCAAAACCTGCTCAATAAAAAAATAAACAAGACCCTTTAAAAGTAAAAAACAATAAAGATAAATATTAACTGGTTTCAGCAGGAAGCCGTGTAAACAAAATTTATAAAAAAAAATGACGCATACTAAAAACCTTGGTTAGTGACAGTGTGACTTTAAAAAAATTGATACAGATATTTTAATTGCGAAGTTTAAGGATTTTTATAAAACAATGACGTCAATATATATCCGTTGTTATTGACCTTCCTGTTTCCTAGGCCTTTGCTACTTATAATTTATGAGATACTAGCTGACCCGGCGAACTTCGTACCGCCTTAGCGTAAATTTGATGCACTACTTTATTTTGTATAGCTGACCTATCTTAAGTATGCGTACTTATTCAATTTGAACTGGAATCTATAATATCCTCCATATAAAAATGAATACCTATTTCCCTGGCCTCGTCATACCTGAGAAGGACTTTACTAATTTTATTAAATAAAAAACAAAATATATTTTTAGTTCAATAATTTCACTTATATCTTTACAGAAAATTTATTAATATATTTTTTTTTTCCGTAAGAACCTTGTACAGAGTATTAGAAAACTAAAAAAAAAAACAGCCAAATCGGTCTAGCCGTTTTTATGCTAAGTCGTGACAACGGAAAATGGGTTTCATTTATATATATATAGATGATCTTTTAACCGCGATTACGCCCGCGTGGAATGCGTTGTATTAATTAGTAGGTGCTCTCGCACTTAGACCCGCGTTCAACATTACTGCTTCGCTCCCGTGGAGTTCAGCGTAGTGATAAATATCTAAAAACTTTTATTGAGAGTTAGACTATGAAACACAAAAATAATTATTATAATTTGTTTATTAGTTCCTGAGATTAGCGGTATCAAACAATTATTATTGAAAATACGGGTTACTCACGTTACTTTAGCCGGGATATGCCGACTAGTTTCGAATCTAATACGTCTAGACGTCGCGCGGAGGTGACGACACGCGAATAACAGCCCAGTTGATGAAACAGTATTAGATTCGAAACTAGTCGGCATATCCCGGCTAAAGTAACGTGAGTTACCCGTATTTTCAATAATAATGTCTTCACCTCACGTCGGTTTTAATGGTATCAAACAAACAAAATAACTTTCGCCCGCGGTTTCGTCTGCGTAGTAAGTACAAACATCGATAAAAAGACGCTTATGTTACGCGCCTCTTAGTCTGCGTCAAAAAAAATATTAAATTTGGTCCAGTCGTTTAGTAGATTAGCCGATACAAAAACCGACGGACAGACAAAAATTTTAAAACTGAATTATCGGCATACAAGCTTTAAAAAACATTGTGATATTAACATTAAATAACAAACAGCTATCTGATTGCCTAAGGCCCGGATTTGAAGCATTCCACATTCGGCACCAAATTTTTTGGCACCTATGGCTTTGGCACCTATACTATTCCTGTTTCGGCACCTATAGGTATTTTACGTAGGTGCCGAATGTGGATTAGTAAAATAAATTCATTTTTATTCGTGATTCGGCACCTACGGTAGTTTTTAGGGATGGGACACAGATTTTGCTACAGTTTTTAAATGAAAATTGTTGATAAAAATCAGAATAAAATTTATTAATTAGATATCAACATTATAAAATCATTACATTTCACCTAAGCGGAGAGGAGAGATGTTTATGAATTACTATAGCAATCGTTACGTCAAAAAGTGAAGAAAACTAGAAAAAAAAATCTATTGTATTTCAATTTCTAATTGATTTATGAAATATAAAAATCCTATAGTCGCGGGTTCAAATCCTGCTTCAAGGGTGTAAGCCTATCACCATCCACCGGGCACAATTCCAACTCCGTCCTACTTGAGAATTACCTGACAGAAAAATCCCAAATTACACTTTTACGACCCGGGAATCGAACCCAAGACCTCGTGGTGAGAGACGTATACGCTAACCACTAGACCAACGCGGTAGTCTTGATGTTACACATAATTATTATGTAACGTCCATTAAAATTGACCTTAACACACATTTCGTTAAGACGACATCTGTCAATGCCAGTAATATAAGTAATCAATTAATTTTATGTAATTTAATATCAATTACTTTATCATCGAGATCTAGATCTTATAGTGCTGATTTGAATACGGTCCAGGAGCTTGTGGGCCGACGTACGTCATTATATAAAAGCTTAAAGTTCATCTTTGAGTCCAACTATTTTTTTTAATTTTTAAATCACTACGAACGCAATAATATACTTATTGGTACGTCGCCCTTACTAGGAATAACTCCTGTGTCGCGGGGGTGTTCACAAACATACATTTCACACACACAAAGCACAACCAGAGTTAGAACAAATCTTTGTGGATCACACAAAGATTTGTCCCATGTGGGGTTCGAAACCACAACACCAGCGCGAGGCGACCGCTTTAACCGCTACGTCGATCGTGCACTCATATTGACAATAATAATATGGGTATTGACTAGTTAAAACTTTATTAAAAGAAGTGAATGGAATCGATCAGCGATCATCAAAATCATGTCGAAATTGGATAAATAAATAAATATCTCATAACTTACATACAACGCCATCTAGTCCCAAACTAAGCAGAGCTTGTATTATGGCCACTAGAATAACTGTTACTAATACATATACACGTTTCTTAAATCTCTTCTCTAATCTTAAATACAAACTTAATGTTCATGCACACAAAGATTTGTCTTAAGCGGGAATCGAACCCGCGACCTCAACGCAGGCAGTACCACTACCCACTCCGCCATCGAGTCGTCAATGTCGTTATGACGTTATATTATGTTTGTTTATTTACCTAAATTAAAGGCACACAAAAAATTTTTGCTTTTACATAATGACGTAAGACAACTGACCACGGGATCTCAATCTAATAATATTATTTGTTTGTATCGCCAAGTTAAGCATTACTGCTTCTTCTCTTCGTCGTGTCGATGACTGAGTCAAATTGTATTTTGACTTGCCATCGTGGTGAAAGGATTAGCCAATTCGCTTTGGAGAACTTGCGAATTGCCCAGGGTGCGCCGGACGTAGGGAATCGTTGTGTACGTCACTCGGGGAGGCTCCTTTCATGCACCCCAAGCATTACTTATCACCGTACGATGGGTGACCATCGTCAATTTTAATATTTTGTTAGCATAAATTAAAATTGAAGGTTTTTATATACTCAAGCGGATAAATATAATAAACTTATACACAAATATTCTATAAATAAGCTCTAATATTACACAATATACGGAAGAACTAGTTACGATATATTGTGAAATAATTAGATATAAGTATGATATTTAAATATTGGTTGTTGTTTTTGTTGCGCGGGCGCCGCGGCAGCATCCGCCGAAAACCTCAAACGGCGCAAATATAATAATCTCGTCAGTGGTTATATATTTGAGCCGCTTGGGGTTGAAACTTTATTCAAAGACAGCAAAACGCCTAATCGACGCTTCTCGCGACCAGAGGGCTGGTTTTTACTTCGCCCAGCGAATAAGCATTGCCATTCAACGTGGCAGCCAGCCTTCTGGCCACGGTGTCCGCTGTGGACAGCGATGCGGAGGAATTTTATGACGCATAATGTAATTTATTATTTTATTTCATTTTATTAATTTATTGATTGTATGTGTGTGTGTTATATAGTTTTATTATTATTCATTATTTATTTTTAGTTAGATTATTTTCCTGTAAATTCCTATAATTGACTAAATAAAGATATTATTTTTAAATAATGTTTAATATCGGACATTGAGTTGCATAATATTTTTTTCGTTTATCACTTAACTGCCTCGATGGTTTAGTGGTTAACGTATGCGTCACTCACCGCGAGGTCCCGGGTTCGATTCTCGGGTTGGGCAAAGTGTTATTGTGAACTTTCCGTCAGAAAATTCACAATAGCAGCACGGAGTTGGAATTATGCCCGGTGGATGGCGATAGGTTTACCCCATGGGACTTAACAGGTGAAGTGTGGGTGTTGAACACCGCTGCCACACCCTTCTGGGTGATGTTATGTTCTGTGCTTGTCTTTTGTTATTTTAAGGAAAATGATGACGTCAAAATACTGCTTGTCAATGCGGCAATGCAGCATGCCGGAGTGTTGATAAAGATTTAGATTTAGATTTGTTTGCTCAAACTAGCGGTCAACTTAAAAAATACTTGTGTAACTCTTTCTTTCACTCTTAACTTAAAAATCTTACTTGTGTCTAATTCTTGCTTCTTCGTTTATTATCTATTTGTTATACGTATGTGTAAATGTCTTATTTATTTATGTATTCCTACCTATATTATCTGTGAAATCTTTTGATTGGCCTTCATTTTCACATCTGTCTATTAGTAAAAAAAAGTAAAGTAAAAATTGTTCATTATATTACCATCAAATTATTATTAAAATCAAAATAAAAAACAAATTTAGAAACTTAAAAATAAATAAATAAAAATAAATACAGAACAATTATAAAAAATAAAAATAAAGTGCTTTTACAGACAAGTTGGGGTGCATGAAAGGAGCCTCCCCGAGTGACGTACACAACAACTCCCTACGTCCGGCGCACCCTGGGCAATTCGCGAGTTCTTAAAAGCGAATTGGCTATCCTTTCACCACGATGGCAAGTCAAAACCTTGACTACCTCACTGACTCTCCAAAATGCCCTACCACCTGCTCAAGAGAGGCGATCATGAACGCCGACGAGAGCGCCATAACAGTGGCCACTTATTGGGCCAATAAAATTTGACTCAGCCATCGACACGACGAAGAAGAAGATAGACAAGTTGCAACTGAGTTTGTCTCAGACTTGCTATGCTTGATGGTGGCTATATATTTTCACATTAGCTGTAAGTTTTCCTAATACAGTAAAATAAAATACAGTAATAGTTATTTATGGTACAAGTAATGAAATAGTTTATATTTCTGTTGTGAGTGCCAATTTTAAATCTTGAGCTTGCGAAGTAGTCTTTAATTGCCACTGTGTATAAGTGTGGTTCGCTTCAATATATTTTAATAAAAAGAAGAGTCCGGCCACGTATGTTTGTGCGCGATAAACTCAAAAACTACTGAATTACCATGCAATTTTCACTTATAACTAGACTAATTAATAAGAAAGGTTATAGTATATAATTTTTGAAGGTCAACGTACCACGCGGGCGGAATTCAGTTACTTACAAACCAACTGAATTGACGCTAGCGCTGCAACTTTTCACATCAATAGTTACTCACCCCCTCGATAGATGGCGTTGTCCCGGGTTTCTGAATCACGGTATGGTTTCGTTACCACAGATTTTATTAGCTAGATAACATTCAAGTCAAATACAGAAAATACGATAAGAACTAACATTTTTTGTAGTCCAGTGATATATCACCGAGACATAATAGACCGAGATCCGATTAAGAACGACCTTAAACCTTAATTAAATGGAAAAAAAAGTTTATTACCAAGAGATACATTAAGTACCTAAATTATTTTTAGACAGCAGCTACTAAACTAGGTTTTCCTGTTTCTTTGTTAGCCAGAGTTGCTAATTTACAAAGTTTTGTATCTTTTTGACTGTATTACAATTAATCATTAAGGTGATGAGAAAAATCTTGAAAATTAAAATTTAAAAGGTAAAAGTTAATGGATGAAGAGTGATTAAAATTAGTTGACTCTTCACGTGGTCGGAGGATCAGCATTGCCATCCAACGAGGCGATGCCGCCAGCCTTCTGGTCACGTTACCCGCGGCTGACATAGACGCGGAGGTATTTTGTGACGCCTCAATTATAATTATATTTTTTTACATTTTTCTTTTCATTTTTGTACATAGATAGATAAAATGCTTTATTCATAAATAAAAACATACATTTTTAAACAGGCTCCACAAAACCGAATGATCGGTTTGTCTGTGGAAATACATTAACAAACAAATTTCACTTACACTTTAATTAACATAATTAAGAATCTTTGTATTATTCGCTTTCAACATTACAGTTATTCAATATGTTATTGTAGGTATTAAGATAATATTAACATAACTTAAGTAAGTTCTATGACTCGTTTACGCTTATATGTATCAAACAAACCTTTTTTATTAGCTATGGCAAACATATAGGCATTCATAGGGCATTTCATTAAATAATAAAGGTACAGTCACGACCAAAAGTCCATAGGCAATCTCAAAAGGCAATAGTTTGAAGTGTAGTTTGACTTACGACCTTCTATTTCCAAGAAATAGACACATGTTGTTAACAAATAATTGTAGTTCATAAATTCACTTATTTTGAATGAGTCAAGGTGGCCGAGCGGTTAAGGAGTGCAGTTAAATGCGTTTAGCAATGAGCCGTGAGATCTAATCTCGCTTAAGTCCTTTCTAGACTTTTTAAAGTTTAAGGTATCAATAATTATATTTTTGTTATTAGAACATCCTTTCCTTCCTTGTTGTCATGATGAATCATTTTAGTAACATTTTTATTATTGGTGGGTTGCAATAAAAAATCTTATGAACGGTTACAAGGGCACTTTTATTATATTATTAATTTAGGTAGGAATGTGACGTCACAATTATCTTAAAAGTTTATTAAAACATTTTTATCATCATTCAGCATGACTTTTTTATTTCTACCTTACAACAATGACAATAAAATAAAAAATTACGTAAATAGTTAAATAATAATAACATATTTAACTTATTATTTATTTATTTTACACTTTATTGTACACCTTGAGTTTACAATTTGAACTTATATCTAGTGATGACAGTACAATGGGCGGCCTTATCACTAATAGTGATTTCTGCCAGGCAACCTTAGGTAGGAAATAGATTTAGTAGAGTCTGGCATTATAGTTATTATATTAGTTATTATATTAATCAAAAATCTTATAAACGGTTACAAGGGAACTTTTTTTTATTAAGGTTAGAATGTGACGTCACAAAAGTTTATTAATTGTATAAATAAATAAAACGAATAAACATTTTTATCATCATTCAGTGTGATTTTTTTTATTTCTACCTTACAACAATGAAAAAAAAAGATAATACCTAAATAGTTAAATAATAATAACATATTTAACTTATTAGCCATATTAAATATGTAACTATTTATGTATTGTATGTAACTATTTAAGCATGAATACTTAACAAGTTTGTGCTTAAAATATTACAAATATTATTATGATTTCGTAAAAACAAAATACAACCACAAATCAACTAAGCTTCAAACTCAGATTTAGTTGATTGTGATCCCAATGCTTACCCGATAGCCCGATACAGCTACCTGCTCATGATAGATAGATGCGAATTTTAAGAACAGGTCGCCACTGTGACGCGTTTAGTACGAATGGGACAACATTTCATTAGTGTGTGTTATCTTATAAACTGCTATACACGCACGCGACTTCGTTTAGTGTGTGTACTGGCTGTATCGGGCTCGTACAGTTCAAAGCAATGTAATCCTTAGCGTGCCTATGGACCTTTGAGCCTTTTCTGTACATAGTTAGGTATTGTTTTAATTTAGTTCAAGAAATATTATTTTAAATTATTTAATAAATTAAATATATCCAAATATATATATTACTAATAACGGCTAAAAAAATCTGTCCAAACTATGTTTAGTTGAAATAATAATTTTATTAAACTAATTATTTTAATACAAACGGAAAGTATGAGGCCTAAATTTTATATTAACTTCTTATTGATTTATTTTTATAGAATTATACTAAGAAGCAGTTGAAAAAAATATGGAACCGGCAGCTAAATTCTATAAAAGAAGAATAGTTATTATTGCAGACAAGCAAGGACGAGGCCTTCACAATACTCTACAAAAACTAGTTGGTGAGGAATATTTCGTTAAGTCCTTCTGGAAGTCTGGGGCACCATTAACCGAAGTGTTACGTTTAGAAGAAATCGATATTTCTAAGTTATGTAAAAGTGACTTTGTAATTGTTTTAGGCGGCACAATAGATAGTAATCCAATGGACTTTCAGTTCTCTTTAAAAAAGTTTTTGAGTTGCACAATTAATACTAATGTTATAATATCCGAGGTGCCGTACAATCGTCACTTAAATGAAAATAAGTTAAACTATGAATTGAAATTTATTTGTTCACAATACAGGCACGCTACCTACCTTGACATGAATTATTCTGTACATTTGCCCAGATACGGTTTTCGGCCATTACATATATCACAATTAGCCCTTAAGGAAATCTTACGTATTATGTATAAATCTGAATATGAAAAATATATTGAAGACGTTAATAATAAGCGCGAAATTTATTTAGAGTCGAATGTACCCGTCTTTTCTGATAAATCTACCCAAACTGATACTGAAGTAGAGTGTAATGGTGTTAATGTAGTATGTGAGCGGAACGCTTTAAACCAAACCAGTGATCTTTTTCGTGTATAAAGATATAAATATCTTACACCAAAATATAAATGGACTTAACAATAAAAGTGATCTACTAGTGTTATCTTTGGAGGAGCTAAGTAGTGATAGAAGAATTATTATAGATGTATTATGCATAACAGAACACAACATGATTATTTCTGACACCCAGTTTATTAATATTGCTAACTTTTCACTTGGCTCATCTTTTTCTCGTAAAAACCGCCGAGGTGGTGCATGTATCTTTGTTCGAGGGGTTCACAGGTTTAGGCCTATCAGTGAATTAAACAACTTCTCCGAGGAAGGTCTTATTGAAATTGCAGGTATTGAGCTTATAGATCATAAACTCTTAGTGTTTTGCATATACAGACCACCCAAATCAGCTCAGGAAGATCTTTTTATATTTTTCAATAAATTTAATTTGCTTCTTAAGAAATTCACCCGTGGTAAATATAAAGTAGCTCTTTGCGGTGATTTTAATATAAATATCCTCAAAAAATCTAAAGTAACAACTGAGTTTTTAGATACACTACAGTGCTATAATCTAAAGTGGGCTTTTAGAGAACCGACGCGATCCGTTAGCGGTACATGTATTGACAATTTCTTATATAATGTTCCCAGATGCAGCGCTAGAATACTTGAACTTGCGCTATCGGATCACTCAGCTCAACTACTTACATGCCCTGTAAAAAAAAGCCTCACACTCAAATACTGGTATATTGAAAAACGGGACTTACATAAAGACAATATAACAAAATTTAAAGAATGCTTAAGTTCATTAACTTTTTGCGAATGTTTTGAGTGCACTGACCCTGTTGAATCTTTTAATTTATTCTATGACACGTTTTGTTTATTCTACCGACTATGTTTCCCTGTGGTCAGAACTAAAATACATGTGCAAAAACGGCCAAAATGGGTCACAAATGGTATAAGAAAATGTTGCAAACGTAAGAGGTTACTTCTTTGGCAATACCGGAAGCACCCCTGCGAAAAAAGTAAAAGAGATTTTAATACGCTATCTTCGAGGCTCAACCGCATAGTAAAACTTACTAAAAAGGTCCAAAATAATCATTATATATGCACAGCTGGCAATAAAAGTAAAGCCACGTGGTCATTAATAAATGAATCAAAACATAACGCTCCTAAAAATGAAATCACTCATATTAATATTCGAGAGTCAATAACCATTAATGACCCGCTGCAGATAGCCAAGTCATTTAACAATTATTTTATTGACCAGGTCGATAGGATTAATATTGGCAGTAACTTGACATGTCCAGTTAATATATCAAATTCTTTGTTTATGAGTCCAACGACGCCAAAAGAAATACTTGCAATTATATCCAACCTAAGAAATTGCCATAGTACTGGATACGACGGTATTTCAACATCGGTACTAAAACAAGTCTCGACCAGTATATGTGATGTACTGAGTCATGTTTTTAATCAGTGTATCCTTCAGGGTGTCTTTCCGGACAAATTAAAAAAAACAGTCGTAAAGCCCTTGTTCAAAAAAGACGACCGGCACTCAATGAATTGCTATCGACCGATTGCTCTGATACCAACAATATCAAAAATTTTTGAAAAGGTCATACACGATAGGGTTTACAGTTTCTTTGAGAAATACAATTTATTTGCAAAGGAACAGGTTGGTTTTAGAAAAAACAAAAATATTAATATGGCCATTTACACATTTTTACAAGAAGTTGTTCAGAGTGTTGATAAGAAAATACCAATCTGTGCACTCTACATGGACCTTACAAAAGCATTTGATTGCGTAGATCATAAGACGTTACTAATAAAATTAAATTCATATGGAGTGAGAGGTAATGCTCTAAATCTCTTTGAATCATATCTTTCAGCAAGAAAGCAATGCACTCAAGTAACTCGTTTGTGTCCTAAAATTAAAAAAGAAGTTAATTATGTATCAGAATATAGAGACATTAACGTAGGTATCCCACAAGGTAGTGTGCTCGGGCCATTATTATTTAATATATATATTAATGACCTCCCAAAAATAACGAATCATCCTACAATTTTATTCGCCGATGACAGCACCATTGTATTTTCGGGTAGTGACAAGTCGTCTCTGGAATCTGACATACATAACACTTTGGATAATGTGGTACAATGGCTGACATCAAACAATTTAAAAATTAACTTAAATAAGACTCATTTAATGACATTTAGAAATAGAATTCCACTAATTGCAAATATTGACATGATCTATAATGGTGAAAAAATTAAACAGTTAGAAACAACAAAGTTCTTGGGACTGAATATAGACGACAGCTTGAATTGGAAATTACATACCGATAGTCTCTGTTCCAAATTGAGCAGTCAATCATACGCACTGTACATGCTTACAAAAAAAGTAAATCAAAGTGCAGTACTTACAGCGTACCATGGTAATGTTGAATCAATATTACGCTACGGAATCATATTTTGGGGTAACTGTACAGAAAAATTAACAGTGTTTAAAACACAAAAAAAGTGTGTAAGAGCAATGTGTAGGCTTCAAGTCACTGACAGCTGTAAGCCTCATTTTATTAAGCTTAAAATACTTACTCTTCCGTGTCTGTATGTTTACGAATTAGTAATATTTGTGAGAATGAATTCGGGTATATTTGAACACTACAATAGTAAGCGCCATCATCTAAAAGTCTGTTGTCCTCAAAATAGGAGTGCATGGATGAATCAAAGCGTATTTTGTATGGCTCTTCGGGTTTATAATCATTTACCGAAAGTATTACTAGAAATTAAGAATTTTCATAAATTTAAACACAATGTCAAATCTTTTCTTTTACAAAAGGCTTATTATACCGTGGAAGAATATTTAAATGATAAAATTATGGAATGATATTATTTTTTGATTTTATTTATTTTTTTTGACTTGTGTGATATTTTTTTACAATGACTTTATTCTACATTTCAATTTTTATTTTTTTAATTAATTTTATATATTTTTAATTTAAATAATTGCTCAATGTAAAATCAATTATTTACTTACTCTATAATCTTATATAACGAATTATTATCACTATCTTATATCTACCTATTTTGCATGTCGTGATGACAAAGCATAGCGCTCTAAAAATTGTTAAGACCATTATTGTATGTACCTATGTTTTACAAATAAAATATTCTAATTCTGATTCTGATTCTGATTCTAAAAATAATCAATTAGAAGTTGAATTGAGGCACGCGATCGTTCTTTACAACATTTGTGCTGAATGTAACTTCGCCATGTTGGTTTGTATCCTACTTAAGATAGGAACAAATGGATGAACGTGACGTCATGAAATGACGTAACATACAGTTGAGAAATTAGGTTCCTGTTAAGAGGCGACCGTAACTGGTTGGTTAAAGCGGCTGCCCGGTGTGCAGAAGGTCGCAGATTCAAATCCTGCCGGTCCCATATCTTTTTCAACTGTTTCTTAGTATAATTTGCTAAGCATAGCTAAATGCTATAAATATAAACAATTAGTTCAAAGATATGTTTTTATCATATATAAATTATCGCTCGCTAACGGTGAAAAAAACATCGTGAGGAAACCTGCATGCCTGAGAGTGCCTTAAAAGTGCTTGAGGGCGTGTGAAGTCTTCTAATCCGCTCTTGGCCAGCGTGGTGGACTATCGCCTAACCCTTCTCATCATGAGAAGAGGCCCGAGCCCAGCAGTGGGACGTGTATTAAATACAGGATTGTTGTAATTATAATTATAACAATATTTAAGAATCTGCAAAGTTTTAAGGTTTTCAACTTTCATACAAGTTATAATGTATGTAAGTAAGTATTTCATTGTGTAAGAGTTACTTGCCTCGGAAACCTGTTTTACAAAGTAATTCAAGTCATTTTGGCTTCTTTATGGTCTAGTTACTCATTTTGGAGTATACAGGGTGTTAATAATATCTTGGTAAAGTCGCTTTCCGGTGATTTAGTACCTAGTTACATGTTTCAGATTTTTTTTTCTTACTAGTTCTGCTATACTTTGTTTATAGAAAAATATACACATATGGGCACTTAAATTAAAATGTGTTTAATGTATTATTAAATATAAGATAATAGGTAATATAACGGGATATTTACCATGAATATTTGTTGTAAAATAAAAAAAATGTAATAATATACATGGTAAATATTACGTTATATCTAATATTTAGTAAAAAATAATAATTACGTTTAGTCTCAAAACTTATAAAAATTACATACATTTTTGCCGGCTGATAATGGAAGATTAACAGTACCATTAGATTACACTATACATTCGCAATTTTTTCATTTTTGTAGAATGACATATCATAACATCACGCCTATATTACCCAGAAGGGTGTGGCAGAGGTACAACACCCACACTTCACCTGTTATGTTTTCAGTCCTATTGGATAGGGGGTGAGCCTGTCGCCATCCACAGGGCACAATTCAATCTCCATGGTTGCTATTGAGAGTTCCCTGATGGGAAGTTCAACAATAATACTATGCCCGACCCGGGAATCGAACCCGAGACCTCGCGGTGAGCCTACGCTAACCACTAGACCAACGAGGAATAATAAATAAATAGATGGGTTAAAATTTTCGAAAAAAGTTTATTGGACTCAGGGTCATAGAATCATGTACTGACTTACACCCTGTATTTTATTTATTTAACAAACCATTGTATAGTATTAAATATCATTTAAAGGATTAAAAACCACTCACGATCTCTTCGTTATTTCTTAATACACTGTTCTTTCATTTAATTTTACAGTTTTACTCAATCTAGAACTAAATCAAATTAAAATCAATCCAAGTACCAGCTCCGATGGGTATTGCATTATGGGAAGAGCTGGTGAGAAACTCATGTGCACCATCTTTTAAAATGAAAAATATAACAATAAGTATACATATAAAAGTCACAGAAGAGCAATTTATTTCCAAATACTATTATCATTTATGTAGTCGAAATACTGTAGTAAGCTTTTTGACATAATCTAATTTTAACTTATTTTTTAAATTTACCTATCGATAATTCTATTGCGTCTAAAGGAAGTTTATTGTAAGATCAGTTGCCGGATTCGAAAAATAAATTATTTTTCTCCCTTTCATAAATATATATAGCACAGTTAAAAAAATGGTTAATCGAACATTGCTTTTACACAATAGCCGAATTTATCACATTCGATTCTAATGAATAATGTAAAGAGTGAATCTATTTGTTAGTACTTTATATTTTAACATGTACATTTTTTTTTTTATTATTCAAATAATTTAGTGTTTACTATAACTTTAATATAATATAAGTACTTAGGTATAACATTGTATATTTTGCATACCGATTATCCGGTGAAACATGTGTACTTATTATTAAATTGTACCATCTTTTTGTCACCATGTTTAAGGCAAATAAACGTTTCTTTCTTTCTTTCTTTCCGTCAACTGGGACCACCACACACACACAAGTAATCTATTGTCCAAGCCACAAGTAGTACAGTCAACAACAAAAATAATGTTCGCTAAAATAGTTATTATAGTGTTACGTGCATGTCCTGTATACCTTTTAGATACAACACTAATCCGTGATGGTAAATCAAAAACTCTTTTGGCTATGGTGCATTGTATGCAGTTTGGCAACCCATTCCATAATAATAATTATTAACAGTATCCAACAGATTTTTCATTATAAAAAACCACACTTACAACACCAATTTCAAAAAAAAACAGATAAAATATTAACAGTTGAGATTAATTGTTATTTAAACAAAAAATATAGGGCCGCCTCGATGGTCCAGTGGTTAGTGTATTTCACCGCGAGTGTTCGATTCCCGATTCGAACAATGTGTTATTTGTGAACTTTACGTCAGTACTTCATTCAATTAAGCGGCCGTGGCGCAATGGATAAGGCATCGGTCTTACGATCGAGAGGTCGTGGGTTCGAATCCTGACCATTACACCACGGACGTGAACTTCCTCCTAACACAAGCGAATTAAGCTTAGCTGGAGGGGGTTAACAAGAATACTAGTAATTTGTATTTGCAAATTGCTAGTAAGCTTTTAAAAAAAGAAAAAAAAAATCATTCATTCAGGGAAATATGGGTGTAAGTTGAACTGTGCGGTGCTATACATCTCTGCTCCCCCCTTCTGGGTGAGTGGAAGGGAAAAAGCCTATCGCCATCCACCAGGCAAAATTTACAACCAGTAAAAAATAAGTCTATTTGGTTTGTCCCGTCTCTGACAATCTAACACAAATAAAAAATAATATAAATTAACGTATCAATTTCCGATTTGACCGATTAGATCAACACATGATTAACTATAATTAAGATTGACATTTGAATGCAAACACAGCCTGTTAAGATATTTGATATTTATTATTATTATTATTATTTATTTATCTATGCTATTTATATCTTAGATTTTAATATAGTAATTTTGGTTTGACATCTTTATTTGATAAGACATTAACATTATTCAAATTATGAAATACGGGTGTTACTCACGTAATGTTGGTATATTTAGTCGACCGCGGTTCCGCCTATACAATACTTTTAGGTATTTTCAAGAGAGTGCGAAACCGCGGTCGACTAAATAGACCAACATTACGTGAGTAACACCCGTATTTCATAATTTTGAATAATGTTACAAACTCACGTCAGTTTTAATAAAAATATAAGACATAAATAATAAGGTAAACTAATTAAGAGAAAGCTGAAAAATAAAAAAAAGTAGTCGCCGATTACTTGAAGACACCTGGAACGATTAGAGAAGTTCTTTTTTTTGTCTCAAAGAGTATTACTTGTCATGGGATCCAAGAGTAATCGAGGGCAACCCTCAAATTTTAATGGCTTCTATATTGTTTTTCGTATATTACCTAAAGCTACTCGGATATTTGCATCTAGCAGTTAGCATTTTATGTTGCTGAGCTGATGCTGGAAGGTACAACTCCTCAACGGTTAGTAGTACGAGGAAAATTCTTTAAAAAATATATAAAATTCAGAAAAACCACGCCACAGAAATTCATTTATTATTATTCAAGTTTATCTGCGAAATTTCATGCTTTTTCCTTAAAAAATTACGTACTTCCAAAAAAACATTCAACCCTTATTTTACGTCCTTTGGGATGAAATTTCCAAAAATCCCTTAGTGCGCCTATACGCCCATGTAATTGATGAAATTTTGCATGAAGATTCCTTAAATCTTCATGCAAAATTTCAAGATTCAAGCCCCAGCGGTTTTGACTCTGCGTTGACGAATCTGTTAGTCGGGCGAACAATTATACAACGTGTCCCAAAATTCAACGATAAGCGGGCACCAGAGATTAGAGGTACTAATGACTACTCAAGAAAAAATTAAAGAAAAAAAAAACCTTAATTTATTTTAGAGATATCGTTATTACTAATTTTCAATTTTAAATTTATTAATTTTCAATAGCAGTACGGGGTTGATTTGTGCCCGTTGGATGGCGATAGGCTCACCCCATGGGAGCTAATCATTTAACACGTGTAATGTGTGATATCCTTCTGGCACAAACTTTTGTGTAAGATATAAACTGTGCTATTAAATTTGTACTGTAATTATAATCTGTCCTTTATTTGTCACCAAGGATCTTATAAAAAAGGCCTTTATTGGTCACAGAAACAATAACTTTTATTTACAAACATTAAAATTATAAGTGCTGAAAGATAGCGCCAAAAAACATACGAATTGAGGTCAAAATTAATGGAAGTAATAACTTGATTTGACTTAATCGTTTTGGAACATGTGTTGTTGCTTATTTGCGACAAAAATATTGCTACGTTGCTCTAGTGGTTAGCATATCTCAAGGTTCGATTCGCTGGTCAGTCAAAAGTTTTGTTATTATGTGTAAAATGTATGTTTGTGAACACCCCCGCGACACAGGAGTTATTTTAAATACCAAACCACCAGAATTCATGGGTTTTCCGAGAAAAAGAATTTTTTTTGTGTTTTTTGCTTGTGAGGGCGTCGTTTCAAAAAAAAATACTTATTTGGAAAGTCAGGAAATTATCACAAACTTAATAAGTGAATCGTGCGAAACTGCCACATCTTCCTTGGTAATAGTTTGAAGTATTCAAGTCTTTATTGCATTCCACAATGTTAAAATGGTCTTATAAATATGTACAGTGTCAATTATGGACCATGAGGGGCACGAGAAAAGTAGGAGAGAGGAAAAAAGAGCTCTTTGTGTTGTTTAATTTAATTGAAACAAAGTTTTATTTTTTTAAGTTGTAATAATATTTTTTTTATTATTAACAAATAAAATGTAATATAAACATAATCAGTAGGCTCAATTTAAGTAATATAACTGGCATGCTTTCTATGACAGAGAGAGTGAGAGACAGACAGAACAACACGCGCACGCCGCACGGCACGGTCGTTACAACTTTTGGTCTTAATTTTTTTCGTCCCCTTTCGCAACGCTCGATAAGTTCCAAAAAACAAAACCACAAACAAAAAAAATGTATCTTATAGTTATATTATATTGTTAATATAGGCATGTATTAATACGTAAGCTTACTTGGAAATACTGGAACCGTCAATGTTTAGTATTGAACTATTGAATAACGAGAAAAGCCGATATGTTTTGTTCATTTGAAACTGGGTTTGTAAAGGCGTGGCCATGCTTGCATGTTACATAACAAGAATTAAGTTAAAAACTATATCCCGACTACGTAATAATACTGTACTGAATGTTGGTTTGCTATAGCAACACAGAGAGCATCGCGAGAACTGTACGACCGCATTTAAACTATGGATTTTAACCTAATTATTATTATTGTTAGGACGAGGCTTTGGGTGTCCACGTCGACCTCCGTGGGTCTATTGTGATTGTAGCCTCATTATACACTCTCCTTTAGATCAATAGCCTCCATAAACTGGAGCAGTCGGCCGATCGGGAGTGACTTGACATCATCCGGATCCAAGATATGGCGTCCCAGAATGATGCTTCGTCTATGTATCAGTCGCAAAAGAGGTGCAGCGGTGTTTCCGGTATCTCTTTACAGAATCTGCAGTAGTCATCGTCCGCATAGCCCAATATTTTATTTTAGAATAGACGAAACCGTTGGTGCTAGAAAACTGAAATTTTGCATAAACATGTATGTTAACTATACAAAGAAAGTCGTAGAATAAAATTTGGAAAAATATTTTTTTTTCAGGTAGCTCCCCTACATGTAAAGTAGGGATGTTTTTTTTTTTTTTCGCCTAGCCCATAGTGTGGGGTATTGTTAGATAGGCCTTTTAAAAACGTTCAGGGGTTGCTAAGACAGTTTTTTGATTTAGAGATCCGTTTGCGAGATAATTAACTTTAAAGAGCAAATTTTTGTTTGAGTAGGGCGTCCCCCTTCCTCTAAAAGCTAAACTACTGGATCCCAAAATCTGAAAAAAATTGTGTCGGTAGTACATGTAATGAACTTTAAAGGAAAACTATAGCGGATAAGTTCACTTCATTAGTTCAAGAGGAATAGGGGTCCGAAATGTCAGATGCAGTTACTCAGAATATTTTGTTCAAAATTCTTGAAACATAAATAAACATACATAATACATATATAAAATCACGCCTTTGTCCCACGGGGGTAGGCAGAGACGATGGAACGCCATGTGCTTCGCTCCTTACATACTTCTTTCACTTCCTCAACATTCATACATCTCGTCATACGTGCTAGCTGGTTTCGTGTACTACAAACATTTCCTTTCTGAAGGACGCCATTTAGTTAAAAAGTAAAATTAAAAATATTTTTCTACGGAACCCTACTGCGCGTGGCCCGACACGCACTTGGCCGGTTTTTTATTTTCTGATGGTAGAATTTGACGTTTAAATTCCGTTTTATAACATTTTAATTAGATATATATAGCCTATGTCACCCGGCCTATTCTTACAAATCTAATGGCACTTCATTCATTTAAATCCGTTCGGTAGTTTAGGCGCTACGGAGGAACATACAAACATATAAACATGCATACAGCCAAAGTTATTTGGCTTCTTCGTATTCGGGTAATAAACGGTGACGTATCTTGACTATGATACAGCCAGCTAACGATTTGTTTTCTTCATAATAATGGGTTACCTACAATTTTAACTAGTTTTTAGATTATAACCGAGTTTTTCTTTTTTACGTGTTTGGGCTCGTGCCCTCGGGCTGTTAGCTGCGGTGTAATTGCTTATTACACCGCAGCTAACTTGCCAAAAATAATTTTACAGCTGCCTTAATCATTCTACAAAGTATCGTTTGAGGCAGTTATTGACCAGAAACCAGCGGATCCATGGTCAAACAATCGGTGCAGTGGGACGGGCCAATTTAGCCAATTCGAAACGAACACGTTGTAGCTTAATAGTTATTTATGCAACTGTTCTATAATGAGGGGTATTAAAACACGAGTGTGGGTTTATTATAATAGTATGTATCACATGAGTGTTTTAATACCTAATTATAACAGTTGCATACAAGACTTTATCTACACCCATGATATGAATCCTCTATAAATGTTCTGAAACCATAGGGTATTGTACAGTGTTGTAAGAACTCTATGTAAATTCATGGAAAGTTTAATTAGTGAGTATCTAATACAAACAAACTATGTATAGGTAATAATACTATTATTGAACAAATATGGCGGGATACGACGTCAATTCAAAAATTCGAATAAGTTTTTATTTAAATTACGGCGCTGTGGTAGTGAAACGCGCGTGTATGACATGTTCTTTTTTTGAAATTCATAAAGATGCCATGAGAATGTGGCTGTTCGATGAGTAAAAAAGGAGTCGCATAATGAATTTCAGTACAACATTCGTACACCCGTTTGGGTGTTTTAATGGTTATTATGACACTGGCTGTTTTAATGTTGGCAATAAGCTAACTGTTTCAAGAACGTTTATAGAGGATTTATAGCATGGGTGTAGATAAAACTATTAAATTTCATCTTAGAGTATTTTTGTATCAGGTCAGATTTCGTAACATATCCAATCGAACAAACTCCGTATTAAAAAAAAACGTTTCATGAACAGAGCCTTACGGTAAACATTCTAAAGTTTCAGCGATTATCGTAACCACACAATTAGGTACAGTACAATCTCAACGTCACTTGAGTTACATTACTGAACAAGAATTAAACCATCAAAAAAAATCAAACCAACCAACCTAAAAAAAAACCGTCATATTTACTTTAAAAAGTATTTAATCAGAACTAAATGAAAACTTCATAGAGGCAGAAAGAAAAAAAGTTCATGATTAAAGAACAAATAGGTTTTTACTTTTTAAAAGTCGAATTTAGAACTTAATGTTTTTAAAATTACATTTGAATAATGAGTTCTATATTTTACGTGTTAGTAATAATATTGTTGGAATCTAAATGTATTATTAGTGTGAAACAAAAAATTGAATGTGGTTATAAGGTACGATTTTAAGTTTTGTTATAAATCTTATATATAAAATTCTCGTGTCACAATGTTAGTTACCTTACTCCTCCGAAACGGGTTTACTGATTTTTTACCAAATTTTATATGCATATTCAGTAGGTCTGAGAATCGGCTACTATCTATTTTTCATACCCCTAAGTGATAAGGGTTGTTAACCCTTAACATTTTTTTTTAATTTTGGACATTTTTTTTGTTTTTTTTTAATAATGTGGCATTAAAAAATACATAAAACCCAAAATTTTTACCCTTTTATGACCAACTCTTAGTTAAGACAGGACAACGTTTGTCGGGTCAGCTTGTTTAAGTATTTTTTACGTTCATGCATATTACTGTAATTTACTATAATATGTATCTGAGTGCGAAATAAAAATACTTTTCTTTCTTTTCTTTCTTTATATAAATTAAGTGTTTATATCAAACAAGCTGACCCGACAGACATTGTCCTGTCTTAACTATGCATACATACTCTGTGACGATATTTGCAGCACGCATTATGTCAATGTTATGTCAAATCCCATAAAGGTACAATAAAAAAATCATGTTGTCAAAGGCGCTAAGGTTACTAAAATGGATATTAAAAAGTTGGGGTTGGTGATAAAAGAGTAAAAATTTAGGGTTGTTTTTTTTAGTGCCACATTATAGAAAAATAAAAACAAAAAAAATGTCCAAAAAATTTAAAAAAATGTTAAGGGTGAACAACCGTTATCACTTAGGGGTATGAAAAATAGATAGTAGCCGATTCTCAGACCTACTGAATATGCATATAAAATTTGGTAAAAATCAGTAAAGTCGTTTCGAAGGAGAGGTAACTAACATTGTGACACGAGAATTTTATATAATATATAAGATAATGTTATTTTTGTTAGTATACATAATGTAAATAAATATTTTTTCATTCACTCTTTCTTTCTTTAAGTTTTTTTTTCTTTTTAATAAAGATCTTATCATCAAGTTCTGTTCTTGCAGCAATGTCCTCAAACCAGAGATGGTACTCTAAACGTGCACCTAATACCTCATTCACACATGGACGCGGGATGGGTGAAGACCTACGATGATTACTACTATGGAAGTAAGTCCAATCTATGCATAACACCACGCCTATAACCAAAAGGATGTGGCTGTATAACTCCCACAAATCACCTTACCTAAAAAATCACCACCGTTTAGGTCACACGTGATTGGAGGTGAGCCTATCGTCATTCCCCGTGCTGCTATTGAAAATTACCTGACGGAAAGTTCAGAAAGTCCTTATTTTCTTTAAACGTCGTCCTCTCTATTAATAACTCCTGTGTCGCGGGGGTGTTCACAAACATACATTTCACATACACAAAGCACACCCAGAGTCAGAACAAATCTTTCTCTCACAAAGATTTGTGGGGATCGAACCCACAACACCAGCGCAGTTGAAAGCGGCGAGGTGACGGCTTCAACCACTACGCCAACCGTGCACTACTTCACCACTGCTTCGTCGTGTTAAGCTTCGGTTTCCTAGCATAGCGGTGTGGCATAATGCGGTCGTAAAGATAACGGTACCATGACGTCACTAGAACGTTGCCTATGTAAAACAAATGTAGTGGTTTCATAAAGAGCGGTGATCGACCTAACGTATTATATATTAATCGTGTCACGGTAATCATATTACGGCCGCATTATTCTACACCGCTTTCCTAGGAAACTGAAGCTTAATAAAAGACGCTTACTTCGCTTCTCCTATATTACTTTATTACTGTCACCCCAAATACAAGCTTTCGCTTAGTTTGGGAAACAGTATCAGTATCTAATGAACAAATACATTTACATGTGCCTTAACTTTAACTAATCTTGTGAACCTAGGTGTATTATTTGTGTCACTAAAGAATTTAAATTTTTATTTATTTTATTATTTATTACTATTTTGTTGTCAACAGCTAAAACAGCTATCAGTACAGCTAACGTCCAGCTGATCTACCACTCCGTGCTATCTGAGCTGCTGCATGATAAGAGGAGAAAGTAAGAGAGCATTTTTATTGAGAAATAATAAGTGAAGCTTCAAAATTTATACTTTATCGTCAAAATTACTAACTCAGCCACGGGTTAGGTTAAAAAAAAAAAAAAAAAAAAAAAAAAAAAAAAAAAAAAAAAAGGTTAGGTTGCTGACTTAGTAATTTAGAAGGCAACATACATTTTTGGGGGCGAATAATGGTATTAAAAAGAAGCCTGTTTAAATAGCACCCATTTTTATTTAGGTCTAACTATACAGAAAAAAGGCTGGCAAATATAAAGTCTATGGCTACATGACAAAAGAAATCGCCTTGAGCGATAAGGCCGCCCTTTGTACATTTTTTTCTTTTTGTTGTTACGTCTTAAGTTTTTCATGTTATAGAAATTATGTACAAATAAAGTATTTTCTATCGATCTATTTATGACGCAAGAAAACCCGGCATGCTGTGGATACTGTAGGGGCTGTGCCGTAACGCGTGATGGATTTTGTTGTGGCTTCGCGGCTTCACTAGCGTAGTAGGTGCACTCCATCTGCGTTTATTTTATAATCTGAGATTAATATTCATTCATTAACATCACGTCTATACTACCCAGAAGGGTGTGGCAGAGGTGTACAACACCTACATTTCACCTGTTTTGTTTAGGTCCCATGGAATAGGGGGTGAGCCTATCACTATCCACCGGGCACAATTCAAACTGCGTGCTATTGAGAATTTTGCCTGACCGAAAGTTCACAAATAACACTTTGCCCGACTCGCAAATCGAACCCGAGACGTCGCAGTGAGAGATGTAGTAGGGAATGCTATCGTCTTTTAAGCACTATACAGGGTGAATGGTATATCGTTTGCCGAACTGAATTGACAATAAACCATAAAAAAATCTAATTATTTTTTTAATAGCTGATCTAGCCTTAATCAACTATATCTTCGATCAAGATGGGACTCACAATTCTTTATTTATTTTTCCAAGGTTCACCTTCTCCGAGACAGTGTTCTTCTGGCGTTGGTGGAAGGAACAGCGTCCCCCTACCAGGGCCACCTTCAGATCGCTGGTGCAGGAAGGTCGTGTGGAGTTCGCTGGAGGTGGCTGGGTGCAGAACGATGAAGCCACTAGTGACTACCTCAGCATCATTGATCAGTTCACTTGGGGATTGAGGTCAGTACCTATCATCTGAAAGCGGTTATAATCCACCACTATTGCTAGAAGGTTCTTGAGTAATTAGTTAGTAATTAATCATTGCTTAAAAGGATATTTCTATTATGTAATTTATGATTAATAATTTATTTAATTTAAATTTTATGATACATATATATATTATATAATATTTAGTCATGCAATTTTGTAATTGATATTTGAGATGTATTCCAATTTTTTAATTTAAATCGCTTTCGCTTGTGGCATGTAATGCAGTACCTGTTGGAGAAGACACTGGCACCCGCAACACGGTTATACTATTGCGGTGGCCAGAGCGCTTGTATATTTTTGCAAAATAAGGTAAAAGCTCCTATTACCGAGGTATTTTGCAACATTTGAAAGTAAGAAACCAAAATAAGCATTTGTAAGTATTTCTCAAGGTGCAAAAATATTTTATCGTCAAAAATGGAATTTATATTTTGTATTGCTGTTGAATCTATGCTTCTTTTCATGATATTACTTATTTTAAAAAAATATGTAAATAGTCGGGTCGATTTCCCCTAATACCGAGGTATGATTATGGTCAGATCCTATTACCGCGGCAGTCGGCTCCTATTACCGAGGGTCGACAATTGTATTCATTAAAGTTCCGTAAAAATAATATTAATTAGAAAATATAATCGTGTTAGTGTAGTAATTTGTAAGTATGCCATTCATTGACAAAATGAATGAATGAAATGAATGAATACTACAGAATTACTAACACATTTATATTATTTCATAAATAATATTTGTACGGAACTTAGTACATTTTACGTTAAGTAAAATTAAAACAACGCGCGATTCAGTCTATATAGAAAGATCTTTTCGTACAGATCAGTCTATACGAAAAGATCTTTGTTCTTTTTTTGTATTGTATTTTAACATGAGAATCGCCAAGGATTCTCTCATGTTAAAATTATAATAAGTACATTTATTCTGAAATTCTAACGGATTCCGAAAGAATTTAAGAATAAATTAGTAGGTAATAGGTACTTAGTGTGTTTTTACACGTCCGTGAATAGCGTTCATTGGTTTTATAGAAATAAAAATATAAGTTTATGTAGGAATCAACTGGTTATTATAATATATGATCGAAAAAATAATGACGAGTTATAACAATCATTTAAATAATCATCAAAAATCAACAGTTCGTAGATAAACAAAAGGTTATAATATTAAAGACTTATTGAAAGTTCAAAAATTAACAATCTGTAGAGTATAGTTAAGAACTAACTTAAGGTTACTGAAGGTTTACACATGATGTACTTAACTTAAAAGAGATCTAAATAACATAATCTCATCACGTTTATTCCGTAACGTAGTCTCTGGTACATTATACTGTTTCGAGGCTTTGTAAATACTCATACCTTGTTGAATCGCTGAAAGTGCTTCAGCCATTTGGGTATCAGTATAACATTTGCGTTTCTTTCGGTCCATGATGTCTGTAAAAAAATACAAAATTATGTAGATCGCATAAACTTAAATAAAAAATACCTAAGTACATAAACCTCTTTTAGGTTTATCAAAAAACATTAATAGATATTAAAATAAGAATCCACCAAAACAGATACAAAACTTTTTATTTATTTACGGAACCCTAAAAACTATTAATTTTATATTTTAGGAATAGGACGGTAATAGGAGATCACAGAACCTAATACCGAGTCACCTGGAAATAACTACCACGGTAATAGGAAAACTACATGGGTTTTAATAATCCTAATTCGGACCCATGAAAATTTTGTTATTTTTATGCGTGTAAATGCCTAATCAAACAATAACAGTTTTTTTGGTTCATATGTGTATAACTCAAGTCGAAATTTATACAAAATAAATGTTCTGTGATAAATTAAAATACACCTTCCTATTTTTACCCCTTCTAAGAAACCAACATTTTGTACTCGACATTTTTCACATTTAACTAGATTTCTAATTAAAAAAACACACCGCGGAATAAAGTTTCTAAATTATGGGATTACTAATGATTTCAACAAAACTTGAATCTAATTCAATAAGTTAATACATTGAAAGTTATTAACAATTAAACATACCCATTGTTTTTCCTATTTCCGAGGTATACCACGGTATTAGGATCAATCTATAAAATTTGTATCCTATTACCGCGGTATCTTATTACTTAATTTTTTGGTAAAAAACGAGTTTTAAATATGAAACAAGCTGTTTAAATTGTTAGTAAAATAGTAGGAAAATGCTATAAATAACAAATAAACATACTTGAACGACTTATTAATACTAAAAATGTAATTTCAAAATTTTTATGTACTTACTTTTGTTGTTCCGCGTTTGTATAGAAACACCTCTCACGTCAACGATGTTACACAAACCGATTGATTTTGTAGTGTTATCTATGTGCTATACTTGCAAACGTCAGTTATGTCATAAAGTGATAGATTTGGGATAACTTTTTTCCTTTTTGGTGTACTTAAACTGAATAAAACAGGAATAAAGCGCGAAAATAAAAATACCACGGTAATAGGACGCGATTTTGACTACCGCGGTAATAGGAGCTTTTACCTTACCCTCTTTTGTACCAATAAAGATTTATTCACTCATTTAATCCATTTTCTCATTTTTATATGTTTAAATATAAATTATAAAAGTAAAGTACATTTAAAAATAAAAGTATAAAATTCTACATTTTTAAATATAAGTACTAAAAAATATTTAAAAATATAAAATATAGTACCCCACCGGTATCGGATACAGGGACCAAACTACCGATGGTTAGGGCTCCAGAGAGAGGAACCTCCTCACAATGCGTGCCGTGTCCAGTAGTACCGCCTTCTGCATCAGACCCTTGATCCAGCCACCCAACGCGAGTCTCTTTAGATGTTTGTCGAGACTCTTTGCTATCAATCCGTTTACAGATTTATTATTATTATTATTATAATTACACTATTTCAAAAGCGTGGATCGCCTGGTGTCAATGGTCCTGCATACGTGTGGCATCTACGTGGCCCATGTGTGACTTTTGTGTGATACCTACGTGTCGCACCGTGCGGTACGCGTACGTGATATCTGCGTGGCAATTTGTGGGCACTAGCACTAGCGTGGGTCCAACGTCGTTCGAGTGGCGATTTGATAAGATTTTAATATTTCTAGCGTTTTGGTGCAAAGGGCACCGTGTCCCTCACCAGAGCTATTTTCAGATCGCTAGTGTAGGAAGGTCGTATGGAGCTGCTGATGGCTGGGTGCAGAATATGTATATATATAAGGCTACCAGTGATTTTTACCTCAGTAACATTGATCAGATCAGCGTCACACTGGCGTGTGGATCTTGCGTGGCTTCTGCATTTTACTTGCGTGGTATTTGTACGACACTTGCGTAGGTATTATTTGCACTTGCGTTTCTTCAGCGTGCCACCTGCGTGTCTTGAAAGAAGACACGACACTTGCGTAATACACTAAAACACACGTAGCTTTAGCGTGACGAATCAAATCAAATCAAATCATTTATTTCCATGGGCCCCAAGGGGCGCTTGAACACGTCAAAACAAACATCAAAATACAAAAAATATAAAATTTAAATAAAACTTAGTTAACTAAATTATAATACTTTTTGTAATAAAATGATTTGACACCGAAGCTTAGATTGACTTTAATTCAACTTAGAGATTTGAATTACAATCAATCCAATTACCAGCTCCGATGGGTATTGCATCATGAGAAGAGCTGGTGAGAAACTCATGTGCACTCATGTGACGCTTACCTCAGTTTTCGCATGGGACTTAAAACATAACAGGTGTAATGTGGGTTATACACCTCTACCAAACCCTTTCGGGGTAATTTTATAGGCGTTATGTTATGTTAAATGCGACAAACGAACTTGACTACTGTCTACGTAATAGAAAATGGTAACTTAACTCTTGGCTTTCAAACAAGACGAGGTGGCCGAGTAGTTAAGGCGTTGGACTGCTAATCCAATGTGCTCTGCACGCGTGGGTTCGAATCCCACCCTCGTCGACACGTTTTTTTGTTACTAAAGAAATTTGATTGAAACAGTATTTGAATTTGCAATCAATCCTAATATTATAAAGCTAAAGAGTTTGTATTATTAGGTGGAATGCGCTAACCTCAAAAACAATTAAGCTGAATTGTTTTTTTTTTGCGTTGGATAAACCCATTTATTGAAGAAGCCTGTATAAAAGCACGCTACATCTAATATATTATGTTATAAAAACGAAAATTGCCGTACCTATGGGCAAATGTTATGGTCTCGAAAACTGTATTTTAGTCTCATTCTAAACAGTTGGATTAAAATTAATCTAAGCCCCGGTTATTCAAATCATTGTAATTAGTATAATTTAGTTTTACTTATAATTTATTTTTATATCATTTGTTTGTAATATTTTGACGTGTTCAAGCGTCTCCTGGGGCCTATGAAAATAAATGATTTGAATTTGAATTTTAATTTTGTAATAACAATTTTTCCCGAACCGGGCATCGAACCCGAGACTTTGCGGTTAGAGTAGATAAGTATTTTATCATGTTACAGAAAAATAAACGATACACTTGGACCGTGCGGTAAGCCGAAAGCTGCGTGGCAGATCGACACATACGGACATACAAGGGAAGAGGCGTCGTTGCTGGCTCAGATGGGATTCGATGGCTTGTTCATAGGTAAGTTACCTATATAGGGTTTTCCACGGCTAGACACAGGGTAAAAAAAAAATACTTAGAAGATTTTACTAGAAAACGACTTCATTTTGATTTTTAAAACACTTTCAAACTGTATTCAATAATTTTAGAAAATAATATACTAAACCGGTATATGTTATAAATAGTAAACTGTTACCTTTATGACATTAATCGGTACCGTAATTCATAACAATCAAATATATCTAGATACCCTCCCTCCATATGAAATCGCCGTAGAACACCTGTATATTTCATCTAAACTTCTAAATTAAGAATCAAATTAAAAATAATGGGTTGAATACATCACGACAAATCAGATGAACCCAAACTCGATAGGTTTTCTATAAGTCATTAAAGAAATAGCCGTCCATACTCCATCATCAGACCCTCATGACTAGATGAGATGTGAGAAACTCCTCAATTTAAATGCTAAGCCGAAAGCTGCGTGGCAGATCGACACATACGGACATACATGAGAAGAGGCTTCGTTGCTGGCTCAGATGGGATTTGATGGCTTGTTCATAAGTAAATCATAAGAAATTCTGTCTGCCTTTAACCAAACCACAGAACAAATCTTGATGAATATTAGCTTAAAGAAAGTCAAGACTCCAGGAAGAAAGAGCTACTTTCTATCGACCAACCACCTAGGTAAAGCCGTGGGCAGAAGATTTTCTTCATAATAATAATGCTTTTCCTTTCTTTTTTATAGGCTCTGGTTGTTTATGTTTATGTAATCCAACAGACCCTCAACACTTGATGTAATGTGCCTAGTAAGTTGTCATCGTACGCTTTGATAAGACAGAACCTACGCTATTGTATTGTTATAAATACATAGCCCAAGATCAGATGCATGCAGAAATGTTGAAGCAAAGAAATAAACTAAGCTAAATTTATTTAGCCTAGCTCTTGGTATGCAACTCGGGAAAGAGCATACCAGAAAATTGATATATTTCTTCACACTTTAGTTCGTACTTTATTCGAGTGCTTCTTTTGAGCCCCCAATAAGTAAAAGACTCAGTAGCAAAATCACGAGCGTAGCGAGTGATTCTAAGTTAGAATCTTGAGCGAAGCGAGACGTGTGACATGAAAAATGGCGTTCAGTGAGCAAAACTCAACTATGCTTCGAGCGAGAGCAAAACTCAAAGCAAAATCTAGTACTGCTCACTGTTTTATCGACATAATAATATCTGAAATATCGACATTTCGAGCTGCTGTGGTGAAAATTTCAAGTGTATTAAAATAATTCAGTTTCTTTGAATTGATATGATTCAAATGAAATTTAGTATGCAGTAAGCTGACGTTCCGGATAAACGAAACAGTTTTTTTTTTTTTTATAAACGTCGTTTTATGATACTTCACAAGTAATCGTATTTGTGTTCCAGGACGTGTAGATTATAAAGAGCGGGATTCCATGATAGAAGAAGATAGAATGGAATTCATGTGGAGAGGCAGTGATGTTCTTGGTAAGTAGAAATAACATAACATAACATTACGCCTATATAACTGTTATGTTTAGATCACATGGGATAGGGGGTTTCCTGACGGAAAGTTCACAAAAAACATTTTGCTTGACCCGGGACCAAGCGTTAGACCAAGTACCGTTCTAAAAACTATTTCATGATTAACTTCTAATTGATTATTTTTATAGCATTTAGCTATGCTTGGAGTCACGAAATGACGTAACATACAGTTGAGAAATTTAGGGTACTGGCAGGAGGCGACCGTAGCTGAATGGCTAAAGCGACTGCCCGGTGTGCAAAAGGTCGCAGGTTCAAATCCTTCCGGTCCCATATCTTTTTCAACTGTTTCTTAGTATTTCATAATTGTTATCGAAGCAAAGGTTGGACTTAAGTGTCTCGTTGGTCTAATAATTTAGTATTTAGCGTATGCATACCACGAGGGTTCAATTCTTGGGTTGAGAAGAATATTATTCAGGATTTTTCCGCCACCCGGTTTTCAATAGCAGTACGAAGTTGATACTGCGTGGTGGTTGCTGAAAATCAGCGCTGTGAAAGTTTTGCAGAAATGCAAGACTCCACAGCATTAAAGCTGAGCAACCGCCACTGTTTTCTTACATTTTTTTGTTTATTACTTACCTGTTTTTGCTGTATATATGTCAGTTATGTAAGAAAATAAAAAATAATTTTCTTTCTTTCTTTCTATACTCTACTCAAAAGGCTCGCTCCCTATCACATGGGAGTCAAGGGACAACATGGTGAAACTCACCTCTTCTAAATCCTCTTGGACTGTTTAGACCGTGTAATTTTTGACGTATTAGGAGACGACAAGACGGGATAAAAAAATTTGGTCATATTAAAGATGGGCAAGGTAAGGTAGTAAATAATTATAACAGATGAAATGTCGTTATGAAACAACTCAGCCACACCCTTCTGCGAAATATAAACTTTTATGTAATGTTATACAGGGTTTATTTTTGAAACGGGGCTGTAAGGGCAAGTACCTTAACCGTTGCAGTTACAGCAAAACGTTCTTAAAAGACCTTCCCTAACTTTTTGGGACATTTTGACCTGCATTCACAGATTTTGTAAAAAACTTACAGTTAGCAAAAGCTTACGCTTCTAATATGTCAATTTTTTCACGATTAGAAGACATTTTAGCGAAAATCCTTAATTAATAACTCATACGAAGTTTCTCAGCTGAAACTAAGTATAACACACAGATTTTCGAATCAAATTCGAAATTTGAGGGTAAAAATTCTTTTTATTTACTTTACAGTCAATTCTACCCACTTCCAGGCCATAACAAAAAGTTAGACCATCGTAGAAATTTGTTTCTGTTGCCGAAATGTATGGGAAACGCTTTTGGCGATTTCTGTCTTTTCTAGTACTGAAAGCTAAAATGGTCCCATAGAGTTTTTTGATCCCCACATGAAAAAGAATCGATTGGCATAAAAAAAAAATTTTGAACTTTTTGCATTTTTTTTGCTAACTGTAAGTTTTTTACAAAATCTGTGAATGCAGTTCAAAATGTCCCAAAAAGTTAGGGAAGGTCTTTTAAGAACGTTTTGCTGTAACTGCAACGGTTAAGGTACTTGCCCTTACTGCCCCGTTTCAAAAATACATCCTGTATAATTTTGCTTTCTTTATAAATTAATGTAATACTTCCAGGTAAGATGTCAGATATAATGACCCACACTCTCTTTAACTTGTACAATGCACCAGAAGGGTTCTGTTTCGATTTCCTCTGTAATGACGAGCCCATCATTGATGATCCTGAAAATAAGAACTATAATGCAGATAAAAGGGTAAGTTATCATCATCATTCATCATGTAGCCTCTCGTAGGTTGGTTGGTTGGACATAGGTCTCACCCAATTACAACACCCGATCCTCCACATCCATACCTCTCCAGCGACCTTCTTCAGGTCAAGTTCACCTGGTGGCGGGCGTCCCTACCGAGGCACGGTCTCCATTCCAAGACTCGTTTGCTCCATCATCTGTCGGTCCTTCGGCAGACGTAGCCAGTCCATTGCTTATTTTGCGAGCTATGTCGGTGTGACGGACCAGTATGTCTTTTATATCACAAAATGTTGCCTTGTCTATTTACATTTGTATAATTATATTCGATGTCGGTTTTTTACCATTGCACTTCCAAAATTGGACGTGCCAATTAGACGAAGGTGATGTAAGGAAAAAGATTATTTTCAAATGGTTCCATAGGCTAACATGCTCATTTCCATCATTTCGATCCAAATATAATTATTTGAATTTGACAATAACATTTGTAGTATGCCCGTCCAATCAAAGCTGTTCATTTTGTGTAATTATTTCAGCAACATCTGCTGGCTGAAGCACTCCTTAATATAGGATAAGCAGACAGATTTATTTAAATAACCAATTTTGTTGTACTTCAGGTAAACGACTTCATATCCCAAATCGAGCGCCAAGCAAAGTACTACGATCACGATAATATCATGGTGACCATGGGAGGCGACTTCACCTACCAGAGCGCTGCCAACTGGTACATGAATATGGACAAACTTATCAAGTAAGGAGAAACTACTATAAGCAGACTAGCTCTTGCGGTTCCACCCTCTTCCTATATCAACCTCCATCTTACCACCTATTCTCAGGCCTACCAAATATACAGATTCTTAAGAATCAGTTAAGCTGTTTCAGAGGAGTTTAATAACTAACACTGTGACACGAGATTATGATATTTTTTTATTTTTATTTTTTTTCATTAGATAGAACGCCAGAAGCAATTACACTATCCAACGGTCCCAATGACAAGGCCAAATACACTTTTTCATTTACACAAGCACACCCAGTCTCAGAACAAATATTTGCGACTCACACAAAGATTTGTCCCATGTGGGGATCGCAACCACAATACCAGTGTAGTGGAGAGCGGCGAGGCGATCGCTTAAACAACATATCTGCAGACAATATTAGATTAGAAGATACAGAAAAGCGCACATCATGATACAGAAAAGCGTCGATTAAGCAAATTGACAAAAAAGATGGCGGCTCATACGAACAGCTGATCAGCGCACAACTGAGCAATCGTTACGCCTAAGCATATTGCGATATGCCCAGGCAGATCGTGATCGGCCTCTGACATGAATAAAATAGAATATATTTATTGTCTTATATGTACATAAATATCTCATAATAATATTTTTTATGTTTTAGTCACGTAAACACGCACCCAGGCAACATGTCGGACATCAACATATTCTACTCCACTCCATCGTGCTACTTAAAAGCTATCTATTTGTACGGGAGGAGGGATAAGGCTATGTTTACTGAAAAGGTAACGTTTAAAAAATGCTTTAATTTCCATAAACTTATAACCATAATGTAAACTTACTACGAAACTGTTGAAAAATATGACACCGAATTTGAACCTGCGACCTCGGACCTACGGTATCATCTAGCCGGAACTCCTAATTTCTCAACTGAATGTTTCGTCATTACGTATATA
This sequence comes from Hypena proboscidalis, assembly GCA_905147285.1. Taxonomy (NCBI): domain Eukaryota; kingdom Metazoa; phylum Arthropoda; class Insecta; order Lepidoptera; family Erebidae; genus Hypena; species Hypena proboscidalis. The sequence continues at coordinate 8,344,470 of LR990156.1, forward strand.
TAGTCACTTTCATCTATTTGTACGTATTTTAAGGAGAATACGAACTAGCATTGTGAAGTTACATTCAGTACAAATATTGTAAGGAATGCAAGCGTACTTTATTTTAACTTCTGATTGTTTATTTTTATTGCATTTAGCTCTGCTTTGCTAATCATACTAAAATACTAAGAACACACTTTAGACAAGCAATCACACTTAAGTAGTTTAAACTATAAAAATAATCAATCAGAAGTTGCTAAATGTCAACTTGTTTTGAGGAAAAATAGCGTCATTAGCTAGTTGTCAAAAAACAACTCTCCATTTTGCCATGCAAGACGTAAAGGTTTCTAGGGACGGACTGGCCCTACATTGAGGTCTTGATTTAAAAATAGCAGCGCTGTATGTAATACATGTCCCTCTGCTAGGCTCGGGCCTCTTCCCATGATAAGAAGAGTTGGGCAATAGCCTACCACGCTGACCAAGTGCGGATTGGTAGACTTCACACACCCTCGAGCACTTTTTAGGTACTCTTAGGCATGCAGGTTTTTACACGACGATGTTTAACTTAACCGTTAGCGAGTGATTATTTATATGATAAATACACACATATCTTCGAAAAGACGAATCTTAACGATTTACTGACGAAGGTGTGTGCCGTGGGTTCTAACCCTTGACTTCTCAGCTCCTACGGTCTCCCACTTGACTATCGCTGCTTCTGAAGTCTCGATAGCCTCATAACCAACTCGGACGTCCTAGTGGACGAACCAAAATACGATATGTTTCCAGGGTGACCATCTTCCATACGGTAGCGACTCTGCAACGTACTGGACAGGATTCTACAGCTCCAGACCAAGTCTAAAATACCTGGTGCGGAGAGCTCATGTGTTTCTACAAGTAAGTCTGAATTGAAACATCATTATCATTGTAAGTATCTCATCAATCTATTTGTCTAAACTTGAGAACACTCTGGATAATATGGGGCCCTCTACATTCGACCATTAACTGTTTCCCGACAGGCGTAAGTGCTCCTAACAAGTCATAGTGTGCCCAGGGTCTTCTAAAATTTCGGGCACCAATGAGTCTAATTTTAAAGAGAACTTTCCACGAAATTTATTTTTTAATGCTCGCTGCTCCATTAATATATTATTATTGCCTTAAACATGCCTTTAATTTTGATTTATTTTTAGAATATAGGTAAATTTATTAAATAATTGATGGCGTTACAATTACCTGAAATAAAATGTATCTGGTCACTTTTCTGAAATAAGTATGCCTACCTATATACCAACGTTGTTTGCAGACGATGAAACAATTAACAGTGCTCGCAAAGCAGACAGACTCATACGAACTTCATCTTCTTCGACATGCCGTCAGCTTGGTGATGCACCATGACGCTATTACAGGTCAGTCATGAATATGGAAAATTAGGCTGTCCGCACCACCCGATTTTCTGGACGGCCGAACATCTGCCACCTGAAAATGAATGTTTGTGGCCGATCTGGATGTCCCTAAACCGTCTTGGGACCCAGATGGTCGCTGCAAAGACAACCTGACCAAGTGGGGATTCAGAAACATACCCAACACTAGTTGCGAATGTGGATCGCCCACCCAAAATATGGCCCATCTGTTGTCCTGCCCATTACTTCCTACCCCTTGTACCTAAACGACCTTATGCAGGCCAACCAGAAAAGCGTCCTAGTCGCATCCTATTGGTCTATTGATATTTAAATTATTTAAGAGAATTACTATTTACATTGACACGACAAGAAGAAAAAGAATACCAAATAAGTACTGAAGCAGAACTAATCAAATGGCCTAAATAATATACTTTAGTTAGAGGATAAATTTAAATAGCTTTTTAAAAAAATTAAGTTGAAAAATAAGAATCCAGCAGTACCCAGGTGCTTTACCAATTCAGCCATGGATTCGTATGCTGCTAGATTCGAAATTTCTCAACTATTTTTGTGCCAGCGTCATAGCTTGCATGCTTGGTTTTAGAGCAATCTGTGTGATGAGTGATAAGTCAATTGGTCACACAAGTACTTTTAAATAGTTTTCTTTTAGGAACAAGTCAACAGCACGTTGCAAATGATTACGTCAGAATATTAACTGAAGCGATTGAAGCATGCACTAAAAAAGTGTCCAGTCTACTCAGGTAATATTTTATTTTGTCATAGTTATATTTTTTGTAGTTACAAGGCTAAATGGTAACTTTGGGATATGGTTCGCCGAGGTCGTGGGTTGATTCCCGCTCAAGACAAAACTTTGTGTGCATGAACATGGAGGTTTGTCCTAATCTAGGTGTTTCTATGTATAATAAGTATTTATATACTAAATAAAAGAATGTGTCGGCAATGTTAATTATCTTTAATTTATTTTTACATTTAACAAGATAATTATATTACAGGCTTAAAAAAGAAAGTAAAAAAAACATACATTGTTTTTTCAGGGCTTTGACTCCAAGCTGGGGTGCTAGCAGACGATCGAAAAACTCCCAGTTGTTTGTAGTCTGCCATCAGCTCAACATTAGTCAATGTAGGGTAAGTACCATAGAGATACAATATTTATTGATCTTTTCACAAATTAAATTAATAAAGTTGTCATTTCTTAAATCTAATTAAAGGAATACGCTAAATACTCAAATATATAAAAAATTGGCGTAATCCGCATCTATGTCAGCCGCGGATAACGTGCCCAGAAGATAGGCCCTTACATATATACATATACCTTACTCATCACTTACTTACCTTACTCATACTACCTTATATACCTTTCTCATTTTAACCGACTTCAAAAACGGAAGAGGTTGTGTATTCAGATTTTTATTTTCTCTTGTAAGTACAGACATGATTGCAGACATTAAAATCTTGTTCTGCTTTTTTGGAGTTTTCTCAACCAATCAGAGCCGCCTATTTCGACTAATTAGTAAAGCGATACCTGGTGGCAGATTTTTCAGTAATTTTTCCATTAATTTCGACGTATCAAGCACCTAAACGGAGAAAATGGAAAAATAATTACGATATAAAATTCCTTCTTCATCTTCTTCTCCTCGAGTCAATAGCTTTTACTTTGATTATAAATTTCCTCTGAGAGCTTTTATTTGTTGTTTTGAATGGCTTTCGCACAGTAAGTGACCACCACGACTCCCTAGCTTTTATTAAAGCTTGGAGGTGAGTATTAATTTAACCATAATTCATAATTCATTTATTCAGTTGCAATAGGATTGTTGTGGATTGGGTTAAGACAAAGAAACCAGGAATAAAGAAAATAAATTATATTATGAAAATAAACTAAAGAAAAACACTGAACTTAGAACGATAAAACCAAAACTGACAAGAAAGTTAATTGTCAAAAACATAAAAGCAAATGCCTATATAAAAAACTAAATATGTACAAATAATATACAAAAAGGTTCTATGGATGTTAAGTTTATTTGAATACATTTCAGGAACACTGTATTTAACCTTACGGCATGCATTAATTAAAAACTAAGATACAATAATGAGATTTTAAGACTACACATTACGTAGTATAATAATCATCTACGGAATAGTAACACTATTCCAATAAAAAAGAAATTAAACAAGTTTTGACTATTTGTATGTGTTGTTCTTTGGTTGAGTTGACCTTTCCTCAGCATTGGGACAACATGGGTTAGAAAAAAAAAATTGTTCTTCGAGAATTGCTTTTGGCAAATGGTTGTCATACAAAATATACTTTTATTAAAATATGCAGTTGTATTAGACACAATTTATAAATCAGTTGATTTATAAATTGTGTGTTACACATGTTTACAAAATTAAAAGGTAGACCTTTTAATTTTGTAAACATGTGTGAATTTTTTTTAACACGCTTATATTAGCTTCACCTGTATGTATGTATGTATGTATGTATGTAAGCATGTATGTATGTATGTATGTATGTAACCGACTCATTTGGACTCGATTTTGACCCACTTTAAACGGACAGATTGCATTCAAATTTTGCACACCTGTCAAAGATCGATGACAATGCAATAATTCGATAAAAAAAATTAAAAATTAAAAAAAATAATAATTAAAAAACGCTCTTATAAATAAACCAAACTAAAAATTAGAAAATAAATAATAGTTTAAAAAATTAAAAAAACACGCTTTTAAAGTACTTTTAACTAAAAAGTGAAAAATAATTCCTAATATAAGCTGAAAAAAGCGTGGGGCGCTCTGTGCCATATTTTTCGTCTATCGAGCAACCCACGTGTTTTTTAGTTTTTTAAACTATTATTTATTTACAAATATCACTGTAGAAATAGAAATAGAAATAGAAATATTTATTTGCTTAAAACATGGTATATACAGGGTGTTAAGTTAGTCTAGAGTACAGCATGTCTCACCGTAAGGACGGTATGCAAAAATATTTTAAAATATACTTAACCTATAGACATTATTTTTTAAGTTATATATTATTATTATAAAATCATACCTACTTACAAATTAACACACTTTTTCATATTTTTTTTTTTAATTATTTAACTATCATATTATTTAACACATGTCATGTAGGTACTTACACACAATATAAAAAATTAAATTACAAACTAGAAACATTTTACATATCTTATTATTATTTACACCTTATAATATAAAACAATATTTATTATTTATCTTCGTGTGAAAAGAATTCAGCGACTGAATAAAAACACTTTTCTATTAACCATTTTTTTAATGTATGTATAAATTTCGTAAAAGGTAGTTCTCTTATAGATTTTGGTATTTTATTGTATATTTGTATACACATGCTACTACTGTTCCTTTTATGTAGCGTTGTCGACATCATGTGGACTTGTAGCTTTCTTGGATCCCTTAAATTATATTTTTTGTTATGGTTGGTTTCTGTAAAAATGTGGGAGTGTTTTTTAACAAACAAACAAATTTCGTAAATGTACATTGATGCTAAGGTTAGTAGTTTCATTTTCTTGAATAGTGGTCTGCACGTGTCTAATGGGGCTGCGCCACATATAGCCCTAACGCATTTCTTTTGAGATATAAATACCTTACTAATATGCGTCGAATTGCCCCATAATAGTAGACCATATCTTAATATGGCTCCAACATATCCGTGGTATGCAATCAAAGCAGTTTTTTCACCTGCCATTTTCCTAATTTTTTTAAGAGCATACACAAAGCGATTAACTCTTTTGCAAATTATTTTTACTTGGGCTTTCCAGTTGCAGTGTTTGTCGAGAGTTATGCCTAAAAATTTTACTTCGTTAACGGATGTTTCCAAGATATAGACGGATGGCACAGGATTACCATGATATTGTTTCGTCTCCAGTTCACCGAAACCCAAGAATCCATGCTGCTGGTGGTGTACAACCCTCTGAGCGTGAAGGTGTACCATCAAATACGACTGCCGGCCATCGCTCTGCATTACTCCATCAGGGATTTTAATGGTAAGTTGAGTTTCTTTAGCCACCTGATGGTAAGTGGTTTAGTGCATGCAAAACCGGGTCAAATTTTGGTCTTGTTATCGGATGAACTGAGAAAAATTCGGTTCTAGTAGACAATATTGTAAATTATCGTAAATTGTATACCATACAAATTTTATAAACAGGAATATGAAAGAAAAACACCGTGCCCCGCGTGCGTTTTATATATAAATGGAATCACACGAAATTTCAATTTTTGTCAATCGAATATCGCTCGTATCTATAAGAGTATAAGATTGCACTAAATTAGGCAGTGATATGGGCAACCGTCAGTTTTCCTTACAGAATCGTACCATCGATTCCACATCACGTAGCTTAACTTAACCTCATACGGGACCAAACCACTTGACGTAATCTACCCTGACCACACACGTGACCCAACTTCGCAACACTAGGCTGCCGTTGTCCTACGTGAGCCACAAACGTGACGCGACGCAAACCATTTCGCGCGATGGCACGCGAATATAGCTATAGAAACAGAGGTATCTTATAAAGTACAATTTTCTTACAGATGAGGAAGTAGAATACCAGTTGGTGCCTCTCCCCGCAGCAATCATCAACCTGCCAGGCAGAAGCTCTGCAGCAATTCAGGAGTTGTGCTTCGAAGCCGAGAATATACCACCGCTGGGATTCACGGCGTATTATATAACGCCTGTTAGAGATCAACTGGTGAGAAGAAAATTGCAACGAAGCGCACACACAAACACACACACACACATACACACATACACGCACGCACGCACACACAAACACTCTAAGAAAACAAACTAGTATATGTGCCGTCAGATTTTTATTCTAGAGATATGAACGCTATCATTATTAGAAAATAATAACAGAATTTATATTCAACTTTTTATTATGTTTATAGCATTTAGATGCTTAGCAAATTAAACTTAAAAACAGTTGAAAGAATCATGGGATCGGCAGGACTTGAACCGGCAAGAGAGACCGTAGCTTAAGTTGTTAAAGCGGATCCCCAGTATGAAGAGGTCACAGTCAACTGTTTCTTATTTTTTTTATTTTTTTTTTAATATTAATATAAATTCTTTATTTTCAACATACAACTAAATTAAGAATAGAATTAGTTTCTTAGTAGAATTTATATTATTATTCATTCTAATGCACATTATTTCTTTTAAAGGAGGAGAATCAGTATCGTAAGACAATAACGGAAAGGAAAATGGACGCCGACCAAGAAATATTCCATTTCATTTCTAATGAGGTGAGTCAATTAATAATGAACATGGAGGTTTGTCTTAGTCCGGGTGTTTCTATGTATAATAAGTATGTATTTACAAAAGAAAAGTATAATGTATTAGTATCAGTTATTTTAGTACCCATAATGCATGCTCTGCTTAGTTTGGGACTATACGGCGTTGTGTGTAAGTTTTAAGATATTTATTATTCATTGACACACGGGACACACCCGTAGGCAAGTAAAAATAATATATACATTCATACTTTTTCTGTTGTAAATAAATACTTTTTATACATAGAAAGTTTAGAAACACCCAGACCAAGACAAACCTTTATATTCATGCACACAAAGATTTGTCTTGAGTGGGAATTGAACCAGCGATCCTGCATAGATAGATAGATAGATAGAATAAACATTATTGCACACCAAAAAATAAAACACATAATAGAACTAATTTAACATTAAGACATGTATTATTGCTAAAAAGCAATGTCTTACAGCCAACCTTTGGATGGACAAATAGATAGTTAGACTGATATGGGGCAGTTCAAGGTGTACGAGATGAGGTAGAAAGTTCACTATAACTAATATTTGGGTGATTCCTGAGAGAAGCGTTCCTGGCGTAAGATCCATGGCATTTTTTTTTTTTCAAGTTTTGTGAAAACAAAAAATATGTAGCAAAAGAGAGCTTAAAAACAAACTTTTCTGTCCATAAGGCACTCACGTAAACATAATAGTTTCGGAAATAAAAATATGTTTGTTTTGGGTCGCCACGGATCTCACGTAGAAAACCATGGATCTTAGGTAGCATATGAAATACGAGGCGGCATAGCTTAAAAGTCGTTTATTTTAAAGAATATTAAACGAAATTGTAAAGAAAACATCATTTGTCTAGTAATAATATTTTTATTCACTTAATCAGCAAAAACAAAATCAACAAAAGTTAGAATAATTATAAAAACGTGTATAATTTTAACAAATAATCTCCAGTCTTTAATAAAAGTCTTTAAAATCACCCATATTCACTTAAACGTAATAATATAATAATATAAAAATATAAGCAATTATTATAATAATTTTATATGATTCTTATTAAAAAATAGGAACATTGACCTGAAACGATCCAAAATGAAAAAATCTCTTTCATCCTCATATTTATTTTTAATTAATTTGATGTAAAGCCTGGAAATGTAAACCAAACTATCGCAAATTTTTGTTTATATATGTTTTGGTATAATAGTCTAATAAAAACAATAAAGGTTACATGAAATTTAAATCATATTTTAACAGTCTTTAAGTTTGTAAAACAACCATGATTACTTACTAGACAACAATCACAATAATTATACGTAATTCTTATAAAAATAGCAACATCAATGGCGTAAACCTATCCTAAATCAACAAAAAACGATACATTACTCTCTATCAGTCTCATAATTACTCATAATTAATTTAACGTTAAACCTAGTAATCAAATTAAACTGGCTCAAATTTTTGTTTGTACCTTTTTGGTATAATAGTATAATAAAAACAATAAAAGCTACATGAAATTTAAATCATATTTTAACAGTCTTTTAGTTTAGTAGTCTTAGAAATTGTGTCTGTGAGCGATGCCCGAGCAACGCGAACATAGAGCGCGCAACGTATGTAGCATGTCTTCTGTACCGTATTCAGTAATACCACAGTAACGAATTATTCTGTATTTCTTGAGCCAATTGTTTAGCTTTTAGAGGGGGAGGGCTATTTAAACAAAAAAATACTATCCATGGTTAAAAATATTTTTAGCAGATCTCAAAGTAAAAAATTACCTTTGCATACCCTTAATGCTTTTAAAAGACCTATTTAATGATACTCTACATTAAGAGGTACGTGAAAGAAAAAAAAAACATTCCCCCTTTACTCTTAGCAAAAGTACCTACCCCAATTTTTTTTTCTTTAAGATTTAATTTTATCACTTTGTTGCCATAGTTATCATACATATGTTTACAAAATTTCAGCTTACTGGCACTAACAGTCTAGATGCTAGGGCCCGGACAGACAAACATAGTGAAACTATATGGCTTTCTAGTAGATAATACGGAACTCTAAAAAACACTTTCATTAATTGACATCATTAGTAAATAGATAAATAGCAAGAACAGTGTCAGTCTACAAGGTAGTACCTTTGGCAGAACTCGCCAGCGTACAAGACAAAGATCCATGGCCGAAAACAAAGATCCGTGGCTTAAAACCCACGGATCTGCGCCCACGGATCTCACGACAATTTACATTTTAGTATATAACAATGAATCTATTAATAATATTATACATATTTTTACTTGAAAGTTTACTCAAGGATATAAGTATTCATGATCTTAAAGCATTAAGGTGAAACTATTTTCAACTACGTAGTAAAACAAGCTATGGAATGTATCAACCCTGTAGGACAAAAACGTGTAGTAGTCAAAGAACTCACCTAACTTATTTTGCGCGAAACTGAGCGACACCACCTTTACGTCTGAGCACTGCCAGTAAACTGGCGATGTGTCGAACCAATCGCGAGATGCCTAACACGTTCGAACCGAATTTGGTTGCTATAGTTACGTCACACGGTTGAAACGACGCCCGCCGCGTGACATGTTTTTGAAGGACTATAGCTACTATGAGTTTTATTTTTTTATAACAGTTTGATTATAATAGGATAGCAGCACTTTCTAGGTATTCAAAAATATATGAATTAATATAAAGCTATAAGCGTAGACAAAATAAATCGTCATTACAAAGTACAGGTCACGCATGTGACACGGAAAATTCAAGCTAAATCACCCCGTTTTTCAGTTTCAAATGGATTTTAAACCAATTTTCAGTTTTACATTGTTATTTTAATTAATAGGCCTCATTACTATAATAGTCAAGGAATCGTATGAGTGCTAATTAAGTTATGTATGTCTATTATTATTGATAATACTACGATGCTACCGTCAAAATCAAGCTTCCCAGGAATCACCCATTTATATAAATATAATAATATCAGGCAGTTGCACTATACCGTCTCCACTATCGTCGAAATGTGGTATATATGCACCTCTACCACACTCTCTTGGGTTATATTGTAGGCGTGATGTTAATTTATACATATTTTCTTATGTCTTTTCCAGTACCTAAAAGTGACAGTCGATAAGCAGACTGGTCTACTCCAGTCAATCTCTCACGTTGACGGCATCAAAATCGATATATCACAGAATTTCTTGTACTACGGACAGACACAAGCGCCACTTCAATCTGGGGCTTATACCTTCAGACCTGGGACTGAAAGACCTACTCCTGTAAGTGCTATTATCAGTATTTTATGTGAAACAACTACCATCAGCATTCCTCTACCCAGAACTGGTCGATACCAGACCCATTGTTACACCAATTTTTAGAATCTGCCTTTTATACCTGTGAAGATGTAGGTCTTCAAAGAGCAACTGGGACCGTCAGTTAAACGTGCTCTTCGAGACACTAAGAAGAACTGGATGATACATCATCAGCTATTGCTTCCTGGATTTAATGGTAGTGCTTATACTTAGCAAATACATACCTACATTATTATTATTATTATTGTTGGGACGAGGTTTTGGGTGTTCACGTCGACCTCCGTGGGTCTATTGTGATTGCAGCCTCATTATAGACTCTCCTTTAGGTCAATAGCCTCCATAAAGTAGAGCAGTCGGCCGATCGGCAGTGTTGAGTTCTACTTTTGCGTGCCAGTCTGGGTCCATAATTGCTGCTGTACTTATATCTAAGATCTATATGTAACATTATGGAGTGCAATAAAGATTGAATACTGAGACGAGAAGAGTAAGTATATAGGGAGCGAAGCACACTCCATAGTGCCATGTGCTTCGTTCCTTACATATTTCTTTCGCCTCCTCAACATTCATACATCTCGTCATACATGCTCGCCAGTTTCGCGTACTACGTAGTTCTCTTTTCTTATTATTTACTTCCTTATGTATATTTTTCTTCAGATAACAGACAGGGTAGTGTACCACACCGTCAGAGGAATTCTGGTGAAGGAGATTCGTCAGAGATTCACTGATTGGATCACTCAGATCATCAGACTGTATCGCGGTGAGGAGTTTGTGGAGTTAGAGTGGATCATCGGCCCAGTGCCTGTTGGGTAAGTAAAACATTATTCCAATAGCTGCTCCGCTCCCGTAGAGTATATAATAATAGTTGCCCTGTATACTTATACATGTAACTTCCCACTGCTGGGCATGGGCGTCTTCTCGCGATGAGGGTTAAGTTTTAGTCTACCACCCTGGTCAGCAATAGCCAAATGGGAGAACGTACAACTCCTAAGTCGAATGTCTCTCTGGTTCGAACCTACGGCACACACTTCTGTCAATAAATCGTTAAGATTCGCCTTTTCGAAGATAAACATGTGTAACGGTGAAGGCATATAATATCGTGACGAAACCTGCATACCTGAGAGTGCCTAAGGTACTCGAGGGCGTGTGAAGTCTACCAATCCGTAGAATATGGCATGATGTTAAATAACTTACACCTTTTCTAAGAGTTAGACTATGAAATTTTCCAAAAAAATACAGTTATTTTAGACTTTTATGGTTTTCTCATGGGCGCCATTGTCAGAACTAGACCAATTAAAATGGAACCACACGGGAAGTACCAGCTTTCAAAACATTAAAATCGCTTCGCTGAGTCGAAAGTTAGTAGGTAACAAACATAAAAAAGAAAATACATACGCATTGAGAACCTCCTCCTTTTTTGAAGTCGGTTAAAAAATATCTGAATCCAATCAGTAGTCCCAGAGATTAATGCGTTCAAACAAACAAACTCTTCGCCATCTTGGTTGATTGTTCAGAGATTCACTGACAGGATCATTCAGATCATCATATTGTATTGTGTGGATCACCACCAAACCAGTACACAGTACCTACTGTAAGCACTACTATTTGGCGGTAGGTTAAAGGTGAGACGGTCATGCTTCCGCCCTCTAGCTTATTCACAAGAGCTCAACCACCATTCAAGTTTTCAGTGCACTCCGGTTTCAAAGTTTTCGGCATCGCTTGTCATTTGTATAAAAATATCTGCAAATAAATAATAGTTTAAAAAAACTAAAAAACACGCTTTTAAAGTACTTAAAATTTTATTTATAAGAGCGTTTTTTTTATTTAATTTTTTTATCGAATTATTGCATTGTTATCGATCTTTGACAGGTGTGCAAAATTTTAATGAAATCTGTTCGTTTAAAGTGTGTCAAAATCGAGTCCAAAGGAGTCGGTTACATACATACATACAGGTGAAGCTAATATAAGCGTGTTAAAAACGCGTACGTTCGGTTATCGTGTCTGCACGTGTGGTGTAGTAGTTTAAGCGGTCGCTTCGCCGCTCTCCACTGCACTGGTGTTGTGGGTTCGATCGCCACATGGCATAAATCTTTGTGCGATTCGCAAAGACTTGTTCTTAGACTGGGTGTGCTTGTGTGAGTGAATGTGTATATTTGGCCTTTTCATTGGGACCATTGGATACTGTAATTGCTTCTGGCGTTCTATCTATTGTAAAAATCCAAATTTATCTTTATCTATTTTATGAATTTTCATATCTGACAAAAGAATGGTCATGAGTGAATATTTTTTTACTAATTCTCAGTACGGACCTGGGCAAAGAGATAGTGAGCGTATTCACAACAAACATCACCAGCAACGGTGAATTTTTCACTGATAACAACGGACGACAGATGGTGAGGCGGACATGCTGGAATGAAACTTCCTGTGAGTATATACTAGCTTCTACCCACAGCTCTGTTCGCGTGGTTCGACGATAAAAAGTAGCGTATATGTTAATACATTAATGTTATGTAAATTTTAAGTTTGTCTGTTTTTTCATGTGTTTTTATTAATGTACACGCTGTGGTCTCCTCTAATTGAGGAAACACATAACTTGATAATTGTGTTTGTAATTATTATTAATGTCTAGTGTATTTCTTGTTGGAGATCCTGTAAATAAATAAATAGATACAGAGTGTCAGCTAACTTCATATCAAATTTCATGAAATTTGGTCCATCCGATCGAGCGTGAAGAAGAGAATAATTTTTGCCTGATTTGGAGATCTATTATTATTATTGTTTGGACGAGGCTTTGGGTGTTCACGTCGACCTCCGTGGGTCTATTGTGATTGTAGCCTCATTATAGGCTCTACTTTAGGCCAATAGCCTCCATAAATTGGAGTAGTCGGCCGATCGGGAGTGACTTGACATCATCCGGATCCAAGATATGGCGTCCCAGAATGATGCTTCGTCTATGGATCAGTGGCTAGCAGTAGCAAAAGTGGTGCAGCGGTGTTTCCGGTTCCTTTTTACAAACTGTTGACTCTTAGATCTTACCTGAGAACGACGAATTTTTTTATCGATACAGCCACGACGTTGTCGCTAAATATGTACGTGACAGACGACCAAAGGATGAAGAGGAGAAAAAGGTTTTCTCAGCAAAAGCACAATGTTAGGTTGTGGCAAATGTATTTAAAGAAATAATGATTTAATGTTATGGAATCGACTCCCTTAGGTAACAGCTCGTAGGTATGTTTTTGATGTAACATAACATAAATTTTATTTTTTACAGCTCACCAACAAAAGAAGCTAATCCAATCGTGTTACTATCCCGTGACGTCACGCATTTGTATACACTCTAACAACAGTTCTTTAGAGATGTGTGTGTTGACGGACAGGACTCAAGGAGGGAGTAGTTACAGGGATGGAGAAATTGAACTTATGGTATGTTTTATAAGACTTTTAACGTCCTAGGTCAAAAAATGTACATTATATAAGACTTGCTAGCTTTCGCCCACGGTTTTCCCCGTCGTTCAAAAGTAGCCTAAGTTCTTCGCCGGGCTTTTAACTATATCCATATAATTTTTTATCAATATCAGTGTAGTGGTTTAGCCATAAAAGTCTAACAAACAGACAGCAAGATACATTTACGTTCTTTCGGAGTTCCATAATGTGAACCATGATACAAAGAACTGAGGCATATGCTCAATACTGACACATACCGCAATATTTGCGACAGGTTATATGTAAATGTGACGACACTGCTGGCACAAAATACTCAACTGACCACTCTTATTAGATCATGATTTCAATGCTGATTGCCCGACCGGCGCGCTGGCAGTGGAGCTCGAAGATAATAGATGCCAAGATGAAACAAAGAAAATTGACGGTCATACATTTGCAACTATTGGACTGTCAAATTTCATATATAAATCTATCCCCGGGCCGGGTAAAAACTGTCAAAACCCATTCATTTCTAAACCTTTTTATCTGGAACGCGCAGTGAGAATAATGTCATTTAAAACTTGTACTTCTCTCTAGTTAAATGCATAATCTCTTGTGAGGCCAGTGCAGTCATAAATGCTTATTTATGTAGGTCCACAGAAGACTTCTGACAGACGACGGATTTGGACTTGAAGAATCACTGAACGAAGAAGCGCATGGCGTCGGGTTGGTGGTGAAGGGAAAACACAGGATTTTGTTTGGAAATTTTAAGCAAGATGGTAAGTTTTTCAGCAGACACCGAGTTTTCCCAATCACATTGCGGTCGGCTTCTAGTCTAACGGATTTAACATCTGGTCTCTTGTAGTCCACTGCTGGGTATAGGTGTCTCCCAATTTGGGCCACAGCACCCGTCCATCGCCTACCGCATCCAGTCCCCTTCAGCGACCTTTTTCCAGTCGTGAGTCCACCTAGCGATGGGCCTCACGCCTTAAGGTTGCTGAGTTAATAATAATAATAAGTTTATTTTTCACAACAAAATTTTTTACAGTTTCTCTTAAAACTAAATGCTAGTATAAATTTAGGTAAATACAATATTAAGCTACTACTGGTGGTAGAGCTCTTGTGAATGAGCTCGAGGGCGGCAGCACCACCGTCTCACCTTTAACCTGCCGCCAAATAGTAGTGCTTCCATTACTGTGTTCCGGTTTGGTGGTGAGATCAGGCCCTGAAATGACTGGCACATGAGGCATAACACCGTAGTCCATAGCTGCAGCGACGCATCTATAATCTGCTTTAGTGGATTGTTGATGTCCATGGGCTGTACTCCACTTACCATCAGGTGGACTATACGTTCGTTCGCTGTAAGCGTAGTATAATAAAAAAAAAATTAAGAATTAATTAAGAGGTCGCCGTTGATAGCTGTACTAGTATTAACTGTATCACAGCCATCATCGTCTACCACCCTGATGGTGCATTCTATAGTTATAACAATAATTTGTTCAGTTACGGTCTCCATTCCAGGAATCGTTTGCTCTAACTGCTGTCGGTCTTTCGGTAGATATGGCTTGCCGTTTTAGCTATATCGGTTACTTTGGTCCTTTGTCGGATGATATCATTACTAATTTTACCCTTAAAAAAAGCTAGATCAGCTTATACTGGAAATGTATTGCTTTATCGGTGGCCGTGTGTATCTAGATCATTATTTTTCCAGTTGAAGACCAAACCTTTTCCGAGAGGATGTCCACAGCAGCCAGAAGATGGATGTACGAACCTTGGCTATTCTTCATGTCAGGAGACAAGCTCAATAGAAGAAAGTGGCAGAATGTCAGGAATAAACGCGTGAGGACAACTTATCTGAACATTTATATCAGAACAGGGAAACTGAATATCATTATTTTATGTGGGTCATTGGGACCTCTACAAACTAATACGAGTTAGAAAAATACGGAGATCTTGGCTCAGTTCAGGTCCAAAACTCGTACTTCTAACTTTTATTGTCCACGATTACCCGCTAGTTTTGATTTATAACCAATGAATGTTCTGATGCCTGATATTAATTAAAATTCACTACAGCACTTCTACTTCACTTTGTCTGCACGTGTGGTGTAGTGGTTTAAGCGGTCGCCTCGCCGCTCTCCACTGCACTGGTGTTGTGGGTTCGATCCCCACATGGGACAAATCTTTGTGTAATTAGCAAAGATTTGTTCTGAGACTGGGTGTGCTTGAGTGAGTGAATGTGTGTATTTGGCCTTGTCATTGGGGCCATTGGATAGTGTAATTGCTTCTGGTTTTCTATCTAATGTAAAAAATCCAAATTTATCTTTAATTTATCTTTTCACACTTGATGGCAACCCCTTTTGTTTGTCTTGTCACGCCCAAGAAAGTAGTACCAAGGGGCAAACCCTTGGTACTAATAATATTTCGTACTATTAGCAGAGTCATGGCGAATGAGTTTTTAGATACCTGCTATTAAACATTTCTGCGCGCGCTCATATGTACAGTGTATGCAGGGCAAAAATGCATGTGTGAAATTCATATTTAAAAAGTGTAATATACCCACTATTTAGATATATAACTCACTTATCCATAACTGGTGTAGTAAGTCTTTACAATGACTTAGAAGATTTTGCCCTGCATAGCTAACTCATTGGCCCACTACATACTTTGCATTAGAGATTATTCGAGTCTGTGTCACTCCTTGGTACCCTCCCCCTTAAACCCCTACTGCCTTACCGCAAATATCAACCTAAATAATTTGCTTATCAGTATTCGGCCCTGAAACTCCACGGTCTACCGCCTCATGTCCACATATTAACCCTGGAGCCGTGGAAGGCTGGCACAGTGCTGCTTAGACTGGAGAACACGTTGGAGAAGTCACTTAAAGGTAAGGATTTTGGTCAATAATTTGGAATAAAATAAATAAATATCTCACAACTTACACACAGCGCCATCTAGCCCCAAACTAAGCAAAGCTTGTACTAAGGGTACTAGAATAACTGATATTAATACATATTATATACTTTTCTTTTGTAAATACATACTTATTATACATAGAAACACCCAGACTAAGACAAACCCTCATGTTCATGCACACAAAGATAGGTCTTAAGCGGGAATCGAACCCGCGACCTCGGCATCGCAGGCAGGTACACTAACCACTCCGCCATCCGGTCGTCTGGAATTACATAATATCACGCCTATATATAACCCAGAAGGCTCTGCCAGAGGTGTACAACACCCACACTTCACCTGTTATGTTTAGGTCCCATGGGACAGGTGAGCCTAATGCCGTACACCGGCTATAATTCCAATTCCGTGCAGCTATTGTGATTTTCCGGACGGAAATTTAGCAAATGACACTTTGCTCTACCCGGAAATTGAACCCAAAACCTTGCGGTGAAAGGTGCATACGCCAACCACTACACCATCGAGGCAGCATGTGTTTTTATAGTTTTTTTTTTATTTTTTATTTATTAAAAAAAATTAAATTGTCTTAAGTATTACATTTATTATAAGTACCAGTTGTTTACTAATCATTAAAGACTGGTATTTCAGATTTTTCACATCGTAATCTTAAGACACATTTTTATACCGCTCTACTCAAGATATCAAGATCTTTAACGGACTTCAAAAAAGTAGGAGGTTCTTAATTCGATACATTTTGGCATCCCATAGGACCTAAACATAACAGGTGAAATGTGGGTATTGTAAACCTCTACTACACCCTTCTGGGTTGTATAAGCAAACCCATACAACGCAATAGTTTTAGTTATATGCTGACATCAACGCGCAGCGAAGTGAACGAAATACATACATCCTTACTAATATTATAAATGCGAAAGTTTGTGAGTATGGATGTATGGATGTTTGTTACTCTTTCACGCCAAAACTACCGGGTCGATTTCGATGAAATTTTGCACACATGTAGCTTATAGTCTGGATTAACATATAGGCTACTTTTAATTGACATACCACGCGGGCGGAGCCGCGGGTGGAAGCTAGTTCGACATAATAATCAGTAGTTGCAATCAATCGGTTCGGGTAACATCAAAACGTTCCTTCCGCCGCGTGCACAATAGTTAACGTTACATTAGTTACGGTAACATAAGTTTTCAGTGTAATTCGCGAGATCTCCAAAGCGAATTGGCTAATCCTTTCACCACGATGGCAAGTCAAAATATAATTTGAATCAGCCATCGACACGACGAAGAAGAAGAAGTGTAATCTATCTGACTTTAATATATTTTATTTATCTTCTATCAGACTTATCAATTAGATGTACCTTTTTCCGTACATGTTTTGGTCCTTCGAGCCGGTTATCGGCGTGATTTTATGTTATGTTTAAAAAAACACATTGCATTTACAACAAAAATCACACCAGAAGGGGAGAGGACAAAAGCCTTAAAAACACCTCACGAACTTAATAGAGGCCCCCTACCACCTCTCCTGTGTAATACAGGCTATATATTTCCTTCCAGAGCACAATTCTCATGCACCAGACGACTTCATCATCAAACCGTCTCACATCACGGTGGATTTGAAGAAGATCTTCCTTCAAATGCATATCAAGGTCATCAGGGAGACGACCCTGGCTGCTAACCAGTGGCTGGAAGATGCACGGCAGATGGACTGGAGTACCAGGTTAGTTCAACGCCAGCCACCAGTCTTTCCCTCCTTGAGTGGGTCTTTGTGGCCAGCCCGGATACCCTCGGGCCGATGCCGTTTGCCAGTGGAGAAACTCCCAGTCAGTACTGAATCCTGGGTTTTTACTTTTAAGGCACTCTCAGGCATGCAGGTTTCCTCACAATGTTTTTCTTCACCGTTAGCGAGCGATCATTTATATGATAACTACACACATATCTTCGAAAAGATGAATCTTAACGATTTATTGACAGAGGTGTGTGACGTGGGTTCAAACCCTACGGTCTTCCACTCGGCTACCTCTGCTTAGGTAAGTCAGAACAAATCTTTGCGGATCACACAAAGATTTGTCTCGTGTGGGGATCGAATTTAACCCACAACACCAGCGCAGTTGCAAGCGGCGAGGCGACCGTTTTAACAACCGTGCTATACCTACTTCTAATGAGACTGATCTATATATTTTATTTTCTCGTAGATACGTATACAACGGCGCAGACGATGGTATTCTACCTGAAGATATTGAAGACACTAAAGATATACCATCAAAAATGGAAGAACAAGATTCAGATATAGGTTCGTTCAATCAATCAACGTAATTTTCTGGCAACAAAATGTTGAGCTGTGACCTTTTAGGCACCATCATAGCATAGCAGGTCTGAGACATGAACTCAGTTACAACTTGCAAAACTATAAAGTCAATGTATTAATATAATTATTCTATATTTATTTAATTTGATTTTGACGACCAGATGGCGGTGTGGGTAGTGTACCTGCGACGCCGAGGTCGCGATTCCTGATTAAGACAAATCTTTGTGTGCATTAACATGGGGGTTTGTCTTAGTCTGGGTGTTTCTATGTATAGTAAGAATGTATTTACAAAAGAAAAGTATATATATGTATTAGTATCAGTTATTTTAGTACCCATAGTACAAGCTCTGCTTAGTTTGGGACTAGATGGCGTTGTGTGTGGGTTGTGAAATATTTATTTATTCATTTAATTTAAATTTTTAATAATAATTCTATGGTATCCTAATAAATAGTCTTTACTTTACTTTTACATTGCCAACTAGGTTGCGACCACTCACTGCGTGACCTCGGGTTCGAATCCTAGGACGCGCAATAGTTTTATCTGGGATTTTCCATCAGAAAATTCTTGCACTGTGTTGGAATGGCGATAGACACATTGGATCTACACATAACAGTTGATGGAAGTTATACCTCTGCCACATCTTTCTAATCTATAATATAAAAATAAAATATATAAATATACCATAAAACTCTTTTATCAAGTAAGAGCATTCTGGGAATGGCACCACGCATATACAGGGTGTCCCAGTTAAGGACGTCAAGCCGAAATAGGGTGATACAGTAGGTAATGAAAGTTACCAGTAAAATATAAAAAAAAATCCTAGTTAAGTATTTTAAAAAATATGAGCATTTTTAAAAAAAGTGAAAAAATTACACCCTGTGGCGGAGTTTTCGTTCCTGCTACTTCAAATTTTAATTTTTTACAATTATTTTTTTTGTTATGTAATCCTGAATACTACTCCTTTAAACTGTAGTAAAAAGAAAACAGGCAAAATTGCAGCATCTTGGTAGTAAATGTAGTTTTTAGTACGACTAAGATTTAAAATTAATTCTTCGTCTAGATTTAAATGACTGTCCTGAAAAAAATAATACTGGGGAAGTTTGGCAAGTAACTCAAAAAGTTGGCGCATTTAATAAGGATTACGAAAAGGTATTACACAAGCTAGTTTATTTCTTTGATTGCGAAGATTAATTTTCCTTTTCATTAAAATCATCATAGAAGCAAAGGCCTTCGTCCTGGGCACCGCAGGCGACTGTATCAACCATAGAAATCTTAATAATAAGGCAATAGAAATGTCAAAGACGCGTGACCTTGTCGCCGCGCATCTGTCTAGTCAAACACAAGTGCGAGTTGAGGAATTGTCGTCTTAATGTCATCGCAAAAAGAATAATTTTGTTTGCAGGAATACAAGCGCATGAGTCTAATCGAACATAAGTGCGAGTTGAAGAATTGTCGTCTTAATGTCATCGCCAAAAAGAATAATTTTGTTTGCAGGAATACAAAAAGTGGTATTTGAAAAACGGCGACATGCGTCCCAGTGATAAAAGATAGTCGATAGCATTTCTATTGACTAGTTATTAAGATTTCTATGGTACCAACAATATGTTTTTCTGTATAATCTAATTAAGTGGTTTTGTCTGTGCAATGACTATTGAATAAAGATGTTTATAATTATTATTAAAACATAATTTTGAGTTAACCAACTTACAATCGTTTTGATTTCTTTTGAATTGTTAAATTGTTACAAACTCTCACACCTGCGGACTATCAACCACGAGTGGCTTTTTTTCAAACTATGTTAAAAAAGTATATTCATAATCAATCGAAAATGTAGCTGAACTAAGAAGAAGACTAACAGAAGCAGCTGAATTGGTTGAAAACGGGTAATTTTCCCACCTTATAACACGGTTTTTTTTTAAGAAGATTTCGAACTTGTATTGCGGCTGGAGGCAAACAATTTGAACATCTCTTGTAATCCGACATTCAATTAAATGATTATAATATTGTAATTATTTTTAATAATTTCTATCTACCTCTCTCACGCTCAAAGGATACATTTATCTATCTAACTCCCAGTTTTAATTACGGACGGATACGTTAACAATTCAAAAGAAATCACAACGATAAGTTGGTTAACTCAAAATTATGTTTTAATAATAATTATAAACATCTTTATTCAATAGTCATTGCACAGACAAAACCACTTATTAGATTATACAAAAAAACATATTGTTGATACAGTCGCCTGCGGTGCCCAGGACGAAGGCCTTTGCTTCTATGATGATTTTAATGAAAAGGAAAATTAATCTTCGCAATTAAAGAAATAAACTAGCTCGTGTATTACCTTTTCGGAATCCTAAATGCGCCAACTTTTTGAGTTACTTGCCAAACTTCCCCAGTATTATTTTTTTCAGGACAGTCATTTAAATCTAGACGAAGAATTAATTTTAAATCTTAGTCGTACTAAAAACTGCATTTACTACCAAGATGCTGCAATTTTGCCTGTTTTATTTTTACTACAGTTTAAAGGAGTAGTATTCAGGATTACATAACAAAAAAAATAATTGTAAAAAATTAAAATTTGAAGAAGCAGGATCGAAAACTCCGCCACAGGGTGTAATTTTTTCACTTTTTTAAAAATGCTCATATTTTTTAAAATACTTAACTAGGATTTTTTTTATATTTTTCTGGTAACTGTCATTACCTACTGTATCACCCCATTTCGGCTTGACGTCCTTAACTGGGACACCCTGTATAATAGACCGCCATAAGACCCCCAGAAGCCATAAAGTGTCTCAATGTTCCACAATTTAGGAAAAGTCTATAATTGTTTTTAAATAATACGTTTTTTTTATAGGGTAGAGATTTATTTTTTTATTTATGTTATTTCTGTTTTATTTTATTTAGATAAAAATGTTCATTATCTTTTAAAAGTGTATATTATTATTATGTATTCAAATAATATTAAGTCTTAAAAATTGCATGCTGTAATTTACAGTGAAACATGTAGATTTACTATGTAAGATCATTATGTATCCATGATTTCGCAAATAAATATATTGATTGATTGATTGATTGACGTTACGTGTTAGTTCCAGGACGCTATTCCGAAGAGGACCAGCCAGCAAGTAAGCGTCAAAGACTCTATCGTCTAAGGATTGGAGCAAAAAGCAAAATTCAACCAAAAATGCCAAGAAAAATACAACCTTACAACCAAGAACGAAATGATAGAATAAAGCGAGGAACAAATACTACTGAAGAAGATTTGGAGAATATTATTCATGATACGGAGAATATCGTAAATGATACTACGACTATCCAGTATCGGTCTATAGATACTTTATTGGATGATATATCACCGGGGATAGACAATGTTACGGTTAAATTTGATGACACATACAGTTTTCAGGTAAGCAACATTGGTCAAGCTTATGTCCAATTTAGGGTCTAATTTTGATTTACGGTTTCTCCTGGATATCAGTATTTTATGCAAAGTGATTGCCGCCGCATCCAACCTCCACTACCCAGTATTTTTTCTTTATACGACGTATATATATGCAACGAATGGACGTGTAGTCTACCTGATGGTAAGTCGTTGTCCTAGCTGAGAGACAAGTGCCAATATGACTCGATACAAACATCTATGCGCCAACCAACCACGCTATGGCATAAATCAACACACTGATTGCTCAGCATGCAGATGTCGATAAATTTTACATGAAGTTTGCTGATTTTTTAAAATATGTCTGAATTTCTAATACCTATTTGTAATATTATGTAATTTTTTATGTACAATATTATGTATTGTACACCTAGCTCATTGTGCGTATATACTGTTAGCGCAATGAGCATCTCATTTAATAAATTAATAAATAAATCTCTGTTTCCAAAGCTACTGTTGCGTGCTATCGCGTGCATAGTACAGACCACGTCCTGTCATGTCGTTCTCTCTCCATAACCATCTTTTAGCCTGTTGTTTTGGTTGCTATAACTTACACAAAGAATTATTGTCAAAAAAACAAACAAATATTGTATAAATTATTGGAAAATATGGTGCACATGAGTTTCTCACCAGCTCTTCTCATGATGGAATACCCATCGGAGCTGGTTGATTGATTTTTATTCAAAATTCTAAGTTGAATTAAAGTCAATCTCAGCTCCGGTGTCAAATCATTTTATTCCAATAAGTATTATAGATTTAATTAGTTATGTTTTTGTATTTTGATGTTTGTTTTGACGTGTTCAAGCGCCCCTTGGGGCCCATGGAAATAAATGATTTGATTTGATTCTGATTTGATTTGATTTACTTGTCGCTCGCCTAGGACAACGGGTAAGTGGTGACCACAACCAACAACAATCTACAAAAGCATATGCGGCGCTTCGTCTGAGGACTACAATGTTTTGCCTCACGAGTCAATGACTTCAGGGCTGTCGACAGGCAGGTTTCAACCGAATATCAGTAATTTTTGCAAAGTGACTGCTGTCCAAGTTACGTTAAGTTAGTTGTTAAACGGTGGGAAGATGATTTAAAGAAAGTTGCTGGTCCAAAATGGTTACGCCTAGCAAAGGACAGAAATGAATGGAAAGCCTTAGAGGAGGCCTTTGTCGAAAGACAAGCCGTTAAGAGGGGAGATTAACCGAATGCCGAGAATAAGAAGATATAGTTTAAGTTAGATTTAGTTTTCTCTTTTATTTTATTATAAACATTGTTAAATGATTTGTATTTAGTTTTTTTTTATTTTTATTTTATTTTATTTAGTTGTTAAACTTCTTTGCCACACCCTTCTGAGTTATATAAGCGTGATGTTAGATTATGTAGATTTACTGCTTCACAGAGCACTCAAAAATCGCCCAGACTAAGCTTCATGAGTAGAATGAAACCAAGCTTCCAAACCCAAGATTGGAGAGGAGATGAGATCACTTCCTCGGAAGAAGACTTCTCATCCAATTTAAAGAGGAGATCTTTCAGAAAGAGAGGCGGGCAGAGAACTTCGAAGAAGATGAAAGATGGTAAAGAATATTGTAATATATCCACAGATTTTGGACGGTCACCGTCAGTGTTTATTTCCAAAGGTTGAAAAGCAAATTACGGGAAAACTCATTTTCCAAACAATTTTAACTCATTCATTGAGCTTCATTCTAAGTATTTGTTGAGGAAAACGTGTTTTTTTTTAAAAGCACTAACTTAAATCGGTGGGTTTCTTTTACAGATACCTTATATACTACTTCCAACTTTATCAACGTATCGCCACATAGTAAATACCAGAAAATGATACACACATATCAACACACCTTCCTACCCTCATTTTATTTCATACCGATTATCCGGTGAAACATGTGTACTTATTATTAAATTGTACCATCTTTTTGTCACCATGTTTTAGGCAAATAAACGTTTCTTTCTTTCTTTCTTTCTTTCAGAAGTGATCATCGATGACAGCGACGACGGAATAACCAGGTCCATCTATGAGATGTACTACAAACGTCCGAATATAAATACTAATCCATACAACTCACGAAGCTCAGAGGAAACCAGGAGGAAAGTCAGAAGGTAGTATTTTTTTAATATAACATTACACCTGTATTACCTAGGAGGGGTCTGGCTGAGGTGTACAACACCCACACTTCACCTGTTATCTTCTAATTGATTATCTTCTAACTGTATGATATGTCATTTCGTGACATTTGAATTTGTTCGCCATGTTGGTTTGTATCCTACTTAAGATGGGAACAAATGGATGAACGTGACGTCACGAAATGACGTATCATACAGTTGAGAAATTTAGGGTTCTGGTAAGAGGCGACCGTAGCTAAGGCTAAAGCGGCTGGGTGTGCAGTAAGGTCGCAGGTTCAAATCCTGCCGCTCCCATATCTTTTTCAACTGTTTCTTAGTATAATTTCACCTGTTATGTTGAGGTCCCATGTTATAGAGGATGAAGTAAGAGAGGAAGTATATAAGATGATTTCAAACGCAAGCATGTTTATACATAACATCACGCCTATATTACCCAGTAGGGTATGGCGGAGGTGTACAACACCCACACTTCACCTGAAGGATGTCACATATCTCACGCAAGCATATTTTTTAATTTCACGTAATTTGGTTTTTAGGAAATTCCAGTACAAGCCCCGCACAGACTATGAGGAGATCAAAACGCCTAAAAGACCAAGAAACCGTAATAAAAAGCGCAGAGGCATATCTGGACGTATGCCGTTCAGCGAAGAGCCAAGAGTTGAGAAGGTGCATGGTGGAGCGAGGAGAAGAGAAAGAGTTCTAGATATGGAAGCCAAAGGTATCTAATATACCTACATTTTCTATTCTAAGCCCCAATTTCACAGGTGCTAGATAAACCTTATTGGCAGGTATATAATATATTAATAACTGTAGAACTTGGAGAAAGAATTCATGAATAGACTCATGGAGGATAAACGGAGAAAGAGGTGAAAACTAGCTGTCCATCTGTTACGCCATCACGTCATTGTTATTTTAAGTACCCAGGACAAATTGCATATTGAGATTACTCAATTGGTTTGGAAAACACGACCTTTTTTTTGTAAAAAAAAATAATTCATAGAAATTAACATTAACCAAGTCACAAATCTGTAGTTTCAATAAATGTCGCTATTTCATATCCACCGTGTCTATGTATATTTATAGGTGTACCTTTTTTACTCATAATGATTTTTGTCCTATTTAAAATTGTCATAATAAATTAGGCATAATTTTCTTTGTCATAAAAATAGTGTGCCATAACTGGTTTTTAGCATACTGTGTTATTAAGCATAAATATTATATATCCTATTACATTTATTCATAACTTTGATCTGCATAAAGTTGTAAAGCATATTGTTTATTTGTCTAATAGTTATTAGGAATAATGATCAAAAAGCATAAAGGAAACGTACTTTACGAATTTTTATGTATTTATTCATAATTTACATGCGTAATTTCAAAAGTAATTAAAAAAAGTAGGTATTATTATGCATGTAATAAATATTTCATTATTGACATGCTATAAAGGATTTGATAATTTATTTTTTTAGTTTATTTATTAACAATGGTATATTTACTTTAAATTTATGTTTTTTGCAATTGCTTGTAAATAGGCAAGTTTCGATGGGTAATTTATTTTATTATGTATAATGTTTTCAATGCGATTATGTTTGTCTGTATATTTCTTCTTTTTTGGTGGTGTTGGTGTTGTCCCCATATCAATTTTTTCTATTTCAATTGTTTGATGTTTTATTTCTTGAGTAAGTTTCTGTGCTAAATAATAAAATCCAGGATGGTCCCTTCCTACAAAATGTGCAAATCTATTGTGCCACGCTTCTGCATAATTCTGCGTTCTGGGTATATCTTCTTGTGTTAGTTGGTATGTACTCCAGATTTTCGGAGGGAATAGTGGAGGCGAACTTACAGTTCCCCATACATAATTATTATTGAACCAATTGGCAATTTGTTCTGTAACAATAATAATTATAAGTAAGTATAGTAGGTACATATTATTTATTTAAAATTATAGTAATAATAGTATTACCTATTAAATTAGTATTACCTGCTTGCGGAGATATAGTTTTTCTCCATTCGTCGAAATAAATTGGTATGTCGTCTTCTGGCAGAAAAGCTAGGGCGTATATACATTTTATTTCCATGGCAAATGATATATCATTTCCGTATAATTTTTGATAACCATATTTTTGGATTTTGCGGTATATAATTTGTCCAAGATGAAAATTGCATCCTTTTACAGTTGTGTTTTCGAAAATTTGTCTGGCACAAATATGTGCGGTTTTTTCGAAGTCCATTATTATAAATCTGGGTGATAAATTTAAATCGTTTGCCTCACAGTAATCAATTATTGAAGTTAATAATAAATTATAGGTGTTTTTATCCTTATTGGTGCATAGCGCAAATACCAATGGAAATGTTTGCGACTTATGAACGCATCCGTGTATCGTATAAAGCTGATGAAAAATTTTTGGTACAACTTTGAATGTACCATCCATCATTATATACTTTGACGTGCATAGTATAGTAATAAGTTTTTTTGTTGTGAATATTATTATTCTTCTATTTGTCTCGTATTTTTTATCAATAATTATTATCTGGTTATCATTTTCTTTTCCTGATAGATCGTTTTCTTGTAGAAAATTTTCTTTCATCAATTCAAAATGTATGTCTTGTGGTTCAGTTATCTTATTGTTAAGTTTTCTTTGTCTGTATATAGTTTGTTTCAAATTAAATTTGCTTGGCATATTAGACAAGACTGAAGGTGAGGTTATAGTTTCTAAATCCGCTATAATTTGGATTGGTTTTTTATCAGGATTTGATTTAGCATCATCTTTAATTTTATTGATAGCTGTTTGAACCTGAAAAACAAAAAATAGGTATTAGGTTAGGTTAGGTTTATGTTATTTATAGTTATTTGAATATTATTTTAAGGTACCTATGCAAGAAAAACAAAAATAGGTATTAGGTTAGGTTAGGTTTATGTTATTTATAGTTATTTGAATATTATTTTACTTACTTACTTAGTATGCAAATTAATAATACAAAATTTTAAAAACTTACTTTTGCCCTGGCTGCATTTGGTTCATGATTGTGACTTTGTAGCTTTTTGGACAATAGTTCATGCTGTTGGTTATCGTTTAGTTTGGTAATAATTCTAGAATTACATTTATATTCGTTTTTTCGCCGTAACTCACACACCCAATAGTACTTGTTATTATTTTCTCTATTTTTCTCGTATATGAATCCATTCATATTTAATTTGATTCCCCCTCTTTTGTTTATAAAAGTATGCACTTCATTTTCCATTTTTCACTTTATTTCTCTTAGGTTTCACTTTAAAATTATTTAACAACAGAGCAAATCAAAACACTTAGTGTCAGATTAATTTGTGATACTTACCTCCAATCAGGAAAATAAAAAAATAATAGAATTCTACCTACAATTTTATGCGCCTACAAGTTTGACGATAGCAATGTATAAAATAGTGTAATATTGTTATTAAAACTTTTGTAGTTAATTTTTCGGCATATAGTTTGTATGCTTATAATAGTTATGGTTATGCGTCGTTATGCGTAAGTAAAGTTATGCTTTGGCATAGTATGCGTTTTAAATATTATGCTTATAGTGATTAGGATTAAAAAATTATGATTAAAAAAGTTATGACGCATGAGAATTATGCGTAACTAATATTAGGAGTATAAACATTATGCAATGTTAAATTATGATATAAAATCGTAGGAATAAAAATAGAGAACCATATTTATAGATACTTAGGCCGATCTTCACCAGTTCCTGATAAAGTTTCAATTTCAAAAATATCTATATTAATTGTAAAAGTGTGGAATAGGCTCTGATTTAGAACTGGGCCTATGTATTTTTATTTACTTTGCATCACCAAAGGTTGATTGTTTGTAAAAAAATAACTTGTAATATTACTATTAAAGTACCTAAAATACACACAATTATTATACTTAATACATAGTTGTAGTTTGATGTTACTATAGGTACTTCATTATTACGATTAAAAATCACATAAAAGTTCCTGTTTTTTATGTTGTATGATTATGTTTTCTTAACAAGACTTTTGATTAAAATTGTGCAGTTTTTATGAACATAATTATAATTATAATCTTATTCGAAGGATGATTTATTTATTTTATTTTATTTATTAAAGATTGTCAAAGTTACTTACATCCTAACCATGTATTCATTACATCATTGTCATGATCTCATTATTTTGGACTAAATAATAATATGTAATTGTCTCTTTTAATTATTAATGATGAAAATAAGCTGAAATTGTGATTACAAGAATATTTTATATCATAATAATAGAGAATTTGATAAATTATAGAATGTAAAGTTACTGCGTCATTGCCGTGGACTATCGCGTCATTTTCGTGGGATCTTAAATTTCAAAACATTATACCTACCTGCTGAACGAGACCTCTGATTAGATTGATTTATACATAATTTAATTCATCGTTTTAATCGCTTTAAGTTGCATAACAAATATAGTTCAAAAATGCATTTTTAAAATTTTCCACGAAAGTGACGACGAGAATCGTGAAAATGAGAAATACCCAAATACGGTTCTTAAAATTCTATACCCAGAAGAATAAACGAAACTATGGCTCATTTATATCGGTCAGTACGGGAAAGTCTGTAAATATAAGACACGCAAATCTGTTCTTAGGATCTGCTTACTTAGATTTAAGAAAATTCTTGTATTCAGCTCGGGAATCGAACCCGGTCGAATTGAAAAATAAAACCTTAATTATTTCTATTTGGATATCGATTGTGTAGGTCTTATGCAGTAAATTATACCATGCAACATAATATCTAAAATTACTTTACAGAATCCGCGAAACCTCGGGCATCCAGGACTAGGATGGGCAAAGACCACAGCAGAGAAGATTATTCAGAAGAACTGTATAACTTGGAGAAAGAACTCATGGATAGACCCATGGAGAATAAACGGAGAAAGAGGTGAGAACTACCTGTCCGTCTGTTACCCTATCACATCGTTGTTATTCGAACCCAGGATGGATTAAGGCTTTTTTTATCGATGTGCAATGCGGGCGAAACCGCGGCCAGAAAGCTAGTTGACATAATAATAATTTGGAAAAAAATACAGTTCGCATCTTTTACAGTCAAAATTTGATCTTATCCTGAAATATTGGGGGTTGGTATCCCACAAATTATTGCCTTCGCCGGTACGCACTCCCTCACACCAAGCCAGGGTCGGACTGGAGAGTCCTGAGGACGGCAATCGCGACCCGGCTTGCGCGGGGTCTGACGGTGGAAAAATATTCTTTGTGGGTTACCAATTCCTACCATTTTAGTTTAACCGCTATACGACCTGAACTGATGTGCGGCAGACGGGCAGATCTAATATATATTTTTATAAGAGTTCTATCGAAAATATATCGAAAGGGCAACAGCCATAGAAATCTTAATAATAAGGCAATAGAAATGTCAAAGACGCGTGACCTTGTCGCCGCGCATGTGTCTAGTCGAACACAAGTGCGAGTTGAGGAATTGTCGTCTTAATGTCATCGTAAAAAGAATAATTTTGTTTGCAGGAATACAAAATGTATGTGTAAGTGGTATTTGAAAAACGGCGACATGCGTCCCAGTGTTAAAAGATAGTCGATAGCATTTCTATTGACTAGTTATTAAGATTTCTATGGCAACAGCGTATGACTTCTTCACCCTATTTTTAACTGACTTTTAAAAAGGAGGAGTTTCTAAAATTCGTCTGCATTTTTTTATGTTTGTTACCTCAACTTTTGACTGGGCGAAGGGATTTTAATGATTCTTATTGTATTTTAAAGCTGGTGCTTCCCGTGTGGTTCCATTTTAATTTGGTCCAGTTCTGACAATGGTACCCGTGAGAAAACCATATAAGTCTAAAGTTATTGAAATTGAAGTCGGTTTTTTTTGGCAAATTATTGTTCTCTCTTCTTACTGTAAAAGAAATCTTTTGAACTATAAAGTGGCCATCTTCCATTACAGAACGCCAGTAAAAGAAGAAGACCATTACCGAGAAGACACTCAGAACTCCGAAGACATGGAAGACCAGGAGTACGTCATCACGTTAAGACCGACACAGATACGAACCTTTGTGATATGGTTCGATAATAAAAAGAAATATAATACTGGATAGAAATGTACCTACCTAATAATAAGGAACCAAATTAGCTGTCCTCTAATTACGCGACGTGTTATTGAGAATTTTCGACCCCCTTTTGATTTTTGCCCGAAAATATTACGTGTTATTGGTCGAAATCCCCCTCTCTTCCACATGTGAGATTTAGTGAGATGAAGTTTGACCCCTACCTCTCCTGAAGCCCAAGTATTAATCCCCATTGAATCGCAGTCTAAGGGGCCGTTAAAGTATTACGTAAGCACTATGGGAGGGGGGGGGGTCTTTGTTTTGCTTATTTTGGATGACATGGGGGGTAGGGGAGTCTAGATGATGATGACGTCATCGGTAGTTATTTACTTTTTTACACGAATGGCAACCCTCACATTGTCTATGCTTGAAAACGAAACGCATTTTTGGGGATTCCCGCACGCATACGTTTAGGCACTCGCTTTGGAACCGATTCGGGGAATTACCGCGCGCTGTTCACTTGTCTAAATTTCTTCTCGTCAGTGTATTGTTTTGTTTGGATACTATAGCGAGTAGACGTACGTGTTGTAAGCATAGCAAAGCAACTTAACATTTGTGTTACCGTTGATTCGAAATCCGAAAAATGTTTACGTAAGCATGGGGGGAGGGGGTAAAAGCTTTGCTTACTTTTGCTGACAAGGGGGATGGGGGGGTAAATAATTGTAATAAATCTGCTTACGTAATATTTGAACGGCCCCTAACGCAACATTTTGGGTAAAAGGGAAAAGAATATTTAATTTTATAGAACGGGCCATAAGGTCATTTTTTTTGTAATAATTGAAAGCTGATATTGTATTATATAAATAGATTATTAAAGTAACCACAATCAAGACTGTAGTTTTAAGTTATATACGCGCACGGCAGTAGGTAATATTTTAGATATGCTGACGTGTAATTGTTTAACGAACAGCAATTAATTATATAGGTAAGTATATAACTATCGTATTTTAATTTAAATAAAGTAGGTTCGCACACTTTGTATTGCAACATTTTAATTATAGGTACAGACTTATATTTTCAATAGCTATCATGTCTATTTTGTAAATACACTTATTACGAAAAATGTAGTTTTCATTTAATTTCATAAACCCCAAGGTAAAAAAAAATAAAAATATCAATGAAATTAATGTGATTTGAATTACCGAAGCTTAGATCAATTTTAATCTAACTGTTTAGGTTCAAATTTAAATAAATCAAAGTACAAGCTTCGATGGGTATCGCATCATTGAGAAAAGCTGGTGAGAAACAGGAAGAATTTGACTTCACAAATACACGCTTACGCAAACGCCTCAATGCTTTACGTACCTACTAATGAGAGTGAATGTAAGACACTCTAAACCTATTGGACGATTTTTAATGAAATTAGGCACGTGATGTATTCCATTTGCAAGATTAGTTAGGTCACAAAGAATACTTATAGAAAGACGGGATAAGCACAAAAATCTCTGGCGTTAAATATTTTTTTATACAGAATGTATAGGAGCGTCACGACGCAAATCAAATAGTAGACAAGGCGCGGACAAGACACGGCACTTATTTGGAATTACTCGTGTCGCGGGTGTTTACAAACACAAAGCACATCCTGAGTCAGTCTTTGCGGACCACACAAAGATTTGACCCGTGTGGGGATCGAACCCAAAACACCAACAGTGCAGTTGAAAGCGTTAACGCGATCGTTTAACCACCACAACGCCGTGTCAGTATACCCACCAGGGCCCCACGTCTATTCCGATTGAAAGCAAATGCTTATCGTTC
This sequence comes from Hypena proboscidalis, assembly GCA_905147285.1. Lineage (NCBI taxonomy): Eukaryota > Metazoa > Arthropoda > Insecta > Lepidoptera > Erebidae > Hypena > Hypena proboscidalis. Next base: position 8,376,547 of record LR990156.1, read on the forward strand.
GTCGTATTCGGTACTTTCCGAAATGTTTAAGTAACAAAATTCTACCGTAAAGGCTACAGAGAAATCTTGAATTTCTTTCAGCGTATTGCCAGCAGGGCCCTCCTCAGTTTACCGTCGAAATACCTTGGGTTTTATTTTAATAATTATTTTAAAATAAAACCAAGGTATTTGGACGGTACTGAAACACCGCTAAACGGGATAATAAGTAATATTGGTCTTGACCTTAAAACGACGAACGATAAGCATTAGATTTCAATCGGAATAGACGTGGGCATAGAAATCTTAATAACTAGTCAATAGAAATGCTATCGACTATCTTTTAACACTGGGACGCATGTCGCCGTTTTTCAAATACCACTTTTTGTATTCCTGCAAACAAAATTATTCTTTTTGGCGATGACATTAAGACGACAATTCCTCAACTCGCACTTGTGTTCGATTAGACTCATGCGCTTGTATTCCTGCAAACAAAATTATTCTTTTTGCGATGACATTAAGACGACAATTCCTCAACTCGCACTTGTGTTTGACTAGACAGATGCGCGGCGACAAGGTCACGCGTCTTTGACATTTCTATTGCCTCATTATTAAGATTTCTATGGACGTGGGGCACTGGTGGGTATACTGACACCACAACACTCGCGCCCGTGTCTGCGACTCGTCTTAGGTCGGCATATCGGTTTGTCTTGCACTCTAAGCGGATGGAAGTTACAATTTAATTAAATGGGGTAAATAAATAAACAACACAGTTCTTTTATATTAATTCATCGTTCCGTCGCCGCGTCGCCGTCGACACTTCTGGAGTGGTGAAATAACATCCTTCGATCTGTACAAATTATGATGGCTGAATATGAGATGGTTAAAGCTGCTGCCCGGTATGCAGAAGTCGCAGGTTCAATCCTGCCAATACCATATTTTTCTTCTGTTTTTAATATCCTTAGATCTCCTGACCTGAAAAAAAACCTTGTACGACTTGACTTTTCTGTTATCGATAGAAACATGGAACAATTTTTATTTTGGCGGCTAAATCCTTTTTTTACAAACGAAAACTTCACAAGTTTATTTTTTCTTGCGTTACATTATAATAGCCGCCTACTGACTTAGAAAATATATTCTTTGCCGGTGTTTTTTTTATCGGCTTAAAAAGGGGTATTCTTTTAATATTTTGTTTTTTTTCTCACAACATTACATAGTCAGCATTATATCTAGTTATTACTAGTTATTTACAATCGGTTGTATGTGTTAGTTTGTGTATTGCTTTATTCAAAACTGCTGTACTTTTATGCCTTTTAAATTTTAGATAGAAGAGTACAAATAGGTTTAAATCGAATTGAATTCTGAATGTTGACGAAAATATTATAAAATTAGAAACTAGTTCATGTTTTTAAAACTTGAAATTAATTTAAATCACATTTATTTTTATTTATTAACAAAATTAAGTCTGTAATCGATATTTTAGACATAAATAATTAAAATTTAAACTAACTAAAATCAATCAACACGCAGAAGTCAAATCAAACAGAACTTTAAAAAAATCGTTGATTAAACAATTTGAATCAATTTTGAAGCATTTGCAGGGCCAATCGAGAAAAAAATTAATAAAATTGAAAAAAAGTGAAAAATTGAGGCATTTTTCCTTCATATTATCATTTTCAAACCTTTTAAGTGCCACTAATACATACAACCGTCTTATATTAAGAACAATAAATTTATTTACAAAAAAAAATTACGAACAAAATTCTAGCGACTTACGGCTATGTTTTTCTATACAATGTGCTTACAAAGCAATATTATATTTGATAGGCTGTGGAATCGAATCTTGGGCACTTCGGACATTTTTTTCGTAACTATCGAGCATGTAGTCAATATAAAAAAAAAAACCATAGGTATCTCACGAAAAAAAAATCCTTTTTTTTCTTTTATCCATAAAATTGGTTCACTCCGGGTGATAAGTACTTAGAGGCGACACTGATTCGAAATATACTTAATTCAAAGGACAATTCTACAAAGAGCACGGCAAGTCTCGCGAATGCCACGTACCGTACCAAGTGGCTAAGTCTAATGGCTTACCACTCTTGACAATGAGTACTAATGATGTAGTTATCAACATAGAAACGTCATGTTTATAACTACGCAGTCGCAGATTAGATAGAAGACAATCTAAGCTCCGGTGTCAAATCATTTTATTGCAATAAGTATCATAATTTGATTAGTTAAGATTTATCTTATATTTTTTGTATTTTGATGTTTGTTTTGACGTGTTCAAGCGCCCGTTGGGGCCCATGCAAATAAATGATTTGACTTCTGATTTTTGATAAATGTCAAAAGCGCCAAGTACTGTACTGTACTGGTGACGATCAACACAACGAGGGATATCATCGGCAAACATCGGTACCGTTTGGTTTGATATGGACATTTTACGTTGAAATTTCGCGGATACCTTTATTTCAGCCCAGGTTCGATTCCACAGTATACCATAACAATTCTTCCTTCAACCCGCAGAGCACTCATAAAACAACTAAAATTATTAGTGAAAACAAACCGACGCAATTAACTCGATAACTAACACGTTTTGAGAGACTTGACGTTTTTGAGAAAGGTATTTTTCTACATTGTTTAATTTTTTACAGGAACCCGTAGCCAAATCCATTCGACTAGTACTTATAAAAAATATAAATATTAAAAAAAAGATTTAAAAAAAAGATTTTGATGATGACGTCATCGGTAGTTATTTACTTTTTTACACGAATGGCAACCCTCACATTGTCTATGCTTGAAAACGAAACGCATTTTTGGGGATTCCCGCACGCATACGTTTAGGCACTCGCTTTGGAACCGATTCGGGGAATTACCGCGCGCTGTTCACTTGTCTAAATTTCTTCTCGTCAGTGTATTGTTTTGTTTGGATACTATAGCGAGTAGACGTACGTGTTGTAAGCATAGCAAAGCAACTTAACATTTGTGTTACCGTTGATTCGAAATCCGAAAAATGTTTACGTAAGCATGGGGGGAGGGGGTAAAAGCTTTGCTTACTTTTGCTGACAAGGGGGATGGGGGGGTAAATAATTGTAATAAATCTGCTTACGTAATATTTGAACGGCCCCTAACGCAACATTTTGGGTAAAAGGGAAAAGAATATTTAATTTTATAGAACGGGCCATAAGGTCATTTTTTTTGTAATAATTGAAAGCTGATATTGTATTATATAAATAGATTATTAAAGTAACCACAATCAAGACTGTAGTTTTAAGTTATATACGCGCACGGCAGTAGGTAATATTTTAGATATGCTGACGTGTAATTGTTTAACGAACAGCAATTAATTATATAGGTAAGTATATAACTATCGTATTTTAATTTAAATAAAGTAGGTTCGCACACTTTGTATTGCAACATTTTAATTATAGGTACAGACTTATATTTTCAATAGCTATCATGTCTATTTTGTAAATACACTTATTACGAAAAATGTAGTTTTCATTTAATTTCATAAACCCCAAGGTAAAAAAAAATAAAAATATCAATGAAATTAATGTGATTTGAATTACCGAAGCTTAGATCAATTTTAATCTAACTGTTTAGGTTCAAATTTAAATAAATCAAAGTACAAGCTTCGATGGGTATCGCATCATTGAGAAAAGCTGGTGAGAAACAGGAAGAATTTGACTTCACAAATACACGCTTACGCAAACGCCTCAATGCTTTACGTACCTACTAATGAGAGTGAATGTAAGACACTCTAAACCTATTGGACGATTTTTAATGAAATTAGGCACGTGATGTATTCCATTTGCAAGATTAGTTAGGTCACAAAGAATACTTATAGAAAGACGGGATAAGCACAAAAATCTCTGGCGTTAAATATTTTTTTATACAGAATGTATAGGAGCGTCACGACGCAAATCAAATAGTAGACAAGGCGCGGACAAGACACGGCACTTATTTGGAATTACTCGTGTCGCGGGTGTTTACAAACACAAAGCACATCCTGAGTCAGTCTTTGCGGACCACACAAAGATTTGACCCGTGTGGGGATCGAACCCAAAACACCAACAGTGCAGTTGAAAGCGTTAACGCGATCGTTTAACCACCACAACGCCGTGTCAGTATACCCACCAGGGCCCCACGTCTATTCCGATTGAAAGCAAATGCTTATCGTTCGTCGTATTCGGTACTTTCCGAAATGTTTAAGTAACAAAATTCTACCGTAAAGGCTACAGAGAAATCTTGAATTTCTTTCAGCGTATTGCCAGCAGGGCCCTCCTCAGTTTACCGTCGAAATACCTTGGGTTTTATTTTAATAATTATTTTAAAATAAAACCAAGGTATTTGGACGGTACTGAAACACCGCTAAACGGGATAATAAGTAATATTGGTCTTGACCTTAAAACGACGAACGATAAGCATTAGATTTCAATCGGAATAGACGTGGGCATAGAAATCTTAATAACTAGTCAATAGAAATGCTATCGACTATCTTTTAACACTGGGACGCATGTCGCCGTTTTTCAAATACCACTTTTTGTATTCCTGCAAACAAAATTATTCTTTTTGGCGATGACATTAAGACGACAATTCCTCAACTCGCACTTGTGTTCGATTAGACTCATGCGCTTGTATTCCTGCAAACAAAATTATTCTTTTTGCGATGACATTAAGACGACAATTCCTCAACTCGCACTTGTGTTTGACTAGACAGATGCGCGGCGACAAGGTCACGCGTCTTTGACATTTCTATTGCCTCATTATTAAGATTTCTATGGACGTGGGGCACTGGTGGGTATACTGACACCACAACACTCGCGCCCGTGTCTGCGACTCGTCTTAGGTCGGCATATCGGTTTGTCTTGCACTCTAAGCGGATGGAAGTTACAATTTAATTAAATGGGGTAAATAAATAAACAACACAGTTCTTTTATATTAATTCATCGTTCCGTCGCCGCGTCGCCGTCGACACTTCTGGAGTGGTGAAATAACATCCTTCGATCTGTACAAATTATGATGGCTGAATATGAGATGGTTAAAGCTGCTGCCCGGTATGCAGAAGTCGCAGGTTCAATCCTGCCAATACCATATTTTTCTTCTGTTTTTAATATCCTTAGATCTCCTGACCTGAAAAAAAACCTTGTACGACTTGACTTTTCTGTTATCGATAGAAACATGGAACAATTTTTATTTTGGCGGCTAAATCCTTTTTTTACAAACGAAAACTTCACAAGTTTATTTTTTCTTGCGTTACATTATAATAGCCGCCTACTGACTTAGAAAATATATTCTTTGCCGGTGTTTTTTTTATCGGCTTAAAAAGGGGTATTCTTTTAATATTTTGTTTTTTTTCTCACAACATTACATAGTCAGCATTATATCTAGTTATTACTAGTTATTTACAATCGGTTGTATGTGTTAGTTTGTGTATTGCTTTATTCAAAACTGCTGTACTTTTATGCCTTTTAAATTTTAGATAGAAGAGTACAAATAGGTTTAAATCGAATTGAATTCTGAATGTTGACGAAAATATTATAAAATTAGAAACTAGTTCATGTTTTTAAAACTTGAAATTAATTTAAATCACATTTATTTTTATTTATTAACAAAATTAAGTCTGTAATCGATATTTTAGACATAAATAATTAAAATTTAAACTAACTAAAATCAATCAACACGCAGAAGTCAAATCAAACAGAACTTTAAAAAAATCGTTGATTAAACAATTTGAATCAATTTTGAAGCATTTGCAGGGCCAATCGAGAAAAAAATTAATAAAATTGAAAAAAAGTGAAAAATTGAGGCATTTTTCCTTCATATTATCATTTTCAAACCTTTTAAGTGCCACTAATACATACAACCGTCTTATATTAAGAACAATAAATTTATTTACAAAAAAAAATTACGAACAAAATTCTAGCGACTTACGGCTATGTTTTTCTATACAATGTGCTTACAAAGCAATATTATATTTGATAGGCTGTGGAATCGAATCTTGGGCACTTCGGACATTTTTTTCGTAACTATCGAGCATGTAGTCAATATAAAAAAAAAAACCATAGGTATCTCACGAAAAAAAAATCCTTTTTTTTCTTTTATCCATAAAATTGGTTCACTCCGGGTGATAAGTACTTAGAGGCGACACTGATTCGAAATATACTTAATTCAAAGGACAATTCTACAAAGAGCACATCAAGTCTCGCGAATGCCACGTACCGTACCAAGTGGCTAAGTCTAATGGCTTACCACTCTTGACAATGAGTACTAATGATGTAGTTATCAACATAGAAACGTCATGTTTATAACTACGCAGTCGCAGATTAGATAGAAGACAATCTAAGCTCCGGTGTCAAATCATTTTATTGCAATAAGTATCATAATTTGATTAGTTAAGATTTATCTTATATTTTTTGTATTTTGATGTTTGTTTTGACGTGTTCAAGCGCCCGTTGGGGCCCATGCAAATAAATGATTTGACTTCTGATTTTTGATAAATGTCAAAAGCGCCAAGTACTGTACTGTACTGGTGACGATCAACACAACGAGGGATATCATCGGCAAACATCGGTACCGTTTGGTTTGATATGGACATTTTACGTTGAAATTTCGCGGATACCTTTATTTCAGCCCAGGTTCGATTCCACAGTATACCATAACAATTCTTCCTTCAACCCGCAGAGCACTCATAAAACAACTAAAATTATTAGTGAAAACAAACCGACGCAATTAACTCGATAACTAACACGTTTTGAGAGACTTGACGTTTTTGAGAAAGGTATTTTTCTACATTGTTTAATTTTTTACAGGAACCCGTAGCCAAATCCATTCGACTAGTACTTATAAAAAATATAAATATTAAAAAAAAGATTTTAGTTTACCACAAATTTGGAAACCGTTCCACTAGTTTTAAATAAATAAAAGTTTTTCGGAATATGTTAATTTCTACTATTTTATAGTATCCCAAAAACCTAGCAACTGTTCCATTCCACCAGTTTTACATAAATTAAAACAAAAAAACAAGTTCTCCGAACGAACTGACAATTTCAAATATACCATGTGTTCGAAAAAAAAAGTACAATATTTTTTCGTAAAAACTAGCAAAATGGCTTTTGTTGCGGATCCGAAATAAAATTACTATTATAGCATATAAAGAGAGTAACATCGCTATAATTGCTTGATAAGATTACTGATAGCTTGTTTACCAATTGGTGTTTAGGACTCCGCTAGACTCACATAACAAAACATCACGCATATTATATTTAGAAGGGTAAGCAGAGGTGTATATACACTCCCACTTTACCAGCTATTTTAAGTCTTCAAGCCACTTCGCAATTATATTGGGGTCAGCATCTAGTCGAATATCAGTATTTTACGTGATGCGAGCGAGGCACGGAGGAAAGCTCGTTATGTTAAAACGGTCACCCATCTAACAGTCGACCGCGATAAGTATTGCTTAACCTGTAAGATCGATCGGTTCGACTTAGCCAGGACCTCCTCAATTTCAAACTATATACAAGCTTATTTTCTCACAATCTCGTCAAATCTCTCTCAACGTGATATCTTATATGATAATATTTAAAACTAAATAATTTATTAATAAAAATAAGTATATTATGTAACATTACTGATATTCCGAAATCGGAAATTAAGTATGGCAACACTGTATCGTCGAAAACATAACATTACGTTAAATACGTAAAAGGTAGACAGAGATGTAGTACACCTATATTGCTCATATAGCCGTATTTAGCCCTGATCGATAAAGTTCTAGATAGTCTGACAACAAATTTGACATTTTATTCGTCAAATAAGTGCCAATCTTACCGAGGACTTATCAGGAACCTGTGATACTGGCTTTCAGGTTAATTATTACTACCATTCAATCGATGGCATCATTCTACCGATGGTAACAATATACGATCGACTAATACGGACAATCGGGTGTGCTGTCCACCTGATGGTAGGTAAATCTATAAAACGTACTGTAAAGATTTCGACAAATACAGTGAGTACCATACCTATAATAAAAGCTTGTTTAACAATCGTCGACTAAACATAACTTAAGATAAATTATAGCAAACAAATTGAAGTTACAATTCGATTTTATTTTCGAATTGTACACTTATCAATCAGTTATAATTTATCAGACGGTTATATCTTACTCGACGGTCGTGAAACAGGCCCTTACCCTTCATAATTGTAAGTAAACTTCAAACAAAGTTAATAATAACGAATAAAAACAAAGTTTGATACAGACCGGTCTTTTAGTAGTTAGTTTTATACTCTATAATGGATTTACTAACATCACGCCTATTACGCCGAGGGTTGTCTCAGAAGTGTATTACGCCCACACTTCACCAGTAAGGGGCCGTTAAAGTATTACGTAAGCACTATGGGAGGGTGGGGGGGTCTTTGTTTTGCTTATTTTGGATGACATGGGGGGTAGGGGAGTCTAGATGATGATTACGTCATCGGTAGTTATTTACTTTTTTACACGAATGGCAACCCTCACATTGTCTATGCTCGAAAACGAAACGCATTTTTGGGGATTCCCGCACGCATACGTTTAAAAATACATTTTTATCTGAAAAATGTTTACGTAAGCATGGGGGGAGGGGGTAAAAGCTTTGCTTACTTTTGCTGACAAGGGGGATGGGGGGTAAATAATTGTAATAAATCTGCTTACGTAATATTTGAACGGCCCCTAATGCTTGTATCCACCAGCTATCATTATCCTCCAAGCACAATTCTCCTTGTTGCCATTGAGAATTTCCTAACGGAATCATCCCAAATATTCACCATAAACAAAACAGGTGAAGTGTGAGTGTTATAAACCTCTGCCAGACCCTTCTGAGCTATATAGGCGTGAAGCTATTCTTTTACACATCTCAAATGACCCGGGAGTCGAACCCTACCAACCGACCATTATAGATTATATCCACGACTAAAAATCCAGCCAGTATTCATAGACTAGTGTATACCTAGTCTAGACAGCTCCGCGGTGCAAATGCCTATACCAAACGCCGACCTAACTAATGCCATACTTTAACCTATGTGGATAATGTGCCCCTATTTTTGATATCATTACGACCGTAATTCCAACAGGGTGTAGCAGCGATAGCTACGTGGGAGACCGTAGGACTGAGAAGGTAGTTTATTTTTGTCAATTAAGTCTTTGGCAAGCTTTTTTAAAGCTAGCTTTATCAAACCTAACCTAACCTACTTATAGATACATACAATAGAATCCGTTTATAATGACATCGAAAGGAATTGACAAACACGTCATAAAAAGCGGACGTCATACAAAGCGTTTTGTGAAAAAAAGCATTTTCTAAGTAAATATGTATATGTACTTAAGTATTTTAATAGAGAAACATAGTAATGTATACATACATATTAAATCAAAATTAAAATTGCACGTTATAAGCAAATATCAAGGGTATTTTTTAATGTATGCAATCTGTAATTTTTGTCTGCTTTTGTTTTACATTTTATTGTATTTCAGTTTCTAATACGATTGTGTATAAAAGACATTGGTATGGTCAATTATCAAAACAAATACGAGCCACGTGCCGAACGTTGTCGGGAATTAACGAACATTACCGAAGGTGTAAAGAATCATGTCGGTCATTATAACCGGATATAATTTATTAAATATAGGTTATAATAAGTGACATGTCACTGTAACGAAAGTCATTATATCCGACTTTTTTAAAGAATTTTATATGAAAATCGGTTGATAATAATCGGTTAGTCAATAAAGGCGGAGTCATAATAAACGGATTCTACTGTAATTTAAAAACTTCCACGTCTCCTTTATTGCTCGATTGATCAAAAAGACGCTTAGCTTAAGTTATTTACGAAAATGTATAACATTTATCGGTACTGTGGTTATTTTTTTATTATAACCGATAAAGGCACGATATATGGGATATATAATTTTCAATTCATCCTATTCATCGCTCGTGTCTATAGAGGTAATTTTAGCTTTTTCCGTGTACATAAAATAGATTCATAACCAACAAAGTAGGAAGAATTTTTTTCCACTACTCGGTTTTGTATGAAGAATTTTATTTTTATTACTTTTTCTAAACCAGCAACATTAAAACCCAAAAGAGATAATAATTTTTTTTTTGTAAATCTTATTGGAAAATACAGTTGAATTTAAGAGAACACTTCCGACTGAAGTTTTTCAGACATTCGTAATCAGGAATATTTAAAAATGTGACCTATTTATTTTGCAAATTTTATTGGAAAATACAGTTAAATTTAAGAGGACACTCCCGACTTCCGTATTTTCATACATTCGCAATCAGGTAGTGACTTCAAAACTCTAAAATTTCAATTTCCTCTTAAGTAGTACACTTATCTTGCCCTCTATGGCATCATCGTCTCCTCTATTGCTCTAGGTTTGCTAGAAGAGAACTCAAGCACTGAGTTAAGCTCGCCTTTTGTATACTGTAATAATTATGTTTATTTATTTGTAATCTTTTGTATACAATCAAGTATTAAATTTATAAATACAATCCAATTACGAATATTTGAAAATAAGACGTTTGGTAGTATCTCTTACGGTTCTGATATTAAAAACAGGGGCACATAACCGACAATAGGTACACGTCAATAACCTGAATATAACTACGTATTATCTTCAAGCTTATGTCGTACCGAGGTAAGCAGGAAGACTTATTGCTTAAAAGCGTTAAAGCCTTTTATGATTTAGTACTGTTCTTTTTGTATGTTGTTGCTATTTTGATAGAATTGAATTTTATTTTTGTGTGTAATGGAAACACACGATATTAGAAATATCATAAAAAAAAAACTTTGTTAACACGTAATCCTGAGTTAATTCCATTTTAAATTCACATTAATAGACTCGCCCAAACGCTCCAAACAAATGTGACGTCACGCTTATGTATTTTGTATGTGAAGTTATGAATTTTGCTTGATAACTATACGAAATATTGCGTTTATGAAAATAGTTTTATTGCAAAAGTTGCTATAAATTGTGTGGGAAATTTAATGATGTAATTATTTTTCAATAATTTTGTACTTTAAAGTGGACTTGTCCATGAAACTTTGTATGATCATAAAATGAATTAGATTTATAGTATCTAGCTGAAAATTGTTGCATTTGGTTTATGGTTACCTATATTTTGATAAGGTATCCTATATTTTACTATGTATGGATCCGTCACCATGCTTGTTGGGCAATTTTGTGATGAACTATTTCTGAAATTATACTGTGAAATAGTAGTCTATTTATAAAGATGAAAGTTTAGGAGACCATATACAGGAATCACTGGTAGGCACTGTATATTAATCTAACATAATGCCCGTATGTTTAGAAATCGTGTGTGTAAATGAACATAATTTTAATTAGATATTTGTATTTGTGAGATACAGTGGATCGTATAGATTCACAATAGGACCCAATGAGATAATATAATTGGATAGAATAACGTCTCATGGGTCCTGTAGTATTTCCTGTTACGCTGACGTCAGTCACCGACGGTCGGTAGCGCGTACTTAAATACACTAGTTGTATGAAGCACCGCACTGATCCTTTCGAAGAAATCCTTACTAATACGAGAAAAACAAGAAACTAACTCTGCCTGTTTGTAACGCTATGTCAACTACTGACCAGAACCTAATGAAAAATGGTATAAAGATACTTCAAGACCTGAGAAAGGACATGAGTTACTTTTTATCAACACACCTACCACGCGAGCGAGACCGCGATCAGAAGTAGTGTATTATTCGGCCGACCGACCGTCAGCGACCGACGTCAGCGTGACAGGAATACAACAATTCTACAAAATAGCAACAACTCCATACCTTATATATATAATATCTATTGCTTTGTATATCGCGAACCTTAATTATTCACAGGCTAACTGTAAGGCTATAGTTTCTAGACTATTTGGTGTTTATTGGACTTTTGAATACGTTATATACTATAGTTATTGCATTTCACGAAGACCGTTGGGCTGTATACAACATGATTTTAACTTTTAACAAAATCCTGAAAACAGTTTGTTCAGAATCAATAACCAAATCCATTCAACTCGCTTTTACAAGGAAATATGAAAAAAGAAAATATTCAATTCATATTGAAAACATGTAATTTTGACATGCGACTTTCTGCGCACCGGGCAGCCGCTTTAACCAACTAGCTACGGTCGCCTCTTGCCAAAACCCTTAATATTACGTTATTTCGTGACAACACGTTCATCCATTTGTTCCTATCTTAAGTAGGATACAAACCAACATGGCGAGGTACATTCAGCACAAATGTTGTAAAGAATGAACGCGTACGTTATTTCAACTGTTTCTTAGTATAATTTGCGAAGCATAGCTAAATGCTATAAAATAATCAATAAGGACATGTTATTTCTGTTCGAATTTTCTCGTAAAAGCGAGTGGATTGGATTTGTATTGAGTTACTAATTCTATACAGACAACTTTCACAGTTTTGGTAAAGTGACAACATGATTGTAGATAGAACAATATATATTTTTATGCAGTTGGAATGAACAGGCAAATTGTAATTTCAGTCGATTTATGTATTGCGAGCGACTAAAACGGGCAATTTCGCTCTTCATTCCAACCGCCTAGAAAAAGAGCTAAGTCCGTATTTTCTTTGAGTACTGATTTTCAGTCTTGGACCATCTAAAGATTCTATAGTAGAATCACGAGCGTAACGAGTGATTCTTTATTAGAATCTTGAGCGAAGTGAGGGACTCAAAATCACGTGATATAAGTAACTTTGATCTCGTGTAGCACATACAACTTTTCACCTCAGCAGCTCGAAAAAGCAAGCAGTGAGCTAATCTCAACTTTGCTTTAAACTAGAGCAAAATTGACTTTTGATCACTGTTAATCTTATTTATTTATTTATTTATTTATTTATTTTTAAACAAACTTAATCTACCATTACAGGACATTTCCTAATGCGGCAGAATAGTTATAATACTTAATCTAATTAACTTATATCTACTTATTAATCTACTACACTATTCTTATAATTAAAGTTATAACATAACATATTAAAGTAAAATTACACAACTAATTATTTTGGTAACTTATTACCCTATAAGGTAAAAATCTTATCGATCAGCTATAAAGTTGATAAAGAATTTTATCTATACTTATATCTGTACAGTACACGTACAGCAAATGAAAAAAAAACTTTACTCTTGTCCGTATAAGTACTGTCCGTGCGCAAGCACCGAGGAATCATCAGGCCAGTCGCCGAAAAAAAGGAGAATTATGCGCCGCGTCGGATACAATTTAGTTATTTTATCAAACACTATGTAAATAATGCTATCATAAATATAATTGTTTACTAAAACATTCAAATTGTACCCGTGTCTATGTATAATTCGCCTGTTTTAAAACCGGTGATACCTTAGCACTCGCGCGCAGACAATACAAGTATAGACAATAGGCATGATGACTAATTTTTATTTTTGTATGTAATTGAAACACCTCTTGATATAAGAAACATCATTACAAGAATTACTTTGACCTAACATAAACTTCCTGAGATAATACAATTTCAAATTCACATTAATAATAGACTCGCCCAAACGCTCCAAACAAAAGGCTACTCAAGCGTGACGTCACGCTTGAGTATTTTGTATGTGAAGTTATGAATTTTGTTTGATAGCTATACGAAATATTGCGTTTATAAAAATGGTTTTATTACAAATATTGCTATAAATTGTGTATTTAATGATAAAAAAAAATCAAATAATTCGTATTTTAAAAATGAACTCGTCCATGAAACTTTGAATGATCATAAAATAAGTTAGATTTATAGTATGTAACAAAAAATATTTCAATTGGTTTATGTTTACCTATAGTTTGATAAGGTATCCTATATTTTACTATCTATAGATCAGTCACCATGCCTATTGTCAGTCCGACTGCCTTCATGAAATGCAACAACGATACGATTATTTTCTTAGTAAATGATAAGGTCATATAATTTAATAATGATTGTACTAGGATACGTTCGTCAGCATATATTCCCTAACATATATTCTAGCATACTAACCAGTATGAATTTAATGAAAGACCTTTTTCGTTTAAAATATGAAGGTGATATAACGATTTTTCACAACAGTTTCAATGATAGGTAGAATCAAAGATCTGGACGGTTTTGAAGTTGGCCGTATATCACGTGTCCAAAGCCGACTCGTGACATTTTATTTACGGTTAACTTCGAAACCGCCTAGAGCTTTGGTTTTATCTATACTCGGCGCCGCAGAATATTCTCATAGAAATATACTGTACGTTCGCTTCGTTTTGGCCATCATAAAGCCAACGGGTTATAGGTATTTTCTAAAAGAATATTTCACGGCACCGATCCCGCGCCGAATAGTCAGGCAACGGCCTTACTTTCTAGTCAACCAGCTATGTGCACTGATCTATTTCACAAACGTCAATAAATTCCGATTTTAAAGCAATAGTTTTTTACTATAGCGGTACCGTCATATAGCGGACGTAATATAACAGAGCGGTACGCGGCGCAGACGGTATTACGAATACCATTCCGCCGCATTACCAAAAGGTCACAGTCCCGAACAATTGTATCAATGAATTATATCACCGTTATATTACGACCGTCATATAGTACCGTAACTTGAAATCTATAGTTTTAACGAGTCATTGACACATTTGACAAACAAAAGTACGGCATAACACTTAATTATATGTAGACACACGTGTGCCTCGCAGCGAAGGCGCGGTGGAGGCGCTGCTAGGCGGAGCGCGCGCTGCGCGGGGCGGAGCGTCAACGGCGCCACGAGCGCTCCTCGTCCTCGTCCTCCTCCTCCTCGTCGAAGCGGAGCAGCGACGATGTTGTCTCTGGTGCTTGCTGGATAAAAAAATATGATATTTGTAAAGTGGCTTACGGCCCGTTTTTTTTTAATTTTCAATCAATTCCCGGCGAAACTTTCGCAAATTCCTGACGGCTACTTTCATTTAGGGTTTTAAGATTCCAAGTCTAGTTGAAATAACTCTTAAGAAGTGCAAACCACCAAATTAAGAAATAAGGCGACCCGAAAATGCAGTTCAGTCTTAATCAATCATTATTACCTACTATCTGCTAACTCCACAAATATCAAAGCAGATCTCGAACTGTTTAAATTGTTAGAAAGAATATTACGTAAATCCGTAGATATTTCGTCGCCCTTCTAGATGTCTAGGAAAGAATAATGAGATTTCTAGACAGGAAAGCTACGACTACTATTATGCAGCTTATGGTGGGTGGGTAAAAATAATAGAAATAACATTTAGAAATGTTCTAGTACCTCGTCCTTATTCTCATCAGCAGCGGTTCCATTTAGCACCGGCGCCCGGGGCTCCCCTGCGGCCGGGGCGCTTCTGTTGTTACTCGCCGGGGTGTTGCCTACCCAGGTTATCTGAAAAGAATATTATATTATTTATACTTGAAATATTATGTTGAACAAAGGTCAAGTCAAATATCGATCGCACTGATTTTTTATCATACATCAGTTTATCGATAATATACAAAAAGTGTGGCCCTGCCATGACATTCTTCGTCTACGGACACCGTAACATTAACGGCCTGAAATATTGGCGACCGTAACATTTTCGACCGTAATATTGGCGACCGTGACTTCAGCTTCGGTTTCCTAGCATAGCGGTGTGGAATAATGCGGTCGTAAAGATAACGGTACAATGACGTCACTAGAACGTTGCCTATGTAAAACAAATGTAGTGGTTTCCTAGAGAGCGATGAACGACCTAACGTATTACATATTAATCGTGCCACGGTAATAATATTACGGCCGCATTATTCCACACCGCTTTCCTAGGAAATCGAAGCTTAACATTTTCGACCGTTAAATCGACGACCGACACATAGACGACCGTAAAGCTTTAGTTTCCTAGGAAAGCGGTGTGGAATAATGCGGCCGTAATATTATGGCCGTAACACGATTAGTACGTGTTACGTTATGTCGATCACCGCTCTCTAGGAAACCACTACATTTACTTTACATAGGCAACGTTCTAGTGACGTCATTCTACCGTTATCTTTCTTTACGGTTGCATTATTCCACACCGTTTGCCTAAAAAACCGAAGCTTTACATTGACGACCGTAAATCGACGACCGATACATTGACGACCGCAATATTAGCAACCGTGACAGGACATTTGAAACAGTATATAATAACGCTATACTCACAGAGAGCGTACGATCGTTGTAATGTTTCCCGTTGGCAGCGGCGTGCTCTGCATGAGCTCGGCTCCTATATTGCAGCACTAGCTGTGGCACGGATAGTTCTGTTTCTTTGCTTATTACTTCACCGTATTGCTGCAACAAAAGACATGGTTATAAATGGTATAACATAAAAATCACATGTGTTACTGGTACTGTTCAGGAACGGAACAGTCAGGCAGTAAACCGAGGAGCTGTTTGATTTGGTGACATTCACCTTACCCTCCGCAGTGGAATTTACTGTGGAAACGATCTCATCTAGTACAGTCTACTTCTACCGATAATTACTACACAGTATTAAACAGTCGCTGCCCGCTGTCTGTTTGTCTATCCGTCCGTTGTCCGTATGTCTGTCTAACTGGCTGTCTATCTGTCTATATTATATACTTAGATATTTACGCAACGGATTTTGATGCGGTTTAAGTAGATAGAATGATTAATAATGAAGATTATGACTTTCCAATGAAAATTTAAGTTTTTCGCAATTTGTCCGACTGATTGAGCAAGAGTAAAGTTACATTAGAATTTGACGATCAACATTTTTTCCTCCTGCATCTAAAACATGTTCTCCTTATCACGTAACAAGCTTATTTTCATACATTTGTAATTTTATTATGAAAATAATACCGATTAACTTCGTTTCAGAATCAAGTACTGAATGACTGGCCTTCGTCACGATGTCACTTACATCATGTATGTGTAATGGATAGTATTTTAGAGAAACGGGGTGTGATGTTCCTCCACCACAAAGGGCGGATCCTCTGACCAGGCCCGATGGTATTGCATGGCGGACAGCTGTCCAACGGTAGCGTATTGGGCGTAGCAGGATTTATAAATAAATAAATATCTTACAACTTACGTCAAATACTTTCTGTGAACATTTCGTTATAGCGATTCATGATTTAGCGTGTGTGTAACTTCTTAACGTTGTTAATGTCATCTGTCATTTATTGTGTGCAGATACCGCCACAGTATGAATACTCACAGAAAAGTGCACCACGAGAGCGTCCAGTTCATCAACTTCGAATCCAGAAATGAGCAGTGCCCGAGGTCTGTGATCCACCGATTGATTCATGCTGTGGTTGAACGTCTTCGTGGTGAGACCGCCGCGCGTGAATCGAGTTGATGTGTTGAATCTACCGCCCCTGAGAAGATATTATGCAAATTAGACTTTTTGTTAATATTAATTTAAAAAAAAAACACACTAGGAATAACTCCTGTGTCGCGGGATTTCCACACATACATTTCACACTCACAAAGCACACCCAGAGTCAGAACAAATCTTTGCGGATCACACAAAGATTTGTCCCGTGTGGGGATCGAACCCACAACACCAGCGCAGTTGGAAGCGGCTAGGCAACCGCCAACCATGCACTCAAAATGCACTCCACTGTAGTTTATAACGACAGACGCGAAGATAAGGAATATCTATTGTAATTACTATCGGTTACTAAACACCGTGAAACGAAATTAAATAAAAATATCTTTAATTCTTAGACTTCACTAAGCATAACATAACATCACGCCTATATTACCCAGAAGGGTATGGCCGAGGTGTACAAAACCCACATTTCACCTGTTATGTTTAGGTCCCATAGGATAAGAGGTGAGCCTATCGCCCTCCATCGGACACAATTCCAACTCCGTACAGCTATTCTGAATATCCTGACAGAAAGTCTTTTATGGTGGTAAAGCTCTTGTGAATGAGCTCGAGGGCGGCAGCACCACCGTCTCACCTTTAACCTGCCGCCAAATAGTAGTGCTTCCATTACTGTGTTCCGGTATGGTGGTGAGATCAGGCCCTGAAATTACTGGCACATGAGGCATAACACCGTAGTACTCAGCTGCAGCGACGCATCTAATCTGCTTTTGTGGATTGTTGATGTCCATGGGCTGTACTCCACTTACCATCAGGTGGACTACACGTTCGTTCGCTGTGGGCGTAGTATTAAAAAAAAAGTTCACAAATAACAGTTTACCCGCCCCGGGAATCGAACCCGAGACCTCACGGTGAGAGGCGCATACGTAAACCACTAGACCATCGATCGAGGCAGTCCTCTATTTTCCTATATAAATAAAAATGAGCACAATAATATAAAGTTCATCTCACCTAAGTTTTCGCTTCACAATACGATAGCTTGCAAAATGAAATAATACATTATTCCGATAGCTTGCAAAACCAACATAACATACATATTAAATTGATAAAATAAACAATGTAGAAAGAGAAGGATGAAATAAGAGTGAGAAGAAATAGAAGATTTGGCAAAAAGTGTTAAACGGGAAAGCGAAAAGTGAGATAGACAAATAAAAAAAGAGGCGATGAACAAATGAAAATTTTCAAAGTCAAAGTCAAAAGATTAAAAAAAATTGCGTAATCTACTTGTAACTAAAAACCCGTAAATTCCCTCTTGGGCATAAGAATAAAATAAACCCCGGTACAGAAAATCTTTTATTATTTATTTCTATTGAATTTAACTATGGGAAATTTCGTGCTTCTACAACCGTTCGTCCTTCATTTTACCCCCTTCGGAGTGGAAATTCCAAAGATCCCTTCTTAGTGCGCTCCTACGCCATCTAGAACCTTCATGCAAAATTTCAAGTGCCTCGCCCTAGCGGTTTAGGCTCTGCGTTGATAAATGAGTCAGTCAATCGGGCGAACAATTATGGAATTTACAATATAAATTTTATATAGAGAATAACTCAAGGATCCATCGATAGATTTTGCCGAAGTATGCTTGTATCTTGGGGTTAGTTACCTACTCGAGGGTTGATTTTTATGGGACTAAATAACGCCGATAGAGGACCTAGTTTTAAGCAAAAAATTTCTACTAAGTTTTTTTGTAAACTCGAAGCTTTTGAGATATTCGTTATTAAAAACTTTAAATTTTAATTTAACACATTTTAACTGGTTTTTAACCAATAACTCAAAAACTCGAAAAAGGATAACCCTTTTTTGCGTTTTTGTATATAGCCAAAATAGTAGCTTATAAAACGCATAGAGATTCTTTCTTTTATAAATGTTCTAGGTGCAATACAAAGCGACGTTTGGTTAACAGCAATAAGCATAATTGCCAAAGTGTAGATTAAAATTTCATCAATATCAATGGTATTTTTTTATTTATTTGTATTTTGTATCAAAATCGATGAATGAGGTAGGAAATTAGAGAACATATTTTTGCTCTCATTGACTGGACTATAAAGAGATGTGGAAAGAAAGCTAGAAAATTTCAGAATATTATTATACAAGAAATATTATATTATTTTATTAGTGCGTACCTGGCGTGTGGTCGCCTCATGATGTGCGTGGGGAACTGTAGCGACATCTGGCGGCGAAGCTCTGCGACCTTCTTCTGTAGCTCTGCGACGTCTTGTCCTTCCTGAGGAAATGAATGGATTTCGTTAGATTAAATTTGTTTTTTTAATTTGTTTTTTTTATTTATTTTTTTCACATTAGATAGAACGCCTGAAGCAATTAAACTATCCAATGGTCCCAATGACAAGGCCAAATACACACATTCACTCACACAAGCATACCCAGAGTCCAGATTTGTCCCGTATGGAGATCAAACCAACAACACCAGCGCTGTTGAAAGCGGCAAGGCGACCCGCTTAATGCCTTGTACTTTTTTCATACAAAATGTATATAAGCGTCGCAATTCAAAACAGAATGGATAGGGCGCGGCAAGTATAAAACAAATGTCACTAACCTGTTGCTTGTTGAACAGATCCAGTTCAGCATCCAAGATCTCCTTCTGCGCCTCCTCCTTGGTTTTGGGTTTCTTGGCCTGCTAACAAATGTATAACAACTATATTATAGCTATGTACATGCTGATGTACATAGCTATAATATGGGGTGCAGGAAAGGAGCCTCCCCGAGTGACGTACACAACGATTCCCTACGTCCGGCGCACCCTGGGCAATTCGCGAGTTCTCCAAAGCGAATTGGCTAATCCTTTCACCAAGATGGCAAGTCAAAATAAAATTTGACTGAGCCATCGACACGACGAAGAAGAAGACATGCTGATGATGGAGACAATAGGCTGTACTGCTATAGGACCTTACATATATAGGCACACCTAGCCGACGAATATTAACCAACGACACACTATAAAAATAACCCAGTACTCTAACTCGATCTTATGTTTTGAAATAACAAAAGACAATCACGCGATACACGACAGGGCTAAAATACAGTTTTAAATTTTTTGTCTGTCTGTTTGTATCGGCTAATCTTCTAAACGGCTAGACCGATTCTAATAAAATTTTATGTGCAGGTAACTGACTACAAGGCGCGTAACATGTAGTATATTTTGTCAATCAAGTCTTAGGCAAGCATTTCGATTCAGCTCCTAACCTAACCTACTTATAGGACCAAAATTTAAAAATCTCTACCTCTCATCTATTGCTCGATTGATCAGAAAGACGCTTGACTTACGTTATTTTTGAAAATGTGTATCTAAATGTATTTTAAAAATTTAGCTACTATACTAATAACTTCTCAATTTACTATACAACTAAATAGCTTAATTTAGTCGACCGCGGTTTCACCAATGTATAGGCGAAACCGCGGTCGACAAAATAGATCAACATTACGTGAGTAACACCCGTATTCCATAATTTGAATAATGTTACAAACTCACGACAGTTTTAATAACTAAATAGCTATATAAAATCTAAATATTAGTCAACAAATACACACATCTATTGATATAAGACTAGTATTAGATACATTTACAAGAACACACACAGAATCAACGTCACCATTATTTTGGTTATATTTATTTTATATTATTATATCGATACCTTGGGGCTCAAAAGGCGTAAGCGCCATTTTAGCGAAAATGACTTTTTAATGCAGTCCTTCTCAGTTTTTTCTCCTCTATCGATCTGTATATTTAAAATCTTCAAATTCGCAAAAAAATGGTGCTTACAGCCCTATTTCTTGTAGAAAATAAACATGATATTTTGAGTTTTTGAGTCGTAACAGCACGTACTGCAAATGTTCATAAACGGGAGGGTAGCAACCGACACTTTAAAACATACACATGTTTTTACGCCCAAAATTTTTTATCAAAGTAGTTTTATTTTTGGGTCATAAGAACCATCATTCATATTGATCAATAACAATCAGGGCAGCAAACGACATAGCTAGATAATAATGGTGCTTACGCCTGCACATACCAATTTTTAAAGAATCAACTTGACCGATGCGCCTTAAAACATTTCTTAACTCTAAATAAAATAGCCCCTAAATATAATGATCTAAAACGTCTTTGCGAGAATGGCACCATACCAAAGACTTACCATGCAGAGTATTTAAATCTTCCCTCGAATGTAAATGTACCTGATATTTTGGCGGAAACAGATGCAGAGGATGGAGAAAATACAGATAATGAGTAGATTTGATTACCTACGTGCGATTGCACAAGTTTGATTGATTACCTATTTGTAATTGCACAAGTTTTGCTTGTGACTGACATTCCTTGCTAATACGTTATACAATGTAAACGTGTGATTAAAGATAACTAATGTTGTTTTGTTGTTTAAGTTTGAAAATGTTGTATCCAAAATTACTTAATACATAATAATTTACGATTTTATTGTTGATTGTGTAAGTGTAAATTAGACGGTACCTTAACAGGTACTTACTTAGATTTTGGGTCGTTTAATTATATTAATTGAATTGATTGATTGTAACCATACGTGGTGGCATAGTCTATCACTAACTAAAATTTATTTTGATGTGTAATGCACGGGTCACCAAATTATTGAAATAATTACTGGTGTATGTAAATGCTAGTCAATTTTAGAAGTTGATTTTGTTTACTACTTGTTTTTCTAGTTGTAAGGTAGACGTTTAATAAGTAGCACTTGTTTTATAAGCCATAGAGATTTGTTAACTGTAAAGTGTTTATGTTAAACATTAACGGTCTTACTACAAAGCGCTGTCTGAGTATTAAACAGGTTTAAATTGACTTTATTGACCATTGATTTTATGTTGTCAATTTAAAGACTGCGGTAAGACCGTTATTATGCAAATAAGTTTAAATGAGACTGCTTTGTTAGTTTTTTATTAATGAATACCTAGGTACACTTATGTTGATTTAAGTTACCTATTAGCTGGTTACCAAAAATCTCAAGAAATTATAATAAATGTATGATTGACCTCAAAGATTTCTTATATTATTTTCTATTAGTTAGCAATACAAGATGACTGAACTGATTCTCGTATTATTATGACTTTTTTCACACCTTGGTTGTTAAATAAACAAATTATTTTCTAATGACTGTTTTTTATTTATCATTTTACTTTTAAAATGAATAAAAATGTAATTGATAGAAGTAGGCGTTACTTGGCGGAAGTCTACTGAAAAAATAGAAATAGGAGGAGGACACCCACCACTCACCCTCGCGTTGCCCACCTCACTCATCGTAATGAATTAAGGTTTGCAACTACGAACGCCTCAGTTAATGAGCCCATTTGCTGCCAAGCAGTCCTGAGGATGCCTCGAGTAGAGGCGAAACACGTGTCGACTTTGTCGGGTTTTGAAGCAGAGTATTGCGAGGTACATCTTGGAGGTATCATCCCAACCCTTTATAAAACCTTTATAAAAACCCTTTATTAACTGAGGCGTTCGTAGTTGCAAACCTTAATTCATTACGATGAGTGAGGTGGGCAACGCGAGGGTGAGTGGTGGGTGTCCTCCTCCTATTTATATATTTTTTTTGAATAATAATGAGTTATTGAACAATTTTTAGGTCGTAAGTCAGGTAATTAGTTGACAAATAGGTGTAATAAGATAACAAAAATAAAAATATGAATTTACTTGATATTAATTTAATTTAACAACTGAATAAAAACAAGTAACTGTCGATAAACTGCTAGAATTTGTATGTAAATTGGTGGTTACAACCATAATTTAGCACATATTCATTGATTTTTGGGGCGAAACCGCCCCAAACTTTCAATTTTCCGGGGCGTATAAGTCAGCTATTTTTCTTGCTTTTGAATAAATTCTAATTATGATGGTACAGTGCTATGCACCAAAAAAAAATAAGACTTTTGGTCTAAGAATGGTTTATATAAGTCGAAAATCAAGAAAGTTATATCGAAAATAGTTTTTTTTTTTTGTTTTTTGGCTCTCCTGAAAAGTCGACTTTTGGTGCTTACGCCTTTTGAGCCCCGAGGTATCGATATTATATATGTCGTAAGCTGAGCGGATAAAGAATGGCCAAGTATTGAATAAGGATTATTATTATTAGTGGTCCAGTGGTTAGCATATGCGCCTCTCTCCGCGAGGTCTAGGATTCGATTCCCGAGTCGGGCAAAATGTTATTGTTTCATTTGTGCTACTTCTCAACGTTTGGGAATGTTGAGAAATAGAAGTAGCCAAAATGAAAAGGGGCCATAATGGGCTAAGTCCATTAGCAAGTTGGTCGCCATAATGAGAATTACCCCTAATGCTAATCTGCTGTGGTATAACTAAAATGCCGTTATCTGCTCAAACCATTTTTTTGGATACCAAATAAAAACCGCGGCAAAAATTTAAACCGATGTAGCTTTTTGATGACAAAACTTATTTTATCTATGTTTTGGTATCTTAGAATCTCAAATAAGTTTTGTCATCGAAAAGTATGTAACGGTTTAATAATTTTCCGCGGTTTTTATTTGGTATCCAAAAAAATGGTTTGAGCAGATAACGGCATTTTAGTTATACCACGGCAGTAATACTGACCGATATAAATAAGCCATCCTGTATTATGCTCATTTTACAAATGCACCATTCTAAAACATTTTTACAAAACTAGTGTATTAATTAATTGTTGTGTAGTTATTATTACTTTTTACTATGTGCTAAATAAATATACCAATGACATGATTATTATATGATTTATCAACAACGGTGATATGTATATATATATTTACATGTTGCGTTTCGCATGCTAGTGCAATGTGATATGATGCTAAGACTGTATATACTTCTAATTGCATTACAGGCAATAAATACAGTTAAAATTTGACCGATAATTTGTCGACATCGACCGATAAATTGTTGATATCAACCGATAAATTCTCGAAATCGGCCGATAGTGCACAATTGTCATACCAAACCAAATTGATAATCAATAATTAGAAACCAATTAAAAAAAATCTAACACCGGTATGTAGTCGTTCTGCTTACTGGCATCTTTTTTAACGATCACAATAAAAAATATCAACATTCATTCTATAAATGCCGTCGAACTATAGGTAAAATAAACAAGACAGTCTTGGAAAAATCTACCACATAGTTTAATAGTGGTAAGTATTTATATTTTGATTTAAACTGCAAGTGAAGAGTACAGAAAAGCGAAAATAACAATCATGCAAATCACTCAATAAAGGATTTTTTTTAGTTTACGGAAGAAATATTTTTTTAAAAGGAAAGATAAGAAAACAGAACGAGAGAGAAAACAAACATTCCTAAATTATTTTTACATGTGTTTCTTCGATCCATCACAAAACCGCAGGTGCCTTGTGTGTGAAGCCTTTCATCACCCAAATGAAATATGTACCGGAACTCGTCGAGTATTTTAAGGGTGACTACGTCAAAAAATCGGTGACCGATTTTTGTGGGCGAAAAATTTTACGTTCGGAAATGTATATGTCATAAGCCGATCGTTAGTGTACGCCGATAGTCACGGCCTAGGCAGACATATTATTATGCACTTACGCACTCGTCCGCGCGTCCAACAAAACATCGGTCAGAATAATTATGACGAATCGGCCCAACGGTGAGCAACAACCTTATTGGCAAATGTGGTAAAGCAAAAACCATTTTTGTTCCTCTCTCTGGAGCCCTAACCTCCGGTAGCTTAGTCCATGCATCCGATACCGGTACGGTAGTATTTAAATATTGTTTTGTACTTTATATTTAAAAAAATCACTACATAGTATAAAACAAAGTCGCCTTTTCTGTACCTATGTGCGCTTAAATCTTTAAAACTACGCAACGGATTATGATGCGGTTTTTTCCAATAGATAGAGTGATTCAAGAGGAAGGTTTTTATGTATAATACATGCACAGAAAGGGGGAATTGTTTTACTCCAAATTTAACGCGTGCGGGCCACGGGCAGTAATGAATAAATCAAACTACTGGATCGATTTTAATCATTTTTTCAGTGAGTGACATAGGCTATATATTATATACCCGTGCGAATCCGGAGCGGGCCGCTATGTTTTTATATACAACGTTCACAGTTTTTCTGTAGTGTATTTAGTATCAGCATTGTACCCGTGCGAAGCCGGGGCGGGTCGCTAGTTTAAAATAATATAGTTTTATATTTGTATTAAAACATGTAACAAATGAGATAACAATCGAATAAAAAAAAATATTTTGGCGTTTTTACATTAGTTATAACGCCAGAAGCAATTACACTATCCAATGGTCCTTTGGTGACAAGGCCAAATTCACACATTCACTCACACAAGCACACCCACATAATAATATATCTATACCAATATTTTAATGAAACAGTGACATAATGGCAATGGTAGAAACACGATGCACCATTCTCATATACGCATATATGGTGTATGTTTGTATGTGCACTCTGCATGCGGAACGCAACCTTTAGCGCAGATGGTGGAAGAGCTTTTATTACAATGCTTGTGGTGTTGTCTCACTTTATACTAACTATACGCCGAAGGAATCCGTTCCTGACATCTATCTGCTGATGGCCAATAGGATGAGACGATAGACAAAATATTGCTTATCCTATAATGGCAGCCTCTCCCCGCCCATTCGATTCCCGGGTCAGCCAAATCAGTTTATCCGTCGGGAAAATCTCAATAAAACAGTACGAATAGGACACATGGGACCAAATTGTAAACGACACTAATATTAAAACCAACTTTTGGTTGTGTACGTTTATTTTTTTTTTTTAGTTCAAGATTTTGACTCGTAAAAATATGTCATAGTTTTTGATAATTAAAATATAAAGTAATAAACGTACACAACCAAAAGTTGGTTTTAATATTAGTGTCGTTTACATTTTGCTCCTATGCATAACAGGTGAAGAGATTTTTTCCCTAAAAAAAACGACGCCTGCACTAGGTATAACTCCTGTGTCGCGGGGGTGTTCACAAACATACATTTCACACACACAAAGCCCACCCAGAGTCAAGACAAATCTTTGCGGATCACACAATGATTTGCCCCGTGTGGAGATCAGACCCACCACACCAGCGCTGTTAAAAGCGGCGAGGAAACCGCTGCACACCGGATGGGTGTTATACGTACAGTCGGCCAATGAGTTGGGTATGCAGGGCAAAAACTTCTAGCCATAGTAAAAACTGACTGCAATAGATATGCAAGTTTGTATTTCATATTTAGTAAATGAAATATACCCACTATTTAGATATATAACTCACATATCCATCTTTAGCCATAATGTTGTTTCGGTTGCTATAACTTACACATAGAATTATTGTCAAAAAAACAAAAATATTGTATGAATTATTTAAAAAGATGGTGCACATGAGTTTCTCACCAGCTCTTCTCACGATGCAATACCCATTGGAGCTGGTACTTGGATTGATTTTAATTCAAATCTCTCAGTTAAATTAAAGTCAATCTAAGCTCCGGTGTCAAATCATTTTATTACAATAAGTATTATAATTTAGTTAGCTAAGTTTTATTTTAATTTTATATTTTTTGTTTTGATGTTTGTTTTGACGTGTTCAAGCGCCCCTTGGGGCCATGGAAATAAATGATTTGATTTGATTTGATATCCATAACTGGTGTCGTAAGTCTTTACTATGACTTAGAAGTTTTTGCCCTGCATAGCTAACTCATTGGCCGACTGAACATATACCTCTGCCACTCCCTTTTAGGTAATATAGGCGTGATGTTAGGTTATATAAAGACTAAGTGAGACAACAAAGCGATGATATAGATAAATGAGAGCCCAACCATCGTTTGCACTGTAAGTACCTGGGCTAGATGCAGGCGGGACATCGTACGCGCTACCGACTCGTCCTGTGCCGACAGTTATACTTTAATATTATATTATATTATAACATGTTTAAAACCTATTATTATTTTTCCTGGTTTTGTAAAGTACATTTATCTACACCCATGCTATAAATCCTCTATAAACGTTCTTGAAACAGTTAGCTAATTGCCAACATTAAAACAGCCAGTGTCATAATAACCATTATAACACCCAAACGGGTGTTATAATGTTGTACTGAAATTCATTATGCAACTCCTTTTTTACTCATCGAACAGCCACTGTAACGTGGTCTACAAATGACTAGTTAGGTACTTAGCGTCTCTCAAGTTATCCAGAATCTCAGAGATATAAGGCAAATTGTACGCGTCTTTTTTTGTTACCGAATTTAGTTTACGGCTGTCGAGACAAAAACGCAATTCACCATTTTTTTTAGGCGTTAAAATGACGGGATTAGACCAAGGGCTTTCAGATGGTTCAATGACATCTTCTGCCAACATTGCATCGACATGTTTTAACAAAATACGCTGTTTATCGGGAGACATACGATAGTATCGCTGACGAATAGGTGGACTATCACCTGTATCAATCGAATGAGTAATGAGTGAAGTTCGGCCGAGCCCTCGCCGTTCATAAGATATATCGGTGAATTGGGCGATGATGTCGTTAGCAGTAGCTCTCTGCTCATCAGACAAATGATCAAAAGATACCAAGTGACTGGTAGAACTAGGCTGTAGTTCCGAAACAACAACGTCGTTATTATTTTTCGTGAGTAAAATAGATTCCAATTGATCAGGGAACAACCCAAAACCCCTCCAGAAATCCATACCAAGGATTAAAGTTTTCTTAATACCCGGTACAATATGAGTAACAAGAGAAATAATTTTATTTTGAAATTCAAAAGGAAGTACCACTGAGCCAAGTGAAGAATATTTGTCGCCACCAGCGGTGATAAAATCCAGAGGTTTAGAATGTAATAATTTAGATTTATCCAAAAAAAGTTTGTGGGAATTATTACCACAGAAAGAACATGTCATGCACGCGCGTTTCACTACCACAGCGCCGTAATTTAAATAAAAACTTATTCGAATTTTTGAATTGACGTCGTATCCCGCCATTTTTGTTCAATAATAGTATTGAAAAAATACTTTTTAATAATTGTACGATCCAAAATGTAAATAATGATTACAATAAATAATTATATTATTACCTATATTTATATAGTTTTTTTGTATTAGATACTCACTAATTAAACTTTCCATGAATTTACATAGAGTTCTTACAACACTGTACCCTAATACCCTATGGTTTCAGAACATTTATAGAGGATTCATATCATGGGTGTAGATAAAGTCTTGTATGCAACTGTTATAATTAGGTATTAAAACACTCATGTCAACCCACACTCGTGTTTTAATACCCCTCATTATAGAACAGTTGCATAAATAACTATTATAGAGTGAGAGCCCGTTGGCAACCGACTTACGTAATTTTATAAAAGCTGAAAGTATCCCAGTGTGCTTCTAACATAGGTCAGTAAGAGCGATCACCAAATAAGGAGTTTGTAAAATATAAAAAATATACTAAGAGACATTTTATATAATATTAAAGTTGAAAATTAAGTATCCAGCAGGACTCGAACCTGCACCCCCTTTCCAAGCCATTTAACTGTGTTATGTATAATTTGCTAAACATAGCTGGTCAATAAAAAAAAGGTTGTTAAAATAGTTCCATCATTCAAATTATGAAATACGGGTGTTACTCACGTAATGTTGGTCTATTTAGTCGACCGCGATTTCACCAATAAATATGTAGATGTTTTCAACAGAGTGCGACACGTCGCAGCTAGACTTGTCAGTGCAAGACTAGCTGCGACTCAGTCGCGACGGTGTGTATAGGTGAAACCGCGGTAGAATAAATAGACCAACATTACGTGAATAACACCCGTATTTCATAATTTGAATAATGTTACAAACTCACGTCAGTTTTAATAAAATAGTTAAATCATAGCATAAAATGTAATTTTTGGATATGTTGTTTATGGTGATGGTACAAATATTCCCTTACCATTGGCAGACGCCAGGATACTAGAAAACTTTCAGCTTTTATGAAATTACGTAGGTCAGCCTGCGGGCATCTACTTTTTTGGTTATAAGAGATAAAAACTACATGTGCCCAGTATAAGATATTCTCTTGTATAGGATGTACGTAATATGGGAGACAAAAGCAAAGAATAATATGAACAATTAATAACTTCGAGATAATTAACTTTAAACAAAAACATATAATTATAATTACACTAAGAAGCAGTTGAAAAAAATATGGGATCGGCAGGATTTGAACCTGCAACCTTTTGCACACCGGGCAGTCGCTTGTATAGGCTTCACGCAAAACTACTTAAGATAGGAACAAATGGATGAACGTGACGTCACGAAATGACGTAACATACAGTTGAGAAATTTAGGGTCCTGAAAAGAGGCGAACGTAGCTGGTTGGTTAATGCGGTTGACCGGTGTGCAGAAGGCCGCAGGTTCAAGTCATGCTGGACCCATAAATTTCAACTGTTTCTTAGTATAATTTTCTAAGCATAGCGAAATGCTATAAAAATAATCAATTAGAAGTAATAATTATAAGTCTTCGTATCTTCATAGCAGTTACTACTATAATATAAAAATCTACAAAATAACATACCTGCATCTGCTTTAGCGTTCCGTTATACGCGACGAGCTCTTTCCTCAATTTCTCGATGCCCTCCTGCGCGGAATTGATCGCTTCTAGTAGCGCCGTGCGTTGCGCTTCTGTCACATTACCTGAAAAGACATATTTGAAAATAAATACGAGTATAGCTTGTCAAGCAGTGATAGCCAAATAGGAGAACGTAGGACTGCGAAGTCAAAGGTCTCGAGTTCGCACCCACGGCACACACCTCTGTCAATAATTCGTTTCGTCTTTTCGAGTGTGTATTTGTCATATAAATTATCGCTCGCTAACGGTGAAGGAAAACATCGTGAGGAAACCTACATGCCTGAGAGTGCCTTAAAAGTACTCGATGGTGTGTGAAGACTACCAATCCGCACTTGTCCAGCGTGGTGGACTATGGCCTAACCCTTCTCATCATGAGACGAGGCACGAGCCCAGTAGGACATGTGTTAGATACAGGGCTGCTATTATTATTATAGCTTGTCAAAAAAGACAATAATTTGTATTTTTACATAAGATAGAACGCCAGAAGGCCAAATACACACATTAACTCACACAACGTACACCTAGAGTCAGAACAAATCTTTGCGGATAACACAAAGTGGGGATCGTACCCTTGTGGGTGTTGTCACCAGCGCAGTTAAAAGCGGCGAGGCGAGAGATTTATCCACAACGTCAACTGTACACTCTAATGAAGTAGACTTACCACTTTCTAATCTCTGTATGAGCAGCATTTGCTGCTGCAGTTGAGTTTCGAGCAGCGCTTGAGCCCTTTTGTGCATCTCCATTATTTGTTTGCTCTTCGCTATCGGTTTGATAGCTTCTTTCTTGGGTTCGATGCCGTTGGCGAGTTCTTTAAGTTCCTTTTCCTGTTGAAAGATCAAATTAATAAGGATTTTTTTTTTAAAACTGACGTGAGTTTGTAACATTATTCAAATTATGAAATACGTGTGTTACTCACGTAATGTTGTCGACCGCGGTTTCACCTATACTTCTCTCTTGATAATGCCTAGACGTATAGGCGAAACCGCGGTCGACTAAATAGGCCAACATTACGTGAGTAACACCCGTATTTCATAATTTGAATAATGTAATAAGGAATGTTTAAAAAGTCGTAAGACATAAAAGATTCTACACTTAGACAGAGGTGAAGTCACTAATTTGTAGTGGATCGACCAAGAATGCCGTATGTAATAAACAACAGATTGAATAAATAATTAAATAGATTTTTCGAATTATTCTTAACATAACATCACCGCCTATATTACACAGAAGGGTGTGGCAGAGGTGTACAACACCCACACTTCACCTGTTATGTTTAGGTCCCGTGGGATAGGAGGTAAGACTATCGCCATCCACCAGGCATAATTCCAACTCGAGACCTCGCGGTGAGAGGTCGACGCTAACCACTAGACAGACCATCGAGGATAGTTTATTTCTTAAAATCGTATTTTTTTTTTATATACTACGCCCACAGCGAACGAACGTGTAGTCCACCTGATGGTAAGTGGAGTACAACCCATGGACATCAACAATCCACAAAAGCAGATTATAGATGCGTCGCTGCAGCTTAAGACTACGGTGGTATGCCTCATGTGCCAGTAATTTCAGGGCCTGATCTCACCACCAAACCGGAACACAGTAATGGAAGCACTACTATTTGGCGGCAGGTTAAAGGTGAGACGGTGGTGCTGCCGCCCTCAAGCTCATTCACAAGAGCTCTACCACCAGTAGAATTTCATGATTTGATGAATGAAAATTAATTATAATATTCAACTTATTTTTATGTAATAATTTGGTGGTGTTAGATGTTAGATTCCTTTTCATGATGATTTCATTGTTTTAATTGTATCTTCAGTGTGATTTGATATTGTATGGATTTTTTTTTTCCTTTTTACTGTATGACTTGCATATAAGCGTCTTGGCTCATAACTGTAAGCTTATAATGTGTGAATAAATGAACTTGAAATTGAAAATGAAGTGTAATTAGTAACAGAACTGTGTTCAATACTTACTTGAACCCTCACTAAGACATTCCTGTATTTAAGTTATGGTTGTATTTTAATTTGTCGTAAAATTAATATACTATGTTTAATATGGTATGTTTCAAGTGTAGCATAATAAATTAGTCGAATGTTTGTGTTGATCTGTGTGATAAAAAGTTTTATACAATTTGTAAATGTTATGGTCTTCAAGCCTACATAAGTTTAAACCAACTTTCTTTATCAAACAATTTTATGGTGATAAGTGTTAATTTAAACTTGATGTCAAAATTTTTTTAAAAGGTGAGTCAGCCTGCTACACAATTTTTATTTTATGAGTGTTTGCAAATAGAATAAGATCATTAGTAAATCTGGGGTGCATGAAAGGAGCCTCCCCGAGTGACGTACACAACGATTCTCTACGTCCGGCGCACCCTGGGCAATTCGCGAGTTCTCCAAAGCGAATTGGCTAATCCTTTCACCACGATGGCAAGTCAAATTAAATTTGACTCAGCCATCGACACGACGAAGAAGAAGATTTGTAAATCTTGTGTACAGTGGGCCAACGAGTTAGCTATGCAGGGCAATAACTTCTATGTCATAATAAAGACTTACTACACCAGTTATGGATAAGTGAGTTGCATATCTAAATAGTGGGTATATTACACTTATTAAATATGAATTGCACACATGCATATCTATTGCAGTCAGTTTTCACTATGGCGTAGAAGTTTTTGCCCTGCATACCTAATTGATTGGCCCACTGTACCTACATGTTTACTAATAAAGACATTTAAAAATCAATCAATCAATACTTACTTTGACTAGAGCTTGTTTGTTATCGGCCGTAGCTTTGATAATATCACGGTTGATAAGTACTTTGTTGTGCGTGGGGTGCTCCGGGAGACGATCGTTCGGGGTCTGCTGCTGGCCGCCGGGCGCTTGGTTCTCTTGCTTATTCTGCGGACAAAAAGAAATATGAATAAATTAATTAATTAATCACATATTAAATCACACGCACACTACAAATTAAAAAAATATTAGAAATATTCAAATTACATTGAACACAATATTATAAATGAACACAAATAAAATAAGCAATCACAAACGAAAAAAAAACAAAATCAAATCTTCTCCTTGTCGTCTCAATAAATATAGTACTTCTGTTTATATCTATATAGTTTTAGACCAATAGGATGTGACAAGGACGCCTTTTTGGTTGGCCTGCATTAGGTCTTTTATGTGTAGTATATGTCATACCTATTATAGCAATCAAATTTAGGCCCCATAGTTTTGTCACTGTCCGTGATGCCTACACTTTCCATATAAACACTGCTTTGGAGGAAAGTAAAGATACATACTTTCCAACTCCAACTATTTACTTCTGATTAAATTCGTTGCGGGTTCCAAGACAATTGTAACTCTCTCTGGGATTGCCCGTGTGTCATGCACGATGCCTTTCAGTTGGTTACCGCTGTAGATCCTGGCGTCACAGGAGTCACAGTAGTGGGCGTGTGAGTGGGATTATATCCCGTTAAAAAAAAAAAGGTCTTTTAGTGTACAAGGGGTAGGAAGTAATGGGCAGGACATAAAATCAAATAAAAAAATGGTAATAATAATATAATCCAACTATATATAAAATATGTCTACATCTTAAGAAACTCGCGTTTGGCGGCTGGATCAAGGGTCTGATGCAGAAGGCGGTGCTACTCGATACGAGACGCATTGTGAGGAACTTCCTCGCTCTGGAGCTCTAACCACCATATGTTGTGTCTGCATTCAATGCCGGTGGGGTACTTTTTTATATTTTTAAACGACCGGATGGCGGAGTGGGTAGTGTACCTGCCTGCGACGACGAGGTCGTGGGTTCGATTCCCACTTAAGACAAATCTTTGTGTGCATGAACATGGGGGTTTGTCTTAGTCTGGGTGTTACTATGTATAATAAGTATGTATTTACAAAAGAAAAAGTATATATGTATTAGTATCAGTTATTCTAGTGCCCATAGTACAAGCTCTGCTTAGTTGTGAAATATTAAAAAAAAAAAAAAAAAATTAGTACTTTATATTCAAAAATGTAGAATTTTATAGTTTTATATTTTTAAATGTGCTTTACTTTTATAATTTGTATTTAAAGTGGGACATGTATTAGATACCGGGCTGCTATTAATACGTACCTCATGATTGTTATTATGCCAGAAGACTTTGATGAATCGGTTGTTAAGAACGGCTTCCGTGCTCTTATACGCGATGTTCGCTTCCGTTGGATTTGAGAACGTGATTAGAGCTGCCTCTGGATCACCTTCGTAGCACACCTGTGAATATAAATAATATTACATAATCTTGACAAGACTTGAGCAAAATTAAAAAAAAAACAAATCCAATCAATGCATTATTCAAATTATGAAATACGGGTGTTACTCACGTAATGTTGGTATATTTAGTCGACCGCGGTTTCGCCTATACGTCTAGGTACGTGAGTAACACCCGTATTTCATAATTTGAATAATGTTACAAACTCACGTCAGTTTTAATAAAAACTAAATCCAATGCAATAAACTACCCACAGATATAGATCTACATAGATAACGCAAGTATCACGATTTGTATTGAAACCAAGCGTGCCGACTTTTTAATACCTATTGTGACGTCACAGCCGAAATTTAGTGACGGGAAATCCAAACCGATTCAAAGACACCGATGCCTCCGATGCCCATCCGCCCAGTACGATTCAAACGGCCGTCCGCTATGATTTTCTCTAACAAAAGACGCGCGTGGACTGAAGTTAGCGGCGACCAACCTTGACGCTTGGTCGGGGTTCGGACACGCGAAATACATGCATTTGCGTTATCTATGTAGATCTATATCTGTGAAACTACCGCTATATCCATTATATTATATCCATCCTAAGGTTGCCTGGAAGAGATCGCGTCTAGCGATAAGGCCGCCCTTTGAACGTTATAATTTTAAGTATATACCTATTTCGTTGAATGTTTGTTATAAATTTGATTATATTTCGTTAAAATTGACCAAGATACAGACGGAAAACATATTTATTTAACATATTTCAATGTGGCGGTCACCGCACATAATAAATGACGGTTGACATGGACAACGTCAAGAAGTGACACACAAGTCACAACTGTCAAAGAGCGCTGAATCGCGAAAACGAAGTGTTCACAGAGAGTACCTATACATATATACCAGTTCCAATACGCTACCGTTGGACAGCTGTCCGCCAGGCAATACCACCGAGCCTGGTCGGAGGATCCTCCCTTTGTGGTGGAGGAACATCAAACACCGGTATTCTACAAAAATAATAGTTTAAAAAACTAAAAAAACACGCTTTTAAAGTACTTCTAACTAAAAAGTGAAAAATAGTTCCTAAGCTGAAAAAAGCGTGGGGCGCTCTGTGCCATCGCCCACGCTTTTTTCAACTTATATTAGAAATTATTTTTCACTTTTTAGTTAGAAGTACTTTAAAAGCGTGTTTTTTTAGTTTTTTAAACTATTATTTATTTTCAACTTTTTAGTTTGGTTTATTTATAAGAGCGTTTTTTTTTTAATTTGTTTTATTTTTTATTTATTTTTTATCGAATTATTGCATTGTCATCGATCTTCGACAGGTGTGCAAAATTATAATGAAATCTGTCCGTTTAAAGTGGGTCAAAATCGAGTCCAAAGGAGTCGGTTATATACATACATACATACATACATACATACATACATGCATACATACATACAGGTGAAGCTAATATAAGCGTGTTAAAAACATACCTGAATATTAACTATCTTGCCGAACTTGCCGAAATGATTGTTCAAATGAGTGATGTCGTTCAATCCGCGCGGTACTTTCTTCACGTCCAGT
The DNA here is from genome assembly GCA_905147285.1 of Hypena proboscidalis. NCBI lineage: Eukaryota > Metazoa > Arthropoda > Insecta > Lepidoptera > Erebidae > Hypena > Hypena proboscidalis. The sequence continues at coordinate 8,412,333 of LR990156.1, forward strand.
GAACAGTTGGCCGCACTCGATAGAGAATTGTTTTGGTGACGGGGAGGTCCTGTGAGACAAAAAAATAAGGTAAATGAGTTTTATTTTTTTGCTGGATAGTCATACGTTGGACCATAATCACACCTGAAGGTAAGTGATGCAGGCTACGGTGGAGCAAGCTCGACCCAAGTGTATAAATACTAATATGTGACTAACTCTTTGTGTTAGGAGCTCGTGGTTAAGTCGAAGCCGCGACTGATCGATCTACAGGTTAAGCAATGCTAACCTCGGTAGGCAGTGGATGGGTGACCACCTAAACATATCGAGGTTTTCTCCCTGCCTCAGAGAGCAAGTTTAACGCTCGGTTGACATTTGAACATCTATCTATCAGTAGTTACGGGTAGTCAAGAAAGTCTGACAACAAGTTTAATCAGTATCATATCATCAACGTTCGCTTCATGCAAAATATTCAGTTAAATAAAGCCGATACAGAAAAACGTTACGGTGCGTTACAAGGGGAGGGGGGTTTAAAAATCTTAATTTTTTTTTTTTTTAATTATAATTGCGTTACGTAATACTCTAACGCTCCCTTATGATTTAGCAGCGTGGCCAACATCGCTTCCAGAAGCCTGCAGCAGTCCTCGGAGGCTGCTTTCCTTCTGGACCGATTTAGGCTGGCTGGAGTAAACGGGATCCCTTTCACGTACAACGGTCCCATAGGAGGACTAAGTGCAAATACCGCCGAGGAAAACCAAACCAGACCATCATTGAGATGTAACTTCCACATACATTTATTTTTAAGATTTTATTGGTCATACCTGGATTTTGATTGGACGGGACCACGGGTCTTTTGAATCTAGCAAATGGCATCAAAATGTCAAAACTACCAAAAATATGACTTACGTGTTAATATTACTTAAACGATGCTTTGCTATTGTCTTTAAATAACAGTATATTTACCAAATCGATGGTACTCGAAGTTCTTCTTATGGGGAGCGGGGTGTCTGGGAGGCATCTGAGCGCGAGGACCTGCCATGGGGGGCGCGCGGGGGCGGTGGGGGACGCTGCTGTACACAAATATTGCATGTTAAACTTTGAAATTACATAAGTCTACAAATATAATTAATACTAAGTATTTACAAAAGTATAACATGATATGTATTAGTATCAGTTATTCTAGCACCGATAGTACAAACTCTGCTTAGTTTGAGACTAGATGGTGTAGTATAATATAAAAAAAAATCAGATTCTTAATTGCTACTTCTTAATCCGAACTATCCATAAACATGTAATATAAACAAATTAGCTATTTTCCTCATACATGCTCATATTTTTTTTTAAGAATATAACATAACATTATATTAACCAAAAGTGTGTGACAACACCCACATTTCACCTGTTATATTTTAGGGTCCCATAGAATAGGGAGTGAGCCGATCGCCATCCACCGGTCACAATTCCAACTCTTGTTTGTTTTATTAAATTTGCCTAGCAAAACTAGTTTCATGTAATTGGGCCTTGATTTTAATTTCACTCACCTAGGTATAGGAATAAGTTCTCTCGGCGGATGCGGGGGGTAGGGGGGGAACGCTCCTCCACACCAGATGTCTGGCGTTAGGGGGTTGTATTCTGAAACAAAAATATTGCATAAGAAAAGGACGACAAGTAGTTTTGTTTGGGACATTGGCGAAGTTATTTCTCAAGCCGCCAGATGTGACACAAGATGTTTTAGTGCAGATCAAAAAAGTTTTTTACCATTAAAAAAAAAATCAAATACAGATTTTTGTTTTCTTAGAATTTTAATCCCTCTAAAACGAAACATAAGAGTATGGTTCCTAGAACAAAAAAAAACCTTTTTTTTTATATACTACGCCCACAGCGAACGAACCTGTACATCAACAATCCACAAAAGCAGATTATTGATGCATCGCTGCAGCTGAGGACTATGGTGTTATGCCTCATGTCCCAGTAATTTCAGGGCCTGATCTCACCACCAAACCGGAACACAGTAATGCAAGCACTACTATTTGGCGGCAGGTTAAAGGTGAGACGGTGGTGCTGCCGCCCTCGAGCTCATTCACAAGAGCTCTACCGCCAGTAAAGACATTTTCTATAAGTGCGACAAAACTTTTTTTCATAACTGAAGAACATTAGTTAGCGTACTAATATTGAAATGGACAACAATTCAGGAAACTATAAATATGGGGGTCAATATTTTGTTGTTAGATTTATTTTCTTTATGATTGTTGTATGATTGAAACGATAGGTCGCTATACTAAATGCTTTTAATTAACTGGTACCAGAGTTCATATTATATAATAAACTTATCGACTTTTGACGTGTTCAAGCGCCTCCTGGGGCCTATGAAAATAAATGATTTGAATTAGAATTTGAATTTGACTACATTATTCTATCTTAACTACGACCTATCTCTAGCGATACGGGAAGGCAACTGGCGAACCGGGCGACTAAACTTAAGTATCCACTTAAATACATATTATGCGCCGGTTGCCCTGTGTCCCTACAATAAACAATTTTCAATTAGATAGAATCATTTTAATGTATTAAAATCAAGCAGTAGGGCTCAAAAAGGATCCTTTCTCCGATAGTTAGCTAAAATCATATATTTATTTATTTATTTATTTATTTATAGGAAGATCAACAGCATATAACAATTTGGATAACTTTATGTAAATAAGTGACAGAGAGCCAATAACATATAAAAACGTATCTTACCAGGCACGGTAGGTGGTAACGCCAGGACAGTAGACAAGGCAGCGGCGGCATCTTCTAGTACCACGGGGTCACTGCCGTGGTCCCATTGGCAGAGATCACCTCTCATGCAGTATCCTTTCTCTGTAAGACAAATCAAATCAAAATCAAATCAAATCAAATCAAAATCAAATCAAATCAAAATCAAATCAAATCATTTATTTTGCAAGAATGTAGTACAAATACAGATGTTCGTAATTAGACAATGGTTCAATACATTCTACCATAACAATGGTGTGCAAAAAAATATAAGGAGTCATGCAATTGAAATTAAACTTTCTTAATTTAAATTTTAACAATAATTATTATAATATCAATATCATTCAAATATACACATAATAAGCCACAGTATCACATTTTGTTTAGTTTTTTTTTTTTCTATGTATAACATCTTGGTCTAGAACTGTAATGTTGTACATATGTTTAAGTAAATGAATAAATAAATCACAAGTGTTAGAAAAACCTAATTGCCAGGATATATGTATATAACCCATATAAATGCTCGAAAAATAGATGGTACATTCGGCAAATGAGTTGGGTATGCAGGGCAAAAACTTCTAAGTCATAGTAAAGACTTACGACACCAGTTATGGATAAGTGAGTTATATATCTAAATAGTGGGTATATTACACTTATTAAATATGAAATACAAACTTGCATATCTATTGCAGTTAGTTTTTACTATGGCGTAGAAGTTTTTGCCCTGCATACTCAACTCATTGGCCGACTGTACACATAAGTTTTTCACCAGCTCTTCTCAATGATGCAATACCCATCGGAGCTGGTACTTAGATTGATTTTAGTTTTAACAGTTTGATTAAATTTGTTCTAAGCTTTGGTAATTTAAATCATATTATTTTTACTAGTATAATTGTAATATGCGCCCCTTGGTGTTTATGAAAATAAATTATTTGACTTTGACTAATTATTATGTGCACAGTGGCAACGAGAGATAGATAGATAGATAGTTCTACTGTGTTGTTCTTTCTGGCAGGGACTAGCTGAAAATCAGTGCTGTGCACAGATATAGATCTACATAGATAACGCAAGTATCACGATTTGTATTGAAACCAAGCGTGCCGACTTTTTAATACCTATTGTGACGTCACAGGCGAAATTTAGTGACGGGAAATCCAAACCGATTCAAAGACACCGATGCCTCCGATGCCCATCCGCCCAGTACGATTCAAACGGCCGTCCGCTATGATTTTCTCTAACAAAAGACGCGCGTGAACTGAAGTTAGCGGCGACCAACCTTGACGCTTGGTCTGGGTTCGGAAACGCGAAGTACATGCATTTGCGTTATCTATATCTGTGGTGCTGTGCATTGAGCGCAGCAAATACTAAACTAGATCCTTTGCCTCACATTTCTGTGTACTTTATATATATTTTCATTAAATAGTTTTTATTTTTTCTAAATGTAAGATAATGTGTGTTTAATAAATGTTTTAAATGATAGATAAAAACTTTATTTGTGCATATAACATTGGATATACATTTTGTATGAATGTTTAAATAACAATATATGCACAAAGGGCGGCCTTATCGCTTAACGCGATTTCTTCTAGGCAATCTTTGGATGGACATTAGTGTAAACGAGTAACAGAATCATATGATAAAGCAGTACATACCATCAAAATCTCTACAACGTCGTTTGTAAGCGTCGTTGTGGTCGTTCCGGTCGTGCGGAGAGCTGGAGCGGTCGCGGGAACGCTCGCGGGAACTGAAATATACAATATACATTATAATATTATCCGCACAAAATACACACACGTGATATGTGTCGACGAGTGCTGAATCGCGATAGCGAAATGTTCACAGCAAGTGAATATATATACCACTTCCAATACGCTACCGTTGGATAGCTGTCCGCCAGGCAATACCACTGAGCCTGGTGTGAGGCGATCCTCCCTTTGTGGTGGAAGAACATCACACCCTGTTCCTCTACACACTGATTGTGATACAATCAAGGTTAGATAAGATATAGTAACAAAAGGAGGCAGTTAACCAACTAATGTTATCAAAGTAGATATAAATAAATATCTCACAACTTACACACAACGCCATCTAGTCCCAAACTAAGCAGAGCTTGCATTAGGGGTACTAAAATAACTGATACTAATACATATATACCGTACTTTTCTTTTGTAAATACATACTTATTATACATAGAAACACTCAGAATAAGCCCCATCTTCGTGCACACAAAGATTTGTCTTAAGCGGGAATCGAACCCGCGACCTAATATTAGTATAGCTCATGTGAACGATAACACTGAAGATTTCATTGCTGCTCAAGTCTTATTGGGCGTAGCATGACATTAAATAGGGATATTTATTTATTAATAGGGATAATAAATAGCCTATAGCCTTCCTTCCATTGAAATTGGAACAAAAAAAGACCTGTTTCTTAATATTTTTTGTTTCAAATTGTTTGTCTTCAAAACACCCTAAATAATTGTGCCTCTATAAAAACGTAAAAACTCAATGGTTGTGGTAAATCAAATGTCAATAAATATAGTTTAAAAAAACTAAAAAAACACGCTTTTAAAGCACATCAAACTAAAAAGTGAAAAATAATTCTTATTATAACCTGAAAATAATAATAAACGAAAAATACTAGTACTATTGTGAAAAAAGCGTGGGGCGCTCTGTGCCATATTTTTCGTCTATCGAGCGACCCACGCTTTTTTTCACAATAGTACTAGTATTTTTCGTTTATTATTATTTTCAGGTTATAATAAGAATTATTTTTCACTTTTTAGTTTGATGTGCTTTAAAAGCGTGTTTTTTTTAGTTTTTTTAAACTATATTTATTTTTCACTTTTTAGTTTTAGTTTTTTTTTAATCCTGGCGATCCTAATCAGGATAATGAGATAAATTTATGAAATTATTATATTGTCGCTGATTCTTTACAAGTGTAGAAAGTTTGAATTAAATCTGTCCGTTTAAAGTGGGTCAAAATCGAGTCCAAAGGAGTCGGTTACATACAAACAAACAAACAAACAAACAAACAAACATACAGGTGAAGCTAATATAAGCGTGTTAAAAAGACTTTGACAGTACCTCACCCTACAGGGGCGCCACCTGGTGAGACAAAAAACGATACCCCTCATTCGGAATAGTTCCTGAGATTAACGCGTTCAGTCAAACAAGTTAACAAACTCTTCAGCTTTAGAATAATGGTATAGATATGGATAATACATTTCTAGCTATTATATAATAAGCATCTTATTCGAGTGTGAAGATATAGTCTTCTTCTTAGTCTTAGTCTTCTCACAATGGAGACATAAAATACTCTCTCCAAATTTCATGGAATAGTTATTTTCTATATAAATATTCATAAGTTGAAATTACCACACGGAACTGTCAAACACAACTGAACAGATGAGATTGTTAATTACCGGTCTCTATCCCTAGATCTGGACACCCTGTCTCTGTGTTCCCTGTCTCGTGACATCCTGTCTCTTTCCATCTCACCGCGGACTCGGAGACGGTCTCTGTCGTGGTCGCGGTCACGGGGGACCGGCGATCTTGATCTGATGACAAAAAATAGATTATTAGAATTACATAGAAAAACTGCCTAATGGGTCTAGTGGTTAGCGTATGGGCCTCTCACCGCGGGGTCTCAGGTTCAATTCCCGGGTCGGGCAAAGTGATATTTGTGAACTTCAGAAAATTCACAATAGCAGCACAGAGTTGGAATTGAGCATGGTGGATGGTGATAAGCTCACCTCCTATCCCTAAACATAACAGGTGAAGTGTAGGTGTTGTACACTAAGGTGTGGCACTACATACATAAACGTCACGCCTATATAACTCAGACCACAGGGTGACAGAGATATATAGAATGGAATAAAATAGTATTTTCACCACACCAGCACGAAAAAGATCGTTTTCACCACACCAGCACGAAATAGATCGTTTGCTTGCGAGAATTCAGTGAGTAATAACGCTTATTACTCACTAGTGAGGCAAAGTGATTTAAATTTCGAAACACTAAATCCTTCCAATGAATAGGCGCTAATCAAAACAAAACAGCCACCATGTAGGTTATAACCTACATGGTGGCTGTTTTGTTGTTTGACATCAATTTTATTTAAAAACTACAAACGATACGTTTTAATTATTTTAAATTATATGAATACACGCTTATTTAGTATTTTAATGTTTTTATATTCGTGATTAACCATTAAATTTAATAAAAATTAAGTATTTATTATTAGACTCTATACATAAATGTTAAGGAACAAACTTCCAAACGCATTCTTAAAAAAAAAGTGTGTCTGTGTCAGTGTCATTCATCGCAGGGAACTTTAAATTCTTTTCAGTATATGTTTAATTGTTGACTACAATTTTTAACAAAAAAAAAGTGAATCAAGTGATAAAGAACTTTGTGGAACTTCAGAATAGTTGAAACTTGCTAGTAGAAGCAAGTTAGAAGCTAGTACACAGAAGTTTGCTTTTTACCAGAAAAATCACGGGAGAAGTTTTTGAAAGCATACGACACATTTAATAAGTGGCGACTTTCAGAAGGCGCTAAAACGCATTCTGAATCGGTATTCTCTACTGTCGTATTACATAGAATTATCCAAAGTTAAGCAATCGAGTACGAGTTTATTTAAATCTTAATATTTTCTCACTGGAAGAGGTGAAAAGTTTTGTATGTAACGCGTAAGAAAAATTTAATTTCCAGTTCGTGACCTCTTAAATCTCTCACTTGCGAAGTAGTCTTTATTAGAATCACTCGCTACGCTCGTGATTTAATTCAAGACTACTTCGCAAGCTCAAGATTTAAAATTGGCACTCACAACAGAAATATAAACTTTTTCTCACTTGTACCATAAATAACTATTGCTTGCGAGAATTCAGTGAGTAATAACGCTTATTACTCACTAGTGAGGCAAAGTGATTTAAATTTCGAATCACTAAATCCTTCCAATGAATAGGCGCTAAAAAAAACCAAACAGCCACCATGTAGGTTAGTAATAAACATTGACATCAATTTTATTTTAAAACTACAAACGATACGTTTTAATTATTTTAAATTACATAAATACACGCTTATTTAGTATTTTCATGGTTTTATATTCGTGATTAACCATTAAATTAATTAAAATCGGGTACTTAATATTAGACTCTATAAATAAATGTTACGGAACGAATTTCCGAACGCAAGATTTAAAAAAAAATGTCTGTGTCTGTGTCAGTTATCGCGGGCAAGTATAATTTCTTTTCAGTTTATGTTTAATTGTTTACTGGAACTTTTTAACCAAAAAAATAGTGAATCCAGTGATGAAGAACTTTGTGGAACTCCAAAAAAGAGTTGCGACAACTTGCTTCTAACACAGTTTTCTTTTTTACCAGAAAATTCACGTGAAAAGTATTTGAAAACGTACGACATATTTAATTAGTGGTGACTTTCAAAAGGCCCTAAAACGCATTATGAATCGGTATTACTGTCGTATTTCATGGAATTATTTAAGGTTAAGCAATCGAGTACGAGCTTATTTAAATCTTAATATTTTCTCACTGGAAGAGGTGAAAAGTTTTGTATTGCAACGCGTGAGAAAATTTAATTTCCAGTTCGTGACCTCTTAAAATCTTTCGCTTGCGAAGTAGTCTTTATTAGAATCACTCGCTATGCTCGTGATTCAATTTAAGACTACTTCGCAAGCTCAAGATTTAAAATTGGCACTCACAACAGAAATATAAACTTTTTCTCACTTGTACCATAAATAACTATTATTTGTCTTAAACTGGACATTTCAACTGTTATGTTTAGGTCCCATGGGATAGGGGGTAAGCCTATCGCCATTCATGCTTCGGACTTATTATATTCACTTATTTATTTTAAAAAAAAACAAATAGATAGAAAAGAGAGATCCTCCAATTCAATTCAATTAATTTTATTTGCATTAAATATGGTACAGTTGATATCACTTTATTTTGTCATTATATGGCATGCAACCTTATCAATAAACATACTTCATTATTCACGTGCAATTTTATAATATAACATGTAATACCAATAAATTATTCAAATTACATTACCTAGAGTCAGAGGAACAAACGTAAGAATTCTAATCAATGTGATGTCAAATTTCAGATTAATGTCATACTACTATACTATATAATAAAACTAGCGACCCGCCCCGGCTTCGCACGGGTACAATGCTGATACTAAATACACTACAGAAAAACTGTGAACGTTGTATATAAAAACACAGCGGCCCGCTCCGGATTCGCACGGGTATATAATATATAGCCTATGTCACTCACTGAAAAAATGATTCAAATCTATCCAGTAGTTTGATTTATTCATTACTGCCCGTGGCCCGCACGCGTTAAATTTGGAGTAAAACAATTCCCCCTTTCTATGCATGTATTATACATAAAAACCTTCCTCTTGAATCACTCTATCTATTGGAAAAAAAACCGCATCAAAATCCGTTGCGTAGTTTTAAAGATTTAAACGCACATAGGGACAGAAAAGGCGACTTTGTTTTATACTATGTAGTGATAGTGATAAATCTGCGCTGGGAGCAGTGCCTTACACGCCAAACAGCACACACTCCATCTGCTTATAGTCTAAAAGACTGATTGCAAGATAAGAAGAGGGAAAAAAAAAAGAATATTCACTTATGAGACTTTCCTGATCTATTAAAAATACTAAAAAACACGCTTTTAAAGTACTTCTAACTAAAAAGTGAAAAATAATGCCTAATATAAGCTGAAAATGGTAATGAACAAAACATACTAGTATTATTGTGAAAAAGCGTGGGGCGCTCTGTGCCATATTTTTCGTCTATCGAGCAACCCACGCTTTTTCACAATAATACTAGTATTTTTTGTTCATTACCATTTTCAGCTTATATTAGGAATTATTTTTCACTTTTGAGTTAGAAGTCCTACTTTAAAAGCGTGTTTTTTAGTTTTTTAAACTATTATTTATTTTCTACTTTTTAGTTTGGTTTATTTATAAGAGCGTTTCTTTTAATTTTATTTTTTTCGAATTATTGCATTGTCATCGATCTTTGACAGGTGTGCAAAATTTTAATGAAATCTGTCCGTTTAAAGTGGGTCAAAATCGAGTCCAAAGGAGTCGGTTACATACATACATACATACATACAGGTGAAGCTAATATAAGCGTGTTAAAAAAAGCCCCAAAATCTTTGTACATTTAATGATTTTGATGTTGACATACCTTGATCTGCTAGTCGGTCTGTCCATAGTTGGTGGAGGAGGACTCCTATTCCTGTAACGGCCTCTGGGGGATGGTGAGCGGGATGGGGGTCGTCTGTGCACAATATTACTACTGTTAATTTTTGATTGAAGTTGCCGAAATGATTCATTATTATTGATTATTCTTACACCATTTAGCAAATTAAACAAAAAAAAATATTAAAAAAAATTATAATATTTGAGAAATATTTGAAAAATTCAAACTCTGCGCACAGGGCACCGTTCCCACTAAGCTACGGTCTCATCTTGTCAGTACTCTACATTTTACAACTGTATGTTAGTTATATTTATTTATGTCTCAAGAATTGGCTCAAATTAATTATTTTTTTATTTTTATAATAATTATTCAATTATTATTTATAAATAATATATTTTTTTATCATGATCAGAGACCCGAGCCCAGCAGTGGGACATGTATTAGATACAAGGCTGTTATTATTATAATTTCTATATTATTATATAGATAGTGTATGCTGACAGATAAACCTACCTTCTGCCATCATTGTTGTGTTCATTATCCCTGCCATGTCTCCTCGCCCTGGCTCGGCGCTCCCAAGAGCGAGAGCGTCTGCGGCGACGATCTTCTTTGTCACGAGTCTGAAGACAAAATTACATTGTTAAAGACTTATAAGCACATAATATTTTTTTTTTATATACTACGCCCAAAGCGAACGAACGTGTAGTCTACTTGATGGTAAGTGGAGTACAGCCCATGGACATCAACAATCCACAAAAGCAGATTATAGATGCGTCGCTGTAGTGTGGACTACTGTGTTATGCCTCATGTGCCAGTAATTTCAGGGCCTGATCTCACCACCAAACCGGCACACAGTAATGGAAGCACTACTATTAGGCGGCAAGTTAAAGGTGAGACGGTGGTGCTGCCGCCCTCGAGCTCATTCACAAGAGCTCTACCACCAGTAAGCCATATGAAACTACAGGATCACCTTCTATGCCATGAGACCTAATCAGATATCATATACATTTATTTTTTGTCAATCTGAGGATAATGCAGTGGGCTACAATATTGGCTAACATCTTAAACTACTAAATTACGTTTGTGCGGCAGCAGGATGCAAGAAAACCCAGGATTGCTCTTAAAACTAGGTTTATTTAAAATTATAACTACATTATCTTAAAAATAGTGACAATTGGTCGATGTGTGTACCAAGAGTGCCGTAATTGTAGAACGCAGGTACTCGGTAGCGATGCGATCACGTTGCGCAGTGTCAGCATTCAGCGGTCACGAGTATTGCGTCACCAGGCTGATGCAATACTCGTGACGGTGGTAGAGCTCTTGTGACCGATCGTGAGAGTTTGTGTGAATGGGATGTTGCTTGTGGGTGTGGTATATAACAACTACACATTGTTATAAATATTTATTGTAGCTGTTTATTATCCCAGAACAAGCATCTTTTTTAAATTAGCGTAATGTGTTGTCTAAGTTCTAATTTTATCTAATTTCTTTTATCATGTTGTGCTCCTCTATAAGTAGTGAGACACTTAGAATTACGTTCACAATGTTAACCTTTATTTAATGTAACAGTGTACTCATTGTTGAAGAGCCAAATAATAAATAATTATGAGTGCACGGTTGGCGTGGTGGTTAAAGTGGTCGCCTCGCCGCTTTCAACTGCGCTGATGTTGTGGGTTCGATCCCCACATAAATAAATAAATAAAATAAACATTCTAAAACTCACACACAACGCCATCTAGTCCCAAACTAAGCAGAGCTTGTAATATGGGTACTAGAATAACTGATACTAATACATATATACTTTTTTTTTTGTAAATACATACTTATTATACATAAAAACACCCTGACTAAGACAAACCCCCATGTTCATGCACACAAAGATTTGTCTTAAGTGGGAATCGAACCCACGACCTCGGCGTCGCAGGCAGGTACACTACCCACTCCGCCATCCGGTCGTCGTGTTATGTTACTATAGTTAAATAAGGACTTACCGAATCTCCGCGTCGATCCCTCCTCCTGGGTGGTTGGTCTACCGGCTCTTCTAATAATTCAGTTAGTGGTAGTACCTGCAATGACATAAAATACTATTTAATAATATACATTATATAGAAGTTTTATGTAATTACGAAGCACTCTGGAATTCTGAATACATTTAACATAACATAACATCACGCCTATATTACCCAGAAGGGTTTGGCAGAGGTGTACAACACCCACATTTCACCTGTTATGTTTAGGTCCCATGGGATAAGGGATGAGCTTATCGCCATCCATCAGGCACAATTCCAGCTCCGTGCTGCTATCGGAACGGAGAGCTCACAAATAACACTTTGCTCGACCCGGGAATCGAACCACTAGACCATCAAACCATTTATAGTATAATGACTATTATATTATATTCCAATGGTTAAAGGAGAATCTTATAACAATATTGATAAAGGCAATGCATTCTTCTTGATTTTGAGCAAGGGAATTGAGAAATGGGTTTTTAATGAAACTAAATTGAATAATAATTGTTAAATCAATATATATTACAAGTTTTTTAATCATATTAATTAAGTAAATTAAGGTTTTAACTGACTTCAAAATAAGGCAGTTGATTCTCAATGCGATAGTTTTTTCTTTTTTCTTTTTATTTCTCAACTATATATATATATGAGAAATTCTAATTCGGTCACAATTTCATCAGGTCAGAATCTGGTGATAGGGTCCTAGAGATTATTTAGCCAAAAATAGGTCATCCACCAAAGGCATCGCTGATATAGCTAGAGGCGTCGTGGTTACGTTTTGCTACGGGAGTTCTCCACGTTAATCTACCCCGGTCTGGAGTTCTCCACGTTAATCTACCCCGGTCTACTCATATTCAGGTCCAGACAAGGTAGATAGACGTACCTTGACTAGGGTATGCTCATTATGCGGATGTCTGTTAAGCGGCGCCGGGGCTGCAAGTCTTGCGGCGCGGTTCACCACGAGCCGGGATGGAGGCGCCGCGATACCGGCCAGGGCTCCGGCCGCCGGGGACCGAGCGCGAGACTCGCCGCCTGCACGGGGACCGGAGATGCTTGGAGTCGAAGATGCCGCTATGGGCGCTGCGGATGCTGAAACAAAACATAATGTCAGTTTGAAACTTGGTATATACTTCGATTGAAAGTTGTTGGACAACGAACACACCTGATGGTAAGTGATGATGCGGTCTACGGTAGAGCACGCTTAACTATAAGATACCTACTACCTGTTATCTTCAATATTACCAATTTTGTTTCCACTTGTCAAAAATTACACAGTCAAAAGGGGTTTTGGAAGATGTAAGATATGGCGAAGCAGGAAGGGAAAATTCGAACAACGTGAAGCAAACGCATATGTCTTTCCAGCTATCTAGCCTAGAGATCGCCCGGATTATCCGGTATCCGGCCAAAGTACTATCCGTTTCTTTATACAACGTTTGACACGTTAACTTCAATCTCCCCTGATGGTAAGAGATGATGCAGTCTACGGTGAAACTCACTTAATTATGTATTCTTTACTTTAAAGAGATACAGATTGATATCTTTTGGAAACACAGACTTGTGTAGTGCTCCATTCCTTGGCAATTTGTGTAATATCTACGATGAAGCATTAACTTTTTATTACAAATAGAAAATTTATTTTTTTATTTGTTGGATCACTCTACGCTGACTGTAATATTTTTAACTACTACTTCTTATGGACATTTATGTATTCTTTACTTTAAAGAGATACAGATTGATATCTTTTGGAAACACAGACTTGTGTAGTGCTCCATTCCTTGGCAATTTGTGTAATATCTATGAAGCATTAACTTTTTATTACAAATAGAAAATTTAATTTTTTATTTGTTGGATCACTCTACGCTGACTGTAATATTTTTAACTACTACTTCTTATGGACATGGTCTGAAATAAACGTTTTTATTATTATTATTTCTCTTTATTTATTTGTTAACTTATTTTATATATTTTTAAATATGATTTATAAAAAATACAAAAAATCATTTAAAAATATAAAAAACAGTGTCCCACCGACATCAGGTGCAGGTTTTCTTTGCTATATTCACCTACAAAATCCCCTACTAAGATTACAGAAATAGGAATAAACTACAGCAGGAGAGTTGAATCCTCTTTAAAAAGATATTAATACACCACCACCTGTGGGAGATTTATTTTTAGTATGTACCATGTTCTGTGCATAATCCACCTATTATTATATTTGTCAAAGTTTGTACGGTTCTTTGTGTGTATATGCACGCAATAACTACAAAGTCGATATTGTAGAAATTCTGCATATATGTTTATTAACATACAGGCTACTTTTTATTGCGGTACCACACGGACGGAAAGATAGATAGATAAAGATAGAGAAAATGTTATTTGCTCATCAAATTTGTAACAAACATACATAAAAAACATGTACTTAAAACTATAACGTACAAAGCCGCAGGCAGAAGCTTATATTAGACAAGTCAAAAAAATATTTGAGTGCCAAAAAAAAGTTGAGTATGCTGAATGGTTTACATCTTGAGTATTTACGGTTTTAGACCCTATTGCGAAGATTTCTAGTTTCAGATTTCTTTTAGCAAAACATAACTGTATGGGCCTGTTGAATCAATAAGGGCGGTGCTTAGATGCTTTGGAGGGGAGGGGGGTTCTTCAAGACCTTAGTCTTCCATACCCCTCACTGAATACATTTAGAATTATTGTTTTTTTTTGGGCCATACGGCCACACCATTCGCATCGAGTCCACTACTATAATATACTCACCATCAACATGGTTCTCAACAGGCAGTGATGGATCTTTAGCCGATTCTTCTGGTGTTGGACTAGGTTCTTCTCTAGGCAAGGCTGCTCTTCCTGGGACTGCGGGGACTTGAACAGCATCTCCACGAACAAACAAAGAGGAAAGACTCACTATCAGAAGCAGGTCCAGAATTGACGTTTGATAGATAGAAGCTCTTGAGGACTTTGCCACCCCTCCCTTACCCACTGGAACTATCACTACACATCCTTATAGATACTTTTGAGGTAGGACTTTAGCATCTTAGTCATACCCTGGATCTATTACCTACCCTACTTCAGAACCTACCTTCAAAGATGTTCTGGAAGGAGGTTTTAAGCAAATTAGCCTCCCTGGACTCATCACTGCACACCCCATAAATGGATGATAGAGGGGGTTTGACCTTCTTTGCCTTGACTTCCCCAGTACCATTACTAAAAGACACTCACCATCAACATGGTTCTCAACAGGCAGTGGTGGATCTTTAGCCGCTTCCTCTGGCGGTGGACTAGGTTCCGTCTTCTCAAAGCAAGCCTTCAGGTACTCCTGAGACTCCAGGGACTTGAACAGCATTTCCACGAACGGTTTCGTTTCTGAAAAGAGATGAATAAAGTAGAGTATTTTCTCCCACGCACGATAAAGTTGTGGAATGAGCTCCCTGCCAAGGTTTTTCCAAGAAAATACAGCATGGGGTTCTTTAAAAAGAGTGCAAATAGGTTTTTAAAGCGCGTGATGCCTCTGGCGTTGCAAGTGTCCATAGGCTACGGTAACTGCTTACCATCAGGCGGGCCGTATGCTTGTTTGCCACCTCAGTGGAATAAAAAAAAAAGAAGTAAGTCTTATTTAACTTTATTTAAACTGTACTAAACGTTCGCTACGTGTTGGCCAAATTTTCTCATACCATTTCTTCATGTCTCACTTCTAGTAAGCTCCAAAAATAGCAAGGTCAAAACAGTCAACCGGGGTTAATATGGTGAGGTATGGAAATGTGGGACGGGAAATTTTGGCCAAAACGAAGCGAACGCAAAGTATCGATTTTTAAGACATGATATTAGTCTATTTAGTGCATGAAAGGAGCCTCCCCGAGTGACGTACACAACAATTTCCTACGTCCGGCGCACCCTGGGCAATTCGCGAGTTCTCCAAAGCAAATTGGCTAATTCTTTCACCACGATGGCAAGTCAAAACCTTGACCACCTCTGACTGTCCAAAATGCCCTACCACCTGCACAAGAGAGGCGTTCATGAGCGCCGACGAGAGAGCCATAACAGTGGCCACTTATTGGACACGCATTGCGAGTGCGACACAGACGCGCGACTCATTTAAAGATTAAGCGTAACATCACGCCTATATTACCCAGAAGGGTGTGACTGAGGTGTACAACACCCACACTTCACCTGTTATGTTTAGGTACCATGGGATAGGGGATGAGCCTATCGCCTTCCACCGGGCACAATTCCAACTCCGTGCTGTTATTGTGAATTTCCTGACGAAATGTTCACAAATAACACTTTGCCCGACCCGCGAAGTGAACCTGATACCTCGCGGTGAGAGGCGCATACGCTTACCACTAGACCGTTCGTACGAAAGAAATAACCAAAAGACTCCTGAGTAGAAAATGCAGGCGACTTTTTTTTAAATTTAGATTTATACAAATAGAAAACTGCAGGAGAGTTTTGCTTAAAAGTGAACAATAAACAAGATATTTTTAGTTCAAAGCAAAACCACTTGTGAGGGAATTATTTTTAGTCTGTTTACCAACTGAAATTCTTATGTAACAGTTACAAAGAAAAGTGTAATACTCCTTATTAGTCGCGTCAATAAAGTTTTTGGGTTAAAAGTTTTTTAGGGTTCCGTAGCCGGGCAAAAAACGGAACCCTTATAGATTCGTCATGTCTGTCCGTCCGTATGTCATAGCCACTTTTTGCCGTAACTATAAGAGCTATACTGTGGAAACTTGGTAAGTAGATGTATTCGGTGAACCGCATTAAGATTTTTATACAAAATTAGAAATTAAACAATAAATTTTTGGGGTACATTTTTTGGGTAGTATACGTTATAAATCGTAAACCGCATTTTACCTTTCATTCAATCAACTCCAATATAATAAAGAATAAAGAAATATTTATTTAGATGTACGAAACCCTACGTGCGCGAGTCCGATTCGCACTTGGCCGGTTGTTTTAATGGTGGATAGCCACGCATTCAAATGCTTGGTCATAACAAATTACTACCGAATGAAGGCGCGGGCAAGAGCTAGTATTTTTTTTTATTATTTTATTCAACTATGTCAAGAAAAACATCTCTACCGAGCCCTTTTGTCCCAATCAAGGAGAACCTTCCACCTGGCCACAGATTGCCAAGGTCGATATGGAAGTCACTCAATAGGCTCCGAACTCTAGCCAGTCGAAGCAAACAAAACCTAGTAAGGTGGGGTTTTGTTGACGAATCGGTGCTGTACAAACAATGGCCCATCTCATTTTTATTTTATTTTATTTATTTAAATCAGGCATCATGGCCCAAATGAAATACACTTATACAATATTCTAATAAAATATAAGTACTATAAATATACTTCATTATAACACAACTTAACTATAACTATTTCACACGTCCCGTCAGCGACATGTGACGCGCGGTGTCGGATAGGCTGCTCCGGAATCGCCGGAACACTACACCTCTCGGCCAAAATTCCTCATTTGTGAAGATCGCCAAATGTGTAGTCGGTACTCTCACCACAAGAATTAAAATTCACATTACGACGTCACTGCAACCGTTGCATCTCAAGAAATGGGCCTAAGTCTGTCCAGTCACCTGATGGTAAGTGACGATGCGGTCCCTATTTACTCTTGCTTTGAAGATCTAGATAGTAGTCATGCAGCAACACTGACTCGGGCAAGAATGATCGACTAGACAGCGAGTCTCTATGCAACATTTCAGCTTTTTATAAATTGGTGAGTCAGGCCTTCTATTTTTATTTACAAAGATATTCCCTTCATGTGGGCCTTCACACCAAGGTCGTATGTCACAATTTAGATATATCTTACACAAATAACTATTTATGCCAATGACATCGCTTAATCCATTTCAATACTAACAATATAGAAGCCGCCGTGGTGGGACTCATAGAATATGACTGCAGTCATCGACACGAAAGAAGAAGTATTTTATAAGATCACGGTACAACCAATAGGAGCGGAGCTGCAATGAAATATGTTGGAAATGTGGGGGCAGAGTAGTAAGAATAAATAAGGAGGGTAAACAGTGGTTTAATATAACGAATTGCACGCGAACGAAGGCGCGGGCAACAGTTAGTATTTTATACGAAGCCATCTGCTTAGAAACAACTCAAACATGTTTACTTTGTTTCGTTATATTTGTATACTGTGGTATTTATAAATTGTTTTCGTGAGCATAAGAATAAACGCGTGAGTAATACTGACATCCCGTGTCATGATGCTAATGACAGACTTTTTATTGGAACGAAGTTCCTTATCGCGCGTTGCGAAAGGGGGCTAGACGGAAAAATGGGACGAAAAGTTGTAACGACACATTTCGTAGCAATTCTCGTAGCGGCGTAGTAATTACATGCTACGTTACAGCTACGGTGCTACATCATCAGACACACAGAGTGAGTATTCGGTGAACCACATTAAGATTTCTTTTATAACTTAGAAAAACAAAAATTTCTTTTCTAATTAATCGAAAGGAGCTTCGTTCCATCCGGGTGTCCCTTGACACCTCAGTAGTTATTTTTATTTGTAAGGCCGGTTACAGAGTTCGACCGACCGCCGGTACGTACGTCAGTCGCGCTTGTTTGTTACGCACTGCGTCGGTTGACCGACGCGCTCTGGATTTGTTTGGAAACAAATGAACGCGTTTAGTGCTACACCGTTCTAACGAACCGACCGTACACATGACATGTCTGTTTACAGCAACAGTCCGGTCAGTTTGTTGGTCAGGATTGCACTGAATTATACAAACTGACGGTCGGTAATGCGTATCGTCAGGGCCTCCCGAGTTCAACCAAACAAAAAAACTCTTTTGCTTGTATAATAAATATAAACTGTGGTATTTATAGTTTTCGTGAGCATCGAAATAAACGTGTGACTAACACTGAATTCACATAATGTGACGGTGATGAAATGAAATCCGTGACAGAGCTTTCGATTTATTTGTGTGTTGTTTCTTGTCACGACAGCATGAATTTTAACATGATGGGGTGTTTAACGACCACACTTCATCTGTTGTTTGAATTATGGTTTAGTCTATTCAGTACCAAGGTATTTACAGTAGACAGATGGATTTGGTCTATACAGTAGACCAATGTCTTTTTAGAAGACCTAGGGTTTTTACTCTCTTATTGAAGATATACGTCGAGCTGATCGAATTTGACCTCCAGAAACCTTCATGACCAAAGCGTACAGATACTTAAAACACTCGAAAATGGTCTAATGAGTAAGGGGTCACGGGTCTTTCTTAACTTGAGCGTACACAAACCTAGTCCCTCGATAGTGGTGGTCTTCTCAGTAGACCAAGGGTTTTAACACTCACCCTGTTGAAGGAACACGTCGAGCTGGTCGACCATGACCTCCCGAAGCTCCTCGACGGGTTTGTCTTTCTTGACCAAGGCATAAACATACTTGGCGAGGGCTGCTGGATCTGCATCACAACTGGAAAGATAAAATTTACTGTTAGAATTGTTGCGACAAACAATTAATAAGTAAGAGAAAAAGTCGACTAATGCTGGGTCTAATCAACAAAATTTAATAACCCGCAAGTCGTCCGACTACTCTACACCACTCTGGTGAGGAGTAAAATTGAGGCTAGTGCTTGTGTCTGGAATCCATATTCAGCGAACCAAATATTGTAATTGGAGAAGGTACAAAAAACATTTCTAAGATACCTTTTCAAAAGAACATACTTTTACTACCTATACCCAACTAACTATCTTTTGGGGACATTAGGCTTTAATTCTTTAGAAGTGAGAAGAGGTCTTGATCAGCTTATTGTGGCCTTTAAAGCTCTTCGAGGTGCTATCGATAGTCCTGTACTTCACAACCTTTACTGTTGTCTATATGTGCCTAGCAACTTCCTGGGTGTTCGTCAGAGTCGGCGGCATAGGTTGTTCGCGCAGCCGGTATCTAATACTGTTGCAAGAGCAAAGTCCCCAGTGTGTCGCACCCTAGAAGCGCTCAACGTCCTTCTGAGTACAAATCCGGAATGTGATGTGTTTGTGGACGAATGGAAGGTAATTTTACAAGTATGTCTGGTGTTTTGTGAGAGTATGTATGAGAGGCAAAGTACAGTACTATATTAATGTTTGTTTTTAATTTTGAATTGTTTTTGTTTAATTTATTTCTATTTGTTTCTTTTATAAAATATTTATATTTATTGTTAACATGTCCTCTATAATCAAGTTAATTATTGTAATTAGCTCTAAGCCGTTGTAATTAACTATAAAATAAATAAATAAATAAAATCTAATACAAATATGTTAAATTAAAGTCTCATTTAGTAGCAAAATCAAGAGGCACGACCAAAAAATCAAATCGCCTCCTATTTTTATGTTTTTACCAGACTGCCAAGAAAGGGTTATGTTTTTCAAGCGTATGTGTGTATGTTTCTTTGGCCCTACGTAAAGGCCAAGGCCCAAGACATATTTTGACAAAAGATATGTCGTTGAAATTATCAAAATGATAATAGTGCCATGAGCTATTTAAGTTTTTAAAAATGGCGCACGCAAATGAAAAGGGAGGGGGAATGGTTTTCTTACCTTAGCAATAAAGGTATCAAACGAAAAGTCATAAAAATACCATTTAAAAAATATATATATCCCATCACATTTATTTTACTGACTTAACACAGATAGTAAAAATTAAGTAAAAAGTATTCAATTTAATTCAATTCAATTCATTTATTTCGTATAACATAGGCTACAAGGATGTTAGAGTGTTACAAAAAGTTCTTCTATAATGATTCGTCAAATAGCATACGAAAATTTAAACAATAATGTTAGTTCGACAGGCATTCAAATCAATTTAAGATAACAATGTTATATTTTAAAAAAGAGTTTAACAAATAAATTAATTGTATTAGATGCATGTCAAATAAGTAATAAAATGTCGATGATAAAATGTCAGTGATTATAATAATAAAATTAATTAATACAATAATTAAAAAAAATGTACTGATAAATTAGGATGTCACAACAATATTAATTACCAATGTCGTCTAAAAATTCATTCGTGGAGTAATATACCTTATCCGCCAAAACTGTTAAAAAGTATGTGTTTGTATTCATTGGTATTTTTACACTTCCTAATTTCTTTAGGTAACTTATTATAAACTTTCGGAGCCATTGCATATATATATATATATATATGCTTTTATGTAGAGTATAGTATGAAATAGAATTATAAATAATATTCTCCAAAAGAAAATCAACGCGTCACAAATAATTAATAAAGAATCGCCTCTAGGTCATCGTACTTATATTTTCGACTACTTAGTCTATATTTAGCGTGCGATACTTGATCATTTTTATGGGTACACCGGAAGACAAAGTGGGTCATCAACCGATCAGGTTATCAAGCTCAAAACGACTGTCAAATGTCGGTCGAGTGACAGGATTGGACTTGAACTCGGTCAAGGATACAAACTCGCGTTGAAGAAGGAAGACGGATGGAAGGATATTGTTGTTCTTCTTGATAACTTTTGTTTACTTATAGTCTGTACAAAAAGTAGTCAGCGCGTCTAACAGAGGCAACTCGATATCAAAATCCCTCCGCAAACCGGTTTTAAAACGCAGGAGAGTCTACCCCCAGGATCCAATCTGCAGTGGTCGATATGGAAATCCTTGAATCGACTAGATCACAGGTTGGCCGCTGCAGACAAAATCTGGCAAAATGGGGTATTATTGGACCAGAACAGACACAGTGCGATTGCGGTGCACCTCAGCAAACAATGACTCACTTACTTGATAGCTGCTCGTTGGATGACCTAAATATGGCTACAGAGATCGCTATTGCCGTGGCTATGTACTGGGCGGGGGTTGTATAAAACTTTGACCATCGAAACGAAAAGAAGAAGAAGAATCAAAATGCTGGCTTATATTTTGGCCAGCTACTTGGTATCGCAATACAACGCGGTAATGCTGCCAGCATTTTGGGTACGAGGCCTTCTGATAGTGACTTATTAAGTTTACATTAAGTTATTAGACTATTTTAATTTAATCCAATATGTATACTTTTCTACTATGGTTTTTCCAAGAGACAACAGCATATGACGTCAGAAGGAGCGTAAGGGATCCCTTTTTTCGCATTATTTACTTCAACGTGTTTACGTTACGCTATTTTTTTCACATAATGGTCATTTGGTATAATTGTCTTTTGGCATACTACTTGACTTGGCATGGCTATAATTTCGCATGTTTTCTCTTGTAATAAATCAATATTATGCGTAACTATCATTATGCCAAATGAAGAAATGCGAAGTAATAGATAACCCGGCGTAAAGGAGGATCTGGGGGGGGCGCCCCGGGTACCAAGCACTGAGGGGTGAAGGAGTTGGATTATCTCTTATTTAAAGTAGATAATTATATAAAGATGCGCTCGCACAGAAGTTTTTGGTTATGTAAATTACTATAGAATGTTATTAAAATCAATTTTCAACGTTTGGGGGTGACAAGTCAGAAACAGGAAGGTGTCATCAATTAGAAGTCCTCCTGAGTGAATGCCTCAAGTTATGCTGTCGTTTTTTAGACTGAAAGTAACTTATCAGATATTTGCATCTAGCAGTCAGCATTATAAGTTGCTGAGCTGATTCTGGAAGGCAGAACTCCTCAATGATTAGCAGTAAGGGGATAATTCTTTATATATGTGCCTTATACACAGATGAGGCGAGAAGTTGAATAATACTAATGTATTTCTTACTGAGAATTTGATTCTAAACAGTTTGATTAAAATTAATCTAAGCCCCGGTTATTCAAATCATTGTAATTAAGTAGTATAATTTAGTATTATTTATGATTTATTTTTATATCATTTATTGTAATGTTTTGACGTGTTCAAGCGCCTCCTGGGGCCAATGAAAATAAATGATTTGAATTTGAATGTATAGTTTAATCAGTAGTCGTCTGTACAAATATAAACAAAACTGCTTTATCTTCACCAACACGTGACTCCATTGTACGTAATGATGGAAAACGTGTTTGTTATCACACGATTGCTTATTAATCATAAGCATCTGGTAGCTTCTGTATAAGTCTTAAGTTTATTTAAATATATAATTTTCCAATAAAAAAACCGACTTCAATTACTAATAATGCTAATAAAATAAAAACTACTAGACCAAACGGAAAGAATTTTTTATGGGACCACCTGGCAGCTATTTCGCGTCGAACAAAAAAAGAATCACGCGAATCGGTCCATTAACCGCGACGTAATCGATGTACATACATAGAAAAAAACATACCGGCCGAATTGAGAACCCTCCTTTTTGGGAAGTCGGTTAAAATCTATATAGCAACAAGGGACATCTTTTAATAAAAACGTTCTCCTAGAAAGAAAGAATCAGAAAAAAATTGAAAAAGAAAAAAATCTTCTATTCTTTCGTTCTCCTAGCATTATATCACGCCTATATTACCCAGAAGGGTGTATCAGAGGTGAACAACACCCACATTTCACCTGTTATGTTTAGGCCCATGGTATAGCCATCCATCGGGCACTATACCAACTCCGTGCTGCTGTGAATTTCCTGAGGGAAAGTTTTAAAAAACACTGCCCGATCCGGCAATCGAACTCGAGACCTCGCGGAGAGACGCGTACGCAAACCACTAGACCATCGAGGCAATTTTGTCATTTCATATTGAAAATATTTTCATAGTGGAAGA
Source organism: Hypena proboscidalis (assembly GCA_905147285.1). Taxonomy (NCBI): domain Eukaryota; kingdom Metazoa; phylum Arthropoda; class Insecta; order Lepidoptera; family Erebidae; genus Hypena; species Hypena proboscidalis. The sequence goes on from LR990156.1 coordinate 8,435,987, forward strand.
GTCTTCATGAGAAATGGCTGAGATTTGCTAAGGGTTTGTGACCGAAACTACCGATATTATATTGCAAGTAGTATATACCTATTTAAATTATTATAGTATGTAAGCATTCTTGTAGCATCATGTTAATATGATTACTTTGTAGTTGTACACTCAACATTACTCTTGCCTAGTCTTCTATTTCTTCTTTTCCTCTACGGCTCAAAGGTTTGCTGGTAGAAAATTCAATATTGAATTAAGCTCGCCGTTGTACCTAATATTTTAACTGTTTCTTTTCTATTATGTTATTGTAAATTCTGTGTGTGTACAATAAAGTATTTGAAATTTGAAATATTAGATTGTGTTATTTTAATGGTTTTTGTTTCCAACCAACTCTCAGCTCTTGCACCTACCACTTGTCGTCTCTGCATCACCTAAAGGTTGACTGGTAGATAATGCCTACGGCATTAAGTCCGCCCATGTACCAATTTTTGTGCATAATGTTCTTTTTTTTTGAAATAAATATCTCTTTTTGACCGACCCGGGCATCGAACCCGGGATGCTCTGTCGATGCGATGTCTTGAACTAAACGATGTTTTTATGTAATTTTAAAAACGTCATTGCTTATCTTGTTATCACAACTAAATATTATGTAATATTATGACACATTGTATATGAAATAACATAACATCACGACGTTATCTTCGATAAGAATAAGCAGGGGAATATTACAACCACATTTCGCCTGTTATATTTAGTGACGGCAGGTTTATAGAGAGACGGTGGGGCCATTTCTCCATTAATCTACAATCAATCTCTTAAGGGTCGCGCGGAGTATGCTTATTCATACAAATAGAATTCCGCAATCAAGAGTATTTACTCTTGGTATTTGATAAAAAAAAACATTCGGGGGATGGCCTAGACTGCGTAGCGTAGGCAAGACTATAGCGAGTACAGCCAGGCTACATTCAAAGCGGCATGCGTATGAGGACCTGGAGAGAGCCTAAATACCTTTTTTTAACATTATATAGAACGCCAGAAGCTAACACTATTCAATAGTCCCAATGACAAGGCCAAACACACATTCACACACTCAAGCACACCCAGTCTCAGAACAAATCTTTGAGACAACAGATTTGTCCATGTGGAGATCGAGTCCACAACACCAGTGCAGTGGAGAGCGGCGAGGCGACCGCTACACCACACGTGCAGACAGACCTTTTTGATGTTAGAGGCACTGATGGCACAGTATAAATATGTACAAACAGTACGGAAACTGCCTACAAACGTGCGAAACGGCACGCACACATAAACATGCATACTGTGCTGATGGTGGCATTTGCCAGAGGCGCGTCATTAATCCGCGATCCTCGACCTCGTTCACAAGAGCTCTACCACTATTAATTCCAAAGAACTCTCGACACTACAATTCTGATGTAACATTACTTTAATCTATTTATATACACGCCGTGTGGTGCGTTGGAACGATGCACAGATTAAATATAACAACGTAAATGTTAATTGTAATTATTTTAGTCTATGATTCAGTGCGGGAGGTTTCGGGTTAAGCTATGGTTAGCGCGGTCGATTCGTGGATGGGCGATCATTGCTATATTGCTCTATATCCTGTAGTGTTACCCAGGCTTGAGAGTACATGACAAGCCAATAGAATAACCCTATATCCTACTGTATAAATCAAATGGTTGTTGCTCCACATAAAATACTGATATTTATGCCACGGTTTTAAAGTTTTCTTATACTGTGGTATTGAGGTAATTTGCGAAAATTTACGCTACTAGTTCTCGCCACTTTGACAAGAGCACACAACGCCATCTAGTCCCAAACTAAGCAGAGCTTGTACTATGGGTACTAGAATAACTAATACTAACATACATATATACTTTTCTTTTGTAAATACATACTTGTTATACATGGGTCATTGGTGTGCTACATGCTTTCTATTTCTATTCAATTTTATTAATCTTATCAAAAAACAAGAATTGCATTTACATATTGCAATATTTATGCAATAACAAGCTTTTCAAGGATATATGTGCAATATGTATTATATTGATCAATGATCTCATTGCATGACGAAATTTTAGCTGGTTGGTGTGTTAATAATAGTACTGTCTACTCCCACACAATACCAATAACTACCACCGAAAGACCATGCTCAGTAAAAATTGTAGAGGAACAGGGTGTGCTGCTCCTCCACCACAAAGGGAGGATCCTCCAACCAAACTCGATGGTATAGCCTTCCGGACAGCTGTCCGATGGTAGCGTCTTGTAAGTGGTATATAAATACACTGGCTGTGAATGTGAACACTCCGCTTTGCTTTTCATGCTTACTCTGCCATACTCAACATTCACTTCCATATACGAGGGCTGTATCTAGGAGACCATTGTTGACAGCCAGTTTTGCCTTCTTCAACATGGTTTCGTTGGCCATGACCGCATGCAACGCACTATTAACTCTATTTCCCACATTCACTCTTCTTCTTCTTCTTCTTTTATTTAATGGCAACTGGGTCTCCTTGCGGTGACCATTTCTGCCAGTGTCAAGTGTGGAGTATAATATAATTAAAATTGTAAGCATATTTACTCTTCTTTCAACATCAGCATTTTTACCATCTCTCGTAAAAATACTTCCCAAATATACTAATTCTTTTAGCTGTTGTTCTTCTTTACCTTCTACGCTCACCTTGCATTCATTCACAATCTTATCGCTTTCAAAAACCATCACCACTAATTTTCATTCCTTTTCTCTCGTGTTTTTCATTTACCATATCTTACCACCTCTTACAATTCTTCAGTTGACAATGCAAGGAGCACTTTGTCATCTGCATACATAATACATTTTACACATCATCCTAAGTCCAAATTTACTCTCTTAAATCTGTCAAACAGCTATATATACACAGGTCACGGTGACACTATCCAGCCTTGTTGAACACCCCTGGTGATATTAAAACAGGCTGTGTAAGCACCGTTTAATCTAACACATGTGCTAAAAACTTCATCTTTTATCCCGTACATGGACAGTGTTTACCATAATGCATCCACACAATGTTGTAGGTCAGGTGTGTCTTTCGCTAGATGGCTTTCAACTAGGCAACATAATTATTAGACCTGATCCATACATCCCATTCCCTTAATATTCAGTCTGAGCATCCCATTTGTTTTCCTATAGGCCTGTTGTACGTGAAAGGTTTCCCGTTTACTTCAGCCAGCCTAAATCGGTCCAGAAGGAAAGCAGCCTCCGAAGACTGCTGCAGGCTTCCGGAAGCGATGTTGGTGACTGAAGAATTTGTGCCTGTTGATCGGCCACGCTGCTGAGCTCAGCATCCCATATTTTCTCATCTGTTATTCTAATCAGTTAATTAATCAAAACTTTGGCATATAGTTTGCCAACAACACTCAAAATACTGATGCCAGAGTAATTAGTATAACGGCTCTCAGTCAGTTATTCGGCACTAGACCATATCTCCAACTATTAACTAATTAACTACAATAATTAGTTTGTTAATTGATAATAATGTTTGGTACATGGATTTTTCTTTAATAAATTCTAATAAATTTCGATTGAATTTAACAGTGATAATAGAGTGAAAGAATTGAAATAAGATCAAGCGGAAGGTTCCAGGTTCAAATCTAATCTGTATGTGTTTAGCGTGACGCATGCATTGTGTTGATGCGGCGTTTGTACATATATTCATTAAATGCATACGCTGGACTAGCACTAGTGTAGAGGTGCTCTAGCAAGTGTATATATTTTCCTTATTAGAACCAACAAAAGCTATACTATTAAGTAATCATTACTATGAATAATGCAGGACACATAACATACAAAAATAGAAAACCTGACTCGTCAAGACCTAAGAAAGTTAAATGTTTTCATGGTTTTGCTTTTAAATGTAACTAACCTCCCGCCCTGGCTTTGCTCTGGATACTATTTAGTACTGTAATATGCATGTTTTACACATAAAAACATTTGCTATAATTCATTCTATGACGTTTTTATGTATAATAAGTATGTATTTACAAAAGAAAAGTATCAGTATCAGTTATTCTAGTACCCATAGTACAAGCTCTGCTTAGTTTGGGACTAGATGGTGTTGTGTGTAAGTTGTGAAATATTTATTTATTTATTAAATAAGTCTTTAAGCAAGTAGACCTGAATCATCAAATCATGAATATAAATCAAATATCTTATCTTAGAAATTAGTTCTAAGATAAGATATTTGATTTATATTCATGATATTTAGGAAAGTGTAAACAACATTAACACAGAGCATACTTGTTGCCACTTTTGGGGGCTAATAGGGTGGAATTGCATTGGCCATACATTCTGATAGGCAATCACCTATCAGAATGTATGGCCTCATGGTCCTTCGAGCAATCGTGCTAAGGACTTCGGTTTCGTGTGTAAATAAACCAGACTGTTAACCATGTGATCGAAGTTCGAGCAAGAGAAAACCAGTGGCAACTATCGAGTTGCAGTTCATTCAAGGAGCAGGCTGTTAAGTTCGCGATTAACCAGCGACCGAGCTCATTTACCATTTAAACCATTTCTTTTACCATTTTTATACCATTTTAATACCTACCACAACACCTAAAAATCTGCACATACAATGTCAGATCACTGTCTAATAGAGAAAGACTATTGGAGTTAAACAATACCATAGAGAACATAGATTGGGATATTATAGGATTGGCTGAAATTAGAAGAATGGGTCAGAAGATCAAAGAATATAAGAACTATATCCTATGTCATATCGGCGAAACTGCAGGTCTACATGGAGTAGGTTTACTAATAAAGAATACATTAAAAAACAACATAGAAAGTTTTCAAGGAATATCCGAAAGAATTGCAATCTTAAAACTAAAATTCGAACATTTTCCACTCACATTAATTCAAACATATGCACCTACTGAAAGCTCGAGTGAGGAGGAAATTACCAAATTCTATAATGATCTTATGACAGCACAAGAACTTGCCGATAAACACCTATTAGTAATAGGTGATTTTAATGCAAAAATTGGTCACCCAAAACCTGAAGAAAACATGATAATGGGCAAATATGGTTATGGAAAACGAAACAACAGGGGAGAACGCCTAGTACAGTACGCAAACGAACACAAATTATCAATAATGAATACATTCTTCAAAAAGAAACAGTCTCGTAGGTGGACATGGGCATCACCCGACCAAAAAACAAGAAATGAAATTGATTATGTACTGACAAACATCCCGAAGTCCGTAACAAACGTAGAGGTACTGAACTTAATCAACTTCCCATCAGACCATAGAATGCTCAGATGCGCCTTAACAATAAAAACATCAAAAACTAATCGAAAACACTACAAACAACCAACAAGTTTACTCAAGACTATAAACGAAACAGAAACATATATTCAAAACCTAGAGAAATACTCGGCAACACTTGACGAAATTCTAAAAGCAGACAATGATGTACAAACTATAAGTAACGAACTAGAACAGATGATAACAAAGAGTCTCAAACTAGAACATAAAGTGCAAAACCACAAACATAAAATACTAACTAACGAAACATTAGACCTCATGAACAGACGTGGACAACTACTGCGATTAAAAAACAAAACTAAAGAAAATAGAGAAGAATTAACACAACTATTCAAGAAAACAAATAAAGCTATCAGAGAAGACTACAACACGCACAGAAGAGTAATTATTGAGAAAAATCTTAATACATTTCGAAGTTCAAAACGAGCCAGTAAAGAACTGTCAACACACAAGACATGGATTCAAAACCTAATGCAAGGACAGGTGGAAACAAAGAGCAGAAAAGATATTCTGAACTGCGCTACCGAATTCTACAGGAAATTATACAAAAAAACACCAGAAGCAATAGTCACAAATATAAACCTCTATAATAAAATAGGAGAGACAAGACAAACACAAGATACAATAGAACCAATAAGCGAAATAGAAGTACTTAAACATATAAAAACACTAAAAACCGAAAAGAGCCCTGGACCAGATAACCTCACTAATGAAACACTAAAAATAGGAGCAAGGGTACTAGTACCATACCTAACAATACTTTTCAACAGGGTAATGGAATCTGAGCAAATACCAGAAAAATGGGGTCTTTCACATATAATCCTATTGTACAAAAAAGGAAACCCACAAGAAGTAGGCAACTACAGACCTATTAGTCTCTTATCTACTATATACAAACTGTTTTCCTCGATCCTACTTAGTAGAATAGCGCCAAAAATAGACTTTAACCAGCCAGCTGAACAGGCAGGATTCAGACCAAGTTACTCAACCATCGACCACATCCACACAGTTGACCAACTGATAGAAAAATATCAAGAATTCAACAAACCACTCTATATAGGATTTATCGACTATTCAAAGGCCTTCGACAGTATCACACATACGTCTATATGGGAAGCACTAAAAAACAACAACATACATGAGAAATACATAAAAATAATAACAAACATGTACTCCAAAAGTAAGAGCAGAATAAAACTGGAAAGTAAAGGAGAGGAGTTCCCCATAGAAAGAGGCGTAAAGCAGGGAGATCCGCTCTCGCCAAAGCTATTCATAGCAGTACTACAACAAATCTTTCAAAATATAGACTGGGCGAAAAAGGGAGTGTGGATATACAATAGACGTCTAACACATCTACGATTCGCGGATGACATAGCTGTTTTTAGTGAAACACCTACAGAACTGGCAATAATGCTTCAAAACCTCGCCAAAGAAAGTAAAAAAATAGGACTAGAAATGAATACCAGCAAAACAAAAATAATGTCTAACCATACACAAACCCCTATCAATGTTGAAGGAAAAACAATAGAATATGTAAACGACTACATATATCTTGGGAAACTAATGTCATTCAATGCCAACAGAAACGAAAATGAGGTCGACAGGAGAATAACCATATCTTGGAAAAAGTACTGGGCACAAAAAGAAATCCTCAAAGGGAACTATAGTCTAAAGCTAAAGAAAATCATAATGGACTCATGTATTTTGCCATCACTAACATACGCAAGTCAGACTTGGATATTCACAAGCAAGATAAAGAACAAAATCCTGTCTTGCCAACATGCCATGGAAAGAAGTATCCTGAAACTTAGAAGGCTAGATAAAACGAGAAACACTGACATACGCAATAAAACTAAACTAAAGGATGCTCTACAACACGCCATGTCATTAAAATGGAAATGGGCAGGTCACCTGGCCAGGTACCAAGACAAAAGATGGACAACACAAACTACAAAGTGGCCTGGTCCTATTGGAAAGAGGAAAAAAGGACGACAAAGAAAAAGATGGGTCGACGATATTGTACAGAAAGCAGGAAAGAACTGGCTTAGCGCTGCACAAAACAAAAAAATATGGAGAGAGATGGAGGAGGCTTTTACCCTACAGGGACCATACAAAGATTAAACAAACTAAAACAAAAAAAAAGGGAAATAGAAAAAATTGCATGGAAATAAAGCTATAATAATAATAATAATAATAATACCATTTTAATTAACTTTAATTTACCATAAGTTATTCGTGTTTAGTCCTAAATGTTTTGACTAGTGTTAACTTTAAATAAACCATTATTTTTTACCATAAACCAAACCAATCTTTCAATTAATTATTTTCCTAAATAATTAACCTAACTAACGAGCGCGCTCCGCTACATGGCCTCCCAGGTAGAGGACTTTGCCACCCTACCATAACAGCATGCTTGTTGGAACAACTAGATTTTAAAATCAAAAAAGCAACCAAAACCAGCAATGTTTACAAACAGTAGTATATTAGATTTTTGTTGATATTACATGTAGTAGAAATCCAGGATCTTAGCCTTTGAGTTCAAACATGTTTAAAGTGGCACAGTTCCTTAAGGTTTTCTGAAGGCAAAAGTTTTGGCAAGTGACACAGAAGAGAATCTAGTTATGTATTGTATGCAAAGCAAGAGAGACCAACCTTCTAACATTTCCACTTAATATAGGCACAAAAAATCCGTAATAACAATGATTTTACATTGAAAGTTGTTTATTCAATGCAAAACAACTTGGAAGTATCTAATATTGACATATTTTCTACAACTAATTAAACTTCTCACTCATGAATTCATGATTTCTAAAATCAACTAGTGGCATGATACCAATGTTGGTACTAGAGCTAATGTCAAAATTCTAACCTAACCTATCTCTCCATAATGCGGAAAAGAAAGTATTCAGAAAGATGTATGCAGTAGTATGAATGGAATTTTAACTACAAGAAATGACGATAAAAAGAGGTAGTTTCGCGTTCAAAGTGAAAAATAAACATCGTAAAATAAAATTAGAAATTCAAGATAAAGTCGATTGGTGTTGGCATCCAATCTTTCATGTTTTTATTACAATTTAGCAATGATTTGACTATAAAAAAGTTAACAAAACACGATAAACTTATTTTCATGAAATTTCACACAATGACGCATAGTTCACTGAATGCAGGTCAATTACGGTGTTTCAGAACGAATTAAAAGTTTATCGATGCGAAGTTGTGCAGTAACCCTTTTTAAACTTGAAAATATGCGACATGTGAACATGCCAAAACGTCAACGACATGACTGAAATATGATACTTTTTCAGGACAAATATTAATGAAATACGAAAATATTCAAGGTTTTCATACTTTATAAACTATTTGGAGCGTTTTTCAGAAATATTCTAGAAACTTAGATCGGTAAATATAATCAAATATGGCAGCGCGACTCACAGGGGTTCCAATATGGAGGTCAACCACGACTTGAAAGCGTCTGGATTTTCAATAATCATCTCGTTGCTGCGATTATATCGGCCACAAATGACAATCCATTCACTTTTCACTTATTTAAATTGTTTAATTACAGTTAAAACTAACGCGTAAGTAATAAAATCACTTGAAAATAAACGTCCTTCATGTATCACAGATACACTTCACTTTTATGTAACTTTTTTTGACGAATGAAATGTCGACAAGCAGGAGTGTCAAGTTTGGCTGCCTATTGGTGTTGCCATGTTTAATATTGAATTTCTACTAAATGGATGTATGGCATAATTTATACGTATTTTATTATTTTAATCAAACTTAACGATGAAAGAGTATTATATTATTTTAATAAGATCATCATACACGTACCTTGTAGAGTCTAATCCCCGCAAATTAGTAATGGGATAGAACATTGGCACAATTCACATTTTTGGACGTTTATTACACCCTAAGAGACAATTTCTCCGCCAAGAAAGATAAAGAGAAAAAACTTGTCTCTAAATCGAATGACATGAAATCCAAATTGCATGAAACAAACCAAAGATATGTCAAAACAGAAAATTCACGCATTATACGCTGCCTTGGAAAGCCCCGCAAATAATTATTTGGTTTAAGGTATACCTACATAAATCAATGTAAACAGACACCTCATAATCAAACAATAAAAATAAATAAAATTACCGATGCAGGTAAAACCGACTACAAGACGCTTTAGATTATGCTACTTTTTATCGATGTTACCTACCACGCAGACTAAAACGCGGGAGTAAGTTCGTAAGTTTATGTAAGAATTAAGATGTTATTTTATGTACTTAAGTTTGTAAATAACTACAACACCCGCAAATTAATATAGATAAAATAAAAAATCTTGTCGGTTTTCAAGTTGACCACAAATAAAATGTCATAGGTCGAACAGCCATCTGCAGCCAACTTCATAAGAGTGCATCGTTTCTATATGAAACCTTGTCGCAATTCGCTGTCATGTCATACAAAGTTCACTTTGTATGACATGCCAGTGCTTTACGTTCTTGGCAGCAGGAGAATCTCCATTTCAACAGTCAATGTTTTTTTTTAAACATATTAGCGGTGAGTACTGGTTTCTACCACTAAATAATATTTTTAAGCTATGGCAATAATTTGACAACTCGTGTCGAGTTTTGTTTTATAAATTTATTTAAAACTCTTCTAATGATGTGCGGAATAAAATATGAATATTGTGTTTTGTTTAACATTTACTAATAACTATTATAAAAAATTCTAAACATACAAACATATATTATTTTTTTCTATGGTAAGAAAAAAATATATATTATATTGTTTTATTATTATGATTGTCAAGGTTATATACAAAGATAAACGAAGTCTAATGGTGGGTCCACACTGAGCCAACGAAGGCGAACGAATGGGTTCGTTGGCCATGTCTGGACGGATTGGCGATGGCCAACGAACGTTCGTTGACGTTGGCCGGCGATCCGTAGCGTGGCGGTAACATCAAACGATTTGCGCCATTGGACCGAATTCAGTTTGGACGGTCGCCAAACACCAACAAACGAACGTCAACAGAATGGTTGACATTTTGACATTCGACGGTCTGTTTAAATGTCAGAGCATGTGTCTACGTAGTAAATTACATTATCTTGAAGCTAAGTAGTTAATAACACAGAATAATAGCTGACTTGTAAATAATAATCATGGACATAAGACAGTTGCCAACCCCATTGACACATGATATCCTTAGGCTATGATCAAAATACACTTTCGAGTATTGTCTATGGAAAGCAATCCGGAATCATGAGCAAACGATGTTTTGGTCAAACACCAAATGTGTTTGGACGTTTGTCCGAAGGCCAACGAACGTTTGCTACCAACGTCAAAAAACCTTCGTTCGCCTTCGTTGGCTCAGTGTGGACCCACCATAAAACGAACCGACAATTATTAGGAACAAACCACAATGCGATAGCACTGCTGGCGTTATCTATATTTTAGACGTTATCTATATTAATTTTTAATATTGGTAGTGCATTTAATTTAAATGAAAAACCTCTGTCCTTTTACTAGCTAGTAAGTTTAGCATCTAACTAGCTTTTTTCCGCAACTTTAAACCCCAAATTTACTGGAATTTCCAAAAAAAATAACGAACGTCAACAGAATGGTTGACATTTTGACATTCGACGGTCTGTTTAAATGTCAGAGCATGTCTACGTAGTAAATTACATTATCTTGAAGCTAAGTAGTTAATAACACAGAATAATAGCTGACTTGTAAATAATAATCATGGACATAAGACAGTTGCCAACCCCATTGACACATGATATCCTTAGGCTATTATCAAAATACACTTTCGAGTATTGTCTATGGAAAGCAATCCGGAATCATGAGCAAACGATGTTTTGGTCAAACACCAAATGTGTTTGGACGTTTGTCCGAAGGCCAACGAACGTTTGCTACCAACGTCAAAAAACCTTCGTTCGCCTTCGTTGGCTCAGTGTGGACCCACCATAAGTCGCACAAGTCTTGCACTGTAGTGCAAGACTTGCTATCGTGGTGAAAGGATTAGCCAATTCACTTTGGAGAACTCGCGAATTGCCCAGGGTGCGCCGGACGTAGGGAATTGTTGTGTACGTCACTCGGGGAGGCTCCTTTCATGCACCCCATATCGTTGTGCCAGTCATTGATCGTTTCTTTTAGGTCAGAGATTGCTTTTTAATGCCCTTTTATTTTCTCTATGTCTAATCTGTTGCCAAATCCTGAGCAATTTAGTTTTTCTTGAAGTTTTTGTTTGACTACATTTGGTAATTGTTCGGATGGTATGACGGTCTTATTATAACAAGTGTGCATTGACAGCTAGTGGGCATAAAACTTGTATTGACACATTTTTAGGCCAGGTAGGAAAGGGGAGGAAGGAAACAAAAGAAGTGGTACCGAAGTATCTTTGCCACCAAGGGCAAGGAAGCGTCGCACAAGTCTTGCACTGTAGTGCAAGACTTGTGCGACTCAGGCGCGAACGTATAGCCGAAACCACGGTCGACTTAATAGACGTAACAGTAACACGAGTAACACCCGTATTTCATAATTTGAATAATGTTACAAACTCACGTCAGGTTTAACCAAATTTATTGCCAAAAATGCACCATACCACTCCAATATTTGTTGTATAGAGTTGCCAGGTTTCCCGGTTTAAGCAAGACGTACCTATTGCCCACCTCCCAACTATTGAGTTTATTATATACATTTTTATAGAGGCGTAGTTCTATGAAGCGTCGTTGCCCGGTATCGCGGCGTAAGAATGCTAGCATCTTCAGCGCTTGCTTTCTCATAAAACTCATAAAACTCATTTATTCGTAATTGGTTTACACGTCATTCAAGTGAGTAGGTAATATAACATAATAGATAATTAATATTGTCATAAAAATTCATTTTTAACATTAAATTACATAATTATATTAATTCCAAAGTCATATAAAATTATAATAATGAAGTCGGTTAAAAAAGTCCAAAATGATCATAATTAATAAATAATAAAAATTGCAAATACAAGTCCAAAAATAATAAAAATTGTCGACTTGTAAATTAATGTGAGCTTTATGGAATACGTGGTCCAGCTAACGATTGGCTAAAAAGTTATTTAAATAATAGAACACAATTTGTTGAAATCAAAAAAGTGAACTCAATTCAAGAAATAGAAACTGTTAAATCACTCATACAATATAATAAAGTAGGTGTACCACAAGGAAGTATTTTAGGACCTCTTCTCTTTCTTCTATACATAAATGACTTTCCATCCGTAACTGAACATCAATGCATTCTCGATGCTGATGATATTTTCATATCTATACCGTACAATCCTAAGACTAATTATAACCATGAACTTAATGAAACAATTAATAATGTAATAAATTGGTTAACTAATAATAATTTAAGTGTAAATATTAATAAAACAAAATATGTACAATTTTGTAACAGAGGAGGCAAAAAGCTCGACCTACAACTCAAATATAAAGATCATTCATTATTAAAAGCTAATGAAATTTCATTTTTAGGTATAATTCTAGATGATAAATGCAACTGGAAGGCTCATGTGGATAAAATCTGCAAAAAAATAAACCGCTTTGCCTTTGCCTTGTGGCGTCTAACGAAAATCGCCAGCAAAGAAACAGCACTAAAGGCATACCACGGATTTGTTGCATCCATTTTAAGATATGGTATTGTGCTCTGGGGAAATTCGGTTCATATAAACAGAGCATTCATTGCGCAGAAGCAATGCGTACGTTCAATTTGTAATGTGTCTCCTTGGACTACCTGTAAACCGTTGTTTCGAAAATTATCAATTCTAACTTTACCATGTATATATATAATATATATATACATGGTAAAGTTAGAATTGATAATTATGAAATGTGTGTCTTCGTAAAAACAAATTCAAATTTATTTATCACAAAAAAAGATAATTATACATTTAAAACTCGGTACCCCGATAGTCTAGTCTTTCCTACAATCAGGACCGAACAACGTAGAAGTAACGCATACGTTATGGCAGTCCGTATTTATAATCACCTACCTCAAGATGTCCGTAATTTACCAACACATAAATTTAGAAACCAATTATTTAGATTTTTAAATGAAAAATGTTTTTATACTGTAAATGAATATTTAAGCTGTAAAATATAATGTTGTATGCTGTAAAATATTGTGTTGTGTAACTAATTAATAACAAGTGCTTTAAGAATTATATGTTTAAATTTTTTATTATTATTCTTAGTTTATAAGTTAATTTTATATTATATATTTGTATGCTATACAAGTAAGATAGCAAATGTGCAGTGCTAAATTTAATGTTAACTTAACACCTGTGAAAACCACATTTTAACAAATAAAGGATTTTGATTTGATTTGATTTTGATTTGAATGACTTCACAAATAAAATAAAATCAATATAATTCAAATTCAATATTGCAATGACAATTAAAATAGATTATTTAAAAAAATCGTTAACAGAGTATAACGCCTGTTCAGCAAGCCATCGCTTCAGACGATATTTAAAACAACTATCGGTTAAAGCGTTTTTTATATTATAATATATATCTCTTGGTGACAATGATACTTCGATGCCAGTTCTGACGCTTTTAGAAGAAAATGCGACGTGGCGTAGAAAAGTCGACGCCTGCGGCGCTTCCTTGCCCTTGGTGGCAAAGATACTTCGGTGCCACTTCTTTTGTTTCCCTCCTCCCCTTTCCTACCTGGCCTAAAAATGTGTCAATAAAAGTTTTATGCCCACTAGCTGTCAATGCACACCTGTATACAAACTAAAAAAAAAAAAAAAATTGTGCCCTATTATTATATCAAATCAAATCATTTCTATCTATGAGTCCTAAGGGGCACTTGAACACGTCAAAACAAACATCAAAATACAAAAAATATAAAATTAAAATAAAACTTAATTAATTAAATAATTAATTATTTTTTATCTTACAAATTTGCTTTTCTTTTTTGTACTTATTTGGGTATTTGATTAAACATATTTCTTATATTATATGCTAAATTGTATAATGATTTTAATGATTATTGAATGTAATATGATAATTAAGATGAAGAAATAAATTTCAATGAAATGAAAAACAAATAATTAGTACTTTTTATTGCAATATGGATTGATACGAGCTTAGATTGACTTTTTCAACTTAGAAATTTGAATTAAAATCAATCCAAGTACCAGCTCCGATGGGTATTATTGCATCATGAGAAGACGCTTACAATAATTTTAATTATATTTCAAACTTGACACTGGCAGAAATGGTCACCGCAAGGAGACCCAGTTGCCATTAAATAAAAGAAGAAGAAGAAGAGAAGAGCTGGTGAGTAACTCATGTGCATCTTTTTAGGGTTCCGTAGTACCTACAAGGAACCCTTATAGTTTCACCATGTCCGTCTGTCCGTCCGTCTGTCCGAGGCATAGCGACGAAACCGTTGGTGCTAGAAAACTGAAATTTTGCATAAACATGTATGTTAACTATACAAAGAAAGTCGTAGAATAAAATTTGGAAAAATATTTTTTTTTCGGGTAGCTCCCCTACATGTAAAGTAGGGATGTTTTTTTTTGTCGCCTACCCCATAGTGTGGGGTATTGTTAAATAGGACTTTTAAAAACGTTTAGGGGTTGCTAAGACAGTTTTTTGATTAAGAGATCCGTTTGCGAGATAATTAACTTTAAAGAGCAAATTTTTGTTTGAGTAGAGCGTCCCTCCCCCTCTAAAAGCTAAACTACTGGATCCCAAAATCTGAAAAAAATTGTGTCGGTAGTACATGTAATGAACTTTAAAGGAAAATTATAGCGGATAAGTTCACTTCATTAGTTCTAGAGTAATTGGGGTCCAAAGTGTAAAATGCAGTTACTTAAAATAATTCGTGCAAATTACAAAAACCTTTGAAAGTAATGACTTGTATGAAGATGTTACTTGTTTAATACAGATAGTAAATCCCTTTTAAGTCGAAACATGTTGTAACGACTAGCTACGGAACCCTACTGCGCGTGGCCCGACACGCACTTGGCCGGTTTTTTTTGATAAATTCATACAATATTTGTTTGTGTTTTGACAATTATTCTAGCCCCGTATTCATGGTAAACATTTGTTTATCATTAGGAACAATTGATCAACATTGTTGGTGAGCGGCAAAAATGTTGCTAGCAACTATGTTTAAATCAATACAGGTTGTCCACATGCCAGTCTGCGTTGAAATGTTGCCAGAGGTTCTCTGTATCTGATGTATAGGATTTCTAATAAAAGAAATTGAAAAAGATGGTGGATTCGAAACTATTATTACTATAAATTTGATTTAATAATGGTTTTATTGAAATAATTCTATTAGTTGCATTATTTTATCATTGCTCCACACTACAGCCATGTTTATAAACTGTTGCAAACACGTTCACACACGTCAACAATTGTCGCTAAACTGATGTTTACGCTTGTCGGGCGAGAGCTTGTCAACATGACGCTATCAACTCTGCAACTCGCAGTTTTGCCTGCAACATGTTGACAGCAATTCCGCAACACGTTGATTCAACTTTGTTGCTAAACAAATGTTTACCATGAATTAAGTGTAACTTATAGTAGCAATCAAAACAACATATAGTTACTCAACCCCTCGATAGATGGCGTTATCCCCTTTTCCGAATCACACTATGGTTTCGTTACCGAGTTCGCTTAATATTGTTCAAAAAATACCCTCGAGCTTCGAAGACTGGAACTGAAGCCGCAGCTCGGGATGGAGTTGCTGATGAAGCTGGGCTAGATAATAGGTTACCTAATAACTTTTGGAAGTCAGTGACTTGTCACTGATACAGAATAATATAAATAGATAGATAGAGAATTATTAATAGACAATAAATAATTCTCTATCTATCTATCTTATTTATACAATAAATTATTGTACACAAAGAAGAAGTACATAATTGTGATACACAGTCTAATTGAAACATGCACAATGGGCGGCCAGATCACTTTAAAGTGATCTCTTCCAGGCAACCTTTGGATGGACAGGAGTAAGTAAATAGACATGGTCAGTGGTGTAGTGTAGTCAATTAAGAAAGTACTTACTTAACTAAAAATAATTTACACATACATGTATGCACATGACATACATACTTTAAATAAATACATACAGGCCGACATAAAATATATATTAAATATCTATATATAAATAAAATATATTATACGTAATAATTATAATATATTATTATATACTAGTTGACACGGCAAACGTTGTTTTGCCGTATAAATTATTTCTAGGTAGTTAATAGAGTGAAAACATTTACAAAAAAGACGCTAATTGATCAATTATCGAGCGGGATGACAAATAATGATTAAATTACTAAAATGGCTATTAAAAAATAGGGATTGGTGACAGGGTACAAATTTAGGGTTGTATGTATTTTTAATGCCACACTATAAAGAAATAAAAATAAAAAAAATTGTACAAAATTTAAAAAAAAATGTTAAGGGTGAACAACCCTTATCACTTAGGGGTATTAAAAATAGATAGTAGCCGATTCTCAGACCTACTAAATATGCATATAAAATTTGGTAAACGTCAGTAAAGCCGTTTCGGAGGAGTAAGGTAACTAACATTGTGACACGAGAATATTATATATAAGATATAAACTATGTTAAAAGTGTGTACAGAGCGAATTGATGCACCAGCTCTGCACAATGAACCAGTTCGGCTTCACGTCCCCGACAATTACCTTCGTAGTAGAAGTCATTGGCTGTTTGCCGTGCCACCATGTCGTACTGCTGCTCGCGTCACTTCTCCTATACCACGGCACTTAACACTCTCAACAATCTCATGGACTCGAATCCAGAAAATAAATTGAATATTTTCAAATGATGCGGTGTATTATTGGTGATTTGCAACAATTTTGTGAATGTCAGTAATATGTTTTTATAAATTGCGATTAATATAAATGGTTCCTGTAGCCGTTTTAATCAAATAAATAAATGGGTGAATTGCACAAGCAATAAAAATACATGGCAAACCTGAGAATGGTAGTGCAACGTGCTGATTTTTTATTTTATATATTTTTTCTCAATAAAGTAAGTACTTCCCTACCTTGGCAAAAAAAATCATTGATTTCTACCCAATAATATACCAAAAAAAAATTACAAAGTGTCATTTTATCATCACAGTGGCCTGTCCCGCACCCAAATCCGCTCATAAAATACCTTCCCCTGCAAATATATTCATAATATGGATTTAAATCGGTTGTTTTATAATTAAATTGTAATATATTCGATCAAATAAAACCATTTTTGTTTGTTTATCTTCTTTCTCATGGATTTGACAGGCAGTCAACTTTTGTCCGGAAAAAAGTTATCATTTCAGAGGACAGTAAGTTTTAGTAGAATAGCCACGTCAACATTGCGTTGTTATGCCCTTCTCACCTTTCCCCACTTCGGATCAGGCCGGCTTAAGCTCTAGGCGCGAACGCACCAGTCCCAACGTCTTGCGGTTTCCCGCCACAAAGGTAAGTTTATCATTTCAGTGATAGGGGGACAAAAGTAGGATCACTTCGGTGGCTGTTAAAACTCGAGCTAGATTCCTTTAATTTGTTTCAAAATTGTGTATTTAATTTCGCCGTATGTACTGATTTGCTTGAGTAGTGTTCATATTGTTTTAAAATTTTTATCAAACAGTAAGAAACGGTGCACGGTCATTTCAGTGGTTATTTTTTTATCATTTCGGTGGACACTTTTCATTTCAGTGGACTCTAAAAAATTCATACTTTAATATTTATGTAAATTTTGATGTTATTTGATGTCCACTCACACACAATGTTATAAATAGGCTAAAGTTTCATTTTGCACTTAAAATATAAAGATAGCATTGAAATTAAAAAAGTCCGCCGAAATGACAAAAATAAATCGCCTGTTGAAATTGACCCAAATACAATTTTATATAGCCAATGTTACCCGACCCTTACAAATCTAGGTTACTGGTGGTAGAGCTCTTGGTTTTCCTGGGCGGTATCCGCACTTAGTCCTCCTATGGGACCGTTGTACGTGAAAGGTTTCCCGTTTACTCCAGCCAGCCTAAATCGGTCCAGAAGAAAGGCATCCTCTGTGGTAGAGCGAGTATGAATGAGCTCGAGGGCGGCAGCACCACCGTCTCACCTTTAACCTGCCGCCAAATAGTAGTGCTTGCATTACTGTGTGCCGGTTTGGTGGTGAGATCAGGCCCTGAAATTACTGGCATATGAGGCAGAACACCGTAGTCCTCAGCTGCAGCGACGCATCTACAATCTGCTGTTGTGGATTGTGGATGTCCATGGGCTGTACTCCACTTACCATCAGGTGTACAACACCCATACCTGTTATGTTTAGGTCCCAAGGGATAGAGGGTGAGCCTACGCCTCACTTTGCCCGACCCGGGCATCGTACTCGAGACCTCGCGGTGAGAGGCGCATACACTATAACCACTAGACTACCGAGGAAGGATAAAATATATATATATTTACTCTGGTAGTAGGTTTCTCAGAATACGAAAGTAATCAAGTCGAACGACTAAAAAGCTTATGTCACATATTTAATTACTGAATTTAAACCTTCAGTTAACACAAATAAGGTCTGAAATAATTATTTTGATCTTTCGTCATAAGTCTTTAAAACAATTTTAAATTTAGAAGTGAATGGAAAATGCACACATAAAATAAAATATTTATATTTTTGTTGAAATTAGACTTTATTACAAAGTGTTTAGAGTTTGATTACGTTTGAATGTTCTTGAGTAGTACTTAATTCCGAATTATTATGAATTAGTATAAAAAAAAAAAATGTTGTAGTTGTTTATGCGTAAGGTGGGGGCGCCACTGTCTTGAACGAATAAAAGAAAAAAATGAGTATGTATCTTTTTTATTTTTATTTTTTTTTTATAAACAAAGGCCATTAAAGTATTTCGTGTTAAAGTTAAAAAAAAAATATTATATTCTTAGGGGCTCATATTAGATTAATTTAAAACGATTAGCCAGAAAATCGACCATATTGTTTGCAAATAAAATTGTAATCTTAAAAATACAAACAGATTTTAATGCTACCCGTTTGCTTCAAGATGGCCTTATTTTCCCCTCCCACTTCACCCCACCCACCCCTCATTAGCTCCTAAAATAAATAAATAATAGTTTAAATGATAGTAAAAATAGTTTATTAAAAAAACTAAAAAACACGTGGGTTGCTCGATAGACGGAAAAATATTTATATTTATATAATATAATAAGAATTATTTTTACCTTTTTAGTTAGAAGTACGTTAAAAGCGTGTTTTTTAGTTTTTAAACTATTATTTATTTTCTACTTTTTAGTTTGGTTTATTTATAAGAGCGTTTTTTTTTTTAAAGTTAATTGTTTTTTTTTTATCGAATTATTGCATTGTCATCGATCTTTGACAGGTGTGCAAAATTTTAATGAAATCTGTCCGTTTAAAGTGGGTCAACATCGAGTCCAAAGGAGTCGGTTACATATAAATATACATACAGGTGAAGCTAATATAAGCGTGTTAAAAAGGACACGGTCAAAAAGGGTATGGAGTCAAAAGACTATAGGCTCTCTCCCCCTAGCATTGAAGTCTATGGTTCTATATCTGTGTAGTGGTTTAAGCGGTCGCCTCGCCGCTCTCTATTGCACTGGTGTTGTGGGTTCGATCCTAACATGGGACAAATCTTTGTGTGATTCGCAAAGATTTGTTCTGAGACTGGGTGTGCTTGTGTGAGTGAATGTGTGTATTTGGCCTTGTCATTGGGACCATTGGATAGTGTAATTGCTTCTGGCGTTCTATCTAATGTAAAAAAGCCAAATTTTTTTTTTTATTTATTTATAGACGAGGCATCATCCTTCTTCTTCTTCGTCGTGTCGATGGCTGAGTCAAATTTTATTTTGCCTTGCCATCGTGGTGAAAGGATTAGCCAATTCGCTTTGGAGAACTCGCGAATTGCCCAGGGTGCGCCGGACGTAGGGAATCGTTGTTGTGTACGTCACTCGAGGAGGCATTATCCTGGGACGCCATAATTTAGATCCGGATGATGTCAAGTCACTTCCGATCGGCCGACTGTTCCAATTTATGAAGCTATTGACCTAAAGGAGAGTCTATAATGAGGCTACAATCACAATAGACCCACGGAGATCGACGTGAACACCCAAAGCCTCGTCCCAACAATAATAATAATAACTCCTTTACTTTTGTAAGTGCTTGCAAAACTCCTTGAATCAGATAACTTAATGATTTTGACAAATAAATTGCCCAATCACGCCCAAGCTTGGCACTCACACAAGTCACACATTGACACCATAATTGCACACATTCACATGTATAGCATAGCACACTGATGCAATCTTTATATACGGACTGCTAATTATCGAACTGCATCTTTATTTGTATCTTTTAACACGCTTATATTAGCTTCACCTGTATGTATGTATGTATGTAACCGACTCCTTTGGACTCGATTTTGACCCACTTTAAACGGACAGATTTCATTAAAATTTTGCACACCTGTCAAAAATCGATGACATTAATGCAATAATTCAATAAAAAAATTAAAAAAAAAAACGCTCTTATAAATAAACCAAACTGAAAATTAGAAAATACCTAAATAATAGTTAAAAAAACTAAAAAACACGTTTTTAAAGTAACTAAAATGTGAAAAATAATTTCTAATCTAAGCTGTAAAAGCGTGGGTTGCTCGATAGACGAAAAATATGGCACACAGCGCCATATTTTTCGACGTAGTACTTTAAAAGCGTGTTTTTTAGTTTTTTTAAACTATTATTTATCTATTAATATAAAATGATGTGTTATATACCTCAGCCACACCCTTTTGAGTAATATAGCGTGATGTTATGTCATCTGCTAGACTGTTTGCCGGTAGTCAATGAAATTAGAAAGCAGTCCGTCTGTAGCGAACTTAAGGCTCAGTCACATAGACCAGAGCGATCGTGATCGATAGCAACCATCAGTCCAGTCGATCGAAGTAAAATATAATTGCCCTGCAACAGTGCGTAAATTTGGGATGGGTGCAGAAATTACCAGCCCGTCCCAAGTCTGATATTTCGTGGTCGTACGGTCAGGTACTATAAAATAAAATAAAAACAAACTTTTACAAGGCCTGATTCTTGAATAGTTGACGAAAATACCTTTGATGAGATCGATGCACGTGCATCCTAACCTCTGGTAGAGATAGAGTACTGCTCATTCTAGGCCAAAGTCAGGGTTCTTCCTTAAATAAAAAATGTTTAAAAAGTTGGCGCCTTTGACGGATCCTCTATCTAGACGGCATGGCTGTTGTACCTAATGCGACTTCTTAGTTTTTGAATAAAATATTTAAATATACATTTTGATTCAAATTTTTTGGGACAGACTAGGGTGACCTCATTATTTCGTAATCAGTCAGAAAAAACGCAAATACTAAGATTTTCCTCAAAATAAATATGTTTTTGGGGAAAAAGTTATACCTGTATTATTGCTTCACTACAAATAAATACATAACTATGTCAGTAGTATATTGCACAGGGTTTCGTCAGTAAACAGTCGACATAGACCGAGTTTACATTATCAGAAGATTTCTGACCCTGGCAGCTACTAAAAAAATCTTGACAATGTTCTTTGCGTAAATTAGACTGCTAGATTACTAGATCAATCTGTAATGTTGTAGTATTATCATTACGGTGCAATGTAATTAGTTAATTAATAAATTAGTAATTAGTGTCTAATTCTCCACCTGTGTGGTCAAGCCCTTATAGCAAATGGAGGTGGAAGAGGAAAGGTGACTCTTGCGTATGTATGCAGTTGTAAAATAAACGAGGTTAACTACAAAGAAATGTCAGTCTTAACGTATAAGAAATAAAGTGTCAATTAGAAAGTCAACGACCGACACTTACGACAATTTAATGACGGAGAAAGTTAGTAGTTCCTCATTCGAAATATGTATTCAGTTTGGCGGTAAAATTGACAGTCGACGGCCGTGTTGTTTTTTTATTTTACTTTTTAATTTATTGTAAAACGATGTGATATTGTGAATTGGTATTTTGATTGTTTTTTGTGAAGTGTAAAATGAAAACTTTTAAAATGAGTGTTATGTGGTTTGCGTATTTTTTCCTACTTTCTCATGGTATGTATTTAAATATTTGGTTTACATAAAGGTTTCCTCGTTTCGTAAACGGTTATTTTATTCGAATTTTCTCTTATTAACTGCCTCGTTAGTCTATCGGTTAGCGTATGCGATATCTCATCGCGAGGACACAAGTTCTATTCACGGGTTGTGATATTTGGGATTTTTTTCGTCAAGAAATTTTAACTGCAGCACGGAGTTGGAATTGTGTCCGGTGGATGGCGTTAGGCTAGCCCTCTATCACATAATCAAATCAAATCATTTATTTCCATGGGCCCAAGGGGCGCTTGAACACGTCAAAACAAACATCAAAACACAAAAATTATAAAATTAAAATAAAACTTAGCTAACTAAATTTATATAATACTTATTGTAATAAAATGATTTGACACCGGAGCTTAGATTGACTTTAATTCAATTTAGAGATTTGAATTAAAATCAATCCAAGTACCAGCTCCGATGGGTATTGCATCATGAGAAGAGCTGGTGAGAAACTCATGTGCACCATCTTTTCAAATAATTCATACAATATTTGTTTGTTTTTGACAATAATTCTATGTGTAAGATATAGCAACCAAAACAACATTATGGATATAAACATTACAGGTGAAGTGTGTTATACACTTCTGTCTCACCTGCTTTTAAATATGGGCGTGATGATATGTTATGTGTTTGGCTTATTTCTGATTACCTTATTGTTTATTTATTTTATTTTATTTTACAACTTTTTGCACTTAATAATTAGTACAACGGCGGACTTAATGCCATAGGCATTTTATACCAGTCAACCTTAAGGTGACGCAGAGAGAACAAAGGTAGGTGCATAAATAAATTAAAATTATGTGCTGAAAATGTGAATTCATACATATAATAATGTTATATAAACAATTCAAATACATAAATATGGTAACAAATATCATACATACATTTTTTTTTTTATACTACGCCCTCAGCGAACGAACGTGTAGTCTACCTGATGGTAAGTGGAGTACAGCCCATGGACATCAACAATCCACAAAAGCAGATTATAGATGCGTCGCTGCAGCTGAGGACTACGGTGTTATGCCTCATGTGCCAGTAATTTCAGGGCCTGATCTCACCACCAAACCGGAACACAGCAATGTAAGCACTACTATTTGGCGACAGGTTATAGGTGAGACGGTGGTGCTGCCGCCCTCGAGCTCATTCACAAGAGCTCTACCACCAGTCTAAAAAAATATATTATAATATTTACACAAAAGATATTAAGCTTTTAATGACTCTGCTGTCGTTTCACCATTCGTTTTATTGTTCTAGCTTGTAACCAGTGGTTAGCGTATTATTTCTAACCACGAGATCTTTAATTCGATCCCCGGGTCGAACAAAACTGATATTTGGGTTTTACCATCACAAAAGGGAGTATAGACTTGAGCTAGTGTGAAAGGAGCCTCCCCGAGAGACGTAAAAAGTGAACCAGTTTTCCCAAACGTCCGGCGCACCCTGGACACCTAGATTTCGGCTACGCAAGGTCTAGGTGACCAATCCTTTGACCACAGTGGCACAGTATAAATATGTACAAACAGTACGGAAACTGCCTACAAACGTGCGAAACGGCACGCACACATAAACATGCACACCGACGAGACCCCTAAGCGGTTGTCGCGGTGTTCTCAGTAGCGAGTGCCGCTTAGGGGTCTCGTCGGTGTGCATGTTTATGTGTGCGTGCCGTTTCGCACGTTTGTAGGCAGTTTCCGTACTGTTTGTACATATTAATAATTTATACTGTGACAGTGGTACAAACAAAGAAGAACGGCTCTTTTCAGAGCCAACCAACATCTGAAGAGCGACCATCACCCGCTCTCAAAACCCGCCCTGACAGGCTACAGAGAATGCTATTACCGTGGCTACGTACTGGTCGGGGGAAACTTTGACCATTGAAACGAAAAGAAGAAGAAGCTAGTGTCGATTAGCTCACACACTTATCACATTTAGCAGGTGAAGTGAGGGTGTGACAACCTTCACACCCTTTACGGTAATATTAGCGTAATGTTTTATATTAATCTTCTCTCGGTGGTATAAGCTTCAGCTAGAAACCACCGTCTGATGAGATTAGGCCCTGAAATTACTAGCACGTAAGGCATAACCGTAGCACTGAGATCAGCGACGCATCTATAATCTAGATACTTTTGTGGATTGTTGATGTCCATGGGCTGTTTGTATATATATATAGTTATATCCACCACTTACCATCAGGTGGACTACAAGTCTGATCGCTACATACGTCATATAACATTGAATGTAGCAGTGCTTCAGAGTTTATAAATTACACATTAAGTACTGTCAGCGACAGAAGTAGCTACACACAAACAAATTTTCAAATCAATCGTAATTATTTAATTATTGGATGAATTAAAACTAATAGGAATCAATAATATGAGCATTATTTTATAAAGGAATATTTTAATGCGAAATATGTAAGTTTTATAAAATAAATAAATATGTATATAAATATCACATAACATTCACACAGCGCCATCTAGGCCAAAACTAAGCAGAGCTTGTACTATGGTTACTAGAGTAACTGATACTAATACATATATATACTTTTCCTTTATAAAAACATACTTATTATACATAGAAACACCCAGACCAAGACAAACCGCCATGTTTATGCACTCAAAGATTTGTCTTAAGCAGCATTCGAACCAGCGACATCTGCGTAGTTTGAAAATTTTAAAGTGTTCATGACTGTACGTACAGTCAATAATTTATTAAAACCTTGAATTAGCAGTTATATAATTTTAATCACGATTTTAAGCTTAGCAATATAATTATAAATACAACAACTGTCTGACTACTAAAGGCTATTCGTGGTAGAGCTCTTGTGAACGAGCTCGAGGGCGGCAGCACCACCGTCTCACCTTTAACCTGCCGCCAAATAGTAGTGCTTGCATTACTGTGTTCCGGTTTAATGGTGATATCAGGCCCTGAAATATAATCTATACATGTATATAATTAAATTGTAAATTTGCGATGTCTGTATAATGAAGATATTTAAGTAAAAATAATACAAGGGTACTTTATAACAGCAGTAGAAGCTATGATAGAAGCCAAAACATATGTTTTACAATTTTTGTTTGTCTGTGTATTTGTACGGTCATCAGTCAAAAACTACTGCACGGAATTGGATGCGGTTTTCACAGTAGTGTAGCTGGAGGTCTAAATTAAAAAGTGGTATATATCTTATCTTTGTATTTGTCCCTAAGGGGGAAAATTATGGCGTGTAGGTTTATATCGGATATAATAAGAAACAGTTGAAAAAGATATGAGACCGGCAGGATTTGAACCTGCGACCTTACTGCACACTGGGCAGCCGCTTTTAGCCATCCAGCTACGGTCGCCTCTTACCAGGACTCTAAATTTTTCAACTGTATGATTACGTCATTTCGTGACGTCACGTTATATCGGATATTCGAAAATGTTTAAGGAAAATGCATGCAAGTCGACACATGGCGAAAATGAACTGTAAAATAGTTTTACGGTGTATAGCGATAGGTTCACCCCCTTTCCCATGGGACCATAACAGTTAAAATAAAAAAAAATAATCTGGATCTTTTCAAAGCAAGAATAAAAGTTATGTTGTTGAGTTGAGTACCTATAGTTGACGACCGGATGGCGGAGTGCGTAGTGTACCTGCCTGCGACGCCGAGGTCGTGGGTTCGATTCCCACTTAAGACAAATCTTTTTGTGCATGAACATGGGGGTTTGTCTTAGTCTGGGTGTTTCTATGTATAATAAGTATGTATTTACAAAAAAGGATATATGTATTAGTATCAGTTATTTAGAACCCATAGTACAAGCTCTGCTTAGTTTGGGATTAGATAGCGTTGTGTGTGAGTTGTGAAATATTTATTTATTATTTATATCATAGGTCGCGCGTGCTCCACGGTAGACCGCATCATCACTCACCATCAGTTGAGGTCGTCATACGCATGTATATCCACCATTATTAAATTTAACTGGCTATAATAATAAAACATAACGCGAGTAAAACCGGTGGTTATTACTAGTTATATAACATTTTTTATAGCGTTACCAATTTGGCGTGAGCGAATTGAAACATGTTGGAATTAGAATTTATAATGGCTATATGCAATAGGCAATCGGGCATTTTTTATACGAACTACATTGTTGCATACATTATTGCAAGATGCTAAGAAAACTGTAGAAAAACATCACGGGTATTACGGGTATATCACTGAGAAGAATGTGGCGGAGGTGTGTACACCCATAACTAACGACGAATTTAAAAATGTGTGTTAATAAACCCATAGGGCGTAGAACGCTCATCAAAAAGGTATTTGAAGTATCAACTTATACGAATTATTTTGGCCAACGTAGAAGAAAATATTTGGTGCCTATAATTTTCAATGATTCGCCATTAATATAAAAAAAAATGTAAATTGACAAAACGATCTTTTAACAACTTTCTCTTCAAAAGAGGCTTTTAAGTGTTCTCAAGGAAAAAAATATATAACAATTAACTTTAAATAAATATTAGATTGAACCATTTATACTGTTGTGTAAAATAGACGACATAAGAAAGAATAAGTAATACCTAATTAGTAAATAAGGAGCTACATTTGCCAACAAACTGTTGTACTGTTTGGCAGAAGTATTGTATAAAAAAACAACTTGTAATATTTATTCTGAAATAAACGTTTTTATTATTTTTATTTCAGCGGACAGATGTTGATAGGCTAATCCCTTTAAAACAGCTGAAATGTATTTCACATCTCTGTTACACCCTTCTGGGTAATATAGGCGTGATGTTATGTATGTCTTTGTTCTACTCGCGACAATATAGAAAGAGTGTCTGTTTTTATAGTATAAGAAAGTAGCTATACAATACATGCGTTGACAACATTTCTCCTAGTTCTCTAGTACTCCTATACATAGATCAATTCCAGCGCAGGGGAGAAAACACACATCGCAAGCTATGTAGCAATATATCTAGTTTTTTTTTTTTTTTAATAATATAATGTTACATTAAAGATTAGGAAAATAAATTGAAAATATATACATAGGTAAAATAAAAAGGCAAATATTGACATTAAGTTAGGCGTCATAGTATTCCTCCGCATCGATCTCGGTTGTGGGGACCGTGTTCAGAAGGCTGACAGCATTGCCACGTTGTATGGCAATGCTAATTCTTTGTGCTAAGTAAAAGCCAGCCTTCTGGTCACGGGAAGAGTATATATATATATAACTTATTGATTATTTTTATAGCATTTGGCTATGATTAGCAAATTATACTAAGAAACAGTTCTTCTTCTTCGTCGTGTCGATGGCTGAGTCAAATTTTATTTGACTTGCCATCGTGGTGAAAGGATTAGCCAATTAAGAAACAGTTGAAAAATTATGGGACCGATTTGAACCTGTGACTTTCTGCACGCCGGGCAGTAGCTAGAACCAACCAGCTTCGGTCGCCTCTTGCCAGGACCCTACATTTCTCAACTATATGTAATGTAATTTATTCTAACGATTTATTATTTCCTTGTAATTTTTTAAAAATATTTATCAGATTACTATATTTGTTATAATATCTAGTATAATGTACTTAGTGTTCCTTAATTTTAATTAAATATGTATAATGAGTATTATCTTTAAAATCCACTACTGAATATTTATGTGACTTTACTAATGTTATTTATAACATTTCGATGTTAATGTGTTTATATTAAATATTATAAGATAATTAAAAAAACTAACATCTAACATTGAGTTATCCATAAAGAATTGTTTTGTATTGTACCCCGTTCACGGCTCCGCCCGCGTGTTACGTCAATAAAAGTAGCTATACATGTATAAGTGAATCTAGACTATAAGTTACATATATGCAAAATTTATCAAAATCGATCCAGCAGTTCTTGCATAAAAGAGTAACAAACATCCACACAACCATCTTCACAAACTGCTGCTGTAGTAGAATTATTAGAACTATACTAAGAAACAGTTGAAAATATTGTGGGACCGTCAGGATTTGAATCACACCGGGCAGCCGCTTTAACCAAACAGCTACGGCCGCCTCTTGCCACGACTCTATACCGGTGCCCGGTGTGCACAAGGTCGCAGGTTCAAATCCTGCCGGTCCCATAATTATTTCAAGTGTTGCTTAGTATAGTTTGCTAAACAAAGCTAAATGCTGTAAAAATAATCAATAAGATATATTGCTACGTAGCTCGCGTTGTGTGTTTTCTATGATAAGTCCCTGATAGCCTGTCGGATTATTTTTTTAGCTGGGTATATGTCTTATTGAAATTAAAACAATAAACTGGCAGTTAACTATCCGATACCCCACTCGGAACTGGTGAAACTGGAGTAGTATTTGATATCTGCTTACAGTATTCCATAATATACCATCACGCATATTTCCCAGAAGGGTGTGGCAGAGGTGGTACATTAAAATAAAATAAAATAAAATAAAAAAACCATTTATTCTACTACTTAAAAACTTTTACAATAATTGGTTATGCATTTATACTTTATAATATTATGTAGTTGAATGTTGTTTTAAAAGTAAAATAACAATAATACATAACATCAATGAATTTTAACTAATTACATAATATTGAATCTATTTATAACATTTAGATTGAATATATAAATATAATATTATCACACTATTTAATAGACTGCCATTTTACATTTGTCATCTATACTTCAGACAACGAAACGAGATAATTTTCATGATATACAATTATAAACCCAATTCACAGGTCATAAAGTTGAATTTCTATTGCAATTGAGATTGTTTAGGACATTTTTAACAGTTTGTATTATACGAAAATCCACTTAAACAACAAAGCAATAGAATTTATATTCGTGTGATTTGTAATAACATAAATTTATCTTGTTTCGAAGGCTTTAGTATAGTTGTTTTGTACAATATTATAGATCGTAAGTTTATTATCATTATCTTAGCATTATTATATCATTGTATATTATTATGAATGTTTTGTCTGAAAAATAGGTGAGGTAAAAAGAGGTGTTACATTAGTCCATTTAAAAGATATTTTTAACCAATAACCACGATACAACACATACAACAGTGAGGTCGCGCACTTAAACTGGCACACACCTTTCACTGCCTACCCTCTCAAGGACATAGCGTTAATATATTAATAACATACAACTTGAATAATACGGATATAAGTCATGGTCAACCTTGTTAAATAATATTTGTAATTAGGTCGAAATTAAACGGATAAAATACGTTTATATTGATCTCTTTAACCGATCTAAAAAAGGAAGTAATCAACTC
Organism: Hypena proboscidalis; assembly: GCA_905147285.1. NCBI lineage: Eukaryota > Metazoa > Arthropoda > Insecta > Lepidoptera > Erebidae > Hypena > Hypena proboscidalis. The sequence continues at coordinate 8,465,713 of LR990156.1, forward strand.
GTTACGTATTAATATTACGTCAAGATAATTTATCATTAAGAACCAATTTATAAAAGAACAAGCATCCGCCTGCGGATTCGCCCACGTGGTATAATGTTGCTGAGCTGATGCTGGAAGATACAACTCATCAACGGTTAGGAGTACGGGGATAATTCTTTAAATATAGGCACCTTAAGGCCGTTTACTGTATTCTTTCAAGTTATACACAGATGTGACGTTGGATATTACTTACGTATTTTTTACTTATTGTGCAGTTTTTGTAGTTGAAGTCTTTTCAGACAGAACTCATTCAGACGAAAAACAGAATTTCTCAAATCGATCAACGCGTCTTCGATTAATCGGCGAACAAACATAAAAAAAATACAATCGAATTGAGAACGTTGTCTTTTTTTTCCAAGTAATAAAGACATACGCACAAACTTTCCCATTTATTATATTATTACAATTTGCTGATTTATTTCAACCTAGAGCAAAAGACATCAACGCGTGATGTTGAAAATGGCTAAGTGTTAATAATTTTTGGTTGCCTACAATTCATAATATTCTAAATAATATTAATTTACCTAAGCTTGTAAAGTTATTTATACTTAACATATTACATAACATCAATCCTATATTACCCAGAACGGTGTGGCAGAGGTGCACAACACCTATATTTAATTTAATATACATATTTATTTCATCCAGTTCCCCTTTCGCTTTTGTGTCTGTATCTATCAATTTTTGTAAATTTTATTTTTTTAAACCTGCGACCTTATTACACCAGGCAGCCGCTTTAGCCATCCAGCTACGGTCGCCTCTTACCGGCGGCGCCCTAAATTTCTCAACTGTATGATACGTCATTTCGTGACGTCACGTTCATCCATTTGATCCTATCTTAAGTAGGATACAAACCATACTATATCTTTTTCAACTGTTTCTTAGTATAATTTGCTAAGCATAGCTAAATGCTATAAAAATAATTAATTAAAAGTTTAATTTTTTAATAAATTTTTCTTGTATGTTTGGTTCTTGTATTTCTTTGCTTATATTTTCTTGTGAGCATTGATCTACTGTGTTGTTCTTTCTGGCAGGGACTAGCTGACAATCAGTGCTGTGCATTGCGCGCAGCAAATACTGAGCTAGATCCCTTGCTGCACATTTGTCTAGTGGTTAGAATATGCACCTCTCTCCGCAAGGTCTCGGGTTCGATACCCGGGTCGACCAAAGTGTTATTTGTGAACTTTTTTGTCAGGAAATTCACAATAGCAGCACTACTGGGAGTGTAGTCTTTGGCACAACAAACGTAATATTATGTTAAATAGCTTACAATTGACATCTGGAGTGGTATACTATGAGGATCTCGTATCGAACAGAATAAATTGCCGTGCATTTAGCCGTTTCTGCCATACCTATTATAGCAATCAAATTTAGGCCCCATAGTTTTGTCACTGTCCGTGGTGTCTACACTCTTTCCATATAGACACTTTGTCTATATTTGGCATTACTCAGTCTCCCGCTTTGCTTTGGAGGGAAGTAAAGATACATACTTTCCAACTCCAACTATATACTTCTAATTAAATTCGTTGCGGGTTCCAAGACAATTGTAACTCTCCCTGGGATTGCCCGTGTGTCATGCACGGTGCCTTTCAGTCGGTTACCGCTGTAGATCCTGGCGTCACAGGAGTCACAGTGGTGGGCGTGTGGGTGGGATTATATCCCTTAAAAAAAAAAAAAAAATAGCAGCACTATGATGGCAATAGACTTATCCCCTATCCCATGGGACCTAAACATAACAGGTGAAATGTGGGTGTTGTACACCTCTGCCACACCCTTCTGGGTAATATTGGCGTGATGTTATGAATGTTATATTTAGTTTCAACTATCATACCACAAGCCACACGATTATGAAATAGAAATGTTGGACTCCAACTCATTGATACGATATTATGTATTACATAACCAACTTTCTAATTTGTAGTAATAAACTAATGATTTGTTCGTTTATTAATGAGAAAGATATAATTAAGATTAGTTCAACTACTTTAAATATTAATTACTTGATTAGTTTTTTAACTTGATAGTTAAGATAAAAGATAAAAAGAAAGTAAGTTAAGTTTCTATGTATAATAAGTATGTATTTACCAAAGAAAAGTATATATGTATTAAAATCAGTTATTGTAGAACCCAAAATACAAGCTCTGCTTAGTTTGGGACTAGATGGCGTTGTGTGTAAGTTGTGAGATATTATTTATTTATTTATTTAAGATAAAAAAATAATTATTTCTCTTTCACAAAGGTGTTCAGGGTAGTACAATAACAACATAATTAAAAAATACAGCTTTCATAGTTACAAAACTCCTTTGTGAGAGACTGGTTTCTGCAGTAGGTAGACCTGTGTCACGGATTACCAGGCTCCCACCTATAGTAATTAATTTAATAGTTTTACCTGGAAATTGTACTGATAGCTTTTTAGAAGATCGATTGCTTTATAAACGTGATGATCAAATTGCATCAAATTGATTATTTTTATAGCATTTAACTGTGCTGAGCAAATTATAATAAGAAACAGTTGAAAATTATGGGACCGGCGGGATTTGAACCTGTGACCTTCTACACACCGGGCAGTCGCTATAATTTTAAGCGAATGCCCGGTGTACGGAAGGTCGCAGGCTACATAATTTTTCAACTGTTTCTAGGATCAAATTGTTCTTGAACATGCTTGCTTATGTTTATTTTACCAAAGACAGAGCGACTTTTCATACAACTTCTGATAAATTTTATCGGTCATTTTCGAACGTATTAATTTTCTTTACAAAAAATAAGTCATCAAATACAACGAACGTGGGTGTGCACCGTGAAAGTTATTAATACAATTTCGGATATCTCAGCCAAGTTTTGTATAAGAAAATAATTTTTTATTTCCTTACACACAATATACTCATAGCATTCCTTTTGAGTTATACTAATTAACCTGCGACCTTCTGCACATCGGGCAGTCGCTTTACTACCACCTACGGTCGCCGCCTGCCAGGACCCTAAATTTCTCAACTGTATCTTACGTAATTCCGTTCCGTGACGTAAAGTTCATCCATTTGTTCCAATCTTAAGTAGGATACCAAAACGAAATTCTTAATTATAATAATAATTAAGTAGGTAAGCATAGTTAAATGCTATAAAAATAATCAATAAAAAATGCTTTAGTCTCGCAAGAAAATCCTCAGATAGATTTACATATATTTATTTATTTATTTCATTATTTAAACTTCATATACAGAATTTGTATACAAGGCGGACTTAATGCCATAGGCATTCTCTACCAGTCTACCTTTGGGTGATGCAGAGATTAACAAGGCAGGTGAAGTAGGTAATAAAATATAGCGTTTTGATTTGAAATGAAAGGTAATTAAAATCAATACAATTAATGTATAGACTTATGCTTAGCTGGACTCAAATGAACAAGCAATGAATGGCGGATATTTTTTATTCTAACGCGTATTACATTCTCTTTCTCACGAGCCCAGCTGTATTGCCGTAACTTCTGCAACCTGCACTTTTTATATGACGTATGTAGCAAACAGACGTATAGTCCACCTCATGGTGGTAAGTAAAGCCCATGGACATCAACCCTCCACAATAATTTTCAAAGAAATACCGACTACAATTACAATAATTTTAGATTTATACGGTTTTCTCATAGGTGCCATTGTCAGAACTGGACCAAATTGAAATGGGACAACATTGAAAGCACGAGCAAAGAATCATTAAAATCGCTTCGATCAGTCGAAAGTTATGAAATAAATAAAAAACATAAAAATAAAAATAAAAAACGAATTGAAAAAAGTCGGTTAAAACAGATGATCCGCTTCCGTTTTGTTTTTTGTGGATTTGGGTTCTAACCCACGGTTAATAAAGCGTAAGATTCGTCTTTTCGAAGATATAAGTGTATTTATCATATAAATCATCGCTTGCTAACGGTGAAGGAAAACATCGTGAGGAAACCTACATGCCTGAGAGTGCCTAAAAAGTGCTCGAAGAGTGTGAAGTCTACCAATCCGCACTTGGCCAGCGTGATGGACTATGGCATAACCCTTCTCATCGTGAGAAGAGGCCCGAGCCCAGCAGTGCAATGTATTAGATACAGGCCTGCTATTATTACAGTAAGAGAATTATCTGCGATAACGATCTGACGGAAGCTCGACTACAAAGCCTGGAGCACCGTCGCAAGGTTGCCAGCCTATCGGTCTTTTATAGGATACATTTCGAAGAGTGTGCCGAGGAACTACACAACCTTATCCCTCCATCCCCGTTTCACCATCGGACTACCAGTCAAACGGCACACAGGCATCGCTTCACGGTAGATATTCCACCATTACGCACTAAGCGTTTTGCTTCTACATTTCTTATGCGAACTGCCAAAGAGTGGAACGCCTTGCCCGAGTCTGTGTTTCCGCATGAGTACAACCTGGATCTCTTCAAAGCAAGAGTCAAAAATTATCTCATAGGTAAGCGTGTTCCACCGTAGACCGCATCATCACTTACCATCAGGTGAGATCGTGGTCAAACGCGAGCCTATCTAGTTACAATAAAAAAAAAAAAAAAAAAACAGTCAGACCATTAACCATTAGGTGGACGACTACACGTTCGTTCCTTCATACGTCATACCTTAAAGATCGGTGGTAAAAGACATTTATAGGCACATAAAACTTTCTTTGTCACATTATTTTAGTAATAAACTTGCTCAACACAAAAGCATATCAATCATATATATTTATATTTACGGAGAATTTCTCTGTAGATTGTGTAACATATCATCACGCCTATATTAGCCAGACAGGTGTGACAGTATTTTATCGCTTATGCTAAAGTTCCGTGTTTACAATACATTTTGCCGTTTTTCAGCATGCAAATATACAATCTTAGAAATAATTATTATCAGTAAATTACAATTATAATGATTTAAGATAGCAAATTAATTATTAAAATACAATCACTATTATTAAATATTGAATAGTTCAGCTTCCATGTTATCAGGAATAACCCTTTTTACCGGTTCAATTACACCAATTTGCAAAGATGGTGCACATGAGTTTCTCACCAGCGCTTCTCATGATGCAATAGCCAATACCCATCGGAGCTGGTACTTGGATTGATTTTAATTCAAATTTCTAAGTTGAATTAAAGCCAATTAAGCTCCGGTGTCAAATCATTTTATTGCAATAAGTATTATAATTAAGTTTTATTTTAATTTTATATTTTGATGTTTGTTTTGACGTGTTGAAGCCCCCTCGGGCCCATGGATATAAATGATTTGATTTCTGATTTCTGAAAAGTGATGCTAATTAGAAATTCCTGGCGGAAAAATCCCAATTACCAATTTTGCGTTGAGGCATCGTACTCGAGAACTCGTGGTTATCGGTGGCATACCGCAAGAATTTCTCGACGGTATTACATAAGCCAGCCTTGTCTGTATGTATGTCGCAGCGATCTCACGTCTTGGGTAATTATTCAGGTTTGGTCACACTTTAGCGAGTTCTTGCCAGGCCAAGGTCGAAATGATGCTGTCTATCCTCATTGCGATGACCTGAAGTCGAGGTGCTAATAACCCATAAACGGATTTGTAGTATTTTATAAAGTTTTTCAAAAAATATTGATTTGTGAAAAAACATTTCAAAGATATTACGTTATAGATATATATATATTATCCCACATCAATTTCTATTTTTTTTTAAATTTTTTTTTTTATAGAATATCTTAGAAATGTTGCTTTATTTTTCATATAATACAGGTTGTAAATGACATCGTCGCAGTGATTCAGGGACCTGGGGTGCAATCATTTTTTTGGAAATTTTCACTCACAAATTAGTCTTGAAAGAATTAACACGTAAGCAAATCGCAAATATATGCGAATACATTTTCAATGGAAAATACCAAAGTCGACCTGGGATTGCAAAAGTATTGATAATATATATAGGCTCGACTCTCTAACGTTACTCAAACATAAACAGCAGGCAAAAATGCGAAAAACTAAAATTTTCTTCAGAAACGTCAAAAAAAATCCCGTGTTTTTTACATCCATGGACTCAGAATCATGTACTGAGTAACTGTAAGCGACTTCTTCACCATGTCATTTACACCCTGTATTAAGATCTACAAAAAAATATATTTTATAGAGCTTAACATAGTCTGTAAAAATGTTTTTAATATAATCGCTAACTCATTCATTGTATAAAATCATTATACTGAATATATTTATAACATTATTTTGAGATGTGATATCTTTTTTAGGTTCTATAAAGTAAGTATCAAGTAGGTTAATATGACACAATTTCAGCCTATTTCCTGTCCTAGATTTCGGCCTGTGTTCAGCGGCGCCTGGGAAGATCTACTCAGATCTAGACATTGACGTTAACCAACTGCGCTACCCGACCTATCCCAGAAATGGACGGGGTAACGTTTTTAGATACTACACTTTTGAGAAGGGCGTAAAGGACTTTAACTTGAAACGTATTTAACCGATGAAAAAAAAAACTAATTAACTTGAAACCGTTTTAACTGACAAAAAAACCTTTATTTTGTTATTTTTATTTATATATTTAGTTATTTTGGTCATTAATCGCGGGAATTTGGACATAAAGTCCTACCAAATAAATGTATATATAACAGTATCTTTATTTAAATATTACTAACCTAACTACAATTTAATCTTAAAAACTAATTTAAGAAATCCCTAACTACCTATATATACATAAAGAAAATAATAATATAAAATTATTAAATAAACCAAAAATCGTAAAAAAATCAGATGTTAAAAAATACGTCCGCATCGATGTCGACCGCGGGTACCATGGCCAGAAGGCTGGCGGCATTGCCAAGTTGTATGGCAATGCTGATCCTTTGCCCAAAGTAGAAACCAGCCTTTTGGTCACGTGAAGAGTCAACTAATCTTAAGTCAATGAATCCTACCAAATTAATTTTATCAACGTGTTTAATTGACGTTTAACACAAAACGAACGTTATTAGATCACTCTGTCCTGATCTAACAGTGAATGAGACAGAGAGAGAAGCCAGTTTAAACAGGGATTTAAAAAAATGGAGGAAACAGTGGTGAGATTAACTGTTAATTTAATTTCATGTTTTTTTATAAACTAATCAGAAGTATCAGTTTCGCGAAGCAGAGTTGCAGCGATATTTCTGCAATTAATTGTGCGTGTTTCTTTCTAGAAGCAAGGCATTTGAATTCTGGCCATTACGCCACGGACGTGAACTTCCTCTTAACACAAGCGAAGCCTTAGCTGGGAGTTAACAATAATACAAGTAATTTGTATTTGCAAATTAAGAGAAAAATTAAAATAAACATTCACACTTTATCAAATTACACTTTTTTATATATATTTCTTTTCTCTTTTAAATACTCTGTTAATATTTACAACTAACTAAAAACTATTCGATTTACAATTACATTGAAAATCGAATAGATTTTCGTTAGAAAATATTACACATTAGAAACACAAACGAATGTGTTCAAAATTACGTAGTTTTTAATGTCTTTGATGTCCTTTACGCCTTTTAAATCAGAAGTGTACAATATCTTTGGGATCATTGCTGTTGGACCATCATTTTGTAGACTCTCTAGTGCTATCATTAACGCTCATCTCACGCCTCGTTTTTTTCAGCTTTTAATTAGGTTTTAAGCGTAATTTTCCTATATTTTCAGACTTATTTTAAATACAGTCAGCTGCAGAGAAATCTAACCCCCTTTAAGTACTTTTTTGCACTTCAAAGGGTTAAGTTTACTCTGAAGTTGACTGTACATTATTGCTTTGGTATAATCATGTTTTATATGAATGTAGAAGTATTCATTATTTTAATTTAATTTGCTCTATAATATTATTTAAGTTTACAAGGTTTTAAAATGTATACATTTACGTTTATTTTATTTATTAATATTATGTTCATTTACCGATTAAACGTATTATAATGCCTTTTTATACGAAGAAGCTTAGTTTAATATTGCGTTAACTTAAGCTTATATTATATAGTTATTTTCGTTTATATTATTCATTATTGTGTTAACAAGGTTTTAAAATGTATAAATTTACGTTTATTTTATTTATTAATATTATAATTATTCACCGAGTAAACGTATTATGATTTCTTTTATACGAATAAGTTCAGCTTATTATAGCGAAAACTTAAGCTTATGTTTTATAGTTATTTTGTTATTTACGTTTATATTATTTATTAATATTGTAATTACTGCCCGTAAAATCGTATTATTTTAACTTTTATACGAAAAAGCTTAGTATATTGCGTAAACTTAAGCTTATATTATATAGTTTTGACGACCGGATGGCGGAGTGGGTAGTGTACCTGCCTGCGACGCCAAGGTCGGTTCGATTCCCGCTTAAGACAAATCTTTGTGTGCGTGAACATGGGGGTTTGTCTCAGTCTGGGTGTTTCTATGTATAATATGTATGTTATTACAAAAGAAAAGTATATATGTATTAATATCAGTTATTCTAGTACCCATAGTACAAGCTCTGCTTAGTTTGGGACTAGATGGTGTTGTGTGTGAGTTGTGAAATATTTATTTATTTATATTTAGTTATTTTAAGTACATATAATGTAAGTAAGTAAGTAATGTTATAAGTATATTCTATATAATAACTAGTATTTTATTTATGCAAAGCAAAATCCGCTTAGTTTTAAGTGGGACACGCTTGACTCATTGTAGACATAAGTTTCTTATTGCTTAGATGGTAAATCCGTATTGCGTCACGTGGCGACAAACTGACTGCATTGCAAATTTCGCTTGTAAAGTAGAAAAAATACTACAATTTTAATAGCAAGGTCCTATTTAACCACATCCTGATTAGGATTCTTATAGTTATCTGCCTGATAAATAACAAATAGACCCAGTTTGAACGGCAGTCATGACGACCGGATGGCGGAGTGGGTAGTGTACCTGCCTGCGACGCTGAGGTCGTGGGTTCGATTCCCACTTGAGACAAATCTTTGTGTGCATAAACTTTGTTTGTCTTAGTCTGGGTGTTTCTATGTATAATAAGTATGTATTTACAAAAGAAAAGTATATATATGTATTAGTATCAGTTATTCTAGTACCCATATTACAAGCTCTGCTTAGTTTGGAACTAGATGGCGTTGTATGTGACTTGTGAAATATTTATATTTATATTTAATTATATTTAGTTTCTGAGGTTCCAGATAATTCTTATCTGACCCATGAAATAAAACGTGACTGAATTTAAAAGTAACACAAGCTACATTTGAAAAAGAACACAGCTGTCAGTTTCATTTATGTGTGTATATGCTTATCCTGCCAATAAGATTTATCCAACACCTATAAAATAGGTACTAAGTCTATTAAGTAATGATTAGATGATTTAAGGACTTATCAGAATCATGTAAATGGGACAAATCTTTGTGTGATTCGCAAAGATTTGTTCTGAGAATGGGTGTGCTTGTGTGAGTGAATGTGTGTATTTGGCCTTGTCATTGGGACCATTGGATAGTGTAATCGCTTCTGGCGTTCTATCTAATTTAAAAATAAACAAATTATTATTATTAATTATTATAATGTGAAACTGACACTTAGCATGTTTCTGATAAACATTTCACAGGTGGTATTAGATAAGCAAAGAACACACATAAATGAAAGTGACAGCTGTGTTCTTTTTAACACGCTTATATAAGCTTCACCTGTATGTATGTATGTATGTAACCGACTCCTTTGGACTCGATTTTGACCCAATTTAAACGGACAGATTTCATTCAAATTTTGCACACCTGTCAAAGATCGATGACAATGCAATAATTCGATAAAAATAATTAAAAAAGTTAAATAAAAAAAAAAAGTTGGGTTGCTCAATAAACGAAAAATATGGCACAGAGCGCCCCACGCTTTTTTCAGCTTATATTAGGAATTATTTTTCACTTTTTAATTAGAAGTACTTTAAAAGCGTTTTTTTTTTTTTTTTTTTTCTTTATTATTTATTTTGAGTGTAACTTGTGTCACTTTTAAATTTGGTCAGGTTATATTTTATGGGTCGTATAAAAACTATTCATAACCTCAGAAACTGGTCCTTTATGTTATAACAAAAATACTTTAAAATAAATAATAATCCTACAAATTTTAAAAGCTGTTGCTAACAATCAGAATGCAGTCTGTTTGAGTGAGCCTTTTTCTTTTCATTACACAATGCAGTCACCCATCGCTATTCCCCACTTTGCCAGGAACCCATCACCCATCCAATTCAAACGTTTGATTATAACAAACTCTTCATCACCAAGAAAAGCCCACTTTCAACCATGGGAATTGCTTAATATTCCTTGAATATTTTGAGATGACGGGGTGTCGGGATTTTGTAATACTGAGGCCACACTTAAACAGATTACCGCAGTAATACGTGTAATTGTTACGGCAAATGTGATAAATTAAAAAAATATTATTAATTACCGGTGATTTCCTATGACGCTGGCACAAAAAGAGTTGAAATTTTTTGAGTCTAGCAGCATACGAATCCATGGCTAAATTAGCAAAGCACTTGGAGCGTATACCCAGGGGGTGCAGGTTCGAGTCCTGCTGGATTCTTAATTTTTCAACTTCATATTATATAAAATACCGGTGATTATATTATTAATAATTGCCAAATGAGTTGCTAAATGTGATTATAATATTGAAATTTTCACTTTTACCTTTTTGTAGTGTACCTGCCTGCGACGCCGAGGTCGCGGGTTCGATTCCCACTTAGACAAATCTTTGTGTGCATGAACATGGAGGTTTGTCTTAGTCTGGGTATTTCTATGTATAATGAGTATGTATTTACCAAAGAAAAGTATATATGTATTAATATCAGTTATTCTAGTACCCAAAATACAAGCTCTGCTTAGTTTGGGACTAGATGGCGTTGTGTGTAAGTTGTGAGATAATTAATATTTATATTTATTTATTTAGTTAGTTTATTTTGTCAATCAAGTCTTTGGCAAGCAACTTACCTACTTATAGGACCAAAAACTTCTCCTCTATTGCTCGAATGGTAAGAAAGACGCTTAGCTTACGTTATTTTTGAAAATGCATTACATTTATCGGTACTGCGGTTATTTATTTTATAATCAACGCTAAAGGCACGATAGATGTGATTAATTTACTACTTTGAACTCGCCTTTCGGTGATTATTAATAATTTTCAATTTATCACATTCATTGTAACATAATCACTACGTAGGTATGTATAACAATAATATATATTAGAAAGTTAAGTTCCGCTTTTCTCACATGCTTCACGACCAAGTTCGCCGATAATTATGTGATGCCTTCAAAATATAGGTACTGTTCTTTTACTAATAACTATTTCTTTTCCACAGTAGCGTCAGGAGCTCTGATCATCCCTGAAGAGTTGCCGTCTCTCCTATCTGTTGCGTACTCCAACATACCACCGATAAAGAAAGGTAAGCATTTGTTAGAATTGTAGTCTGCAATAACATTATATTACCGATCACAGTCGTTTTGTGGCACAATCAGGATGAAAGAAAAGAAAGAAAGAACGAAAATAATTTTATTTAAGCACATAATGATAAATCATATAACTAAACACATGGAAATAAACAAGAAACAACTGAAATTAAATGAGGAAAGTTCAAATCAATAATAATAATAAACGAACAAAGTCAAAGTGATATCCATCACGCGTATCCGAGTATTAGTTTATTTAAGCAATTTTCACAGTATTATGTTAGTAGTGTAGTTATTTATTATAACGCACTCAGAGTTAAATTTAATAATGCTTTCAGGATGCTGGTGGGGCTGCCCCGCTTCTGTAGCGCATCAGGGATGTTTGCAGACGCTCATGTCGATTGTTTTTATAGTACAATGCGTAAAAGATGCTCATCCCTGGTGCGTAGAGTGCTGGGTAGCTCAAACAGCATCCTGGAAATTATATCAAGCAGAGAAAACTGCCCGTACGTGGGTCGCTGCGACGCCATTTCTCATGGGATGGCGGCGAGGCGATGAACTATGTGCTTATCTCGCTTTTTATTATAATTAGTTCCTAATTGTATCATTTACTAACATTATATAAACTCTACTAACATTATAAGTCATTGGTCATTTAAATAAATAGATTTTATTATTATATTATTATTATTGCTTTGTGGTTCAGACTTCAAAAATGATTATAGTATTTAGAAAAGAATAGCTCTTCTTATGTGTCTTTTAACATGCATAATACTAATTCCTATATTTTTTCATTAGAAAAGGTGGTGCAAATGGGTTTGACACCAGCTGATTTTGTCATGATTACTCATGATGTAATCTTCCCATCAGCGCCTGATACTTGGATTGATTTAAATCTGATTCTAAAGAGTTAGATTAAGATTAATCTAAGCCCCGGTTATTCAAATCATTGTAATGAGTATTAATTTAGTTTTATTGTTTGTAATGTTTTGCAATGTTCAAGCCTTGAAATGCCCTTGGGGCCTATGAAAATAAATTATTTGAACCTTGAATCTTGATGCAATTTTTTGAACGGGGGTCGCGTCCGTTACTTAGGTATTTACTTATTATCTTGCCCCTAAATCGCGTCTTCTTCTTAAATCATTAAGTTAAGTTTCTTTCGAAGATTGTACTGACAATATTTCTGTTGAAAAATTATGGGACCGGCAGGATTTGATCCTGCGACCTCTACATACCGGGCTGCCGCTTAAACCACTAATCAACGGTCACCTCTTGCCAGGACCCTTAATTTCTTAATGGTAATGTTACATCATTACGTGACGTTTCTCTATAACTTTCAGGAACGGATTCTCGCGTCGGTTTCGGCTTCGCATTCGGCAACCATGCTGATTTCCAGGTGATGCTGGAACTAGGACCTCAGACTAACACAAAACCTCTGGGTAAGCATTACATTACTTTATTTCTAAAGATGTTTAATATTGAATTTAACACAATCATTATTTATTATTTTTATATAATCAGCCTTCTGAACACGTTCCCTGCATTCGAGGTCGATGCGGAGGAATTCTATGAATTCCATCACCTAACATAGGTACCATGTTGGATGACCGTACCTTCCGCATCGCCACCTGCCTTCGCTTGGGTGTTCCATGCGTTTCTCCGCATCAATGTCGGTGTGGTGAAGCTGTCGATCGCCTCGGGCACCATGGCCTTTCGTACAGCAGGAGTGCTGGCCGCATGCCGCGGCACTCTTACCTTAACGACATTATCCGTCGTGCTTTGTCTACCGCCGGCGTGCCTGCCGTGCTCGAACCAAACGGCTTGTCACGGGACGATGGGAAGAGACCGGATGGTATGTCGTTACTGCCTTGGAAGATGGGTAGGCCCTTGGTGTGGGACGCAACCTGCGTCGACACCCTCGCGCCATCACATCTTCCAAATACAGCGGCCTGCGCCGGCACTGCTGCTGCCTCTGCAGAAACCCTCAAGCGGCGCAAGTATAGTAATCTTGTTGGAGATTACATATTTGAGCCGTTTGGGGTTGAGACGCTGGGGTCATGGGGCCCGAGTGCCCATTCTCTTTTTAAAGAGATATCAAAACGACTGATCGACACTTCACGTGATCAGAAGGCTGGTTTTTACTTTGCTCAAAGGTTGAGCATAGCAATTCAACGCGGCAATGCCTTCTGGGCACGTCACCCGCATTTGACATTGATGCGGAAGTATTTTTTGACGCATAACTTTTAAAAATTTTTAGTTCTATTTTTCTTACAGCTGTACATAGTTAGGTATTCAATTTTGTTTTTTTTGATTAAGTTATTAGAATATTTAAATGTACATAATATATTTTAAGTATAGAGCGATGTAATAAAGGACTTTACCCTTACCTGTAAATTTATAAATAGTTATTTGTTTTTTTTTATGAACTTGTATATAAATACTTTTCTTTTTCATATATTATTTGACTAACATAAATGTTGTAATAATAAAAACGTCGCAATCATGATTATACTTTATATTAAACCAATTTTTAAAACCAAGTAAGGCTAAGATATACCTATGACGCTGGCACAAAAAGGGTTGAGAAATTTCGAATCTAGCAGCATACGAATCCATAGCTGAATTGGCAAAGCACTTGGGGCGTATACCCAGGGGGTGCAGGTTCGAATCCTGCTGGATTCTTAATTTTTCAACTTTAATATTATATTAAATCATTATTATATTTACATTATATAACTACACTTTAAACGTGAAAACTAATTAAAGAAATATCTAACTTTATATACATCAAATAAAAGAATAATATAAACTTATTAAATGCATGAAAGGAGCCTGCCCGAGTGACGTACACAACGATTCCCTACGTCCGGCGCACCCTGGTCAATTCGCGAGTTCTCCAAAGCGAATTGAGTAATCCTTTCACCACGATGGCAAGTCAAAATAAAATTTGACTCAGCCATCGACACGACGAAGAAGAAGATTAAATAAAATAAGTCTCGTGAAAAATATGACAAATACACACATATATTCGAAAAGACAAACTTAACGATTTATTGACAGATGTGTGCCGTGGGTTCGAACCCGAGACCTTCGACTTAGCAGTCCTACGGTCTCCCACTCGGCTATCGTTGCTTGATGATGATCAATGATGAATGATGATTGCTGTACTAGTACAAAAAACCCGCGATTCCAAATAGAAATTAGAATGTTAGATAACTTTATTATATTATAGTAATTATATCTATTGTGTTTTCTTTAACTTGTAGTTATAAATAGAAACATATTTGAAGCGGCCGTGGCGCAATGGATAAGGGATCGGTCTTACGATCGAGAGGTCGTTGGTTCGAATCCTGGCCATTACACCACGGACGTGAACTTCCTACTCACAAGCGAATTAAGCTAAGCTGGGGGGGTTAACAAGAATACTAGTCTAGTAATTAGTATATGCAAATAATTTTTTATATGTAAATTAAATTTGTATATGTAAACTGTCTCGATGGTGTAGTGGTTAGCGTATGTGCCTCTCACCACGAGGTCTTGGGTTCGATTCCCGGGTCGGGCAAAGTGTTATATGTGAACTTTCCGTCAGAAAATTCACAATAGCAGCACGGAGTTGGAATTGTGCCCGGTGGATGGCGATAGGCTCACCCCCTATCCCATGCGACCTCCCCTACCTGGAGCGAAGCCAGGACGGGTCGCTAGTAGACACGACACTTATTCAAGACAAACATCTCGCTTATTTTGTCCAGATGAGTGTGTGGCAGAGCTGTGTATCTACCACATTTCACTTGATATATTTTTTATTGTTTTATTTCAGATGGAACAACTTTCCAGGCAGCTGCCAACAGCAATGCCAAGAGACAAGCGCCGTCGCCGCCCAAAATTACTAAAAATAGAGAAAAGGTAATATCCAAAATAAATATCTTACTAATACTATCATTGTGGTGCATGAAAGGAGCCTCTCCGAGTGACGTACACAACGATTCCTACGTCCGGCGCACCCTGGGCAATTCGCGAGTTCTCCAAAGCAAATTGGCTAATACTTTCATCACGATGGCAAGTCAAAATAAAATTTGACTCAGCCATCGACACGACGAAGAAGAAGAATACTATCATTGTTCAACTGTCTCGTTGGTCTAGTGGTTAAAGTACGCGGGTTTCACCGCAAGGTCTCGGGTTGGATTCCCGGATTGGGTAACAATGCTATTTGGGATTTCGCCGCTATGAAAGTCTCAATAGCAGCAGAAAGTTGGATGACGATATCTTTCGCTCACTTTCGGTGAAAAGGACTAAGATGAATTCGTCTTTATTGTGATTAAGGGGAGTCCGGGATACTTGAACCAATTTTTACATATTACATCGAAAGGGGTATGACCAATCGACTATGGGATTGTTTATCGCTGCTGTGCTATCTATTCCGTGGCTTTGTCAAGATAAAAACTGCAGTATTGTATGTAGAATAATATGGATATTTTCATAGTAAGCTGGGATGTCATGAAAAAAGTTAGTAAACAAGTGCAAAAAACGTGATAATTCATTAAAACAAAATTAGATTCTAGTTCATCCTTCATGTTTAAATAGAAAATCTCTTTTGTTTATTAAATGCCGCATAAGTTATGTCTCTTATTACTAGATAATCGTCATACACAAAACTATAAATTATTTACTATCTTATATTCGTGACACAAGTGTTTTGGCGATACAGTTTTTGAGCATTGCCTTTTCCTGGATTTAGGTAATCGATGGTTTTGAGAAACCTTGCTCAATTAGGTACATTAACGCAAAAATGTTTTTGAAATATAACTCAGAGATATATATAGATAGAATTTTAGATATGGATCGAATTTTATTAGCATTTTATTCAAAAATGAGAAATCGTTAGACAAATTAGGGCCAGTCATTGTCGGAGACGTTCCCCGCTGCGAAATTTAGATCAGCGCCGATCTTGCACGTCACATAAAATGAATTGTCAAATCAAAGCTTCTCTCAAAGATTAAGTTGCGAATACCACAAAGAAATTTACGCAAAAATCTCTTGTTATACAGACCTCCGAGCCGCTCAAACTTTAGAATAAATAGCTTTATGCCTAGAGTGTCTTGTGAATTTAACAAATTGAATGTTGACAGTCATTTTGATCTCTTTACTACTAGTAAACATTCTGCTAGAACCCATCTAACGAATTACTTTGTTAAAAATGTATAGATTTGTTATTACTAAATTTAATTTTAGATACTGTTGTGTGTAGTTTTTGTAGGCATGTGAAGCCTTTTTTCTTACATTTTTTTTTTTAATATTAAGTTTTAAGGTGTCAGTTGGGTACTCTTTTCTTTTAACAACTATATAGTGATTTAATTTAAAATTTTGTAATGTTACCATTATGTTGCTGACTGTATGTGGAAGCTTGTAATTGGCGTTTGCTGACCTATTTTGTTCAATTATTTGTGTGTGGCTGTTAGCTCCCCTAATAAAATAAAATAAAATAAAATAAAATAAAATAAAATAAATAAAATAAAATCATAGCTGCGTAGCACAATGTCCTCCTCCGCCCGCAAGTTTCTGTAGACTTTTTAGCTGTTTCCTCTCCATATTGATAAAATACTCTTTGATAACAAATAGCGACATACACCTATAATATCTTGTAAAAAATCATAGGAAGTCACTAACAATTAAAGATTATATAGTTATAGTTATAAGTCAAAATTAAGTGAAATATTGTTACCCCGATCTCATTAATTTATAATTTAGATGTTATTATTTTTTTTGCTAAAGATGTATTAAAATTAAACTCAAATAAGAACTAAAATTACCGCCATTTGAAACATGGTATAATCATCACAAAAACCTCCTGCAGGACGGGCTAAGCCTAGTGCAGGAGTTTTTTAATCGATTGCAAACTTCTTTACATTACAAAGACCTGTCATTTATATTAATATATTTAGAATGTAAAGAAAATGTAAACATATGGCACTTAAAAAAAAATTATTTTATTTTATTTTTATTTATTACTTTTTTCACAGCTCCTTCAATCAGAAGGGAGCAAATTCCTCCAAAATTGGGCGCATAAGATGAGACACCCCCAGAAGGCCGAACCCCTCCCGAAGCCTGGTGAAGTCCCAAACCTGGAAGAATCCTTGGTAGAAATAAAACAGAACAGCAAAGGAGAATATGAAATACTCCAACCGACTCCTGGCAACCTTCCTTCTAATATTCTAGAAGATTTAATCAAGCTGTATAAGATTGACGGAGAGAGTAAAGAAGAAAAGAGTCCGAAGAGATCAGAGGCAGAAGTCAAGAAGATTACAGAAGATTTGTCGAATGTGGATCTAGATTAGTTTTTGTATTTTTGTAATAAATTGGTGTTAGAGAATTTTTGTTGTTTTCTTTTTACAACCCATGTATTCGTGAGTGGCCACTATATCTTATGTGGGCCATAATGCTGTCTGCACGTGTGGTGTAGTGGTTGAAGCAGTCGCCTCGCCGCGCTCCACTACACTGGTGTTGTGGGTTCGATCCTCCCACCCTTTTTGTGTGATTCGCAAAGATTTGAGACTGGGTGTGCTTGTGTAAGCGAATGTGTGTATTTGGCCTTGTCATTAGGACCATTCGATAGTGTAATTGCTTCTGGCGTTCCATCTAATGTAAAAAATAAATAAATTATCAATTGATGCTATTAAATGCTGCGGCAGATACCTGAGAGGTAGTCCGCAAATTCACCAAACTACATGGTTAATGCTAATCCCGGATTCGATTCCTGTCATTCCTTATTGAACAGGGCTGAAAGATTAATAACGTCCGAATAGCGTTAACTGGATGTTTAACACGTTGGTTTAATAGGGGTTTAACGACAAAAGTTTATAAATCCCCGCCATTTCGCAGCTCAGTAATATTATGCCCTACGTGCTAATTAAATAATTTAATTATCTTAACCCAATACCACCCAGGTCACTGTATGTAACAAGAATGATGAAAGTGGTCGGCACAGCCAAGGACGCATCTACGCATCGGCTTTTTGGTATCAAACTTATACCTTACCAGATATAGAGAGCTTACTGCACCCAGTGAAGAATAAAAGCGTGTAAGGGTTCTCCGTTAGGGGCCACCAGTTGTGTGAGCCCAGTACCTTCCAAAGTTACAGGTCCGTCCCTCGGATTCACTTGTTCTCTCTTGTTCATCAGTTTGATCACCTTTTACAATAATCCTGGGTGGGTGTGTACTTGTAAGTACGACATTACGGGACAGTTTCTGAGCTTCCGGATAGATGTTATCCGACCTACAAAAACCTAAGTTACTCCTCAGAAATTAGGTAAGTACAGTCAGCAGCAGAATACAGAAACAAGTAACTAGCTATACACAAACAAATTTTGAAAGTTGCTTAATTCTGAAAATCGTAATTATTTAGTGATTGGATGAAGTAAAACTAATAGTAGTTTTTTTTTATTCCACTTAGGTGGCAAACAAGCATACGGCCCGCCTGATGGTAAGCAGTTACCGTAGCCTATGTTATTTATGTGCATTATTTTACAAAAGAGATATTATTAATGTGAAAATGTTAGTTTGAACTTTGAAATTATGAAGTGTTTATCTACTTTTGTTGCTGACATTACCTACCTCGGTGGTCTAGTGGTTAGCGTCTCACCGCGAGGCCTCGGGTTTGATTCCCGGGTCGGACAAAGTGTTATTTGTGAACTTTCCGTCAGGAAATTCTCATTAGCCGCACGGAGTTGGAATCGTGCCCAGTGGATCGCAATAGTCTCACCCCTATCCCATGAGACCTAAACATAACAGGTGAAATGTGGGTGTTGTACACCTCTGTCACACCCTTCTGGGTAATATAAAAAAAATAAAAAAAATAAAAAAAAATAAAAAAAATAAAAAAAAATAAAAAAGCTTTATTAATTCCTTACAGTTGAAATGAAAAACAGAAATATTTTAAAGTAACACACCCTTCTGGGTAATATAGGCGTGATGTTATGTTATGTACCTAACTAACAATGTAGCTCAATTAAATAGTGAATTATAAGCTAAAGGTTGCATTAACCAACACAAATCAGTACCTAACTAATAACTTACTAAACGCTTGTCTTAGACATTGAATTTATCTACAAAAAAAACTACGACAACGTTTTTCTTTACCTCTAACCGCAATCAATGATCAAGGGATAATTATCGTGGGAAAATTATACAATAACTGTTTGTAAATTGGTAATACTAAGTAGCCATATTGTCATATTGTCAGTCCTTTTGGTAAATTTTACAAGATTAACGGTTGTGCGGCAGTTTATTAAGAAAATGTTTTGTAAACCTTGTGTTTTTGTTTTTATTGTTATTTCGGAATGTAAGTATCGACTTTCTATTAATGATTTTAAGGTATAAATACCTGCTTGCTCGACTGTTTCGATCGAGTCACACCGATCGTGGTCACGAGCTAAACAGTCGAGCAAGGAGGTATTTATACCTTAAAAATATTTACGCGATTAAGACCCGTGTCTATAATATATAATTACGACTTTCTATTGTTTTAAAATGAGTTTAGAGGATTATGGCGTTCAAGCCAAAAGTCCGCCCCTGTACCTTCATAAACAGTGTAGTGAAGATTAACGAGATTGGGGATCTATAGATCTTTTACAAGGTCAATACAATATTTTAATTTAATACCCATTTATATATAATAACCCGGGACCTTTGACTTCGTAGTCCTTCTCGGCTATCACTGGGTTATGGGTCATTTTCAACAAGCGAAATTTTTATTGTCATTTCGGTGGCCTTTTTTAATTTCAATGCAATCTATATATTTTAAGTGAGAAATGAAACTTTAGCCTATTTTATAACATTGTGTGTGAGTGGACATCAAATATCATCAAAACTTACATAAATATCTGAGGATGAATTTTTTAGAGTCCACTGAAATGAAAAGTGTCTACCGAAATGATAAAAAATTACCACTGAAATGATAAACTGTGCACCGTATCTTACTGTGTGATAACAATTTTTAAACAATATGAATACTACTCAAGCAAATCAGTACTTACGGCGAAATTAAATACACAATTTTGAAACAAATTAAAGGAATCTAGCTCGAGTTATAACAGCCACCGAAATGATCCTACTTTTGTCCCATCATACTACACTTTTATCAGGTTTTATCACTGAGGCTATATTTCTGGTGATTCCGGAGGACGTTCCTGCAGGCTTTGCTGCTATTTACGGATTCGCTCCACAGCTACAAAAAGGTAATTTTTTTAAAAACAATAATTTATCCATAATTTTTTGGTTTCAGTGACAGTTAAGCCCCCATTACAACAAACTTCTTAATCCGAGGTTAACGGAATAACCTGGATTTGATCTCCCTCTCATTTAATCTAATCTCTCAAGTAAGAAGTGTTTTCAATGAACAAAGATCTCTGTAAACAGTGCTTTCTGGGTGATTCCTGGGAAGCTTGATTTTGACGGTCACATCGTAATATTATCTAAAATAATAGACTTACATAACTTAATTAGCACTCATACGATTCCTTGACTATTATAGTAATGAGGCCTATTGATTAAAATAACAACGTAAAACTGAAAATTGGTTTAAAATCCATTTGAAACTGAAAAACGGGGTGATTTAGCTTGAATTTTACGTGTCACACGCGTAACCTGTACTTTGTAATGACGATTTATTTTGTCTACGCTTATAGCTTTATATTAATTCATATATTTTTGAATACCTAGAAAGTGCTGCTATCCTATTATAATCAAACTGTTATAAAAAAATAAAACTTATAGTAGCTATAGTCATTCAAAAACATGTCACGCGGCGGGCGTCGTTTCAACCGTGCGACGTAAAATAGCAACCAAATTCGGTTCGAACGTGTTAGGCATCTCGCGATTGGTTCGACACATCGCCAGTTTACTGGCAGTGCTCAGACGTAAAGGTGGTGTCGCTCAGTTTCGCGCAAAATAAGATAGGTGAGTTCTTTGACTACTACACGTTTTGGTCCTACAGGGTTGATACATTCCATAGCTTGTTTTACTACGTAGTTGAAAATACTTTCACCTTAATGCTTTAAGATCATGAATACTTATATCCTTGAGTAAACTTTCAAGTAAAAATATGTATAATATTATTAATAGATTCATTGTTATATCCTAAAATGTAAATTGTCGCGAGATCCGTGGGCGCAGATCCGTGGGTTTTAAGCCACGGATCTTTGTTTTCGGCCATGAATCTTTGTCCTGTACGCTGGCGAGTTCTGCCAAAGGTACTACCTTGTAGACTGACACTGTTCTTGCTATTTATCTATTTACTTAATGATGTCAATTAATGAAAGTGTTTTTTAGAGTTCCGTATTATCTACTAGAAAGCCATATAGTTTCACTATGTTTGTCTGTCCGGGCCCTAGCATCTAGACTGTTAGTGCCGTTAAGCTGAAATTTTGTAAACATAATATGTATGATAACTATGGCTACAAAGTGATAAAATTCAATCTTGAAGAAAAAAAAAATTGGGGTAGGTACTTTTGCTAAGAGTAAAGGGGTTTTTTTTTTCTTTCACGTACCTCTTAATGTAGAGTATAATTAAATAGGTCTTTTAAAAGCATTAAGGGTATGCAAAGGTAATTTTTTACTCTGAGATCTGCTAAAAATATTTTAACCATGGATAGTATTTTTTTGTTTAAATAGCCCTCCCCCTCTAAAAGCTAAACAATTGGCTCAAGAAATACAGAATAATTCGTTACTGTGGTATTACTGAATACGGTACAGAAGACATGCTACATGTTTGCGTTGCTCGGGCATCGCTCACAGACACAATTTCTAAGACTACTTTCGTTCGCACGCGTACGGCCCTGGACCCCCGCGTGCCCACCGAGTGTAGGTATAGCAACTTAGGTATATGCATGAGCTAGTTTTCTGTAGCCAACGATTTTGTGGTAGTATTATAATATAATTAAGGAAAAGTGTCACGGCTAAGTCCGAATTGAAAAATGCAATTACTTGAAATAAATCGTACAAAATCCATAACCTTTGTTAATAATGAATTGTTTGAAGTTGTTACTTATTTAATAAAATTAATTAATACAAGTATATTTAATACAAGTAGGTCAAGCAGTGAGCCCCTCTTAAATCTGTATTACTAGGTATGTTATAACGGTTGATTATGGAACCCTACACTGCATTTGGCCCAACAAGCACTTGGCCGGTTTATAATTATGCTTTTCCATGCACTGGGAAAAAAAAAACGGTAGTCCAGCATTATTAGAGTCCTCAATTGTCTAGTTTTTATATTTACTTTATACGACGTATGTAGCGAACGAGCATGTAGTTCACCTAATGTTATATGTAGCTGTAGCCCATGAATATATCTACAATCCACAAAGCAGATTGTAGATGCGTCGCTTCATCTGAGGGCTACGGTGCTTTGCTTCATGTACCTGTAATTTCAGGACCTGATTTCACCACCGAACTGGATCACAGTAGTGAAAGCATTCGTATTTGGTGGGAGTTTAAGGTAGGATGGCGGCTTTACCACCCCTTGAGCTTCTCTACCACCATCCCTGACTTACCTTCATTATTTGTTAAAATTAAACACGTTTTTATAATTATTCTAACTTTTGTTGATTTTGTTTTTGCTGATTAAGTGAATAAAAATATTATTACTAGACAAATGATGTTTTATTTACAATTTCGTTTAATATTCTTTAAAATAAACGACTTTTAAGCTATGCCGCCTCGTATTTCATATGCTACCTAAGATCCATGGTTTTTTACGTGAGATCCGTGGCGACCCAAAACAAACATATTTTTATTCCCGAAACTATTATGTTTACGTGAGTGCCTTATGGACAGAAAAGTTTGTTTTTAAGCTCTCTTTTGCTACATATTTTTTGTTTTCACAAAACTTGAAAAAAAAAAAATGCCATGGATCTTACGCCAGGAACGCTTCTCTCAGGAATCACCCTTCTATGCTATGGACCGAGATTTCTATGAACAATCTTCTCTATCAATTAAGTTTTCGGCGAAACGTAATGTCTACCAATAGAGAGTTCTATGAAGCGGCCGTGGCGCAATGGATAAGGCATCGGTCAATACAATCAAGAGGTCATGGGTTCGAATCCTGGCCATTACACCACGGACGTGAAATTCCTCCTAACACAAGCGAATTAAGCTTAGCTGGAGGGGGTTACAGGATTACTAGTAATTTGTACTTTGCAAATAATTAGATTTAAAAAAAAGAGATTCCTAAGTATGAGTAGTTTTCTAAATGTATAGTATTGTTGTTCAAGGGTATTTCTGTATAACGTTAAAAGCTCGAAATTTTATCTGTCAGAAAATGGTGTCATGTATCTCTGCCATATCTCTAGGTATTTAGGCGTGATGTTTTGTTATTAAATTATGTATTAAACTGTGTTTCAGGAAACGATCATCGCATTGGCTTCGGGTTCCGTTTTGGAAATCACGCGGATTTCCAAATATTGTATGAAATTGGACCTCAAACTAAGACAAAGCCGTTACAAGCTACAAGTAAGTTCTTTTACGTTGCCACGAGTACCGGTCTTTCAAGTCATGTGGTACCTAGGGCTCTTGTGAAC
Organism: Hypena proboscidalis; assembly: GCA_905147285.1. Classification (NCBI taxonomy): domain Eukaryota; kingdom Metazoa; phylum Arthropoda; class Insecta; order Lepidoptera; family Erebidae; genus Hypena; species Hypena proboscidalis. The sequence continues at coordinate 8,489,739 of LR990156.1, forward strand.
GAGCTCCAGGGCAGAAGCACCACCGTCTCACCTTTAACCTGCCTCCAAATAGTAGTGCTTGCACTACTGTCTTCCTGTTTGGTGGTGAGATCAAGCCAATTATTGGTACATGAGGCATAACACCGCAGTCCTCAGATGTAGCGACGCATTCTGTTGTCTGCTTTTGTGGAATGTTGATGTTGAATGTTGACGGCTACCGTTTTTTCTCTCATTAGATGGCGCTTCTGTAGAGTAGTGTCTGTCAAGTTTGCTGACAGACATTGATTTATCCTAACCATTTAGTTTTTTGTAGCGGCACAGTACTTTAAGGTTTTTTGATGACAAACATTTTACACAATCGTCGCAGGCAGGTACACTACCCACTCCGCCATCCGGTCGTTATTATTATTATTATTATTTCCTTGCAGGAATCCGCTCAGCATCATATCGCCAAAGATACGCGCGCCGGCGACCCGTGATAGAGTTGTTGTTTAGAGCTGGTATCCTAAAGGATTCGACTACTCGCTACGATTTCAACGTTATCAAAGATTGTGATGATGAGCCACGATAGATAAGAAAAAATATGACAAATATCCTAAGCCAATATGTACGACATCCGATTCTTATTCGTCAAAGTAATCGACATGAGATTTGGACAGAATCGGTTCGAATAAATCGGATGAGAATTGGATATAGTGCGAATGCGTCCTAATAGTATGCTCGCCAAAAGAATGCGTTTTTGAATAGTCCGGTCAATTTAGACATTCGAAGTTACATAAATTACCACCAAGCTGAAATTCGGTAAGATTGTTTAAAATATCATTAAAAACAAAATTTGAAAGTTCCCCATCTTTTCCCTGTAAGGAAAAAAAAATATTCAAGGTCAAAGGTAAAAAAATAGTTTTTCGCGATTTTCAGCAAAACGGTAAGTTTTATCATAGTTAAAATATTTCAAACAAAAATTGTAGATCATAAAATTATCTACAAAAAATTTATTAATACTTTTTTTTCTTATATATATATAATATATTTGTTATATTGTTATATCTTATAAATTTTGTTTTTAATGATATTTTAAACAATCTTACCGATTTTCAGCTTGGTGGGAATTTATGTAACTTTACTCTTATTTTTTGGTCTAATTTGACCGGACTAGAAGTCTAGTCTGTCAGTTGATAACTCTATTATTCATTATAAAAAATATGTCTCATCCCCAGATGAAGGAATACTTTATTATTCTTATTGATTTTGATCGAACATAATAAATATCAATTATATCTAATTCATTCTATTTTACTTTGGAGAGAAAGAGGTAAACGTTTGTTTTTCGATGTCAATGCAAATATCAGGGTTCATACATAGATTTTCTGAAAGGTACCTACATAGAAAAATGACTCTAAGCATAGAAACCGCATTAAAATTGTCAATTGTTCCAAACGGGAGCTGAGTGGAAGGTTGGGAAATGGTTGGGAAAAGCACTTGATTGTCACATGCTTTATACAATATGACATATAATTGATGACAAATAAACACAATGCGTAGATGACTGCACAACCTTCGAAATTTACAATTGTCTGAATATAGAGCTATCCCTTTTTGTCACATTAAAAGATCATAAGTAAGAAAGAAGCAGCTATATTTAGTTGACTTGCATTTTTAACGTTGTCTGTTAGTCCTTATTCCATGGTGCTTGTGCGTCACACGGCATCAGTACATTTTGACGAACAAGCCTTTGATTTGTTAACGATTTGATACGTTTTATGTCGGACCTATGCTTTAAGTCAATTATCTTTGTGATATAATCCCACCCACACGCCCACCACTGTGACTCCTGTGACGCCAGGATCTACAGCGGTACCCAACTGAAAGGCACCGTGCATGACACACGGGCAATCCCAGGGAGATTCATCCTATTGGTCAGCTGTCAAACTGAAGAGCAGTACATATAGAATCACTATCGCACGCAAACGCGTTCTTTCGAAAATGGTAACCAAGTTATATTTAAGTAGGTAAGGTAATATATAAAAGTTTATAATAAGAAAGGTTAAAATAAAATACACGAAATACTTTTTATTTTTTATTTCTCATAAAAATGTCCGACTGACTACTGTACATGTTATCCTAAAACGAAAATGCCCGCCAAAATCGGCGCCATCTTGTTAATTACATTAATTCAAAATGGCGGAAGCGTGCATATTATGCTGCGTACACACTGGGTCTCTTTTCGACCAATGAAGGCAAGGGATGTTATCAACTTATTCGAATCACTTGCAACGACTTGTTTTATTCAAATACAAGCCGTTGCTTAATTTATTGTATTATCTAAGCAGCTCCCGTGGTTTAATATAACAAAACAATTTATAACACCCTAAGTCAAAATAAATTGCAATGGAAAGAAAGTAATTTAAATTATATTTAAATAAGCAAGCAATTTGAATTTTAAATTACTATTAAACTTCTAATCGCAAAACAATGCAATAATTTTCGTAACTTGGAAGTATAATACTTCCAAGTTACGGGTGTTATATGATCATCGATCGATGCCTCTGATCGAAATCGATCGACGACAACTAACTTTTTCTATTACACCAATCAATCAGTGTCGAACGGCGGCCGCGCCAATTGTTTATGGCAGCCGTTGATCGGTCGAAACCATTTCACCCATCGATCGATTTCAATGTATGTGATACGAATCGATCGATAACATCTCTAGCCTGCGTTGGACGTCCGTTAGCCCCGTGTGTACCCATCATTACTGAATATGATGAGCATTGTAAGCGTCGGTATAATAATATTATGTATAATGTAGATATTATATAAAAAATCAATCGATTAATATGAAAATATTTTCGACAGTATTCTTAGTGAGATATTTTCTTATAACAGTTTATTTTAGTATCTAAACTATGTAGAAGCTTATCTATATGACGTTTTTTTACAGGATTAAAGTATAGCTTGCCGATAAAGAGTAGAAAGTAAAAACGTAGCAACACTGTGCCCATGGGTAACAAAATTACAAATCAACCTAACAGCCCAACCAAATTTAAATATTTCGGGCTTTGTTTATATACTTTAGATGACTTACTTATACTTTGACAGTGTTGTCGACAAACAAAAAAATGTTTTCTTTTCTAGACTATTTCGCCAAGCTGTAAACGACTACGGGTCGGACCGTACGAAACTCTTAAATACTAAATAAATTACAAAATAAATAAGCTCTGATAACTGGCGAAACGAGCAGTTTTGCTATTTCGCGGTGCAGTGTGATATCACCTTAACTTCATTTCTAGCCGATTAATTTTATATTTTTGTGTTTATTTTGCCATTCTCTGGTAGGTAAAGGATGATATTACACCAATTGATCGATCGCCGATCGATGGCAGAATGGCAGCAAAGTCGATGGCGAACTGGCAGAAAAGCCAACGTCATTCGATTTTATTTGTGAAGAAAAAACTGACAACTAATCTATCACACCAATCAACCGATGACATCGATCGGTTTGGTGTGTAAACTCCTTAAGGATTATATTGTCGTAAAAATAATGTATGTATTGTAATATAGTGTGAAAATTTGGCATCGGCTTTTAAAAACTAAAAATAGAAAATATGAATATCATTTAATGATCAATTCCTGTTGAGTTCAAATCCACATTTTTTCTATAAAATAAGTAAAATATTTGAAAAAATATCATTTTTTGATGCTTTGCACTACGGTCACGACCGAAAAACTTAATATTTAACACTTAAATAGTGTCTCAAATGTAATTTAACAAAAACATTTTAAATTCAATATAAAATTTTGACAATAAACAATTGAAAATAAAAAAAATAAAAAGACTTGGTAATTAAACCAAGTGTGTTTTAAAATAAAAAAAAAAGTAAAATAAATGCAAAATTAATAAACTGATAAGAAAAAAATAAAACAAAAAAAACTAAATTCAATATAATTTTATTTCACCTAAATTAAAATTAGTGTGCGGTGTTGCTATACAAAAAAAAAACAATATTACAAAGTCCAGTTACTTAAAAATTAAATGAAAATTATAAACTTAGGATTATTTATAATAGTTTTAAAATTAGTCTTTTCCATAGATGGCAAATTGAACATAAAAAGTTACTCTACGGTACATAATATTGAGGTTTACATAATATGAGTCACAGTAATTATTTACAAATAAAAAAAACATATTTGGCGAACAATATTAAGATACTGCTTACTTTAAAATGACAACAGTCCTCATTCTACGCCAAATTGACAACTTAAGACTTGTAAGCGACTATAAAAAAATGCAAAATTTTCCTTTACAAAATGAGATTATCAACTATAGAAAATTCTTGTCATCGAGTTAGAAATTAGACGAACAGCCCTAGCAAAAAAAATGTGTAAAATTTTGACAGTAATGACATTTCGAAACATCATGTCAAAATTATGACAGCATATTTTTGTATGTTTGTTAATTTTGTTTCCTCTCTCCACCCGTCAAACCATTGGAAGTTATTACTTTCAAAGTATAAATTTTAAGTAGAATCGCTTACAGCCATTTACAAAACAATTTCTCAAATGTAAATACATTTCGGTTACAATCGGGCCCGCACGAATTTGTGACATTTCGATTAAAATCTTAATACTAGTACTATACATTGGACATTTTACCAAAATAATATTAGTTGATGTTACACCCATTTTGGTTTATATGATATTTTATTTGAACTTTCATTTTTCGAACTCGAGCCCCAAAAACTTCATATTTAAAGAATGTTTAAGGTGCGTTGCGACGCTGCCAGGCTGCAACGCACAGTGTACACGCGCCCTTAGTGTATATTTTTTGAGTCTGTATCAAATTTGAATAGTAATTTTTACCATTTTATTTCTCGCGCAAAAATTTACGGAATAATTTGCGTATACCAGTTCAATGTCTTTTTATTTTTATTAATAATCATAAGCTTCCATTCCTTAAATTACGAACAATTTTCAACATTGCTTACAATAACTATAATAATATTAAATACGAAAAAACTGGACAGCCGATTCATAATATACAAATAACATTAATTTGCCTAATTTTTCCTAATTTTAGTAAAATCAAATATTTTTTGATTAAGTTTTAAATTTTGAATGTCATAAAAATATGAATATTGATTTAATTTTACACAAATTATGTTTAAAAATGACATAATTTTAAAAAATTTTTAACGACGGAATGATTCGTTTATAAATTTGAATGCCAGTTAGATTAAAATTAAGTATTTTTAATATTTCAGACGCAAACATTTTTGGTGATGATTTTATTTTATAGGAATGGATTGAAAAATAAATAAATGCGTTCTTTTATGTATGGTTGATTTAATATAAAAAAAAAACTAATTTAGGCTGATGTAACATTAATCAGAGATAGGAAGGTAGGTACTATGATGATAGACATATTGGATTCATTTTTTACTGCTTTATGTCCACCAATGGGTTGGTAGATTTTACTCTATGGTTGGTTATCAAAAAAATCCGATGTAATTTTTCTGGTTGCTGCGACATAAAGGCATTCATTAAAAACACAGATTCTAGACGTAGTCAGTGTTAATTGCCTCAGGTTAACATTAAAAAAATATTTTCTTTTTCCAATTTTAACATTGAGATTTTGGAATGATCAAATAAATGCATAAATTATATTTCGATTGCTTGTTTTTAAATTGAGATCTCGCTCAGTTCGTTCATTTTCATTTTGAATAGATTTCTTACAATATTTAGAAAAAATGATTTTCAAATAGATAGTTCATTTCATTTATTCATATGCAGAGTGATAAAGAAGAATATCGAAAGACTTGTTAAGAATAGATTTTAGAAGACAGAGTAATTTATATTTCTGCTTATACCTTAAATTGTATGAAATTCACGTCCAAAACAAATATTTTTATCTCTCTTTAGCTCGCCTTTACATTCGTGTGCCCTGTGCTAAGCACTAATATTAACTGAACTAGTTCTTCAATCCGCATTCGCCTTAGTTTTGTATGAATCGTGTCCCATCGCGTCACATTCGTCGCTCACCTAGGACAACGGGTTTTATTAACACGCGTTGCTTTGGACTAATTCCACAAATTGGGAATATTCAACGTTGAACCGGAAAATCGTGAATAAACCCAGCCTAAAGTGCCCTAACACTCATAAACTCAATTAACATTCCTAACACAGAAATTGACAGGTAACTTTTTTCGTAAAAAAAAGTTCCGTCAAAATCCGTTTTTTATTTAATAATTAAATTACCATCTTTCTTTTTGTGTCTAGTCTAACCTTGTAGACTGGATGATAGTATTTCTAGTCTATCATATCGTAATCTTAGGTTAAACTAGCCGTCAGAAATTCTGACTTCTGACTTCTGACTCAGACTAAAACTTGCCATACTAAGATGAAATCTTTCGCTAATTTTGTGACGTAAGATATAGAAGCTGTTAAGGTTGATTATTTTTAAGTTAAACCTTAATCAAATGGACATTTTTTTTTAAATAAAATTGAAATTTTGTCACGGTTTCTAGGTAAGAGGGTTTTATAGATTTCGAAAAAAAAACTCCTTATTTTCTTACTCTAAATGGGGTTTTTTTTTATAGAGATTGGTACTGATTAGAGTTGCCAATAAAGAAATAATAAAAAAATATTACAGAAGTGTCAATTGGGAAATAATTGCCCAATATTTGAATAAAAGTTAAAACATGAAAATTTTAAATGTTAATAATCATGAAACGTAATTCCTCATAAGCAATATTGGAACATTGACATATGTCTTTTGATAATAATTGAAAAAATCTATGCATAATTATTTTTATGTATTTTTGGTATTATATTTTTTTTACATTTTGATAACTTAAAATGTAATGTTACTTACCGTACATCAAATTTTGTGCCGATTTTACAAGAGTTTATCACTGAAAGCGGTTTTCTATCTCTCTCTCTCTCCCTAATTCAATATTTAAGCGGGACAGAAAGATCTGATTCAGAGCTGAAGTCGAGCCGGTGAAAATGATGTTTTTTGCAGTTGACATGATTTTAATGAAAAACTACAAGGTTTATTTTAAATAATTATTTAAGAAATAAAGAAGATAAAACATCGTTTTACAATAATATTTAAACATACTTTTAAGTTATAAGCAAAAATATTAGATTTGAGATTAGAAAACAAAAAGCAAATCTTGTTAATAATTCTTCAATGGCAGCACGGAGTTAGAATTGTGCCCAGTGGATGGCTATAGGCTATCATATGGTACCTAAACATTACAGGTGAAATGTACCCACATTTCACCTGTAATGTTTAGGTTATACACTCAAAAGGTTGAGTAATATAGGAGTGATGTTATGTTTTGAAATAATTTTCAGATTGGATAATTATACTATATCTCGATCGAAAAACAATGTTTTTTGTCTCACATTGATATTAAAACGAATGTCAGGCTATATTTGTTATTACCCGACGCGATGATACACGGTTGCTATGGTATTGCATCGCGTTGTCGCTCACCCAGGACAACGCCTTAGTCGGTGTGTTTGACTATTCATAATAGTATGATTTGTTAATAGATACGCATTTGAAAATAGTTTTAGACCAATGTGTTGACTGAATTTTGAGTCCCAGTTTTTTTCTTTTGCAATTGGCGATTATTTACGCAAAAAACTATATTTATATTAAATAACAATAATGTGATGTTTATTTAAAATTCGAATATCGCACACACACTAGATGTCGCTACTTATCACCGATTTAACAATCTAATTCATAGATGGCAGCACAGTCGTTTGAACAGCGACCTCTTTCGACACGAAATTGACAATTTTATACATCTAGTATATTATTTAAAAGTTATTTACATGGTTTAGTCACAATACATTTAACATTCCACGTTATTATTAGGTAAGAGTGTTATAACACTAATGGATCGACTGCTTATCGATGGTAGAATGGATCAGTGGTTGCTAGGTTACAAATAAATTGTTTATATGCTGGCAACCCTCAAAGCTATCACAGCAATCTACTAAATAGAGTCAACGCCATAACTTATGTCCCATAACCGCGGCCTCAATCGCATAGATAAGAATGAATGTATTTTATTATTCATCTCAACAAATTACAAGATTTACAGTTTCTTATTGAAACGAAGTTCTTTTCGCACGTTAAGAAAGGCGGCTAGACGGAAAATATTAAGACCAAAAGTTGTAACGACATATTAAGACCAACAGTTGTAACGACAGTTGTAAGCACGGCTTACAACTATAGCGATTTTTGTTGAGTGTAAACAGGTTTTTTGTACATAATAAATAATAAAAAATAATAACAATATTATTGATATGGATATTGCTGATGGAGTTAGGTAAGTAGAGATTTTATACAGACAATAATAAATGCTTATGTGTTTTTAGCAAGTATGCATTATAACCTCTCTTTACTATCGTGCTTACCAAGTTATACGCGTAATATTCTCTCCATTATTGTGTGTTTAGCTAGTGTACATACAGAACTTCGTTCCATCCGGGTGTCCCATGACAACTCTAAATTTTTTTTCATTAACAGTTTGGTGTGACATACGGGGTGGATGCGACATAGCGACATTTATTGAAACCAGAGCTTCTATACATGGCAAGTATGCATTTCCACCGGATAAAAAATTCTCTGGCGAAAAAAAAATCCACGTCTTCCAAACAAATTGCACGATCGCAATGTTCAAATTGTTCGGAGAACGTGATTATTTTTTTTCGCCAGAGAATTTTTATCCGGTGGAAATTGATACTTACCATGTATAGAAGCTGTGGTTTCAATTAATGTCGCTATGTCGCATCCACCCTGTATATGTAATTTGTGGGCGATCTGGTGTCCAAACTAAGCCGAAGCCTGTATCTTAGAACACCAGGTCATACATCAGATTGTAATCAAGTTTATCCAAACTAGTTACAATATACGTTTTGTAAGATAACGTATACCCGTAACTGTAAGTTGAGGTTCATGTCAGATTAAGTCATTGGTCATTAGTGATGGCGCGCACTCTAGTCCAGCCTAATTGAATCGTGTAATATGTAATTCACACACTTATTCAAAAGTTATGCTATAGATTACTGAGATCCTAACAACCAGATGTCTCTGATTGATAATGATAATAACACGATTTACCATATAAACATGATTTTAGATCAAAATAGTCCATTCACTTCACTTTTTCTGTATCATTTTTAACACATTGATTTTCAAAATCACTTACATGTAGGTTTTTTGTGGCTATTATTACATTGTATAAATAAAATCTTAACATGTTTGGTTAATATACCATTATTTGTTACGTGAACGAAATATTACAGTTAATGAGTGACCACAATATTATTTGGTCTATATTCAACTGTGGTAGACTGGCGATATCAATTTTATTTAACTAGTGTATTTTAGCGTAAGTCTACCAATCCGCACTTGGCTAGCGTGGAGGACTATAGCCTAACCCTTCTCATCATGAGTAGAGGCGCGAGCCCAGCAGTGGGACATGTTTTAGATACAGGGCTGCTATTATTATTTAAGCGTGGTGTCGTTACAGGCTTACATTCAGTACTTGAATGATCAACAAACAATTTAGGAAAATAAATATTTTATTTTTACTCAATTACTTATATTTTTGTGATGAAAGAGTGACGCGTCATTTTAAAATTGCAAAAATACTGTATACTTTAGTTTAACAAAAAGGTGAGTTGAACATTCAGGCACTGAAGCGACGCAATTTATATAGTCACTTCTGACCACACTGACATCCAAGTGTGGTCACTTGAAACAACATTCTATTACAACAAGTAAACACTGTACCAACTGTGGTCACACAGAACCACTTAAATTCACCGTGGTCACACATGACTACGACATTCACTTTACGGTCACTCAAAGCTGTCCATTCACCACTAACCACACAATATCCAACTGTGGTCAAACTTATGTGATTACTCCCAATACTAGCTCTCGTTGCCGGGTTCCCTCGTGTTCGGCGGTAAGCTCTGCGGTTGAGAGAATTGGTTCACCATTTTGCTCTGCATCATGTTGAGGAGTATGTCTGAATATTGCTCTATGAGGGAGAGCGCTGGGTTACCCGCGTTTGTCGCTTCTGAAATGAGAAAATTCATAGGTAATTGTTCATATACTGTGTAAGGACACAACTTTCCATCGGGAAATTTACAATAGCAGATAGCACAATAACACTAAAAAAACTTTATGCCTATGGAATATCACTGAAAGGCAGCAGCAGTGTACTCAATTTACCCTAGAGGAGAGTGTTTTAGGCCCCCTTCTTTTCATGACTTGCCAACTGTTTTGTGACATATGACGTGCGCGATGTGACGTGCGTGCAGCCAGCGCAACCACACGCCCGACGATCGCGCACGCATAATGTGGGGGACGGTAAAACCGTGAGCAACGAATCCCACGCGAACGAAGTCACGGGCAACAGCTAGAAGTAAATAAAAAAAACTATAGTATTACATACCTTTAGACACAAGATGTTCCAGCTTCTGCCTGGTGTTGTCAACGTTCAGTCGATATTCGCCATCGGTTGAGGACAGACTGCTCAGTGCCTCCGCGCCGTTCTGATTGGTGCGAGTGACGGCGCCGCGGAGCACCTTCTGTGTTTCTAGTATTGCTGCTTCTAGACCTGTAGAGAGAGAAAATAAATTAACTAAAAATCCTATTTCAACTACAAGCACAGCGACATACTAGTAGCATAATAAAATGTACCTGAATTTCTCTCGTGGAGAGCGGTACATGAATTATACGGCGAGCGATACATAATTATAATAGATTTCATTTGTACGAAACTCGGGATATGTGGGTTTCAACACTTGACATAAAAAAGGAGGCTCTCTATACGATTGTATTTTTATGCCTATTCCCTGATTACTCGGAGACGCTTGGACCGATTTGACAATTATTTATTATTTTGTCTGACTGTGTATACTTGTCATGTGGTCCCATTTTCATCAGGTGATGATCTGATGATGGGATCCTAGAGAATTCAAGGGCAACCCTCAAATTTTATAGGCTTCAATATCTTGTTATTCGTACATTACCTAAAGCTACTTGGATATTTGCATCTAGCAGTCAGCATTTCATGTTGCTGAGCTGATGCTGGAAGGTACAACTTCTCAACGGTTAGAAGTACGAGGATAATACTGTATTCTTTCAAGTTATACACAGTATTTCTTACTTTTTTGTGAATTTTTTGTAATTAAAGTCGGTTCTTTTAGAAAATTATTTGTATTTCATTTAAATACAATATATATGTCTGCAATCTGGTCTGATGGCAGTCGCTCTAAAATACTGATACTCAGCCAAATTCATTAAACTAGAAGCTGACCCCAATTTAATTGAGAAAAGTTTCGGAGAATTAGAATGGTATACATTCCTCATCATTTATTTATGTACGTAATAGTTTTTTCATAGACCACACACAGATATACACACACACTGCATACACTCAATCCACAGACATTACTTTGGATATAAAACACGATAATAATCACACCACGATAAACCCATCAGGCACAGAAAGTTCACTATACAGACATTTATACATTTTTAAACATTCATATTGTTTGTATTATTTAGATTTGCATGTGAATATTTTCACTCTCAGATTACATTGTTAACTAGCTGACCCGGCGAACTTCGTACCGCCTTAGCATAAATTTGATGCACTACTTTATTTTGTATAGCTGACCTATCTTATGTATGCGTACCTATTCAATTTGAACTGGAATCTATAATATCCCCCATATAAAAATAAATACTTTTTTTTTTTTTTTTTATTTGTTTTTGCCGTAACAACCTTGTACAGAGTATTAGAAAACTACAAAAAAAAATATCAGCCAAATCGGTCAAGCCGTTTTCATGCCAAGTCGTGACAACAGAAAACGGGTTTCATTTTTATATATATAGATGTATTATTGTGTAGTTCGTAATTGGCGTACTGTTCCAATATAAATTATTTAGCTACTGCCTGTAAGCTGTGAATTGCCTGAATGAAATAAATAAATAACTCATATTGGGGTTTACTCACCACTAATATCAGCGGCGGCGTTCGGTTCCCTCTGCAAGCTCGTGTATAGCTGTACCACTTTGCATGCGGTTTTTGTTAACTGCTCCGTCAAAGCTGAGCATAGCTGGGATGAAGATACTGTAAAAATAATAACATTAGTTATTTTTTTTGTCTAATGGCAAAAATCCGACAAGAAGTATATAACAAATAAATAAATAAATATTACACAACAGACATACGACGCTAGTCAGTTCCAAACTAATCAGAGCTTGTACTATGGGTACTAGAATAACTGATACTGATACATAATATACTATTCTTTTGTAAATACATACTTATTATACATAAAAACACCCAGACTAAGACAAACCCCATGTTCATGAACACAATGATTTGTCTTAAGCGGGAATCGAACCCGCGACCTCGGCGTCACAAGCAGGTACACTACCCACTCCGCCATCCGGTCGTAAATTAAAGAAAAGTTGTCAGCGCGTCTAACTGTGGCAACTCGTTCTCGAAATGCTGGCTTATATTTCGGCCAGCGACTTAGTATCGCAATACAACACGGTAATGCTGCCAGCATTTTGGGTACGAGGCCTTCTGACACTTACTTATTAAGTTTAAAAATCTAACATGTATATTTTCTATAAATAAAGATATATTTTTATTAAAGAAATCAATTAAATAGGTAGTGGATGGTAGGGACATTAATATTTTAAGGCTCAAATTACACTTAAATGACGCACACGATAGTTATTTGTGCAACTAGAGATCACAAGTGATCATAAGTTGGTATTTCCTTCGAGTGCTAATAATAATATCAAATAATCGAAAGATTCTTGGTTAGAATCTTTAGCGTGGTGAGAGACTCAAAAGCGCAAGATGTAAATAACTTTGATCTTGGGTTGCACATACAATTTTTCATCTCAGCAGCTCGAAATAGTACCTACAGTACAAGTTTAGCTTAGTTTCGGACTAGATTATGTGGCGTGAAAGCTGTATGACATAAAAGTAAAAGATCAGCGAGCAAAACTAAACTTTGCTTCGAGCGAGTTCTTCACTGTTTTTAGACAACAAAGAACGACTTTTGAAACTGCTGAAATGCAAATTATTTTTAAAATAGCTATACGAGCAGTTTTAGAAGGTTAAACTCAACCTTTAACAACCAACATTGAACCCCAAACATTGGAGGTTAAAATCAATTTTAAAAAGAGTAGATAAAATTCGGTACTTTGTATCTATCTTTTTAAGTTCATTTGTTCGTACGCGTAAATCTCCGAAACGACTAATCGGATTTGGATGATTATTTTTGCATCTAATAGCCTAATTCTCGATAAAGGTTTTATGGTACAACATCACGCTATAACTCACAGTTAGCTTCAGCAGCGGGCTCGGGCTTAGGTCTCTGTCGAGTGTTGGCACCAGTCAACCTCGCAGTCACTTCTCGTGCTTTGGCTGAGAGGTCCCTTTCGCTGCCACTGCGACCTGTAGCCAAAATATTGTTTAGATAAAGTATTTTATTAATAAATAAATATTTAGAAAGACGAAGGACCAGTTTCAGAGGTTCCGGATAGATCGTATCCGACCCATAAAATATAATAATAAATAACTCACAACTTACACATAACGTCATCTAGTCCCAAACTAAGAAGAGCTTGTACTATGGGTACTAGAATAACTGATACTAATCCATATATACTTTTCTTTTGTAAATACATACTTATTGAAAGAGCTGAAAGTTTTAAAAGAAAAAAAAAAGATTGTTTTTTTGTTCCCAAAAAAGAAAAAATCTAATAAGTTCTTTAACAAAATAAGTCTATATTATAATATTAAAGTTCAAAAATTAAGAATCCAGCAGGACTCGAACCTGCTTCCCCTGAGTACGCCCCAAATACTTAGCCTATTCAGCTATGGCTTGGGTCGTATACCCAGGGGGTGCAGGTTCGAGTCCTGCTGGATTCTTAATTTTCAACTTTAATATCATATATAATAAAAAAAGGCATAGCAAAGCTAACATTTGCTTTTAAATATTACAAAAATATGTGGGAGTACGACTTAAAAGCGACGGCAGGTCCGATGTGGAGAAGGAAATGTCGCGATCGAGAACTTTGGAGGGATCTGGGAGAGACCTATGCGAAAGCAAAACAATTGTTACCGATGTCTTAGTGAAATAATTAATGTTTTTTTTTTTTTTTTAAACGACGCCCGCACTAGGAATAACTCCTGTGTCGCGGGGGTGTTCACAAACATACATTTCACACACTAAGCACACCCAGAGTCAGAACAAATATTTGCGAATCACACAAAGATTTGTTCCATGTGGGGATCGAACCCACAACACCAGCGCAGTTGAAAGCGGCGAGGCGACCGCTTTAACCACTACGCCAACTGTGCACTCAATGTATATGTAAACTAGTTTTAAGATTGTTAATAAAGGCTATCATTATCATTACAAAAATATGTCAACTTACCAATCCTCCTCTGCGAATGGTCGACGGAGGCCGCCCTGGGCCTCGTGACGTCACCAGCTTCGGCCTCGGAGCTGGACTCCTCGTGCGCAGCCGTGGATAGGCTCACTGCTCATACGCGTGGGATTAGTTAGCGTGCTGATGCGGTATTTAGTAAAGTGGGGGATACTACATAATACTTCAAACATAGAGGACGGGTTTTGGCCGCGTCGAGTACCACTTATATAAATATTAGATATTTATATAAGTGGTACTCGACGCGGCCAAAACCCGCTGGCACAAAAAGAGTTGAGAAATTTCGAATCTAGTATCATACGAGTCTATGACTGAATTGGCAAAGCAATTGGGGCGTATACCCAAGGGGTGCAGGTTCGAGTCTTGCTGGATACTTAATTTTTCAACTTTAATATTATATAAAATATATAGTCCCAAACTAAGCAGAAACTCTGCTTAGTTCTAAACTTCAAAAAGTGTAGATAGGACTTAGCGAGATTAGATCTCACGACTCATTGCTAAACGCATCTAACTGCACGCCTTAACCACTCGGCTATTAGTGAAATTATGAAGTACAATTATTTGTTAACAACATGTGTCTATTTCTTGGAAATAGAAGGTCGTAAGTCAAACTACACTTCAAACTATTGCCTTTTGAGATTGCTTATGGACTTTTGGTCGCGACTGTACACTACCCACTCCGCCATCCGGTCGTAATATGTATAGAGAACACCACACCTAATGCCCGGTTTGTACCAAAGTAGTGAAAAGAGGATATTTATTTGAATGGCTAAGGTTTTGTTATTTCCACTTCTCTCTGCTTAGCTTCGGTAAAGACACCTGATTGATTATTGATATATTTGTACTTGTAATATTTAAAGCAAATTTTAGCTTTGCTATGCCTTTTTGTATTTATATAATATTAAAGTTGAAAAAATTAAGAATCCAGCAGGACTCGAACCTGCACAGGTGCAGGTTCGAGTCCTGCTTTAAATATTACAAGTATTGATAAAAATGCGTCATCTCTCGACAGTAATGTGTTGATCTTAAATAATTATGTACGCTTCATCATGTGTTGTATATATACATACGCCTGGAAAA
Organism: Hypena proboscidalis; assembly: GCA_905147285.1. Lineage (NCBI taxonomy): Eukaryota > Metazoa > Arthropoda > Insecta > Lepidoptera > Erebidae > Hypena > Hypena proboscidalis. Next base: position 8,505,316 of record LR990156.1, read on the forward strand.
TATAACCCCTTCTTCTGACGCATTCGGATACCAAAGCCATTAAAATTTCTGAAATTCATTAAATTTTGATCTCAAATGTTGGCGTCATTTAATTTACATTATTTTTTGTCGCTTAAACCAAAAAGCTTTACACCCGTCTACATTTATTTTTTGGTGTATAATCTACGTGTGACATGTGTCTACTATTACATGAATAATTCAGTATTTTTATTAAAACTGACGTGAGTTTGTAACATTATTAAAACTATGAAATAAGGGTGTTACTCACGTGCAAGACTGGCTGCGACTCAGGCGCGGCGTATCGCACTCTCTTGATAATGCCTAGACGTATAGGCGAAACCGCGGTCGACTAAATAGACCAACATTACGTGAGTAACACCCGTATTTCATATTTTTAATAATAATTCAGTATCATAACTGCATTATAAGCATTGGTATACCCCGGCAAAATCTACCGAGTAGGTATTAATAAAATTTTGCATACATTGGCTTATAGTCTGAATTAATATATAGGCAACTTTTTATCGACTTACCTAGCGGACTAAAGCCGCGGACGGGGCGAAATGTGGAAAGATTTAGACCTATCTACATTTTTGTTCCAGTCACTGTTAATTTTATTTCGGATGAGTGATATACAGGGTGGATGCGACATATATATTTGATCAGAAAACGTGCTGTTTTTCGTAATTTTATTTTTATGCTATACAAATGAACATTGCAATGTTACAGCAGCGATTGCCGAGTGGGAGACCGTAGGTCTGCGAAGTCAAAGGTCTCGGGTTCGAACCCACGGCACACACCTCTGTCAATAAGTCTGTAATGTCTGTAATGTCAAAAAGTTACTGTTGCTCCGTAGTTAAAAATCGTTAATAAATCTATAATTAAGTTATAACTTGGAAAAAAGTGCTTTAAATTATTGAATATACTCCTATTTATATTAAACAACACAATAAAGACGGTTTCTACAGTGAACAGTGAAAGAAAACAGATGTTAAAACTATAGTGACGGTTACAAAACAAACTGTGAGCAATATTGTTGTGGACTAAAAAACTATTAAGTTCAAACCATTACTGTAATACCTATTGGTGAGTGCTTCAGACATTATTTCGTCACGAAACAAACCCTATTATTTGTCTCTTTCAAGAAGTATTAATGTGAAGTCATTATTCAAAATCTGCAAATCATCTCAGAACCAGTTGATACTAGCGCCATCTTGCGCCGAGCAGCAAAATTGTGTGCTCTCTTAAGTGACCACCTGCAGTAAGATCACCTAGTACCTTGAATGTATAATAGAGGACACCACAAGGATTTATAACTACAAGCTTCTATAGATAATAACTTATTGAACACTATATAGAGATCACTACTTGTAACAAACATTCGACATAAATAAACGATACATTAAATATTAAAGCTAATCCAAGAATGGATCAACTTTCTACAAGCAATTCAAACATAACTTTACGTCCTAAACGCCTAGTTAGAACTAAATCTTTTGAATCACTACACAGTTCTTCCCTGGATTCTACTGACTCAGACCTACTTATTAGAAGCTTAGATCTATCTTCAGGACATAATATAGACGTTGTAGAGAGACTTAGAAAAGAAATCTCAGACCTAACACTAAAATTACAAAGTGCAAACGATGAAATCGACAATTTGGTGGTGGAAAACAATACATTGCAAAAAACAATTTCTCAACAAAATAAACAAATTTTTTCCCTCAAAGACCTATGCACAAGCCCTGGAAAGAGTATTCAACATCAAATTCAGAGCAAAAGAAGGCATTCTCGAAGATTGCTAATTGATACACAGAGATATTCTCTATCAGAATCAGAAAATAAAACAACCGAGTTATGCACCTCACAGAACCAATCTACTGAGAAATTGCCAATAACCGCTAATTCTAAGGAGATTAATAACACTGAAAATAAGGGAAAATCACAGCGTACGCTGCACGTATTAGGGGGAGCACAATGCAAAGGTCTGGCTTCACTTCTATACCAGTCTCGGACAGACACGAGATATGAAGAATATATAGTTTCAGCTTTTATAAAACCAGAGGCTCTTACACAAGAAATACTGAAACCAGTAAACGAACAAACTCTAAAAACTTGCGAAAATGATCGCATTATTCTCTCAGTGGGTGAACACGACTGTAATCCTGCACAGGTTTTGATCGAACTCTCAGCGGTACTGAAGCGTCTTCAAAATCGTCAAGTTTACGTGTTAAGCGTCGTAAATAACATTCATCTCAACGAAGATAAATTAAATCACATGTTACAGACATACTGCTCACAATTTAAACGCTGTACATTTATAAACATAAGTAATTTGAAAAATATGTATCAAATTATTAATTATATGGTAGACTATAGAGATTATTGCGATACATATCTAAATTTTAATCTTAGACATACAAAAGATGTTCATGCCCGGTTACCAGTAGTATGCACAAACCAAAACACGAAACCATGTTTACCAAAAAAAGGTACCATACCTTTTTATTTCTCAAAAATAGAACAAAATAGGCCAACGGAATCTACTGCTCTAACTATGAATACCGTAAGCCCTATTCAATGTGGGCATAATCCAAAAAAAGGGACCATACCTTACTACTTTGCAGGTAAGACCATAGCTCCTCAAACTTCCAGAAAAGACAGCTTTTTTCGTCTCTAACACAAACATAAATTTGTCTCTTAAAATTTTTCACACAAATATAGCTGGGTTATTATCTAAAAGGGACTTAATTGAAGTTATGTTAAATGATATGCAACTTGTAAATGGTTTACCGGATGTTCTTTGTTTTTCTGAAACTTTTTTAAAGGAGAATGACATAAAAAAGGCTAAAATTATTAACTACAAACTAGTGTCACAATATTGTAGAGGAAAAGGTAGAGGAGGCACATGTATTTATCTTCAGGAAGGAATTGAATATAAAGATATAAGCATCTTGAAAAACCTTACACGTGAAAAGCTCTTCGAATGTTGTGGTATTGAGATTTCAAATTTAAAAATGATTATAATATGTATTTACCGCACTCCACAGTCAAAAGTAGATCTATTTTTAATGTATATTGATAAGCTGTTGTATAATCTTTTGTTTGGCAGTAAGTACAATAAATACAAAATTGTTCTAGCAGGGGACATAAACATCAATACCCTGATAAAGAATAGATCAACGCAAGATCTGAATGACATCCTACAAAATTATAATTTTACATTACATATAACTGTACCAACCAGACGAAACTCCTGTATAGACCATATAATGAGCAATGTGAAACAGGGTGTAAGTACTAGAATCTTAAAAATTGGTTTATCTGACCACGAAACTGCTCAGATGTTATGTTTATCGATGAAAAACGGAAAATCAACTACGCTTGCTACATTTCAGTTAACAAATAATATTATTGCTAATATCGATAAACAGAAGCCCACAACGGTGGTCTTTCTCGATATGTCAAAAGCTTTTGACTTTGTCAGTCACAAAATCTTATTACAAAAATTAGAGAACTATGGCATCAGAGGGCCGCCACTAAACTGGGCTAAAAGTTATCTAGAAAATCGTGAACAATGCGTAGAAATAGACTATATAGATAATGAGGCAGTAGTCAGGCATGAAAAATCAAATTATGCGATAAATAGTAGTGGAGTACCACAAGGTAGCGTTCTAGGGCCTATTTTCTTCCTTATTTACATAAACGATTTACCAGATATCATTCAACACAAATGTATACTTTTTGCGGATGATATCTCTATAATTTTGAACTGCGAATCAGATATAGAAATTAATGAAAACATCGATTTGATAATTCAGTGGCTCTATAAAAACAATTTACACGTTAATCTTGCAAAAACACTGTTTATTCAATTCCAAACACCGCGCTCAGCAGTAATACCCAGGAATCTTGGTTATAACAACATTAAAATTACTGAAACGACACACATTAAATTTCTGGGTATAATCATTGATAAGCATTGTGACTGGAAAAATCACATAGACGGCGTGTGTAAAAAAGTCAACAGTTTTGTCTACGTCTTAAATAGACTACGAGCAACATCAACCATACAGACAGCACTATTGGCTTATCATGGTTATGTAAGCTCCATACTACGTTATGGTCTTATTCTGTGGGGTAACTCAACTGATATCCAAAGGGCATTTTTGTCTCAAAAGAAATGCATCAGAGCTATAGTCGGTATACGTCCGTATGAGTCTTGTCAACCACACTTTAGTAAATTAAGCATATTGCCTCTACCGGGTTTGTACATTTTTGAAATATGTGTTTTTGTAAAAACCAATCCAGAACTGTTCATAAAAGCTAAAGATATATTTCTTCGGAATACTAGACGGGGTGAACGCCTAGTATTAGATGTAACTCCAAGAACCACAATATTCCAAAGAAATTGTTATAATATGTGTATTAAAATATTTAATAAAGTACCATCTGACATACAGGCGCTACCCATACCATTATTTAAAAGAAAATTAAAATCATTAATACTGGCGAAAATGATTTATTCAATAAAGGATTGGTTTTAGGTTAAGAACTGTAACACTAAATAGATTTTTTTTTTGACATCTAAGGGTTTATTTTATTTGTCTATTTTGTTTAACTGACATCCAAATCAGAAGTCTTACATTATACTCGATTGTAATAATTCTTGTTAAATTGTTTTGACCTTGTATGTAATAATAATTTAGTTTTGGTATATTTTAATCTATAGTATAGTAGTATGACATTAATCTGAAATTTGACATCACATTGATTGGAATTCTTACGTTTGTTGCTCTGACTCTAAGTAATGTAATTTGAATAATTTATTGGTATTACATGTTATATTATAAAATTGCACGTGATTAATGAAATATGTTTGTTTATTGAAAAGATTTGCATGCCATATATAATGACAAAATATGAATGGACTTGTATGATAAAGTGATAACAACTTTTGTACCATATTTAATGCAAATAAAATGATTTGATTTGATTTGAAAAAAATAAATCGTTAAGATTTGTCTTTTCGATGATATGTGTGTATTTATCATATAAATAATCGCTCGCTAATGGTGAAGGAAAACATCGTGAGGAAACCTGCATGCCTGAGAGTGCCTAAAAAGTACTCGAGGTCGTGTGAAGTCTACCAATTCGAACTTGGTCAGCGTGGTGGACTATGGCCTAAACCTTCTTATCATGAGAAGAGGCCCGAGCCCAGCAGTGGGACATGTATTAGATACAGGGCTGCTATTATTATTATATCAATGAACACTGACCACGTCTAGCATCTGCGTATTCAATTAAATATCGTTTATTGTTTCGTGTATCATTAAATATGTTTGTGTATATCTACAGTGTATTACACTACCAGCATATTTGTATATAACATTATATTTACCAGCACTATATGCGTTGGCGAGTCCCCGTCTCCTGGCAGTGTTGGCGGCTTGCTTGTTCATTGAGGAGATGGTGGGGCGCATCAGACCCTGCGTTCTGGTGGGCTGCTGCCGAGACGGCTGAGGGTCCGATTCGGAGTCACTCTGTGGAATATAGGAACGGTAAAAAAAATAAAAAAAAAATATTTAAACAAAATAACTCCAAATGATTATTATGATAAACAAAAACTATAATCTAAAGTGAATTAATATGGCCTCAATACGGGAACATGTAGTTAAAATTATTAAAAAAATAATCTTCACAATTGGTTCAGAAATGACTGAGTATTTCACAAAATTAGTAGCTACAAAATTCAGACAAAAATATATGTCAACCTTCTGTTGTAAGTCAGTAATGAAAGAAAAAAGAAACACGTCAAAAGGGCCATCTCTTAAAAATAAAAAAGCAATACTGAAACGCTATCTACATAAAGTGTAGAGGGCGCTGAAGGCACATTCATTTTTAATTTAAAATTATTTTCGTACTCCGTAAAAAAATATAAAAAATGCGTAAAATGCAATTCCAAAGAAAACTGAATAACTGGGATCACCGAGGGACCTGTTTTGTCTCACTTATAGAGATATTCCACTTACCCAGTGTTTCAGATACCCGGTGCTAAAGTGACAGCACCTCAGCATGAGTTTCAGTAATGTAATTAGATTTTCTCACTTATCCAAGTCCCACTTAACCTATGTACTAATAATAATAGACTTGCCTGATTCAGTACTCCAACACTAGAACTCCTCGTCATGTTGGACTTGGCGTTGTACCTTGGAGCCGGTCTCATGAAACCACTCGGTGATTTACCTGCTGACCCATTCTGAGGAGTGGATGGTTTCGAGGACGGCCCTGTGTGGTTTAGGGCGGTTAGATATGGATAACAAATAGCAGGAATGAGAAAATATTCTTTTTTTTTTAATAATAAAGATTTAAAATAATTTTTCAATCTTCATTATTTTTAAATTAAATGGTCCTAGAGGTGCTCCCAGACTACAAGCATTCGCCTGTAATGTAACGTTGCAGATTCGATTTTGAATATCACGTTATAAACTAACTGACATTATATCTAAAAAAAAAACAATTTCGAATTGTATCATTGCAGATATGGCACTATAATAGGCAAGGTGACTGATCCATAGATAGAAAAATATAGGATACCTTATCAAAATATAGGTAACCATAAACCAAATACAACATTTTTTAGTTACATCCTATAAATCTAACTCATTTTATGATTATTCGAAGTTTCATGAGTCTATTTTTAAAGTACGAAATTATAAAACCCCACACAATTTTTAGCAACTTTCGTGAAACAACCATTCTCATAAACGCAATATTTCGTGTAGCTATCAAACAAAATTCATAACTTCACATACAAAATACTAAAGCGCGACGTCACGCCTTTGTAGTCGTTTGTTTTGAGTGTTTGGACGAGTCTATTATTAATGTGAATTTATAATAGTATTATCTCTGGAAGCTTATGTGATATCAAAGTTATTCTTTTAATGATGTTTCTAATATCGAGAAGTGTTTTAATTACAAAAATAAAAATTAGTTATCATTCTTTTTCTAGGTTCTGATTACACACTTATATTCGAATATGTATCTCCACATTACAAGCGACTGCTCGCAGTCTGAAAGCACCTAAAAGTAACAAAATATTATATTTTTTACTACATTTCTCATTTAAGCCAGTCCAATAATATCAAAGTTAAGGACATATAAATATAAAAAAAATATTTTTAAACATAAATACAACAAGCAATGTCCTATAACTATGAGCATGTGCGTATTTTTTTTTACATCTATCAACTATATTATATTATTTCATGCTGTTATATAATTAATCATGCAATAAATAGTATATGTAATGTATATAATATAATGTGTCAATGCCTTAATTATAAACATTGTATAGAAGGTAAGCAGATATAAATTATCGTCGGCGGAGTTTTAACAGCGCGTAAGTCAAAAATCTCTATTTTTCAAGAGAGTGAATAAACTGTATGAAATAAGGTCAATCGAAGATTGTAGAAAGAAGAAAGAAAGCAACGTATTTATTCAAGTAAAATCATTAATACAGCGGTGTACAGGGTAACAATCAATCAATTAATATATTACTATATAAAACTAAAAAGTAAGAAATTTTTAGCCGAAATGGACTGCATCTCAGCCATATGTTACAGTGCTTTTAAGCCCTGCAACGCTGATATTCTGATGGAACCGGACGGGTGTAAGACGGTATCAACTAAATTAACACATTACAATTATGGCAGTTTTTTCTCATATGTATCATACACATATACAGGGTGGATGCGACATAGCGACATTTATTGAAACCACAGCTTCTATACGGATTGACGAAAAACTCACGTTCCACGATCACATAATCACCGTTGCGAAAGAGTCTTATAAAAGGTTAGGTTTCGTATTGAGAAACTCGCGGGATTTTCATGATGAGCACGTGATCCGTCTTTTATACAGCACACTTGTTCGGAGCAAATTAGACTCTAGCTCCAGTGTATGGAATCCGCACGAGAAAAAATACGCACTCCTACTCGAAAAAGTTTAAAAAAGCGTTTTTACGGTTCTTGTACAAATTTAAATTAGGTTATTACCCGTTTATGTACCCTACAAAGTTCATCATTGGCTGTCTTGGATATAATACACTCGAAACCCGGCGATTAGTCGACCAAGTCAGCACTATGTTGAAAGTGTGTAGAGGGCAAATTGATGCACCGGCTCTGCATAATGAACTGGTACGGCTATACGTCCCCGACAATTACCTTCGTAGTAGAAGTCATCGGCTGTTTGCCGTGCCACCATGTCGTACTGCTGCTCGCGTCACTTCTCCTATACCACGCGCACTTATCACTCTCAACAATCTCATGGACTCCAATACAGAAATTGATTTGTTTTCAAATGAATACGGTGTATTATTGGTGTTTTTGCAACAATTTTGTGAATATCAGTAATATTACATATTATATTTTCTTGTGTTATGTATATGTTGTGATTAATATAATTGGTTCTTGTAGCCGTTTTAATCAAATAAATAAATAAAAATAAATAAATATACATGGCCAGTATGCATTTCCACCGGATAAACAATTCTCTGGCGAAAAAAAAAATCCACGTCTTCCGAACAAATTGCACGATCGCAATGTTCAAATTGTTCGGAGAACGTGATTTTTTTTTTTTCGCCAGAGAATTTTTATCCGGTGGAAATTGATACTTACCATGTATAGAAGCTGTGGTTTCAATAAATGTCGCTATGTCGCATCCACCCCGTATACGGTGATGATTTGATTCAATGAAAATCGTAATAATTATACCTTAGCTACCCTCATTTTATATGGTGTTTTCAATTTCTTGAAATCTAGCTATTTGTGACTTACGCGCTGTTAGAACTGCACCAACGATATTCCAGGTCTTTCTTTCTATAATTAAGATTTTTCACTTCAACTTGTTTGTGTTGTATTTTATCTTTTGGATAACATTTACTTGACGATTGCGAAAAAGGCTCTTAGAGTAAAAATATAGCATTGTTACTATACAATGTTTATAAATAAGGCACATATTGTGCAAATATGTATCCAACTGTATGTGCTGAAAACTACGTCTCGATAGTGTGTTAATGTTTTGTTAATTCTTATAGTAAGTTTTAACCTGCACATAGCCTTTTTTTATTTAATCATCATTTTATTAATTTGGTATCTCTGATTACCTAAGAAAGCTATATATTCATTTAGACGTTAATATTTATTTAGCTTTGAAATTAGTACACTACCACCACAAAATTGGTTTTCCCATCACCAACAACGCACCTTGTGGCGTCCTAGGTGCGGGCATAGGTCTGACATAGCTATAGCCCATCGTGAATATTTATTTAGCTTTAAAATTAGTACACTACCACCACAAAATTGGTTTTCCCATCACCACCAACGCACCTTGTGGCGTCCTAGGTGCGGGCATGGGTCTGACATGGCTATACCCCCTCGTTACTATTTATATAGCTGTGAAATTAGTACATAACCACCACAAAATTGGTTTTCATATCACCAACAACGCACCTTGTGGCGTCCTAGGTGCGGGCATAGGTCTGACATAGCTATAGCCAATGTTGACTATTTATTTAGCTTTAAAATTAGTACACTACCACCACAAAATTGGTTTACCCATCACCAACAACGCACCTTGTGGCGTCCTAGGCGCGGCCATAGGTTTAGTCACTAGATCTAAAAGGGAAATAGCCCATAGTTACTATTAATTGGTCTACCTAGGTGAGATTATGACACCACCACCACACAACGAATTAGATTTAAACTTCTTATTAATTATTTTTATATTATTAAGCTGTGCTTAGCAAATTATACTAAGAAACACGGCAGGTTTTGAATCTGCAACCTTCTGCACACCGGGCAGTCGCTTTGCCAACCAGTTACGGTCGCCTCTTGTCATGACCCTAAATTTCTTATATGTATGTTACGTCATTTCGTAGCGTCACGTTGATCCATTTCTTAATATCTTAAGTAGGATACAAATTTGATTTACTTCGTCTACACCTTGACCTCTCTAGCAGCGGATATATCAGTAATAGTAATATTATATCCAGTCGTTACTACTATTATAATCATATTTAGCCGTGAAATTAGTACACTACCACCATAAAATTGGTTTTCCCATCACCAACAACGCACCTTGTGGCGTCCTAGGTGTGGGCAAGGGTCTGACATAGCTATACCCCATCGTTACTATTTATTTAGCTTTGAAATTAGTACACTACCACCACAAAATTGGTTTTCCCATCACCAACAACACACCTTGTGGCGTCCTAGGTGCGGGCATGGGTTTGGCCGCGAGATCTGACAAGGATATGGCGCGGCGCATCCCAGGCGATTCCTCCTCGCGGTCCGAAGTGGATTGATGCGAGCGGTTCGCTGTGTATCAGTGTGTATTGTGAGCATGCTGGCAATCTGAATGGGCTGAAGTTACTATGGACTTGCGAATATTAAACAGCTGAATAATTTGTTTGTGTAAACGCGCTTATTCCAGGAAGTACTGGTTTGCATTGAGTAATATTTTTTTGTTGGATCCTATTTATTGAGGTTTTTAAAGCGGGGGAAATAAGGCGATGGGAGTAGAGTAGTAATGTTTAGGAGTGTTAATGTAGCAAAGATTATTCCGTGGTGAATATAACGAATAATATGTAGTAAAAAAATCATTAATTAATGTTGGGATCGATCTTTTGTAAAACAACCAGTCTCCCTAACCATATTAAAATTTAGCCATAATGTTGTTTTGGTTGCTACAACTTACACAAAGAATTATTGTCAGAAAAACAAACAAATATTGTATGATTTGGAAAGCACATGAGTTTCTCACCAGCTCTTCTCATGATACAATACCCATCGAAGCTGGTACTTGGATTGATTTTAATTCATATTTTTAAGTTGAATTAAAGTCAATAGCTCCGGTGTCAAATCATTTTATAACAATAAGTATTATAATTTAGTAAGCTAAGTTTTATTTTAATTTTATATTTTTTTGTATTTTGATGTTTGTTTTAACGTGTTCAAGCGACCCTTGGGGCCCATGGAAATGATTTGATTTGATTCAATAATGCTTTACCGCATGAGCACTTGTATGCCAACCGTACCTTACCTAGGTCCGGTTGGCATACAAGTTTTTTGTTCTTCAATTAATAATAAACAATTTATCTGCCGAGCCTTTTCTCAAATACATTGGGGTCAGCTTCTAGTCTAACGAATTTAGCTGAATATCAGTATTGTACGTGGAGCGACAGCCATCAGACCTCCACAACCCAGTACGAGGTAATACAATACTCTTTGTTAGACTAGTAGTCAGACTTTCTGGCCTCTGACTGCCGGTAACGACTGCCATAGATGTTCAAATGGCAACCGGGATCGACGGCTTATCGTGATCTCCGAGACACGGAGGAAAACTCGTTATGCTATCACCTATCCACGGCCGACCGCGGTTAGCATTGCTGTAAGATCGATCAGTCCACTTTAATAAAAAATAACATTTTTTTTTCACTCTTCTTATCTTGCAATCAGTACAGACTGTGCATGGGGTGCATGAAAGGAGCCTCCCCGAGTGACGTACACAACAACTCCCTACGTCCGGCGCACCCTGGGCAATTCGCGAGTTCTTAAAAGCGAATTGGCTAATCCTTTCACCACGATGGCAAGTCAAAACCTTGACTACCTTACTGACTCTCCAAAATGCCCTTCCACCTGCACAAGAGAGGCGCTCATGAACGCTGACGAGAGCGCCATAACAGTGGCCACTTATTGGACCAATAAAATTTGACTCAGCCATCGACACGACTAAGAAGAAGAAGAAGTACAGACTGTAAGCAGATGTGGTGTGTGCTGTTTGGCGTGTAAGGCACTGCTCCCAGCGGAGAAAGCCTTTTCTTTCTATTGGTTTTTTATTTTTATTTTGCCTTTATTTATTCTGGTCAAAGATGTCCCGTCGAGTCGGCGTATTGCATCTGGTATAGTAAGTTGTACCGCGTAAAAATAACATCAGCTAAAAAATATCTATTTTGTTTGGAACATATTTGTTTTTCAACACAAATTTCATCAGAGCTGATGAAATTGTGTAGTAGTAGTAGTGTAGTGTGTAGTGCTGTGAATTTGGCTTCAATTAAAAAAATTGTTTAATTTCATATTTGATGTTCACGTTGTGTAAAGTTTTTTACATCCTAAATTTCTAAAAATATCAAACTACCCATTCAGATTGCTTCCTCAAAGCAATTAATAACACATGAAAGACAACATCGAAAAAAAGCATGCATAAAAAAACAATTATTTTTTCTAAATCATGCTGAAAAAAAAACATAGTATATTTAAAAAAAAGCCATGATCTCAGTGATATGTCGTGAATCGCTTGTGCAATAAAAATATATATGTTTTTATTATATTCTCGATTTTTTTTTAACATTTTGTTAAAGGAGCAAATTCACAATATATCACAAAGGTTGGGAGAAGTACAGTTAATTGATGTGTGGTTTATGACTTTGTTATATTATTCTTATGTTTAACTAACTGCCTATTATGTCTCGTGGTAAGCGTATACGCCTATCACTGCGAGGTCTCGGGTTCGATTCCCGGGTCGGGAAAAGTGTTATTTGTGAACTTTCCGCCAGGTAATTCACAATAGCAGCATGGAGTTGGAATTGCGCCCGGTGAATGGCGAAAGGTTCACCCCCTATCCCATGAGACCTGAACATATTAGGTGAAATGTGGGTGTTGTACACCTCTGCCACATCCTTCTGGGTAATATAGGCGTGATGTTATGTATTGTTATGTCTATGTTTAACATCTTTTTACATGGAAAAAAATTATAGTCGTAGTAGTAATGCACCGATTTGAATATTTCGGCTCTTATTTGTTTACCTCAATATAGTGGTGGCTACAGAGAGAATTATTATAAACCGTAGAATTTAAAAAAAAAAAGAAATTTAGCGGTAACCAGTGGTATTGGACTCTAAGGAGATAGCAACGCCTGACAAGTAGCTATATGTATCAAATAGACCAGAAAGCCATGGAAAATATATATTAGGCAAATAGGCCATTATATCATATTTATATCGTTATGAATAGAAAAAAAAGTAAAACTTTTAAAAGGTTTAGAGTCCTAATTAAGAAAAAAACAGTTATTTTCATAACAAATAACATTATACAAAGCCAAATAAAACCACAATCAAAACACCGTCTCCAACATTTCGCAACCAAAAAGGGACCAACGACAGTCACATGCGATCCCAACCTTGTTGCGGTGAGAATTTCGAAGGCAACACCGGATTCTGAGCCAAAACCCGCTTAGCCAAGCAAGAACCCCTAGGCGCTAACACTGGACGAATTTTACTAGGAAAGAGACGATTCTCCATACATAATCTAGGCGTAGGACCACGTAAAATCTTCCTGAACGGAGTTTTTGGACGACTGAACCCATAAAAAGACAATCTTTTCGGCGAATTCGTGCAGCTTGAACTGGTTGTCGACGATTCGTAGTTCTCACTGTCTAAGTGAACGTCTGTTTTTGGTATTACCATTTCGTTATAAACTCTTTGCTTTAATGATCTTGGGTGTACTGCCATTTCGATTTGGACTGCGTTGTTTAGTTTTACGTCTTCGACCGGTTCGATGTTGCCAGCGTCATTTGTATTGTCCATGCCAACTGTGACTAAGCCACCGATTTGATCTGAATCTAAAATGTCTGGTAAACTTCGGTTTCGTTTAATTTCTTTTTTATCGGATATCGTATCTGTATCTGTGTCCATTTCTTCTAAAGTAAGAGATGCGAAATTAGGTACTGTTGTCTGTTTAGTAGCTAGTTTTTCGAATTTTCTTGACAGTACTTTGACTACTCCTTTTCCGTCATTAATATTAGCTTTCAAAGGTTTCATTCGCCATTCCTTGAATATTTTCTCTTGAAGTATCTTCCTTTCTTCCATTTCAACTAATTTGTTAATGATTTCTATTTTTCGTTCTATGTATTTATATTTTTGAATCTCATCTGGTGCTACATTTTCTTTAGTTTCTTGTCGACTATGACAAGGACCTCCATCATTATTCCTTGCAAGCTTTTTATTCAGTTGATCTTTTGCTGTTTTCGCATATAATTTATTATCTTGTTCTGCGTAATAATCTAAAGAATCTTTGGTAAAATCATTTGTATCTAGTACGTCTAATGAGTCCATACTGACTTGTTTCATTCTTTCCATACGTTGCATGGCATAAACTTCTAAGCTGTCCATTTGTATTTCAGATTTATTTTCATTTACATCCTTTTCTTTGACAAAAACATCAAAAGTTTTCTCACTATTGTCCAAATTTGAATTTTGGTCTTCTGGTCTTTTGTTGCTAAGGTAATTTTTATTATGAAGTCCGTCTAATTTGGCTTTGTATTGAGAAGATATGGACGACGTGAGTCCAGATTTTTCTATGTTAGCTTTAAGTCTATTATTCATTTTGACTGACGAAGTCCTTTTGATAGGTTTAGGAGGTTTATGAGGCACAAATTCCATAGTAATCTTAGTATTATTATTCTTTTGCCCCGATCCTCTTTCTAAGCTTTTAGTAGTGTTATTGTTTTTGCCACTATGAGTTTTATCTTTGTTTTCTTTATTTTTACCTACTTTAGTTTGTGTACTCTTTCTAATTTGTTCTTCAAACTTTTCTAAATTCTTTTGCACGTGAGAGTTCCGTTTCTCCATCAAATTCTTCAGCGGATTTGGTTTCGATGCTGGTTCTAAAACGACTTCGAAACTGCAGCTCTTAGATTTGACCATAGCAATTTTGTTTTGTTCGCATCCTTCCATTTCACTTTTATATTTATTAGTGAACTTTGGCTGTAGCGATTTACTAGTATTCGCCATGTAATCAGTTTTATTCAGTCTTGGTATTTCATCAGTTAATTTTTTCTCCTTGTTATACTGCTGAATATTATTTCCATCGAAATAATACGCAATATTTTTAGCAGGAGGTGGTTGTTTGGATGAGGAATCGTATAAACTTCTTGATCTTGTTACTGTTTTGTGTCCATCGACGGGGACATCGAAGCCATGGACTTTGTTTATAGGCGGTTTATGATCAACTTTTGTAACATTACTTTCTCTGTAATTAGGACTAGATGCTTCTCCCAAATAATTGTTATACATGTATCCGAAGTAAGCGTTATTTGGACTAGAACCGTAGCTCTTCGAAGTATTATCAAATTCATAACAACTTTTGCTGTTTCGTGGAATGTTGGCAGTTTTTTGTTGTTTTTTCGGCTTAGTTCCTTCGAACAACATTTCTAATGGAGCTGATTTCGTACATTCAGAGTCATCAGATAGAACACTTTCTAAAGAATTACAATTAGTTCTACATAATTGATTATCGTTTTCTAAGAAATCGTCTGATAGAACAGATTCTTGGCTACAACTATTCTTCATGTATTTCTTTTGATTTAAGAAGAAACTTGCACTGCTATGTCTATGATTCTCTAAATAGTCAGTATCGTGTATATTTTCATAAGAGCAATTTTGTGAATCATTCAAATTATATCTGCTATCAAATTTGGCTTGTTGGAAGGCAACTTCGTTACCGTATTTGAGGAATATTTCATTTGATATGCTTGAACAGTTCGAATTATCACTCAACACTGATTCGTTAGATCTCGTAACACATCGCTTAGTAAGAACACTTTGGCATCTATAGAAATTATTAGAATTATACTGCATGGATACTTCTTCTATATCATCAAGATTCGACGGCATATTTCTAGGTAACGTAGAACTTTTTTGGTTAGTTATATACGCTGGTTTGGCAGGTACTACAGGCTTCTCACTGGCTGAAATTTCGTAGTTAGAAACAGATCGTTTTGGCAGCTGATTTTTAGCTTTAGTATGCTTTTTACACACTTTCTTTGAATACAATTTGTTTTTACAACTAGCGTCTTGGCTTAAACTGCAGTCTTCTAAAGAATCGGAAGAGAAATTACCATCGTCCTTTTCTTTTGTCGGTTTTAAATCTAAATCATTTCTATCAACATCAAATTCATCCAAGTCTCCATATTTTCTAGTAATTTCTGCGATCATTTTCTCTGTATCTGATTTGATTGTATCTACAATACTTTTGCCACTATCTTTTATGTTTTTACTATCAAATCCTACAAAGAAACTTAGAGAATTTCGCTTTTTAGGATCTAAGGAGTTCGAATCAGGTTTTTGCGTTTTCTGATTAGCCTTGTCAGCCCATTTACATTCCTCAGAAACCGGCGAAACCGGACACGATTTATAGTTTTTAAATATACTCCGACTGGACGGTTTCGGTACTTTAAGTTTATCTTCGTGTTTAGTAAGATTTAGATGAAAATTTCTTGGCTTTGGTTCTTTATCAGGAAAGAGACGGTTAAAAACTTTGGATTGGACAGGTTTTGCCATATCTATAGTGAACGATAAGGTCTGTTTCTGAGGCAACTGCTCTTTGAAGACCATAGGTTTTGTGTCATACGGCACATAGTGAATTTTTCTATCATTTTGCGCAGTATTGATATTAGCATGTGGAGGCACGTAAGGGGCGATATTTTCGGGATAGTCAGGAATAATCTTATGGTTTAAATTGGCGGGTATTGCATAGGGGTTCTTGTTGCGATAGTCTAAGTACGGGTTCAGACTGTCAAAATAGTTGGAATTTAGACTGTCCAGTGCTTCTTCTGGGCACGGGACAATTCCTGGTCAGCGTTAGGAGGAAATTCGAGAATTTGTTAGTAATAGCGATGATTAGTATACTTGTAAACACTTCTTTTGAAAAAATGGTCTTATTTTTGACCCGTTCATCCTGCGTCACAGGGAACTCAAACATAACAGGTGAAATGTGAATGTTATACACCTTCTGCCAAACCCTTCAGTATAATATAGGCGTAGGTATAAAAATTATACCTTCGTTTTAACGATAGAAAACGTGTTATTTGTTAAGCAATCCCATCAAGGATTAAATATGATGGGTTTGCATTGAGAAGTGTTTATTAGTAATGTTTAATGACATCAAATATTAGTGAATCACACAGTAAGGATGTTAGGTATTCGTTTTGTTGTGAATTTAGACTTTCTCGGTTTAAGTAATTAAACTTAGATTATCAAAAATAAATAACTTTAAAGCTTTATTTAAATTTCTAAGAAATAATTAAATACGAAAATGTACTACAGAGGACTGCATTTTGGGTTTAATTTTTATTAGTCTAAAAAACTTTATATTTCGAAAACTTTTCACATTACAACAATAATCTTTCTAAACAGCAAAAATATTAATTCCCAATTGCACAACTGTATTAAACCAACCTTTAACTCTGAACAACCGTTTTCCATCTTTCTGTCCCGTTTAATGATTGAATGATTGAGATCGAAAACAAAAAATTTAATTTGAACGACAACGGTTGAAAAATTTAAATCTATATCTCTTCAACTGTCAAAATAAAATTGTAAAGCTTTTTTTTATACAAAACGAATATCCAACCACCAAATTTCAATACCTCAACAGCAAAAAGTTAAGCATCATACCGTAAGTCCTGGAATTGGATGGGATAGCCATGGAGACAGGTCTGGCGCGACGAGAGCTGTCCTTCTCCGGGATGTAAGACAGGTCGGTGGATGATTGACTGGATTTTAAGTTGGAGCGGAATGCCACCTGGAAAATGAAATAGGTTATTTATAATTTTACAAAAAAAAACTAAAAAGTAAGAAAAACTCAGGCAATATACAACGTCTCGTCTCATCTGTGTATAACTTAAAAGAAGACAGTAAATGAACTTTAGGTGCCTATATTTAAAGAATTATCTGAGTACTCTGACGACCGGATGGCGGAGTGGATAGTGTACCTGCCTACGACGCCGAGGTCGTGGGTTCGATTTCCGCTTAAGACAAAGCTTTGTGTGCATGAACATGGGGGCTTGTCTTAGTCTGGGTGTTTCTATGTATAATAAGTATGTATTTACAAAAGAAAAGTATATAATAATATGTATTAGTATCAGTTATTCTAGTACCCATAGTACAAGCTCTGCTTAGTTTGAGACTAGATGGCGTTGTGTGTGACTTGTGAAATATTTATTTTATTTACTCCTAACCGTTGAGGAGTTGTACCTTCCAGCATCAGCTCAGCAACATGAAATGCTGACCGCTACATGCAAATATCCGAGTAGCTTTAGGTAATATACGAAAACCAATATAGAAGCCTTAAAAAATTGAGAGTTGCTTTCGATCTCTCTAAGATCCCATCATCGGATCGTGACCTGACGAAAATGGGACCACATGACAAGTATACACTTTCAAACAAAAATAACTTCTCAAATCGGTCCAAGCGTCTCCGACTGATCGGCGAACAAGTATTAAAAAAAAAATAGAATTTCCCGACGTATAGTTCACAAGTAACACTTTGGGAAGCGAACCCGAGACCTCGCGGTGATGGGCGCATACGCTAACCACTAGATCATCGAGGCAGTTAAAAATAACAAAATAATTTTACAGAAAAGAAACCGACTTCAATTATAAATAATGCTTATAAAATAAAAACTACTAGACCAAACGGAAAGAATTTTTTATGGGACCACCTGGCAGCTATTTCGCGTCGAACAAAAAAAGAATCACGCGAATCGGTCCATTAACCGCTGCGTAATCGATGTACATACATAGAAAAAAAAACATACCGGCCAAATTGAGAACCTCCTCCTTTTTGGAAGTCGGTTAATAATTTAGTTGAGTGTATACACTTACAGTTTCGAAGCACAATGGTAAGTAAATGAGGAAACCACACAACGATTCGTTCACTATGCTAATACATTCTATCAAGCATGAAGTTTGAGGAACTGGAAGTCGATCAATGCAGTTTGATCACGCGATCGCGATCTATCTAATGCATATGCAACTACAACATAGATAGATAGGTATATAGAATAAACTTTATTGCTCACCAAAAAATAAGACACATAAGTGGCGATCAACAACTCACAAGGCAATTCAGAACTTTGAAACGATTCGTCTTGAGGATCTGGAAAAAAGCGACTGCAGCGCAAAAATCGTCCTAAAACAACATATATACTTATGACGTCGATGGTCATATTTCCTGCTTGCAGTGTAATCGCACATTTAAGACTAAGTTTGGCTTTGCTAGTCATCAAACCACTCAAGACGATAATTTTAATCAGGGTCGCTGTCACCGGATACGGTGAGGAGGACTATATATATATATATATATAGTCACAGACAAAATATCCAGATATATAGGGACGCCTAAACTGATCAATGATATCAGTACAACCAAAGTCTTCTAATTAAATAAATCACCCATGTTGCACAAATATATCGGAACATGGACACTGTCAAATACATCAGTGTATTCAAAGTGTCAAAATCATAGTAACAAACAGTGCCAATGGTTTTGAAGCATACAACGTAAATAATATTACGTAATATTAAGTTCAAATTGTGATTCGTTTTAACCTTGTTATTTTACTTATAATAAAATGTTACTTTTGCACGCCTTACAGGCAGAATGTACATGGCTTCCTTTGAAAAAATGTAATATCTTAATTGTAATACCTACATTCAATGCAATTAAATATATTCTATTCGATTCTATTTACTACACACCCATCGGCGCCTGGAAGAGGGTGAGACCCCGCATAGCGGGACTCCAACTTCTATACAAGTTTTGATTGTACAGAGCCTCGTTACAATTTATTTCAATAACAATTTACATTACACTTTTTATTAACATTTAAAATTACACTATAATATAAGGGAGAAAACTAAATATATGCCTAACTATATATACATGAAAAAAAAATAAAATAAATAAAACAAACTTAATAAGAAGAAGATTAAATAAAAAGTTCAGGTGTCAAAAAATACATCCGCATCAATGTCGACCGTGGGTAACGTGCCCAGAAGGCTGGCGGCATTGCCACGTTGTATGGCAATGCTGATCCTTTGTCCAAAGAAAAAACCAGCCCTCTGGTCACGTGAAGAGTCAACTAGTCTTTTACTAATCTTTAAGAGCCTCGTTGTTTTAAAATTGGTTTAAAACTCGTATAAATTGTATACTCTACTATAACAGTCTTACATTTTAAACGTATTGTAATTTACACTGAATAAATCATAACAATGTATTTGTATGTAACATTACCCATGTCGCTGGAGCCCTGCATTGCGGGGCTCCCACTTCTGTCAGTAATAAATGTATTACTTACACTTTCCAACTGTCTCCTAGTCTCCAGAATCCTTCTATTGAGCTCCTCCCTTCTCCTCGCGGCTTCAGGATCTAGCATCTTGGAGGGGGTGCGGGGAGCGGGGGACGGCCGCGTGGGGGGAGGGCCGCGTTGGAGGTGCTGCGATGAGAGGGACGTGTGTGTGCCTGAAAGAGAAAGGGAGATTATGAATGGAGAAGAACAGACGGTTATTATTATTATTACATACATGATAATACATACTACACGTACAAGATGGGAATATTTTCAGTCCCGCTTCTTAATACGTCATCTCCCTAAAGGTTTTTTTTGAATTTTTGTCTTTAAAACATTGTGAAATACTATGTGAATAACTGTACCTATGTTAATCAAGAGGCCCAACCCTTCTCATCATGAGAAGAGGCCCGAGCCCAGCAGTGGGACATGTTTTAGATACCTACAGGGCTGCTATTATTATATACGCCTGAGTGCCAGTAATTTCTAAGTTGATTCTCCATCAACAACTATATTTAAAGAACTACTTTTAGGCTGGTAGAGCTGGTTTACTGGTGGTAGAGCTCTTGTGAATGAGCTCGAGGGCGGCAGCACCACCGTCTCACCTTTAACCTTTAACCGCCAAATAGTAGTGCTTCCATTACTGTGTTCCGGTTTGGTGGTGAGAACGCATCTATAATCTGCTTTTGTGGATTGTTGATGTCCATGGGCTGTACTGCACTTACCATCAGGTGGACTACACGTTCCTTTGCTGTGGGCGTAGTAAAAAAAAAACAAAAAAAAAGGCGGCAGACTAAAAGTGAGTCCATGCTTTTTCTCTCTTTGAGCGCGAAGCATTTATGAACAAGAAAAATAATAGTATTCTTTTTTATTAAAACTGACGTGAGTTTGTAACGTTATTTAAATTATGAAATACGGGTGTTACTCACGTAATGTGGGTCTATTTAGTGCAAGACTGGCTGCGACTCAGGCGCGACGTATCGCACTCTCTTGATAATGCCTAGACGTATAGGCGAAACCGCGGTCGACT
The DNA here is from genome assembly GCA_905147285.1 of Hypena proboscidalis. Lineage (NCBI taxonomy): Eukaryota > Metazoa > Arthropoda > Insecta > Lepidoptera > Erebidae > Hypena > Hypena proboscidalis. Next base: position 8,526,536 of record LR990156.1, read on the forward strand.
AAATAGACCAACATTACGTGAGTAACACCCGTATTTCATAATTTAAATAATAGTATTCTTACCAGCAGTGAGAGTAGCATCCATGTCAGCTCCACTAAGACTGTCAAACGCAGACTTGATGTACTGCTCTCTTCTGCCGGCCGTGTCTATCGATTCGCAAGAACCTGATAGTGGATTGCGTTCTGCGTTGTCGCCTGAGGGGGTTGATACCTGGTGGAGAAATGTAGGTTATTGTGTTAGATTAGTGTTAGAACATAATATTATAAAAGAAAAGATTTTCCCGGATTAATATCATTTAACCAAAAATATACTTTTATGTCTTTTTTATAACCATCATTAAAAAAAAACGAAAAGTGAGACTTATTTTATATAGACGTAACCTCTAAAATACAAATGCAAAATAGGAAAATTAAAAAAAAGTTTTTTTTTTTTTAAATCTAAGATTGCATTCAAAATTGTTTTATTTAATAAAATAAAGTATTCTAAATGCAAAATCTTTAAATGCATTTTAAAATGTTTTTTTTTTAATAAAACAGTCTTCTTATTGAAAAATCTTTGAGTGCATTTTAAAATGTTTTTTTTTATTAAATAAAATAAAGTCTTCTTATTGCAAAATCTTTGAATGCCTTTTAAAACGTATTTTTTTTATAAAAAAAGTTTTCTTATTGCAACATCTTTGAATGCATTTTATAATGTTTTTTTTTTTAATAAAATATACTTATAGTAAAATCTTCTACCACATTTAAGATTCTTTCTCTCCATGCGGCATGTCCGTGGGACACCCTGTTTATAAATATACTTATTTAAAACTTACATTGTAACAGCGCATACATTATGCAAAAAGCTGCCATACAAAACCACAAAATGCAAGCACATAAACTTTTGACAGGACATCTTGCATATAATCCAAAACCCATACATGCATGTTCTTGCATGTAAAGCTATAAATACACTAGACATCACAACTTGCATATACCCAATGCCCGTTTCTTGCATATTCTTGCATGAAAAGCTTTGCATGATATCATGATCAGCATGATTTTTGCATAATGGAAACACTGCTTAATGATGAATTGAAATGAGTGATGTGAATAAAACTGATGTATTTGACCACTAACCATCGGATGAACTAGGAAATCAAAACTTCACGCTTATATTACAAAGCAAGTATATAATATATTACATTAAATACTTGTAATATTTTAAAGCAAATTTTAGCTTTGCTATGCCTTTTTGTATTTTATATAATATTAAAGTTAAAAAATTAAGAATCCAGCAGGACTCGAACCTGCACCCCCTGGGTATACGCCCCAAGTGCTTTGCCAATTCAGCTATGGATTCGTATGCTGCTAGACTCGAAATTTTTCAACTCTTTGTGCCAGCGTCATAGGTATGTATATACCTTAGCTAGACGAACCATTACTTGGTTTAAGCGCCACCTATGCGATGAGTGATTAGTCACTTAGCCACATACAGGTTCGAGTCCTGCTGGATTCTTAATTTTTCAAATTTAATATTATATAATATATTACATTAATTCAAATATTACAAAAGGTTGTAACGTTGGCACCTGTACTAATGAAAACCACTGTATCATTGTATATTACCCAGAGTGGGTGTGGCAGAGGTGTACAACACTCACATTTCACCTGTTATGTTTAGGTCCCACGGGATAGAGGGTGAGCCTATCGCCATACACCACAATTTCAACTCCGTGCTGCTATTGAGAATTTTGCGAGAATCGAACCAGTAAGCTCGCGGTCAGATGCGCACACGCTAACCAGTAGACCAATAAGACAGTATTTATGACAGTATAAACAACTAGGAAATCAATTTTCGCAAAAATATATATTAAAAATAAATAAAAATCTTTTTGGCATCTATTTGCTTACAAAAAAATCTAAAATCTTCACAATATAAAGTTAACTAATGTCAAAATTTACAAAATTATAGATACAGGACGTTAAAGTATCATTTACACGATACAAGATTGGAAAGCAATTTTAACGGCTCCATTACACTTGGTCATTCGCTCGTATTAGTTTGCCTATGGAATTAGGACAAACGACAATGTGTGGTTAAACGCCCATTCGTTTTGGTAATAGTTATCATGTACATGGGCCTTACGGATTTTTGTGACGTCGCATTGACGCTCCTGCCGCCATCTGAAGATGCGCTCCCCACCAGACCCTGTGGGCTATATATAGGTGGTGTCCTCTCTTGTCTGCGGTCACCAGCATCAGTGCCTAACAAGACTTCGCCAAAACCGTGTACCACCTACCTACCTACCTACCATTTAACTTAACTATTGTTAATATTGTAAATTATTATTAATAATACCTTTGTCAATTTTCTATCTTTCAAGTGGACATTAGAAGACCACGTCACAGTCTTTGCCATTCTAAGCTAGCTGTTACCTCGTCATCATCAGAGTCGTGACCGGAGCCGCTGAGCGAGGCTTGCGGCGGAATATCCAGCCGCGTCTCGCCCGCCCATCGCTTCGATCGCCGCATTGACTGACGCAGCTCCTCCGCGTCCATTGCGTTTACCATGAACTCTCTGGAAAGGAGGGATTGATTGAGATTTGTGTATATGAAATCGGTAAACAAACATACCCCTTGCATATGTGTTTTTTTTCTTCTGATGATGTATGTACTATCTATCATATGAATTTAAGCAGCTGTTAAAATACGGATGAAATTATTACCTGGATAATAAATAGTTTTATTCCCTCTATCTGACGATGAGGTTTTTTTTCCGTCAGAAATGACCTTGACCTTTAATTACAAAGTTATATAATTCACCCTGGCGTATCATGATAATTTTTCCATGATAATAGGTAGCTATATTCCTGTAAGAAATTGCTTATAGCGATAAGGCCGCGCATTGTGCAACATAATTTTTAAGTGCAATTGTTTACAACATATTTTCTTTGTTAATATTGGTGGACAATAACGATTACTCTCTATCTATATTCCCTCTATCAGATTGATGATCCACGATGACATAAATGACCTTGACCTTGAGGGTCAATAATTATAAATCTACAAAACTAACCCAGGCGTATTATCATCATCATTGTTCCCGGGATAATAAGTACTTCTGTTCCCTTTATCTGACGATGATATCCTTTCTCCGTCAGAAATGACCTTGACCTTTAATTATATATCTACATAACTTACCCAGGCGTGTCATCATCATTGTTCCCAGGATAATAAGTAGTTCTGTTCCCTCTATCTGACGATGATGTTCTTTCTCCGTCAGAAATGTCCTCTATGTCTCCGTCGTGTTCTGTTGATTCTTGATCCTGAGAAAAAAAACCATCATGGATATTTAATACGACTTTTAGAAGAGATCGAGGGAGCAAGCACCACTGTTTTACCTTTAACCTGCCACGTAATAGTACTTAGTGGTTGGTAGTAAGATTAGGCCCTTAATTTACGGCCACACGAGGCTTAAAATCTTAGTCATCAGGTAAGAATCGCATTGATAATATAATCTTTTGATTCCTGAGAGATTACGTTGACGAAAATCATCAAATCAACTTAAAGTGAAGAATCTATATTATCTAACCTGCCTGCCTAATAATGAATAGTTGGGTGAGAGGCTATTCGATTTAAGCGACAACTATTGCAACATGGCGCTTACAACAAAACGTACTTTCAGTACAAAAACGCCGTCAGTCAAAAATGTTTACTCAAAAAATTTCGAGAATGCGTTTTCCACTGATGATGGTGCAAATCAATCAATATATAAACCCTACTCCAGTCTTTCCTCTTAACAAAACCACAAAAGAAAAATAAATAAAATAAAAACATAAATAAAAAAAACCGCACCTCATACTTAAAACTGCCAAGCGAGGAATCGTCGGTGTGATGTCTCGTGCGCGCCTCGGGCGTGCGACTTTGCGACAAATTAATCGTCACCTAACCACAACATAAATGAAAACATAAATTGACAAGCAAAAAAAGTAAAAAAGTGTGTCTATAATGTATCTGCTATAAAAAAATAAAAAACATGAAAAAAGGTTTTTTCAAAGTAAAAGTGCGTAAACTCCATCGTAAACTATTTAGATATTATTATATTTTTTGTTTTCTATAAATTAAATTATTTTAACTACTCTTGCAATAAGTGTTAAAAATATTTCAAAAAATCTCTTCAGAAATCAACAAAATTTTAAAAATACTATCACTGCAGGATTAATATAAATTTTGGAGACTGAATTAATTTCTGTATAAAAATTAAATCCACATGTGAAAGATTTTAAGACCAATTTAAAAAAAAAACGTAAATCTAAAAACTTTGTATTTTAAGATATTTCATATTTTTCATACTATACATTAGTAACCATATTTTTATAAAGAAATGATAAATATGACAATACAAAAAAAATGGTAATTTAATAAAATGATATGCGTAAAAAATACATTTTATAACTAAGGCATGCGGTGAATACAAGCGGTTATGATAAAATGCAACATACACAAGCAAAAAGCGTCTTATAATACTTACATACACTATAGACTATAACAAAATGCTTATGAAATATAAAAAAAATATATACGTTAAAAAAAAAATTCGAGGTCGAGCCCATATTTTTTTTTCAACTGTTTCTTAGAATAATTTGCTAGCTAAATGCTATACAAATAATCAATAAGTTGCTTAATGCAGATGTGCACACAACTCCACAATAGCCACCTATTACAAAAACGACTAATAAAAAAATATTAAAAAAACTCTCAATGTATCAAAAAACTCGTATAATTTTTTCTTTAAATTCAACCAAGTGATAAAAATTGCCATTTCATTTAACACAATATTTAAATTCAAACTAAAATCTGTATTTTTTTTAAACATCTCTACATAATAATCTAATTACTAAAACTAATGACAATAATGTTTTTCGTGCAATGATGAACAACAAACATCACAGAAGCTAACATATCAAAACAAAACATAGCAAAAACAAAACACAAAAAAAAAAACAAAATAAAAAAACCTTGTTTTTTACTGTCGGCGACAGAGCAAGTATATCGTATGTTTTTGAGATCGTCGTGTCAAAGTGCTTGAATAAGGCCTCTATTCTTGGCAGCTGCGATATGTTCAGCGATTTCGGCCGCTAGAGGGCGCCACAACCAAAGTCACGGTATAGTATATGTACCGTTTATGTGTGAATGGCTTAGTTTTTTTTGAGTTGACGAGGGACATAATAACTTACACAATATTGGTAGTTAGTGAATCAATAAATTTTATCAAAACAAAAATTTGGAAAAAAAATATTAGTCACACACTTCCATTTCATAAAAATATATTAAAATTAAGTATTGAAAAAAATTCTTTAAATAAAAAAATGTGCAGTGAAAAAAAAAATAAACCATTCACAAAAATTAAAGAAAACATATTATAAAAACAACAGAAATAAATAAAAAATTTAATGTGGTGAAGTTTGTTTATGATTTGCTGAGCCTTTTCCGAATTACATTGGGGTCGGCTGTCTAGTCTAACGGCTTTAGCTGAATATCAGTATTTTACGTGGAGCGACAGCCATCAGACCTCCACAACCCAGTACGAGGTAATACAATACTCTTTGTTAGACTAGTAGTCAGACTTCCTGCCCTCTGACTACCCGTAACGACTGCCATAGATGTTCAAATGGCAACCGGGATCGACGTCTTATCGTGCTCTAAAAGGCACGGAGGAAAACTCGTTACTATATATATATATATATATAATATACTGTGGCCTGACTGAGCATGTAGGCAGTCAAGGTACTCATTGCAATATTTTAATAGTTAATATCATGTGTGTGTGGGTGCATGAAATGAGCCTCCCCGAGTGACTAACACAACGATTCCCTACGTCCGGCGCACCCTGGGCAATTCGCGAGTTCTCCAAAGCGAATAGGCTAATCCTTTCACCACGATGGCAGGTCAAAATAAAATTTGACTCAGAGATCGACACGACGAAGAAGAAAAAGAAGAAGTTAATATCAAAGTTCTTGACGGTTTTAAAGTTGGCCGAAAATGAAATGTCACTTGTTATGCTGATCGATTGGTCAAACAGCCATCTGCAACCAACGTCAATCCCGGCAAGGTCTTTGATTTGATCTATATATATATTTTTTTTAAATAATCGCATGACCAGAAAGGTTGCCTGGCAGAAATTGCGTCAAGCGATAAGGCTGCCCTTTGCATCTTTAGTTTGTAATAGAATGGTATGCAAATAAAGTTTTATCTATCTATCTATCTCTCTCTGGCGCCATCAGAATATCAGCGCTGCAGGGCTTTGTAGCTATGCAGCACATGGCTGAGATGGTGTCCTTTTCTGACAAGATTTATGTTTACGTTTTATTTGTATTTTTTTTTATTTATGTTTTTATGTGTTTGTCAGAATAAATATATTTCTTTCTTTCTTTCTTTCTATGACCTTAAACTTCACCACATTTATTTTACATATAAAAAAACATATACCACATCACACTACTATCACCTCACCGTCACCTCATGAGTGATTAGACAAACTGGGTTATTTACTGGCGATGAGTCATTTTGTTTTTTGGAAAATATAGTTTTTATTAAAACTGACGTGAGTTTGTAACATTATTCAAATTATGAAATACGGGTGTTAAGTAATGATGGTCTATGTAATAGACAGCGGTTTCGCCTATACTTTTAGGCATTTTTAAAAGAGTGCGACACGTCGCGCTTGAGTCGCAGCCAGTCTTGCACTGAGAGCAACGGCGCAAGCCGCGCGCTGTGACGTCATAGAAAGGGGCGGTGCTACACTGGTGTCTATTGGTAGCGTTTTTGTAAAACATCAGTGAAAACATCACACTCTCTTGAAAATGCCTAAAAGAATAGGCGAAACCGCAGTCGACTAAATAGACCAACATTACGTGAGTAGCACCCGTATTTCATAATTTGAATAATGACAATATAATTCTCTAATCACATTTAATCAATTTTATTTTTTTAAATCTTTTATAAACATTTTGTAATCAACAAATAATTTGCACAAAAATGAAAAGGTCTCAGTGGTTCAAATTATACTGAAAAAAGTTTAAAAAAAATACGTTTAGGTGATCAATATTCAATAAACAAAATTACTCATCGTGACATCAAAAAAAAAACTTGTGTTGATATGTTATTTAATGTCCAATAGAATTAGAAATTTTATTTTATTGTAAATTATTGTTAAATAAAGTGTAAATTAATGAAAAAAAAAAGCCAATATTGAACTGGAAATATACAGAAAAAAATATGTTTTTTTTTTACTATTAATTCGCAAACACAAACTACTATAGGCTGCCCGTTTTAACTGAGTCCTCGCTTGCGCGGTACAGGGGCGCGGGTATGACGACAAAGGGGACTGAAACAGGTGCGGGCGGTGGGCAATTTTTGTAATTGTTCATTTCGTTCGCTACATGGGTAGCGATCGCATGTGTTGACTGTTGCAGACACCTTGTGAGAGGTACACATGTAATAACTATCTCAAGATAAATAAAAAAATCTTCGGAAATAAAGTAAACAGTCAGTGCAAGCAAATGGCTTTTAACGTATACGAATATTTTAGAAAAAATAATAGTTTAAAAAAACTAAAAAACACGCTTTTAAAGTACTTCTAACTAAAAAGTGAAAAATAATTCCTAATATAAGCTGAAAAAAGCGTGGGTTGCTCGATAGACGAAAAATATGGCACAGAGCGCCCCACGCTTTTTTCAGCTTATATTAGGAATTATTTTTCACTTTTTAGTTAGAAGTACTTTAAAAGCGTGTTTTTTAGTTTTTTTAAACTATTATTTATTTTCTACTTTTTAGTTTTTTTTTTTTTTTTTTTTATATATTTTTAATTTTTTTTATCGAATTATTGCATTGTCATCGATCTTTGACAGGTGTGCAAAATTTGAATGAAATCTGTCCGTTTAAAGTGGGTCAAAATCGAGTCCAAAGGAGTCGGTTACATACAAACAAACAAACAAACAAACAAACATACAGGTGAAGCTAATATAAGCGTGTTAAAAAGAAACTGGACCCAAAAAAAGTTTTGACTTTCCTACGATTTAATTATATGTTTAGTTAACTAATAGTATAATAGTTTATTCCCAATTATTTTATTTACGTGCATAAGTTCATGAAAATTTTGTATCTTTTTAACTATTTTTCATTTGATAAATCACTATTTCTTTTTTCCTATGTCACATATCTTAGGAAATATCTTGGTGCATTTCATCTCCTGTATATTCCATTAAGGGCCCCCACCGCCCGCACCTGTTTCAGTCCCTTTTGTCGTCTATTTCTAATTCTTGCTTTGTTTGTCGCGATTAACAAGACAGAGATTGCAAGCGAATTGCTTTGAAAAATGTTTATGGTGGCCTTAACAAGCTTATTGCCAGCATTTTTTTGTTGCAATATTACAATAACATATCAACACAACCAATAAGACAAGCAGTACACCCCCCTTTTCCCTCCTTTCTTACCTGTTTAGCAGAGGTATCTTTCCGTTTCTCAATGTACCGAGTGTCTGTGCCGCTGTCCAAAGAGCTATCTTTGGAACCGTCTGAGTCACCGCGTTTCTCTGGAAAATGTGTAAGGTATTTTAATACAGTTTTATAGCCTACTAGCTGCCCGCACCACCCGATTTTCTAGACCCGGCTGAACATCTGCAACCTGTACACGAATTGCAGTGGGCAATCTGGAAGTCTCTAAGCCGTCTTCGGATCCAAGTTAATCGCTGCAAAGACAGCCTGGCTAAGTGAGGATTCACAAACACATCTAACTATTTGATCATTAGACATTTACTTATACAAGACAATACATATTAATATTATTAAATCTTATTTTTTTTTGGTTGACATGTTTGTTAATGCAATTTAATTCTTATGTATAATATTTGCATGCCATAATCTAGTTGGTAAATGTGCTGATCTTACTTTAAATTTAAGAACATTGTGACCACATTTAAGCAAATAAATGATTTGATTTGATTTGATTTGATTTAACACTAGTTGCGAATGTGGATCGCCCACCCAAAATATGGCCTATCTGTTGTCCTGCCCATTACTTCCTACCCCTTGTACCCTAAAAGACCTTATGCAGGCCAACCATAAAGGCATTCTCGTCGCATCCTATTGGTCTAAAACCATATAGATAGAAGAAAAACATTTTTATCATAGTCATTGACACGACAAGAAGAAGAAGAATAGACTACTAGCTGCGGTTCGCGGTTTCACCCGTAAAAGTTATAAAGGAAGCCGGAAACTTAATAGCATTGCAAGTCTCTAACCTTTTTACGCTCTTACAACACGCTGAAGTGGACAGTTTTTATATATACTTATTTATATAAAAAGAAACACCAATAAAAGAATTACTTTGTTAAAAAAACTGCCGGAGATAATACAGTTTTAAATTCACATTAATAATAGCCCAAGCGCCTCAAACAAACGGCTACAAAGGCGTGACGTCATCCATTTGTAGCTCGTATGCGAAGTTATGAAATTTTTTATTAAAACTGACGTGAGTTTGTAACATTATTAAAATTATGAAAATACGGGTGTTACTCACGTAATGTTGGTCTATTTAGTCGACCGCGGTTTCGCCTATATGTCTAGGCATTATCAAGAGAGTGCGATACGTCGCGCCTGAGTCGCAGCCAGTCTTGCACTGTGCAACACCCGTATTTTCATAATTTTAATAATGTTATGAAATTTGTCTGAATTACGATTTACGATTAAAATATACGAATGCATTTATGAAAATAGGTTCATTTCGAAAGTAGCTATAAAATAGTGTGAGTAATTAAATGATAAAATAATTTTTGTACTTTCAAAATGGACTCGCCCTTGAAACATGAATGAGTTAGATTTATAGTATGTAACTAAAAATTGTTGTGTTTGGTTTATGGTTACCTATAGTCTGATAAAGTATACCATGCCTATAGTATCCTTCTAAAAAACTGCGAATCTACTGCAAAATTTTACTGGCTGTGTAATTATGTTTATAGGACCTACAAGTATACAATGTATACATACCACTATGAGGTTGTATCCTCTGTGCCCACTTTCCTCTGGCGGGGGGTTGGGGGGTAGGCTCTCCCGCTAACGCGTCGTCGCCCAGACTCTTCTTGGCCCACGTGGGTAGACGACCGATGCGAAGACTGGGAACATAATGATAATTATATGTATTAATGATTCCCTAAGTCCGGCGCACCCTGAGCGATTCGCGAGTTCTCCAAAGCGAATTTACTAATCATTACACCATGATGGCAAGTTAAGAAGAAGAATGATACTTATTTTTATAATTTTTCTTAATTTTCTAATTGATTTTATATAGCTTAGCAATCTAATACTAAAATCAGTCAAAAAAAATTACATGATAAATACACACATAATATCTTCGAAAAAACGTATCTTCACGATTTATTGACACAGGTGTGTGCTGTGGGTTCGAGCCCAAGACTTAGCAGTCCTACGGTCTCCTACTCGGCTATCGTTACTTTTGATTACTATAGCAAAGCCAACGAGACGAGAAAAGAATTTATACAAACGGACCGTTACTGAGTTACATTGCGATAGCGAGGGATTATTATCTCTGTCCTTATCATTCGTACGCGCAGATGACGTCAATTGATCGACAACAGCTGTCGTTGTGTGTTTCGTGGTACAGGAAAGCAGTCAGTACCGCAGTTGTCAACATTTGGTCCGCCATTTTGAGATCAAGTTCATTCCTGCTTGGATTGCGTTGGAAGTGATACATATTTTTTCGTCTCCGTATTTGCTTTGTTTTTTGTTGTTATTATTCCGTTTCTGTTAGTTTTATTTTTGATTTTTGCTGTTATTACTTAGTTTTAATATATTTATGTTATGTTTTTTATGTTTTTGACAATATAAGTTCCTTGTCAGTCTTTTAGTTATCTAGTGTTTCTTTAGTTTATTTCCTATTTTCTTAATATAATTTATTTCCTTTTCGCCTGGTTTCTTTACCTCAACCCAATCTACAACAATAATAATTTATTCAAATAAAAATGTTTTGAACCCCTGAACATTTGTATACATTTTTTATCTCGTCTGGTTGGCCTTACTATAGCCAGTACAATATTAAGTGTTAGGATAGCCACGCTGCCCAAGTACTATTTGGTACACCCTTGATTTATTTATTTATGTAATACTGTATTGCACACAAAAGATTACAAAGAAATAGACATGTTACAGTAATAGTATACAAAAGGCGAGCTTAACTCAGTGCTTGAGTTCTCTTCCAGCAAACCTAGAGCAATAGAGCAGACGACGTAGAGGGCAGGATAAGTGTACAACTTAAGAGGAAAGTACTAAAGATAAATATAACTAAATCCGTATACATATTTACTTCCTAGTTCATATATATATATATATATATATATAAATAACATAAACATAAATATATGTATAATAAGTATATAGACGTATACATATTTATTAGTATTTGGATTGGATTGGATTTTTTACATTAGATAGAACGCCAGGAGCAATTACACTATCCAATGGTCCCAATGACAAGGCCAAATACACACATTCACTCACACAAGCACACCCAGTCTCAGAACAAATCTTTGTGAATCACACAAAGATTTGTCCCATGTGGGGATCGAACCCACAACACCAGTACAATGGAGAGCGGCGAGGCGACCGCTTAAACCACTACACCACAAGTTTTTAAATATGTATACGTGTATATACTTTCTTTCTTTCCTTCATATTTATTAGTGATCAATAGCCACATATCGTTGCAAAGCTGAATTTTAATTTGATGATAAGACTTACGTATAATCAGGGACCACAGGGGTGGTAAACTTATCCTCTTCATACGGCAATTCCCTGGGAGGAGATCCGAAGTGAGAATCACTCTCGCTATCCACGCCCGACATACCGTTACTGGCGGGCATTTTTCTGTAATAGAATATCGAAATGTTAGATCTAAATTGATAAACCTTTCAACAACCTTTTCACTGGTGGTGGTTCACTTGTGAATGAGCTCGAGGGCGGCAGCACCACCGTCTCACCTTTAACCTGCCGCCAAATAGTGCTTCCATTACTGTGTGCCGGTTTGGTGGTGAGATCAGGCCCTGAAACTACTGGCACATGAGGCATAACACCGTAGTCCTCAGCTGCAGCGACGCATCTATAATCTGCTTTTGTGGATTGTTGATGTCCATGGGCTGTACTCCACTTACCATCAGGTGGACTACACGTTCGTTCGCTGTGGGCGTAGTATAAAAAATAAAAAACGGCAATATTTTTAATATTTTAAAGCAAATTTTAGCTTTGCTTAAGAGGAAAATAAAGAATCCAGCAAGTTTCGATCCTGCACCCCCCGGGTAAACGCCCCACGTGCTTTGTCAATTCAGTCATGGATTTTATGCTGCTAGATTCAACATTTCTCAACCATTTATGTGCCAGCATTATAGTTATAGTTATATATATACCTACCTCTTCTCTCACATCTAAAGATACGTACAGATAGTCGTTTTTTTCTGTTTTTTTTTTATGTTGGTTAGGCTCGCGTTTGACCAACTTTAAAGAGAAGCACTTTAATAATAAGTTTATTTTTAACTTCTTATTGATTATTTTAAAGCATTTATGCTTAGCAAATTATTCTAAGACACAGTTGAAAAAATATGGGAACGGCAGGATTTGAACCTGCGACCTTCTGCAAACCGGGCAGCCTTTTAACCAACCAGCTACGGTCACCTCTTGCATGACCCTAAATTTTTCAACTATTTATTACGTAATTTAGAGACATCACGTTTACACAAACGACAAATATAGCGTCCTGACAAGAGGTGACCGTAGCTGGTTGTTAGACGCAGCTGCCCGGTTTGCAAAAGGTCGCAGCTTAAAATCCTGCCGGTCGCATAATTTTTACAATAGTTTATTTTTAATTTATAGAAAGGTTTACACTTACTTTCCTTGTCGTATAGCTTGCTGCGCTAGCCTGGCCCTCATGGTGACCACCATATCATGAGGCACTCGCCACACGAATATACAGCCGTCGCCTGACGCTGATATTAAATGCTGGCAGTCTGGAGTGAACCTGTGAAAATAATTTATAATAAGAAAGTTGTTAAACCAAAAATAGTTATATCAGTATAACTCGACAAAAGAGTTGAAATTAATGGTATCGCCAGTAGAACTTTCGTATGGCAGCCTTTTTTAAATAACATCATAACATCATGCCTATATTACTCAAAATGGTGTGGCAGAGGTGTACAACACCCACATTTCAGCCAAATAACAGCAGCCCTATACACATGCCCAATACCTAATACATGTCCCACAGCTGGGCTCGGGCCTCTTCTCATGATTCAAGGGTAAGGTTAGGCGAGTACAGTCCACCACGCTGGTCAAGTGCTTTTAGTAGGCTTCACATGACCTTGAGTACAGTTGAGGCACTGTCAGGTATGCAAGTTTCCTCACGATGTTTTCCTTCACCGTTAGCGAGCGATAATTTATATGACAAATACACACCACGCTGGTCAAGTGCTTTTGGTAGGCTTCACATGACCTTGAGTACAGTTGAGGCACTGTCAGGTATGCAAGTTTCCTCACGATGTTTTACTACACCGTTAGCGAGCCATAATTTATATGACAAATACACACATATCTTCGAAAAGACGAATCTTAACGATTTATTGACAGAGGTGTGTGCCGTGGGTTCGGACCCGAAACCTTTGACATCGAAGTCATATCATATTTTTCAAGCTATACTTGATTTCTTTCTGACAACATTATCTTTTTGAGTTATTTGTAACATAAATACTTACTTCAACCCAGTAACGATTTCCGAATGTCCGTACATGGTAGCCATACACTCCCCGGAGTAGTAGTCATACACACTCAGTATCTTGTCCGTGCTTGAGGTAGCTAGGTATATACCACTGTTGTCGAGGGCCACCTGGAAATACAGAAGTAATGGTTATTGTAACTTCTAATTGATTATTTTTATAGCATTTAGCTATGCTTAGCAAATTATACTAATCTGCCGGTCCCATATCTTTTTCAACTGTTTCTTAGTGTAATGGTTATTGCAGTATAATATATATGGACTTAGTATTATTTGCTAAGCATAGCTAAATGCTATAAAAAATCGATAAGAAGTTAAAATAAGGTACGCATTCATTCTTTACAACATTTGTGCTGAATGTAACTTCGCCATGTTGGTTTGAAAGAAAGAAAGAAAGAAACGTTTATTTGGGCATATCTTAAGCTTAGTGATACACTTTTAAAACTACTTATAATAATAATTATATTGATGTGCCAGAAAAGGTACGCACCTCAGCATAATACTGCAGCACATTAGCATTACAGCGCTGGTATTCTGGTGCGCCCTGATCGTGAGTAAGTAGGTTTGTATCCTACTTAAGATAGGAGCAAATGGATGAACGTAACGTCACGATATGACGACACATACTGTTGAGATATTTAGGGTCCTGGCAAGAGGCGACCGTAGCTTACTGGTTAAAGCGGCTGCCCGGTATGCAGAGGTCACAGGTACAAATCCTGCCAGTCCCATAATTTTTCAACTGTTTCTTAATATTAAGATATACAGGTTGTTTGTTAATGAATTGGCTAAAAGGTAGCTGTCCTTAGCTATAGTTTTAGCATCCTTAACTCATAACTACTTCAACAGTGACTACCTTAAAGTCAATTTGGCAAACGATTTATCAAACATCCTGTATAATACTACCCGTTTGCATTAAGATGGCTAAATTTGTAAAGGTAGTAAAAGTTGTATCCGGCTCGAAGGACCAAACTGCAAGATTTGGTGTTTGTTAGGTTAAGCTTCAGTTTCCTAGGAAAGCGGTGTGGAATAAACCGGTCGTAATATTATTACCGTGACACGATTAATATGTAATACGTTTGGTCGATCACTGCTCTCTAGGAAACCACTACATTTGTTTTACATAGGCAACATTCTAGTGACGTCATTGTACCGTTATCTTTACGACCGCATTATTCCACACCGCTATGCTAGGAAACCGAAGCTTTAGTCATAGGCAGGTCGGTTTAGACTTACTTTAATCAGTGTCCCATCTTCAGCAGTAGTGCCTCTAAAAGTCTTCGTATGTCTACCGTGTGCCGCGCTGTATACTCTGACGTTACGATCCTGGAATTTAAACATACAATGGTTAGATAAGGGTAGTAAGAAGTCAGGAAATCTGACAGCTTGTCACAATACACTGGTACTTGGACTGATTTTAATTCATAACTCTAAGTTTAAATAAAGTCAATCTAAGCTCCGGTGTCAAATCATTTTATTACAGCAAGTATTATATTTAGTTAGCTAAGTTTTATTTTAATTTTATATTTTTTGTATTTTGATGTTTGTTTTGACGTGTTCAAGCGCGCCTTAGGGCCCATGGAAATAAATGATTCGATTTGATTTGAATAAACAGCATATCGTACCGTAATTGTTGTGGAGATGCCAGATGCTCCACATAATATTTTTAACCTCAAGTAATTAATAAAACGCTTGGGAAATAACATAACATCTCGCCTATATTACCCAGAAGGGTGTAGCAATAGTGTACAACACCCACATTTCACCTGTTATGGGATAGAGGGTGAGCCTATCGCCATCCACCGGACACAATTTCAACTACGAGCTGCTATTGAGAATTTAACTGATGGATGTGAATTTATTTACGATTTTACTTTGAAATTCTAACAGGCAGGCTGGGCCCATAACCTGTTGATAAATGAAAGCATTGAATTTACAACAAACTATATTTAATATTATTTAATAGTAAAAATATATGCGGTAACAAATTGACATATAACGGAGCCGGACTGAGAGAGAGGCAGAGACAAATATTTTTTTTTTATTTTTTTTTAATAATTTGGATTTTTTACATTAGATAGAACGCCAGAAGCAATTACACTATCCAATGGTCCCAATGCCAAGGCCAAATACACACATTCACTCACACAAGCACACCCAGTCTAAGAACAAATATTTGCAAATTACACAAAGATTTGTCCCATGTGGGGATCGAACCCACAACATATATAAAAACATAAGTAGAAAACATCAATAAGGTGCGTTCATACTTCAACAATGGAAACATCCCAAATAACATTTTGCTCGACCCTGCAAATTGTCAAGCCCGAGATGTTGTAGACATCGATACACAAATTATACCGCTAAACCTACGAGGTAGTTAAAAATAGAAAAGCAATATTTTGTGTGGAGTAGGTCAAGTAGAATATTTTTTATTAAAAGTAAGTTTGTTAGTTATAAGTTTGTTAGTTATAAGTTTGTTAGTTATTAGTTTATATTATATTGTGTGAAATATAAAATATTGTTAATGTTTAAATTTATAAAGATAGGTAGGTTATTTTAATACTTAAAGAGCGTATCTCGCCTATAAACAACTGTGTTTGGCGAGAAAAACCATCAAACTGTGTAAATGTAACTTACCATTAAATAAAAATAAAAAATATATACTAACCTGACAAGCAGTAAGTATATGTCTGCCTCCAGCATCCACCTCCATATCGTATAACGTAGTGCGGCCTGATACATTCTGACCTCGGGCGAACTGGTAACCACCATCTTGAGTCTGTTCACAAAATAAATTACATTAGACAATCTTCTTCGTCGTGTCGATAGCTGAGTCAAATTTTATTTTGACTTGCCATCGTGGTGAAAGGATTAGCCAATTTGCTTTGGAGAACTCGCGAATTGCCCAGGGTGCGCCGGACGTTGGGAATCGTTGTGTACGTCACTCGGGGAGGCTCCTTTCATGCACCAATATATATAGACAATAGACAATAGGCAATAATTTATTATCTCACCACACCAAAAATGCCTTTGTACTTGTTGTTGTTATATTGTGTCTCCTTCTAACCATTCTTGTGTGTGTACATAAATTGTTAAATAAATAAATAATAAATAAAAATTAAATACAGAGAGTCATTTGCTAAGATACAGTACAGTAAAATTCGTTATTGTGGGAGACTGGTGCCCAAGCTAAGCCGAGGCTTGTGTTTCAGGTCACCAGTTGACCACCCTGGCTTACAATTCACTATATTATTGTTACAAATGTCTGTAGCATGGTATACAGTTATACAATTTTCGTGGTATCGTTAGGGTTAGGATATGGGTATAAGCGTAGTATGTGTTGGTATGTACGTGTGTTTGTGAGTGTAGTGTAATTGTTGGAGTGGGCGGAATGTGAAAAGAGAATGTGATGTTGAAAGTGTTAATTTTATTTGTAAATCTCTATTTTGTAACAATTATAAGTGACTCAGTCATCTCATAGTCTTGTGTCAGTAGCCACAACACATTAGTATATTATAAGAAAATTTCTGGTACTTAAGGGGCGGGACAAACAGAAAATCTAAATCTGAAATAAAAAAAAACGACTTCATGCACAAAAAATGCATTAAAACGCCCTTCCGCTATATATATAAAAACACAAATGGTATTACAAATGGCTACGATGTTATCAATTATTTACGATATTATAATTAAAACAGTCAAAACTGTATTTGATTAGTTGATTACTATTATTTACTTACTCCTGCTTTATGACTCGCTGTGCAACAACTTTCACGCCTAAATAATGTTTTTAAAGTGTCACTTCCTGCGACTGAACACTGTCAGCTAAAATACAGGCTCCTGCCTAGTTTAGTAAACAGTGTCAGTACCTTTATTTTGTACATATGTAAAAGAATTGCGTCAAACAACTAGATAATTAAAAATATGTATATACCTTATTTGTGTCAAATAAACATTTTTATTATTTTTATTTACTTACATTTCTCAACTGCCTGAATAGTATAGTCTTGTCAGCTCCACACGACACCATCTGAAGACCTCCACCAGGGTTCAGGAACCTTACTGCTGTTATTGAAGAAGAGTGCTCATCCAAAGTTTGCAAGATTTGATAACCCTGAAAATAATACAAGAAATATGTTCATGTTTTTAACTGGCGCAGTCGGTAGCATAAGGATGTGCATAGTGTCACTAACGGTATAGCAACACCCGCCTTAGGCTATGTGAGATTTTTTAAGCCACCCACAAAGAGGAGCCACCATACAGACCTGCGATATGCACAAAAAGCGAGATTTAGTTATTTCTTAGCCATCATTATAATATTAAATAAAAATAATAATCTTTATTTAGTAACAAAGCCACTTAACTAAATTACATAAAATGTAGTGTTTGTACGTTCGGTCGCTTGTGGTGTTCAGAACGAATCCTTCGCTTCTCTGCTAGGACTTCACCTGTGTTACAGGAGGAAAAGAGACGCCACAAGCAGCCACAAGCAATTTATATCATTAGTACATTTCAATTCATGTCAAAAGTATAGTGGGCACATGTAAATCCTGAAATAGGCAATAATTCAGGCAACTAGGTATATTACGACTATAATAACCTAGAAAAGTATGTTTAGGTCCCAATTAATAAGAGTTTCCTATCCCTTTTGCCTCTTATTGAGAATTTCCTGGCGGCAAATTCTGAAATAACACGTGTACGACCCGGGGATCAAACACTCGGCCTCACTCGCAGGGTTTAAATTCAAATTCAAATCATTTATTTTCATAGGCCCCAGGAGGCGCTTGAACACGTCAAAACATTACAAAAAAAATATATAAAAATACTAATTACAATGATTTGAATATCCGGGGCTTAGATTAATTTGTATCAAACTGTTTAGAATCAAATTAAAATAAATCCAAGTACCAGCTCCGATGGGTATTGCATTATGAGAAGAGCTGGTGAGAAACTCATGTGCACCATCTTTTCAAATGAAAAATATAACAATAAGTATACATATAAAAGTCACATAAGAAGAGCAATTCATTTGCAAATACTATTATCATTTATGTAGTCTGAAATACTGTAATAAGCTTTTTGACATAATCTTATATTTAAAGTATCTCTTACCCGATCCACATCAAACACATGTATGAGCCTGTCCCTGGACGCCGAGGCCAGCAGCCTGGGTCTCGCTGCGTACTCCAGGCAAAGGACTTCAGCGTCGTGTGCCTCCAGGGTGTGCAGTAGAGCTCCGCCAGTGGCCGCGTGCACCCACACGTTGCCGGCGCGGTCTCCTGACGCTATGTGCAGGCCGTCAGGGGATACGCGAACACATCTGTAAATTACATAACATAATATCAAGCCTATTTTATCCAGAATGGTGTGGTAGAGGTGTATATCATCCACATTTCACCTGTTATATTTAGGTCCTATGTGATAGAGGGTAGACTTATCGCCATCCACCGGGCATAAATATCAACTCCGTGCTGCTATCGAGAAATTTTAAATAATACTTTAAATAAACTAAAAAACACGCTTTTAAAGTACATCTAACTAAAAAGTGAAAAATAATGCCTAATATAAGCTGAAAATGGTAATGAACAAAAAATACTAGTATTATTGTGAAAGCAAGCGTGGGGCGCTCTGTGTCATATTTTTCGTCTATCGAGCAACACTTTTTTTAAAACTATTATTTATTTTCTACTTCTTAGTTTGGTTTATTTATAAGAGCGTTTTTTATTTTTTTTTTTTATCGAATTATTGCATTGTCATCGATCTCTGACAGGTGTGCAAAATTTAAATGTAATCTGTCCGTTTAAAGTAGGTCAAATTCGAATCCAAAGGAGTTGGTTACATACATACATACAGATGAAGCTAATATAAGCATGTTAAAAAATGCACATAACACACTTTTGCCGAAATTGTCAAGGTCGGTAAGGTAGACATTTGTTGATAGAACAAGCGAATTTAGACTTAAGTATTTTGAAATGTCTTAACAATTATGGTGGATCATGAATCTGCCTTGTTGATAATACCAAAATAATTAGCATAAGAAGTAAACGAACTACCGACGGTTCCAAACTAAATAAAAATAAAAATTGCGACGACCAAGTGAGGGTAGTGGACAATATCCGCGCTTCACGGAGACGACGCTGAGCTTCACCAGTGGGCTCGTGACCACGAATGATGCAAGTCATTCGAAACGTCGAGCATAGCTATTTATTAACCTTTATGATAATTACGCGATTTAGACCCGTTGTCTAATTTTTGAAAAATAAATAATAAATATAAATATTTCACAACTCACACACAGCGCCATCTAGTCCCAAACTAAGCAGAGCTTCTACTATGGGTACTATAATAACTGATAATATATACATATATATACTTTTCTTTTGTAAATACATACTTATTATACATAGAAACACCCAGACTAAGACAAACCCCCATGTTCATGCACACAAAGATTTGTCTTTCGAACTCACGAACTCGGCGTTGCAGGCAGGTACACTACCCACTCCGCCATTCGGTAGTCTATAAAATAAGAAGTAAACTAACCTGACTCCAGTCTTATCGTCATAGCTCTTGGACTTATCCTTGTCATTCGTAGCCGTGAGGTCCACGTCCTTCAAAAACTTCAGCTCAGAGTCGATGTATAATACTTTACTCAACTCCTGGAAATAAAATAATAAAATGGTCAACATCATTCCTGTCAGAAGCTGCGTCCTGAAGGAGGTAAGATAGGCCTGTCCCAAACAGCAGTGACGGTGGCCCGGCCCAAGAGTCAGTGAGGCTGGTCCGTCCAAAGAAACTGTGAGGGTGGACCTAGCCAAGGCGCAGTGAGGTTGGCCCGTCCCAAGTAGCAGTGGAGGTGGCTCTTCCACAAGGGAACTAAGGGTGGTTGGTCCCAAGGTGCTGTGAGGGTGGCCCATCCCAAAGGGTTGTTATCAGTCTTATTATCTCGAGATATAGACTAGTATGGCGTCGTGTCTAACTTGTTGTCTGCTAATGACCGATCTTTTGTTCCTGTTGCTAATGAGTTTCTTATTTTACTGCCCACAAACGATTATCGTTTTGTTTTAATACCTACTTATTAAATGTGTTATAAAATGTTTGTCTTAATAATTACGCTCGCATTTACTTGCTATTTATGTTTTGTATCTATTTAGGTATGCAACTAAATGTAATGCTTTACTAAAGCTTGTATGAAATATGTACAATGTTCTCACAATATTTTTATAATGTATGTAATGTGTTATGTTTATGTCTAAAAGTTCGAAAAAAGCGCACTAGCTTTGTGTAATGTAATCTACTTTATAATTTATTAAATTCTAGGATTAATTTACACTGGATTTGTTACGTTTGATGTTTATTTTTATGCAATAAAGATCTTTAAAAAACTCAAAACTCAACTCATCCCAAAGGAGCAGTGAGGGTGCCCCGTCCCGAGAAGCAGTGATGATGACACATTAAGAGAAGCAGTGGTAGTGACCCATCCCGAGGGGCAATGAGATTGGCCAGTCCTGTGGCACAGAGAAGATAGCCCATCCAAGGCACAGTGATACATGTCCCTTAATACTTGTTTATAACTCACATTGCTATAAATATTATGATCGTTGGGTTGTCGCACGTGCCACAGCCTCACGGTGTCGTCGCTGGAGCACGTGAGGAACATGCCGGGAGGGGGAGCGCCCTCCACCGGGCATACCATATCGACGCCCCAGATGCAGGCGGAATGGAAGAGGGCTGAGTGGGACTTGCCGACCTGAGGACAAAATAAACATTAGGATTTATAAAATAGGCTAGTTTACATAACAATAGTAAAAAAAATATCCGGTTCGAAGGAACAAGACAGTAGTCATTACTTGTATGTATCTTTATACGTAAAAAAACAGATAACAGATCGCCACCAAGAAAGATGTAGCATAGATGTATCATCCACATTTTACATTTTACCTGTTATGTTTAAGGTCTTACAGGCTAGTTTACAAAAAAAACGTCTCAGAGACAATACAGGAATCCGGCTCGAAGGACCATGACAATAATCATTACTTGCAAGTTCCTCTCTGCCTATATAAAATTAATAAAACTGTACACAACTTTTGATTTTTTTCTGTATTTCCTGATGGAATAATTCCAGTTATCACTTTTGCCCGATCGAGGAATCAAACCCGAGACCTCGCAGTGAAAAGCCGCATACGCTAACCACTAGATTAATGAGGCATTTACGAAGCATCATCTTAGTTATACAAAACTTAATCCTTTAGGTCAGTTTCGAAAAATCCGGCTCGAAAGTTAAACAGTAATAAGGCTCGAAGGACCAAGCAAGTAAGCCGGTTCGAAGGACCAATACATTTGTCATTACTTGCATGTACACAATTAATAATACGGTACAACTTTCGGACATTACTTCTATTAATAATTGGATAAATCTTACCCTTTTAATATCTCTCACATCCCACACATATAAGCTATGATCGTTGTACACGCAGGTGAGTTTGTGATTTCTGTCGTCGTACGTTAGAGCTATGGCGTCTGGGTACCGCGCGTTCGGCGGCTGACTGAACATATGACTAGAAAGAAGAAAAACTTATATAACATAATTATAGTTATTCTTATTTTTTTTTAAACTGACGTGAGTTAGTAACATTATTGAAATTATGTTACGGGTGTTACTCACGTTATGTTGGTCTATTAAGTCGACCTGCACCCCCTGGGTAAACGCATCAGGTGCTT
This sequence comes from Hypena proboscidalis, assembly GCA_905147285.1. Lineage (NCBI taxonomy): Eukaryota > Metazoa > Arthropoda > Insecta > Lepidoptera > Erebidae > Hypena > Hypena proboscidalis. The sequence goes on from LR990156.1 coordinate 8,549,071, forward strand.
TGCCAATTCAGCCATGGATTCGTATGCTGCTAGGCTTGAAACGATTTTTGTGCCAGCGTCATACGAAAATATATTATATACATCTTAGCTAGACGAAACTTACTAGGTTTTAGCGCCACCTATGCTATAGTAATTTTTCAACTTTAATATTATATAACATATGATAAATTTACCTAATATTAGTGCCCTGCGCGACGTCCACTCCTAAATAATGAGTTCTGGGCAGAGTTGTGATGTACCGCAGTGAGTCTGGCGCGAAGCATCGGACGATGCCCTCCGCGCAACCCACGAATATGTAGTTACTGCCTATCGCCATGCAGTTTGCTGAGGAAGTCTGGAAGAGAGAAAATAGGATATATTATGAGTGAGTAAGATGAGTGAGTGAGATGTGCTAAATCGATCGAAGTCTATCGATTTAGATGTAATAGTCCATTTATATATTTAAGTTTATTTTCTCTTTATAACCATCTTTAGCTATAATGTTGTTTTGGTTGCTATAACTTACACATAGAATTATTGTCCAAAAACAAACAAATATTGTTTGAATTATTTGAAAAGATGGTGCACATGAGTTTCTCACCAGCTCTTCTCATGATGCAATACCCATCGGAGCTGGTACTTGGATTGATTTTAATTCAAATCTCAAAAGTTGAATTAAAGTCAATCTAAGCTCCGGTGTCAAATCATTTTATTACAATAAGTATTATAATTTAGTTAGCTAAGTTTTATTTTAATTTTATATTTTTTTGTGTTTTGATGTTTGTTTTGACGTGTTCAAGCGCCCCTTGGGGCCCATGGAAATAAATGATTTGATTTGATTTTATCATACTTTTCTTTTTACGTTTTTTTTTGTAATGTATGTTCACAAACAAAAATTACACATAATAATTACATAACACACACACAAAGCACACCCAGAGTCAGAACGAATCTTTGCGAATCTTTGCGTAGTTGTTATAACGGCGAGACGACCGCTTTAACAACAACGCCAACCGTGCGTTCAATAGTAGTACACCATACTAAGAAACAGTAAAAAAAATATGGGACCGGCAGGATTTGAGCCTGCGACCTTCTGCACACCGGACAGGCGCATTAACCAACCAGCTACGGTCGCCATCTTGCCAGGAGCCTAAATTTTTCAACTGTATAGTACGTCATTTCGTGACGTCACGTTCATCCATTTGTTCCTACCTTGAATAGGATACAAACAACGTGGCGAAGTTACATTCAGCACAAATGTAAAAAATGAACGCGTACGTTATTTCAACTTCTAATTGATTATTTTTATAGCATTTAGCTATGCTTAGCAAATTATACTAAGAAACAATTGAAAAATTATGGTACCAACAGGATTTGAACCGGCAAACTTCTGCAATCGGGCAGGCGCTTTAACTAACCAGCTACGGTACTTGCCAGGACATTTGAAGTGGGATTATTTCAAAATCTACTCACTCTTAACTCCACCCATTTGTCCAGCAGTCTCCTGCTATTGAATTCACACAGCAATCCCCCCCGCGTGATGGCAAACGTGCTTTCAGCCGACGCCCCCCTCCCGCACACAACGTCACAGAATTCGTTGTCCTTCTGCTCGCCCAAGATGGCCGACCTGCCCATGAGTGGGACTGGCTCTTTGAACTGAAAATAGAAACAGATAAGTGATTAATAGTAGCTATAATAAGAGAATACTATTATTATTTAAACGTAAATTAGTAGAGTATGCCTTGTTCGTACGGCGAAATCTCGGGTTCGATTTCTGGGTCTGACAAAAGTTTTTTTTTATGTCATCACTACATAGTATAAAACAAAGTCGCCTTTTCTGTACCTATGTGCGCTTAAATCTTTAAAACTACGCAACGGATTTTGATGCGGTTTTTTCCAATAGATAGAGTGATTCAAGAGGAAGGTTTTTATGTATAATACATGCATAGAAAGGGGGAATTGTTTTACTCCAAATTTAACGCGTGCGGGCCACGGGCAGTAATGAATAAATCAAACTACTGGATCGATTTTAATAATTTTTTCAGTGAGTGACATAGGCTATATATTATATACCCGTGCGAATCCGGAGCGGGCCGCTGTGTTTTTATATACAACGTTCACAGTTTTTCTGTAGTGTATTTAGTATCAGCATTATACCCGTGCGAAGCCGGGGCGGGTCGCTAGTTGTACATACACGCCATAATTGTATTTATGTTTTATCATTGTTTTCTTTTATTTTTTTGTTTGTTTAATTTATTTATTATTTAAGTAACGGATTGTCATCCGTGTAGTCACTGGGGGATTGTTTGAAAACCAGCGCCAAGCTTCAGTTTGGCATATGCTGAACCAATTCCTATTTAGGGCAATTTTTGCTTTGGAACATACAGCCTTTCAAATTTCTGTATTTATTTATTTCTCTTTCTATACTGAATGTATGTGTGTCTCATTGTTTTCTTTGCACCTAATAAATATTTCCATTTTCATTTTCATTTTCAAAAGTGATATAAGATTCTCCTGTCAGAAAACTCTAGAGTAGCAGCACCAAGTCTATAATTGTGCCCGTTTCATGGCGATAGTCATCGACATAGACAGGAAAATCGTTTATCAAAAATTACTAGTTTTCAAGAGACTCAAAAATCAGTGGGGCAACCGAGACTAAATGTTTTTTAAATAATGTTTCAAATGTGGAAGAGCGCCGCTCCTGCACGTCATTTAAAACTTGTTATCAAATCATAGATGCGCGACGCACTTTAGTCCCTCCACCTAACTATCTAACAACCTACTATGTACTACTACTAACATCCTTCCCCGATAGTTTTGGCAGACTTATTTGCATAGACCGTGGCTCATGCCAACTCTCCACTCATACGTTCCTTGACACTGTTCTATAACCTTATGACATCAAAATCGGAGTGTGATCTTTGCTTCGTCTTGGATAGATGTACGTAGCGAAATATTGTCTTTTTGTAAAACCTTGGATAAAGTTTAGCCATTGTTGTTTTTAATTGTATAGTTTGTGTCGTGTGTAGTATTGTTTTTTATTGTTTGTATTTTCTTCTCTCAGATTATTGTCATATATTATTTTATGTGTGTGTTTTTTTTTTCTTCTATGTATAACGTCTTGGTCTAAATCTGTAATGTTGTACATATGTATAAGTAAATAAATAAAAAGATATCTACTATTTATTTCCTTTCCATATTGATTAAGTGCTCTTTGTTTGGATCTATGAAAATCTAATTTAAATAATTGTTAGCAAGGTGGTTGTGTTATACTCTGCTAAAACCTTATGGGAGAGGGTTCGTGCCTTACCTTGGCATTTCTGGAGTACTCAAGATACCAGAACTTGACGTGCCTGAAGCCGACAGTAACAAAGTAGTTACCGTTCTCCGCGAAGCTCACTGCCTTCACGCGAGATGACACCTGTAAATAACAAAAGAAAAAACATTATTTAATTCTATTGAGTGTACAAAGAGAACTTATTACTATTAATTTACTGCATGGCTTGGCAAAAAAGCTCTCATAAAATCAGATAGTAGAATGAGCGAGGTTTTCGCAAGAGACTACAGCCTGATTCTTCAAAATAAAGAGAAATAAAAAAGAAAACGTATTTTTATTTCGCACGCAGATACATACATACATAGTATGCAAGCATAACAAAAATAGATAATAGGCATGGTGACTGATCTATAGATAGTAAAATAAAGGATACCTTATCAAACTATAGGTAAACATAAACCAATTGAAATAATTTTTTGTTACATACTATAAATCTAACTTATTTTATGATCATTCAAAGTTTCATAGACGAGTTCATTTTTAAAATACGAAATTATTCGATTTTTTTTTTATCATAAAATTACATACACCATTTATAGCAATATTTGTAATAAAACCATTTTTATAAACGCAATATTTCGTATAGCTATCAAACAAAATTCATAACTTCACATACAAAATACTCTATCGTGACGTCACGCTTGAGTAGCCTTTTGTTTGGAGCGTTTGGGCGAGTCTATTATTAATGTGAATATGAAATTGTAATATCTCAGGAAGTTTATGTTAGGTCAAAGTAATTCTTGTAATGATGTTTCTTATATCAAGAGGTGTTTCAATTACATACAAAAATAAAAATTAGTCATCATGCCTATTCTTTAAACTTAAAAAATAATGTTAGTAGAGAATATAATGGTGACCACTCGGCTAAAATGCTGTGGTACCAACATTGCTGAAGAGCAAGCAACAAAATGAGTGTACACCCAAACTTAAAACTAAAAATACCGGTTCAAGAGATGACTTGAGCCAGTCTCCTCTTTCATAGGCATACAAGCTGACCCGACAGACGTTGTCCAGTGTCAATGTTATGTCAAACCCCATAAAGGTACATTCAAAAAGTTCATATTGTCGCGCCTGCGCGGTACAGAGGCGCGGGGGTATGACGACAAAGGGGACTGAAACGGGTGCGGGCGGTGGGAAAATTTTTGTAATTGTTCATTTCGTTCGCTACATGGGTAGCGATCGCATGTGTTGACTGTTGCAGACACCTTGTGAGAGGTACACATGTAATAACAATCTCAAGATGAATCGAAAAATCTTCGGATATGAAATAAACAGTCAGTGCAAGCAAATGGCTTTTAACGTATACTTATATTTTAGAAAAAAGAAACTGGACCCAAAAAAGGTTTTGACTTTCTTACGATTTAATTATATGTTTAGATAACAAAAAGTATAATAGTTTATTCTCAATTATTTTACTTACGTACATAAGTTCATTAAAATTTTGTATCTTCTTAACTATTTTTCATTTAATAAATCACTATTTCTTTGTTCCTATGATGTCACATATCTTAGGAAATATCTTGGTGCATTTCATCTCCTGTATATTTCGTTAAGTGCCCAAACCGCCCGCGCCTGTTTCAGTCCCCTTTGTCGTCATACCCCCGCGCCCCTGTACCGCGCAGGCGAGGACTCAGTTAAACGGTCAGCCTATAAAATGGCTATTAAAAAATAGGGATGATGATAAAATCGTAAAAATTTAGCGTTGTATGTATTTTTTTATGCCACATTATAGAAAAATAAAAAGTTTTATGTGCATATTGCACATAAAACTTGGTAAAAATCAGTAAAGCCGTTTCAGAGGAGTAAGGGAACTAACATGTGACACGAAAATTTTATATATAATTAAGATTTAAGTATTTAACAAGATAATCTTTTAATCTGACTCTTAAGGAAAGGTTATGGTTTTCACTATATAGACAACAGTTTATAGACAAAAATATATGTAACAGATGCTTACCTTATTACTAGCCAACTTGAGATTAGCCCGCCAGTCCCACACATTGACGATCATGTCATGCTGCGAGCCGATTGACACTAGGTATCGGGAAGATGTTGAAAAGGCCTGAAAAATAGACAATTCTGGTATTACGAATATTGCCTAAATAAATAAATAAATATCACACAATGTACAGTCGGCCAAGCAATTAGGTATGCAGGGCAAAAACTTCTATGCCATAGTGCAAACTGATTGCAATAGATATGCATGTGTGAATTACATATTTAATAAGTGTAATATACCCACTATTTATTTATTTAAGTTATTGGAACATATAACAGTTATACATTCATTAGGTACATTGCTATTATAAATCTAAAGTATATCTTAAAAAGTAAATGTATAACCCACACCTATGTCCGCAAATTTAGATATGTAACTTACTTATCCATAACTGGTGTAGTAAGTCTTTACTATGACTTAGAAGTTTTTGCCCTGCATAGCTAACTCGTTGGCCCACTGTACACACGATGCCACCTTTTCCCAAACTAAGCAGAGCTTGTACTATGGGTACTAGAAAACTGATAAATAAATAAATAAAATAAAAATAAAAAAGCCTTTTATTTCTTTATCAAAAATTCATTAAATCTAACCTTATTCATGTGTTTCCTATATTAAGTTTTATTTATTTTTTTAATTCTATTGTTTACTTCTATAAATGCAGAAAACTGATACAAATACATAATAAAATATACTTATTATACTATTGTTTATGGACACAAAGATTTGTCTTGAGCGGGAATCGAACCCGCAACCTCAGCGTCGCAGAAGCGGCCAGGAAGAGCGGCCAGACGACTGCTTACAATACTACGCTATTTTTGTACTCTAATTTTTTTTTTCAGACAGGAACTAGACATGTTCGATTAATAAAAATATAACTCACCACACAACTGACTCCATGTGTGTGACCAGAGAATTCACCTATTTGTACAGCGCCCGACGCCGTTGGATCCTGAAATCAAACGTAAAAATAACGAATAAATAATATTTAAAAAAACCGGCTTTAATTACAATAATTTTAGACTTATATGGTTTTCTCATGGGTGCCATTGTCTGAACTGGACCAAATTGAAATGGGACCACACGGGAAGCATCAGCTTTAAAATAAAATCATTAAAAATACAGACGAATTGAGAACCCCCCCTTTTGAAGTCGGTTAAAAAAGGGGAATTTACTACCGTAAATTATTCAAGTAATATTTTAGGAGTATTAAAACGTTGCAAAAATTGAATTCATTGGCAAAAAAATAATCTTTTCGCCGCTAGATGGCGTGAGGAGTTTTCACTATTCACTTATAGATGGCGCCACTAGTGTTTGGTGTCGCAAGCTAGGACTAAAATCTGCGCGGTACCTTGATAAATTCATTATTATTCTCACAATTTATAGTTGTCAAAAGCGTATGGGTACGTCCCTTGTTTAAAATTTAATGATATATTTGTCATCAATAAGAAATTGTAATAAATAATTTTGAATATAAGTTTGCATAATATTATTTGTTCTGTTTATGTAATGCTTTACTATTGTAACTATAGGTTTAGTCACAGTATAAATATGTACAAACAGTACGGAAACTGCCTACAAACGTGCGAAACAGCACGCACACATAAACATGCACACCGACGAGACCCCTAAGCGATTGTCGCGGTGCTCTTGTAGTGCTCCAACAACACAGCCACTCTCTCAGTAGCGAGTACCGCTTAGGGGTCTCGTCGGTGTGCATGTTTATGTGTGCGTGCCGTTTCGCACGTTTGTAGGCAATTTCCGTACTGTTTGTACATATTTATACTGTGGTTTAGTTGTGGTTGTTTCTTATTTATGTAATTTAGTTGTTTCTCCAAAAATATATTGTTTGTTTGTGACACAAAAAAAAAAAATTGTAACATGTCATTATTTTTTTTCTGTTGTCACAGTCACTGCGCATCAGAATTATCAGCGCTGCGGTGCTTTTACCGCTTCAGTATTGTACTGAGATGAGTACCATTTCTGGCCTTATGATTGGTATTTAAAATTATTTAATTTTAGACACTTTATAATGTATTTTCTTATAATAGCAACCCTGTATTTAATACATGTCCCACTGGGATCGGGCCTCTTCTCATGATGAGAAGGGTTAGGCCATAGTCCACCACGCTGGCAAAGTGCGGATTGGTAGACTTCACACACCCTCAAGCACTTTTTAGGCACTCCCAGACAGTTTTCTTCACGACGTTTTCCTTCACCGTTAGCGAGAGATAATTAATATAACAAACACACATATCTTCGAAAAGACGAATCTTAAAGATTTATTGACATAGGTTTGAGCCGTGGGTTCGAACCTGAGACCTTTGACTTAGCAGTCCTACGGTCTCCCACTCGCCTATTTTCTTATGCCAGAATAATAGATTTTTCTTTCTTTCTTTCTTTCTTGCTCACCTGTAAGTCCCACACTCTGACGGCTGGCGCATGTCCACACTCGCCTGTCGCCAGGTACCTGCCGTCTGGTGAGAACGCTACACACGTAACACTCTTGCGACACGCGTTGAGTACATGCGTTTGGCGATTCTTCCGAGCGTTGTACAGGACCACGGTACATCTGGAATAAGGAGAACAGTAACATAAATAATTATACAAAAAAAACCTACTGCAATTTACAAAAAAAATACTTTTAAGTAAGAAATAGTCAAGTAATATTCAACGTCTAATCTGTGTATAACTTGAAAGAATACGGTAAAGTCATCTTTCGCACAGTCAATCGATCTTTTCTTTGGCCTTCCTCTCATTCGTCATTATTTTTGTTAATTATCACAAATTCATAAAAATTTAATCCTTTGTGTTTGTTCTAGCAAAATATACAGCGACTGCCGCCTTAAACTCAAAACCAATTAGGTTGTCCCTCTCTTGCGCTGTAGTGTACTCTATGGTTTTATATCTGTCTTAGAATATCAACATACAATTTAAAAGACTGATTAGTCGGCAATTCCGCGATACTACCTGATCAATTTTGACTTCAGCACAGCTGTCATGAAATGTCAAAAGACAAGAAATTGACGTTTCCGTGTGTCACTTGTCACACGTCTCTTGACAGTTACGTCATAGTCGAATTTTGTCAAGGGAGTAAGCCAGGGGAATGAAATACGAGGCTAGTTTGATATAATGCAGTTGAAACTCAAGCCCAACTTTTAATAGAAGCGGCCATATTTTCGCGTGAGTTTTAAAAACTTTTGTTATGAATTCCACAGAATGACATTTCAATTATTACTTTAAGCTTATTGTCTGTTTTATAAATCTATTGTACTTAGTTTATATAAGAAAAAAATGTCACTTAATCATTTACCTCGGCAGTATAATAAAAGGGACAATAAATAATGTAAGTATTACAAAGCAATTTGAAAATACAATTGTCGTAAAACCGACTATAACTTATACAGATATTCTTTAATGTACAAACTTTTGATGGACTTTAAATACCGTGGCCAAATTATCTGATAATTTTGGACCCACATTCATTCATTCTCTGAACCTTGTTCCAATGCCTGAAAGTTTAAGGTTGTCTGTTAATGGTGAAAGGCGGGGAATCCCAAATAACACTTATGCCCGATTTAAGCATCAAACCCGAGACTGGAAGGCAGCATACGCTGACCACTGGATTATCGAGGCAGTCTAAGTATAGACTTGTGATCAAATTAACACGCGAATAGAAAACGGGGTATTGATTTAAGTTAAACCAGCTACTAATAGTGTAACTGTTACCTACCATATCCATCACACAGACTTGCAGACAAATATATTAATAGATATCTACATATAATATATAACATAACGCCTATATTTCCCAGATGGGTATATGTGTATAACACCCACACTTCACCTGTTATGTTTTGGTCTCATGTGATAGGAAAGGGGACGAGCCTATCGCCACTCACTGGGCCCAATTCGCACCCCGTGCTGTCATTAAAAATTGCCTGACAGTTAAATCCCAAATAAAAGTTTTGCATCGAACCCGAGACCTCGCGATGGAAGGCCGCATACGCTAACCTCTAGACCAACGAAGCAGTCTAACCATGGACTTATGATCAATACTAACAAACACGCGAAAAGAAAATTGATCTTAGCTAAACCAACTACCTCATACATTATAGTGTAAGGCGCTGTCTCCACGAGCGAGTGAATCGCGGCGATATTATTGTCGTGCCACGTATTTCTATACACTCTCTATGGAGCCATCTCCACACGGCGATATTATCGCCGCGATCCGACGAGTGGCAACGAGCGTGCGAAACGTCATTACATCGTTGCTAGCCCGTCGCTACTCGCAGCGGGCTCGCCGCGCTCTCGCGACGAGCGCGCAGCGGGCGCGCTGTCATACGTAACTGAATTCTTTCTTTTACAACGCGTCGTCATGGAAACGCGGCGATACCGTTACGAGTCGCCGCGGAAACGCTGCGATTCCGTTACGACTCGCGACGATACGCGGCGGAATTATCGCTCGTTCGTGGAGATTCTCCGACGATATAAGGGCGGACTCGTCGCGATTCTCTCGCCTCGACAGCGCCTAACTGTTACCCGACATACCATCACACAGACGTGCAGACGAATATATAAATAGATATCTACATACAATACATGGGATTTACAAGTGATCGAGCTACGCGAGCATGGGGAGAATTATATTAGTAAAGTGTTAGTCCCACTGATAGCGATTTTAACCACACAAAACGTTGAAACGTCAGGAACCCGTTAATTTGGCGACTGTACTATAGACTAAGGCTCACAGGGGTTATATTTATACAGATAGAGAGAGCCTACGTCATATCTTACAACAAAATCGACGACAAGATGGCGGAGTGGGTAGTGTAACTGCCTGCGACGACGCCGAGGTCGCAGTTTCGATTCCCGCTTAAGACAAATCATTGTGTGCATGAACATGGGACTTGTCCTAGTCTGGGTGTTTCTATGTATAATAAGTATGTATTCACAAAAAAGAAAGTACATATATGTCTATATTAGTATAATTTATTCTAGTACCCATAGTACAAGATCTGCTTAGTTTGAGACTAGATGGCGTTGTTTGTAAGTTGTGAGATATTTATTTATTTAAAACTTTAAATTAAAGAGACAAAAATCGACCAAATGTCAAATACACAAATAGTTAATTGTGAATTACATTTTGGAGCTCTCTTTTTGTCTCTTGATTCGGGTATAGAGTTATTTTTAGGCATAAACCTTCATCACATCCATCTTCAAACCCTAAGGAAGTGGGGTTACGTTGACCGCGCCGTTTGCGAATGCGGTGCCAATCCCCATACGATGGCTCATGCCTTTTATATCCTTCCATCTGCTGCCTGAATACATTCTAATATACATTTCGATGTGTTTGCCATTGACACGCAAAGAAGGAGAACGTCAGTTTTAAATCAAAATATACGGATGACTCAAATTTAAATTGTTTTAAATGGAATAAGTTTAAATGGTAAAAGGGTTTAAAAAGTTTAAATTCGCTAGCAGTGAGACCTCACATGAACAACAATTGCCTAATTGTCATGCACATCACCGCCGAGACCTTTTATTAACATTTAACAGGCGGACATGGGCGGCAGAGAAAGCGAGTACTGCATTAGAAACAGTACTTATTAGTTAACAAGTTAATTGTTTGAACCTCTTAGTCATACGAATTAAACAATTTTTTAGGCAACCGCTTAGCTCAGAGGTATCCAAACGTTTTCTCTCGTAAACTTAGTTTTCCTTTTCTTTTGTTTTTCCAAAAAGCCGACTTCTGAAAATACGCCGACTTTTTATAACATTTTCTACAAAAACTAAGTAGTGGCACTGAATCACCTTTGCCGTCAAGGAAATGGTAGCGCTGAAGGCGCTCAAGGCGCTCAAAAAACGGAAAAAGCGGTATTAAAGTGTCTTCGGTGCCAAAAGTAAGGAAACGCATTAAAAGAAAGGGACATTACTGACAGTAAAACTCGGCTAAAATGAAAAAAAATAATTGAATATGTCTAATATGTATATGTATGCAAGTTTGTGATTATGGGTATAACATCGTTTAATAAATCGCTAACAGTCACACCTTTTCTTTACAAAAAACAAATGACACGTATGTCCACCTCACGCTGTGTGGGATATGTCATGCATTTGACAGCCGCGAGGGGAAACAGGCTCAGCGCTTATTCACAAGCGACGGCGGTTTTGGATACCTACTCAAATTTTAATCTGGTAAAGCTTCTGTGATACTGATCAAGCTGCTGTATAGTAGTAACCAATTTTTCCGGCGGTTATGGAGATAGCTGCGAAAATGCGATGTCTCAGTCACTCGTTTAAGAATCAAGTGTACCTGCCTGCTACGCTTAGGTCGCGGGTTCGATTCCCAATTATTGGTACAGCAGACATAATCTTAGTTTTGACATGTAGCGATGCTTGTGCAATCTATTCACTGACCAGGTGGACTACTAGACCGAATCTGTTGCTATTCGTCTGACCACCATAACATCAACTTAAATTCAAATTCATTCAAATCCAAATCTCTTATTTATTTCAGACATAGTCCATATACAGTTACAATCATATTAAAATATTACAAATAAATAAGAATAACAAAAACATACACCTTAAAATAGTCATAAAATAATAATAATAATACAGTTAAAATTTAAAATTAATTAGCAAGATAATAAGATCAAATTAAATTAGTAAAATAGAATTCTAATTGGACATAATAATATTAACATTATCAATAAATAAAAATAAGACACACACGCAACGTTAAAAAATGCGAGTATAGGTGCCACAATGAAGCTGCATCCACCTCCGCACAAGGGGTAGGTCCCACCGCTCAGCCCATACCCTCAAGAGACTGTTTGGGCTACTTCATAGGCGACTTAATAGTGTTAACGTAATAGTTAAACTTAAAGAAAGGTTTAGAGTCAATAGTCTTGAATTGAAAATAACTTCCTATGTCCATTAATCCTATAAGAACTATATCCAATAAAGGTGCATTAACTATGCATTTATTGGATAAGTCGACTTATCCGATTAACCGTAAGACATTTAGTAGCATATCTATGGTAGGTCTTCTTCTTCTTCTTCGTCGTGTCGATGGCGGAGTCAAATTTTATTTAGACTTGCCATCGTGGTGAAAGGATTAGCCAATTCGCTTTGGAGAACTCGCGAATTGCCCAGGGTGCGTCGGACGTAGGGAATCGTTGTGTACGTCACTCAGGGAGGCTCCTTTCATGGGTATGGTAGGTTAAGAAAGTTAAGGTGCCTAGTTTCATCAATACAAATAAATAAAATTGAAGTGTCTGTTTTACAGTTTAACAATACTTTTATTTTTTTTGTCTGACTGTCGGTCTGTTTGTATCGGCGAATCTTCTAAACAGCTGGACCGATTTTAATAAAATTACTTATCGTTTAGTAAGATATTATCGCATGGTCCTTTTTATAATTATGACCTTTCCAATTTGGTGGGTTTATCTATCATGCGAATGTAGTTAGTTAGGAAAATATATTTGGGATATTTTTGTACCTTAACTAAACAGTAATATGATTAAATGATTACATTTAAGAAATATAGAAATACACCTAAATATAAGCTTATATATTCATAAAAAAACGACACCGGAATTCCTATCGCGGCACAAATATACATTTCACACTCACAAAGCACACTACAAATATTTGTCCTAAGCGGGATCGAACCCACAACACCAACGTAGTGGAAAACGTGCACTATAATTAGATTAGACTTATCAACAATTCGTTATGGTGTCCCATGAGTCATAGTACAAAGAGCCATTCCCCTTAAATTTGTATATCACATCTGGACGCTTCGCCTTTGCCACACCTTGAATATAGCCGTTCATAATGAAATTGCTCATTCATTGTTCATTAGAGGGATGTCAAAATTGTGTGTGTAGCGTCAGTGTTGAGGAGTTTTTTTTAAATATTTTTTGGCATGGTGTTGAGGGGCATAAATCTATGACGAAAGTAAAGGAAATCTGATTCGAACGCGATGCGAGTTTGACAATTTATTTGGTGAATAACTCTTATACTAAGAACAGTAGAAAGAATTGTTGCTTGCTTGGATGGCTTGGGTTCAAAATCCGCTTCGAGACCAAATATTTTTTCGAGTGTTCTTAGTATTAGCATTTCTAAGCATGACTAAATACTATATAGAAAACAATTAGAAACCCTTAATCGAAAATTGTGAAACAAGACTTTAGTATATTAATTTTTGATATTCTTTTTTACATATTTCTCACTATATGTTATACTATGGATTTTTAATCTGAAATTCACAAACACTAAGAGTCGAAACACACCAAAATCGCGTCAAAGCGCAGCGAAGCGAAGCGCAGTTTCAGTGTCATATGAATTTTAACTTTATTTTCATAATCATAATACTTATTATCGCATGAGAAACTCAAACGAGTCGCGCGGATGCCCGCGGCGCCGCGGGAATTCCGGCGAATTCCATAGTAGTAGTAGCGTAGTTTTTCATGCGATAATAAGTATTATCGTAATGAAAATAAAGTTAAAATTCATATGACACTGAAACTGCGCTTGGCTTCGCTGCGCTTCGACGCGCTTTTGGTGTGTGTCGACCCTTAGTCTAAGAAAATAAAATAATCTTAATGTTTTGCTGTAAAAAAAACTTTAATACAAATAAAGTCTAAGTCGACACAAGTTCTTGAATTTGATATACTCTTGGACGAAGATATTGGAAAAATACAATTCACGTAGTTCTAATAGAAGCTAACGCGTCCGCCATTACTAAATGACAAGCAGAACCTTACCCACATTATCAGCTCATTAAGTATGTAATACGTGTCATACAAACTGCGCATCATCATTCTCATGATAAGTAGCAACGCTACGGACGAGTTTCACAGGTTCCTGATTAATGTTATCTACCCAATCAAAAATAACCTGACCGAATATACTGTCAATTCCTTTTGTGTGTTTCATGTTTATCCTGCCAATCATGTTTATCTGACACTGTTGAAATTGGGCCTAAGAAATCTAATTTTACGGTACAAATATTATAAATGCCTCGATAGTCTAGTGGTTAGCGTGTGTGCCTCTCACCAAGAGGTCTCGGGTTCGATTATCGGGTCGGCCAAAGTAGTTATTTGAGTTTTTTTCCGTTAGTATATTCCCAATAGCAGTACATAGTTTGATTTGTGTTCGGTGGATGGCGATAGGCTCATGCCCTATCACATGGGACCTAAACATAACAGGTGAAATGTGGGTGTTGTACAAGTTTGCACACCCTTCTGGGTAATATAGGCGTGATGTTATGTTATGTAAATCTAATAAACGTAGCAACAACAAAATATATTGCAAAAACGAAAAAAAAACGTCACGGGAGCAGAGCAGTTAGGAATAACGTAGTAAAACAAATATATATATTACAACTACTTTCTAATGCGGAATAACTCTAAATTTATTTAGGTTACTTTTATTATATTTAATGTTCTATTAAATGTGTTAAATCTTATATTAGGTATATGCGAATATAAATACAAATATTATATATATTTATATATTATTTTCTTAAATTGTTAAAATTGTAATATTTATTATTTATCTGTGCGATTAATTAAGCCGCCGAGTGTAATTTTATTATTAGAAACTTTGTTGGTGACAGTGTTAATTATGTATGTTTTGGTAATTGTTCTTAATTATAATACTGTTTGTTTCTTGTACCACAATAAATAAATAAATAAATATATACTAAAAATGCCACGGGGACGAAGTCGCAGGCACCAACTAGATATCAATATTATCATCTCATTAAGTATGTACTACGCGTCATACACGCTGCGCATGCGCATGTTTCTCACGATGGCGACGCGTTGACATTCACATACAATTGTTAATCATCTTTAGATTTAGTATTCTAATGACATAGAAGTGTTAACGACAAGTTGTACCCTGCCTCGAGGTATCATGAGGTATCGCAAGAGTAAGGCCGATTTCAGTACGCGACCGGCCGTCGGTGCGTACGTTGGTCGCGATTGCCATTTGTATTCATAAATAGTTCAGTGCTTGACCGAATAAATATTTCACAACTTACACACAACGCCATCTAGTCCCAAACTAAGCAGAGCTTGTACCGTGGGTACTAGAATAACTGATACTAATACATATTATTATATACTTTAATTTTGTAAATACATACTTATTATACATAGAAACACCCAAACTAAGACAAATCCCCATGTTCATGCACACAAAGATTTGTCTTAAGCGGGCATCGAACCCGCGACCTCGGCGTCGCAGGCAGGTACACTACCCACTCCGCCATCTGACCTCTGCCACACCCTTCTGGGTAATATAGGCGTGATGTTATCGTATCATCAAACGCCTTTCTCTTAGTAGCAAGATGTTCGCAATCCGGTCCCTTACGGTGTAAGTCGGCGGAAACGGAAGTCAGCACTCTATACACTCGGGCCGATGAACTGTCTCGACTTATAAATTATAATGTCATTTTCTGCGACAGCAGCGATAGCCGAGTGAGACTGTAGGACTGCGAAGTCAAAGGTCTCGGGTTCGAACCCACGGCACACACCTCTGTCAAGAAATCGTTAAGATCAGTCTTTTCGAAGATATGCGTGTATTTATCATATAAATTATCGCTCGCTAACGGTGAAGGAAAACATCGTGAGGAAACTTGCATGCCTGAGAATGCCTAAAAAGTGCTCGAGGGTGTGTGAAGTCTACCAATCCACACTTGGCCAGCGTGGTAGACTATGGTCTAACCCTTCTCATCATAACAAGAGGCCCAAGCCCAGCAGTGGGACATTTATTGCAGCTATTATAATTATATTAATTTACTGCGGTGCTTCACTGCTGGGATAGGCATAGCTTTTATCAACATGCTGCAGGGAACAAGGAGCAACAGCGTAGTCTCAACTTCTTATCGATTATTTTAATAGCATTTAGCTATGCTAATTAAATTATACTAAGTAAGAAACAGTTGCAAAAAAAAAAGACCGGCAAAATTTGAACCTGCGAGTTTTTGCACACTTCTTTAGTCGTAACAAACATATTTTTCTGCGCTTACATTGCACACGCTTACATTGCAAATTTATGTACTAAGGAATTGTATAATTATCTTAAAAAGATGAATTAAAACCCATTACCCACAGTAACCATTTTTATCTTTTACATATTACAAAAATATGGGTTATTTACCAAGCTATTTCAAACGATACAGTATCATTCCTTGTTCAAATAAATACATTAGATACGTTGTGCATTTCATGTAGATCAAAATTGCCCTTTACAGCATGTGATTTAAATGAATATTTTCGAAGATATTACAGATTTAAAAATTGCGGGACGTAGCATTTGCGACGGTCGGGGCGGCGGTAGCGAGTACCCGTGCAAAGCCGGGGCGGGTCGCTAGTCATAGAATAATAATAACAATTATGTAAATAGCTAAGGTCATGAACTTGCCATGAATACAGGGTTTACCATAAAGATTCCTCATGTTCGCTAGACATGCGAATATAACTTATATATAAATTATTTATACAGAAGTTAAACATTTTTGCGTGACAGTAACTCACTACTCACGGCTCCACATCAAGCTATACATTACCAATATAAGCTGGTCTTGCATTTCTAGGCGATCCAATACAATGCGGGACCATGTTATACTAGAATGTATAACTTAATGTTTGCCTGTGTACTCCGTGCGACTTACCGAGTTAGCGAAGTAATATCTAACTCCCAATTGGTTAGAACGGGCAATTTGGTAGGTTGATTGTAGGTAATGCCGCCTTTGGGAATCGTGTAATGATAAAAACGTGCTTTTTACGAACGGAGGCGACAGTTTTTTGGGTTTCGTGACCAATGGGTAAAAACGGAACCCTATTGCTGATACTTCGCTGTCCGTCTGTCTGTTTGTCACCAAGCTAGTACCTCATGAACCGTGATAGCTAGGAAGTTGAAATTTTCACAGATGATGTATAACTGATGCCGCTATAACAACAAATACTAAATATTATAATTTAGTTAGCTAAGTTTTATTTTAATTTTATATTTTTTGTGTCTTGACGTGTTCAAGCGCCCCTTGGGGCACATGGAAATAAATGATTTGATTTGATTAGATTTAATAACCCTCCTTCTGACGCAGTCGGGTAAAAACCGAATAAAATGCTCAAATAGGGGGGGGGGGGGCTGTCATACAACAAACGTGATATTTGCTCGTTTTAGCTATTGATAACGGTAACCGGTAGACGCTACAGGCTGTATTTTATGATCTCCGTGATAGATGGACAATGGAAATTTTTACAGATGACGTATAACTGTTGCCGCTACAACAACAAATACTAAAAGCTAATTAAAACTAACATTTAGGGGAGAAGGCTCCCTTATAACAAACGTGATTTTTTTTTACCACAATTTTCTGTTTTGGGCTCTGTCTGTCCAATCCCGCTGAAACGAGTCCAAATCATCCCTCCAGCGCATTCTGGGCCTACCGCGACGCCGATGATCATCCTTAGGCATCCATTCGGTGAAATATTTACAAAATATTTAATAATATATTTTACTTTAGCTATAAAATTAGTATTTATTTATACAACAGACATGATTTTCTTGCCGTTTTTAATAGATAATGGCACGGAAACTTCGTGCGGGAGTCCGACACAGACTTATAAAATGAGCTTACGAGTGACTGAAGTCACTGCAGACCAAGAATTAAGCTTAGTTAGTTTAGTCATTTTTATTTTATTTATTTTTATTTAGTTTAGTCATTTAGAAGCATCAAGTCATTTAGAAACATCATTCTGGGACGCTATATCTTGGATCCGGAAGATGTCAAGGAAGCTATTGGCCTAAAGCACAGTATAAATATGTACAAACAGTACGGAAACTGCCTACAAACGTGCGAAACGGCACGCACACATAAACATGCACACCGACGAGACCCCTAAGCGGCACTCGCTACTGAGAACACCGCGAAAACCGCTTAGGGGTCTCGTCGGTGTGCATGTTTATGTGTGCGTGCCGTTTCGCACGTTTGTAGGCAGTTTCCGTACTGTTTGTACATATTTATACTGTGCCTAAAGGGGAGATTATAATGAGGCTATAATCACAATAGACCCATGGAGGTCGACGTGAACACCCAAAGCCTCGTCCCAACAATAATAGTTTAGTCATTTCTACTCCTTATTCTGTGGTTTAGCTTAGCTTAGCTGACCTAGTTTTCATAGTTAGATAGGTACATGCAGTCTGCACACAAATAGATAGAAATTGACCTAACCAACCAATATTTCACCAGGCAATCAAATCTTAGGCAAACACAAGTCTATCCCATTACAAATTCATGGCAAACGGCGCCAGACAATAAAGGTGAGTGCACACCGTATCGATCTAAGGGAGTGGCCACACCACACCCAGTGCCACCCCCGAACTAAGCAGTTTAAAGTACACTAGATATGGACGTTTATTTACGGATGGGGTGCATGAAAGGAGCCTCCCCGAGTGACGTACACAACAATTCCCTACGTCCGGCGCACCCTGGGCAATTCGCGAGTTCTTAAAAGCGAATTGGCTAATCCTTTCACCACGATGGCAAGTCAAAACCTTGACCACCTTATTGACTGTCCAAAATGCCCTACCACCTGCACAAGAGAGGCGCTCATGAACGCCGACGAGAGCGCCATAACAGTGGCCACTTATTGGACCAATAAAATTTGACTCAGCCATCGACACGACGAAGAAGAAGATTTACGGTATATTTAAGTCTGTTGGTCATAGATTTATTCGAATTACACTATACTTCCAAGTAATTCGCGCAAGTTATGGCGAGTCAGAATAAAATTAGACTCAGCCATTGACACGACGAAGAAGAAGAAGTACTTCGCGTTCGTTTTGAATTTGCTTGTCTTAGACTCATAACCTCACTCCTTTGGTTGTTTTAACTGTTTTTTTTAACATGTTAGTAGTTTACAATAGTTGACGTATGGATGAGCGAGACAGAGAAGTTGGGCCATCTTGAAGCAAGCAAGTAATATATAAGTTTTGAGATTAAACTTGGTTATTTTCTTACTAAATATTAGATAACGCGATATTCACGATCTGATTTCGTGGATTGTTGATGTCTGGGCTATAGTTACCAGTTATCTTACATACGTCGTATAATTTTACAAAAAAAACGAATTAAATTACAAACAATGCACTAAAAAGTAAGAAATACATAAGTTATATTAAACGTCTCGTGCCACTGCATTGGGCCATTGGACGTTGTTTAACTAGTTAACAACATGAAAAACAATTTAACAAACAAAACCCGAGTTCCAATACAAAAAAATGCACTAAAAGAATACATAAGTATAATTCATCATCTCGCCTCATCTGTGTATAACTTGAAAGAATACAGTGTCTTAAGGTGCCTATATTTAAAGAACTATCCCCGTACTTCTAACCGTTGAGCAGTTATTCCTTGCAGCATCAGCTCAGCAACATGAAATGCTAACTGCTAGATGCAAATATCCGAGTAGTTTTTTTTTAAGTCGGTTAATTAATCAACTTCATCGCGAGCTCTTTGAGAACTTTACCAATGAGCAAAGTAGACTACAATACTTAATATTCAATACAACGTATCCACATCCACAATGATGACGTAATAGAACCCGTTCCGTGCGTCCGGACGTCATAGAGGTCATGCCATAAGTGCAAGGTGTATTATATGTTATGGTGGTACTACGATGATATAATAAAATATATATAAATATTTGTCTGCACGTGTGGTGTAGTGGTTTAAGCGGTCGCCTCGCCGCTCTCCACTGCACTGGTGTTGTGGGTTTGATCCCCACATGGGACAAATCTTTGTGTGATTCGCAAATATTTGTTCTGAGACTGGGTGTGTTTGTGTGAGTGAATGTGTGTATTTGGCCTTGTCATTAAGACTATTGGATAGTGTAGTTGCTTCTGGCGTTCTATCTAATGTAAAAAATCCAAATTATATTATATTATTATTATTATTATATTAATAACCTGATTATTATTGAAAATAACATAACACCTATTATTTTTACCAGTACACCCACATTTCACCTGGTAACTATGTTTAGGTTCCATGTGATGTTGGGTGAGCCTATCGTCATCTACCGCGCACTGTTCTAAACGCACTTATGATCTATGAAAACGCCAAAAAAATAATGTCTTGTATTGGAGTCTGTATGTAGAATTTCATGTATATATCATTTGTCATGAGTTACAGCCCGGAGACCAATATACAGAGCAAAAACGAGCGAAAAAAAACACGTTTTTTAACCCCTTAAATATTATACAACATACACACAACGCCATCTAGACCTAAACTAAGCAGAGCTTGTACTATGGGTACTAGAATAACTGATACTAATACATATATACATATAGAAACACCTAGACGAAGTCGAACCTAGTATGTGTTGTTAAAGGGGCAGTTATACAGCATTTGTGAAAATTTAAACTGCCATCACGGTTCATGAGACAAAGCCGAAGCAGGTGACAGACGGACAGATAGACAGCGAAGTTTTAGTAATAGAGTTCCATTTTTACTCTTTGGGTACGGAACCCTAAAAAAAAAAGCGCTGAAAAGCTACCAATATGTTATAATGTAACTACTGAAAACTACCATCTGAGTGTCTGAAACCCAATTTATACTGTTCCCCTTTCTTCGTTATACATGTCCGATGGTTAGTGTCAGCTAGTGACGTCGCCTGGCAGCATCGATCGTGGCTTTTACATTGACAGTGTCTAACCAAAAAATCATTCATAGATAAGATAAGCGTTATATTATTAAAATATCGCACAATATTCATTTCTGGTGGTAGAGCTCTTGTGAATGAGCTCGAGGGCGGCAGCACCACCGTCTCACCTTTAACCTGCCACCAAATAGTAGTGCTCCCATTACTGTGTTCCGGTTTGGTGGTGAGATCAGGCACTGAAATTACTGGCACATGAGGCACAACACCGTAGTCCTCAGCTGCAGCGGCGCATCTATAATCTGCTTTTGTGGATTGTTGATGTCCATGGGCTGTACTCCACTTACCATCAGGTGGACTACACGTTCGTTCGATGTGGGTGTAGTATGAAAAAAAAAATCTATTTGGTAAAACTGGAACCCGGAAATATTTATTCAATGTCAATTTATTTTATTGCAATTTGTCACTTAAATATTCATTGACACAATAATAAGCCTTTTCCAATAGTAAGTTTTTAAGTGCAAACCGAAATCTTTGATAACTTTCTAATTCCAAGATATCTTTTGGAATTATTACTTACTAGTTGACCCGGCAGACTTCGTACTGCCTCAATCGATAAATAAAAGACCTACAAAATAAAATTAAAACAACCAAAGGAATCCGTAATTAATAAAAAAAAATGCTCGGTATGTTATCAATCTACATAAAAATAATCTGATAGATAGTTAACAACTTTCATGTTTATTCAACTTTTAAACCCACTCTGGACTTCCACAAATAATTCAAGACTAAAATTAGCCAAATCAGTCCAGACGATCTCGAGTTTTATCGAGACTAACGAACAGCAATTCATTTTTATATATAAAGATAGATAGATAGATTATGTAGTTGCGAAAAGGTAAGAAATGTAAGAGTTTAAATTAATGATGAACTTTTCCACTCCACTAGATTCTTGACTCAAAACTGTTATTTTTTTTAAATCTTATATATATTATTATATATAAAAATGAAACCCGTTTTCCGTTGTCACGACATAGCATGAAAACGGCTTGACCGATTTGGCTGATTTTTTTTTTAGTTTTCTAATACTCAGTACAAGGTTCTTACGGAAAAAAAAATAAAAGTATATATTAATAAATTTTCTGTAAAAATATAAGTGAAATTATTGAACCCTACGGAATAAACTCTATTATGAAAATATATATTTTGTTTTTTATTTAATAAAATTAGTAAAGTCCTTCTCAGGTATGACGAGACCAGGGAAATAGGTATTCATTTTTATATGGAGGATATTATAGATTCCATTTCAAATTGAATAGGTACGCATACATAAGATAAGTCAGCTATACAAAATAAAGTAGTGCATCAAATTTACGCTAAGGCGGTACGAAGTTCGCCGGGTCAGCTAGTATCTTATATTAAAGTAATTTGCAAACACAAATATTCTAACTAACCCCCTCTAACTAAGCTGAATTCGCTTGTGCTAGGAGGGAGTTCACATCCGTGGTGTAACGGCCAGGATTCAAACCTGTATCTGAAGACCGATGCCTTATCCATTGCGCCACGGCCTCTATTCTAGTTGACCTACATTTTGAAGCTAATCTTTCGATCGTTATTGCTTATTAAATTGATGCAGGCAATTTCCAAGAAAGCTACATATGTGGATTAGTTTTGTATAAGAGGCAATTTCCTTAAAATACCTGACTGCGCCATTTGCTGATGGAAATAGGAATTTGAATCGAAGATTAAATCTTCTTCTTCGTCGTGTCGATGGCTGAGTCAAATTTTATTTTGACTTGCCATCGTGGTGAAAGGATTAGCCAATTCGCTTTGGAGCACTCGCGAATTGCCCAGTGTGCGCCGGACGTAGGGAATCGTTGTGTACGTCACTCGGGGAGACTCCTTTGTGAAGACAGTAAGTACTGCCTTGATGGTCTACTGGTTAGAGTATGCGCCTCTCAACACTAGGTCTCGGGTTTAATTCCCGGGTCGGGCAAAGTGTTATCTGTGAACTGTCAAGAAGAGAGTTGGAATTGTGCCCGGTGGATGGCGATAGGCTCACCCTCTATCCTATGGGACCTAATCATAACGGGTGAAATGTGGGTGTTGTACACCTCTGCCACACCCTTCTGAGTAGTATAGGCCCGACGTTATGTTGGGGTTGGGGTGCATGAAAGGAACCTAAACCCGAGTGACATACACAACGATTCCCTACGTCCGGCGCACCCTGGGCAATTCGCGAGTTCTCCAAAGCGAATTGGCTAATCCTTTCACCACGATGGCAAGTCAAAATAAAATTTGACTCAGCCATCGACACGACGAAGAAGAAGACGTTATGTTATGTCAAAAGTAAGTATATAAAACGAATCTTATTGAAGTGCATCTTCCTTCAGGTACCTTGCATCCAGGTCATGTAGACATTAGAGGTACAATTTACAAACACGACGCCAGAGGGCGCTTGCTGACCGGAAAATCGAATCCGACACAGTGTGAAATGTGGACGACGCTTGATATCATGAGAGATGGCAATTGCAACGTAAATTTAAACGGTTCAAGATGGTGGAAAAATTAGGTAACATGGGCTGAAAATCATAGAATTTTTCTTATTTTTTTAGCCAATAATAGTCCCTTATTATAATACCCTATTTAGTCCATATTTCTAAGAAAATTTATGTTATTTGAAATGGCCTTAGGTATTAGTGAATTCTTAATAATTTATCATAGCTATTTTATGTATTTTATACTACCAAACGCACACAACGTTTGTGTACATCGATTATTATTCAGTTATATTCACATTAATTAAATATTGGCGCTCAAAATCATGTTCTTTTTAAAAAATAATATTAGTTGCATTGCATCATACTCAAAGAGCACTTAATCAATATGGAGAGGAAATGAGTGCAAATATCTATGCAAATAAGTCTACCAAAACTCGCGGGGGAGCGGAGGGGTAGATTGTTTCGCGCATCTTTAATTTGACAACTTCAAATTAATATTCAATTACAATTTATTTTAAATTAGGTGCATACAAAATCTTATGTACATTGCACGACAAACAATGACCTAATATCTATTTCTCTAACAGTGTATTTTGTATTAGTTCAACAAATCCGCGCAGGTTCTATTTTGTACACAATACTATTTCCGAACATGAAAAGCTTAACTTAACTTATCTCTAAATAGTTAAATATGACGAGCAAGAGCGGCTCTTTTCCACATTTGGCAGCAGGGGACGCCTGACAATGACCAGTGCGTTTAGTTCAATTCTCTTAACAAGAGTGCAGATGAATTAATAAAAAAAATATGATAATAAATTATATTAACAAATAACGAATTAAAAACTAAAATAAACTATTATATAAATAATAATATAATATTATATAAGACACTTTCTCCCAGGAAAAGGAAGTATAAAAACGATATAAGAGAATGCTTGTTTAGTCTGCAAGTTTTGCCTGCGGCTAGATCCAACAAAAACTTGAATGGGCTATCTAATTAGTTTACAGGCTATTTAATAGTTTCTGATCTAGAATGACTGGATAATTAGACAATGTTTCTAACAAGAGAACCTTTAATTGCCATGGATGAAATCTTTTCATAAAATGGAATAAAATATTGATAAACAAGTTTCATGATACCATAAACAAAGCAGTGTAATTTACCAACAGATCATGTATTATATAAGATTTGAGACTAAACATGGTCATTTTCTTACGAAATATTTGATATCACAGGATATTTACAATGTATTTTGTTCGTTATTTTAGCTGGAGATATTTTTCTTTTATACTACGCCTGCAGCGAACGAACGTGTAGACTACACCTGATGGGAAGTGGAGTACAGCCCATGGACATCAACAATCCACAAAAGCAGATTGTAGATGCGTCGCTGCAGCTGAGGACTACGTGTTATGCCTCACGTGCCAGTATTTTCAGGGCCTGATCTCACCACCAAACCGGAACACAGTAATGGAAGCACTACTATTTGGCGGCAGGTTAAAGGTGAGACGGTGGTGCTGCCGCCCTCGAGCTCATTCGCAAGAGCTCTACCACCAGTAAAAATGATATGTCGACTAGTTTCGAATCTATTACGCATCAACTGGGCAATGTATCCCGTTACGTTCGTTCGTTTAATAGATTCGAAACTAGTCGGCATATTGCCGATTAAAATAACGTGAGTAGCCCGTATTCTCAATAACAATGTCTTCACCTCACGTTGGTTTTATAAAATTATAGAAGAGAACTTCTTTGAACTGATGATAATTTACAAAAGATACTTACCCTGCTGGATACGCAACAAGCTCGGTGTTAGGATCGCAGTCTAGAGCTGCATTACTGCCCACGGTCAGCCCGAGCACGCGTTCCAATTTTATCTGTTGGCAAAGAAAAAGATGATAAGTAAAAAAAAATAATGGCAATAGAAGGTAGAGATACTGCAAGCTTCTTTTAGAAAAGTATAAAAGAAGACTACAGGGAAAAGTCAAAAGTACCGTAAAAACCAGTGTGAAATGGTTTATTTATGTATGAAATAATAGGAGAATCCAAAGCTATTCCTTAACTGAGTAACATTTTTTGTTAAATCTAAGTATGCAGTTTCTGTTTTTACTAAAATCAATGTCATTTTTCCTAAGAAGAGATGCTAATATAAGAAGTGCCTATTTAGAGCCATCCTATTTAATATGCTTTTAGTTAATTTATAAATTTAATTTATTTTGATTTTTCACATTTTTCGACAAATATATCGTCGAAATCCGCGAATATTGATTGCCACGAATACAGTAAGTTGGTAACAATTATTTAAACCTCTAATAGTAAAAACTCGAATACAATAAACCATGTAAAAGTAGCTTTTACTGTACCTACCTATTCTATCTATCTATTTGGATTTTCACTATCCAATAGTCCCAATGACAAGGCCAAATACACACACAAGCACGAGTCTCAAAACAAATCTTTGCGAATCACACAAGGATTAAATATCCTAAATCTATACATTAGCATATATACACAACAAATTAGTGTATATTTCTAGAAACCCACATAAAATCGCGACCTACGATAACCAAAACAAATGTTTTTACTCACATTATTTCAATGTCATTTTCCAAAAAAATACTTGTTTTTACGCAACCGTGTTGACATTATGTGCCTTATAAAGTTTTATCTTTTAGTAAACAAGTTCTTTGCAGTTAATACCGTAAGGTTTACTATTATTACTAATATAATAAATACTAAATGTAGAAGATCAGTCTGTCTGTTTGTTCACACACAATTTTAAAGATGTATGAATTATGAAAGTTTGTCTACAAATTTCGCCAAAACGATTAATGGAATTGTTGACAATCTTTTCTTTTTAATTAAGCAATTTTTTGAAATGAAGTTTAATCAAAATCATATAAGTAGTTTTTGAGATATTTCAGATATTGTTAGCTGACTAGTTTCCACCGCGGTTCCGCTCACAAAGAAGCCTATATATTAATTCAGGATATAAAGCTAAATGTGTTAATTTTACCAAAATCGACCTAGTAGATTTTGCGTAAAAGAGTAACAAACATCCATAGATGATCAAAAAATCGATAGTATGGCAATCGATTTTTTAATATATATGTGTTAAATATTAAATCCATGGCAGTATCATTCGCAGCACGAAGTTGCAATTGAGTCCGGTGGATGGCGATAGGCTCACTACACCACACATGTGACCTAAACACAATAGGTTAAGGATTGGTTTTATACACCCCTACCATACACTTTTGAGTAAAATAAATATGATATTAAGTAAAAAATGTGGGCATACTACATAACTCGCGAAAAATTTGAAATTTTTTGTCAGCAAAATTGTTTTTTTTAGGTTTACAAAAAGCCTGTTCTGTTCTAGCCTTGATTAAAAACTAGGTTGAACTGACGCACTATACAAAGCATTGACTGAGCTTTGACGTGCAGGTTGAAGCTTTAGAACTTTTATCACTCTCACTTCACCTTTACGTGTGCCTTTGAGTAATTACTGGTATTCTGTGACACGTTATTTGAAACTAGAAATGCAGTTTTTTTTTTGCTTTATATGACTTATACCTACTATAGCTAACGGATTGATAGTCCACCTGATGGTAAGTATCTACAACCCATGGACATCAACAATCCACTAAAGCAGATTGTAAATGCGACGCTTCATACATAAATAAATAAAATAAATAAATAAATATCTCCCGACTCACACACAACGCCATCTAGTCCCAAACTAAGCAGAGCTAGTACTATGGGTACTAGAATAACTGATACTAATATCTACATATATACACTTTTCTTTTGTAAATACATACTTATTATACATAGAAACACCCAGACTAAGACAAACCCCCATGTTCATGCACACAAAGATTTGTCTTAAGAGGGAATCGAACATAAGTATGTTAACTGCGAATTTAAAAATGTTAACATAACATAAAATTACATCACGCTTATTAATAGTAGGATGTGCTTAGGCCCCATGAGACAGGAGTGCCTGTCACAATCTACCGGGCACAATTTCAACTCCGTGTTGAATTGAGTACTCGTGTTCATATTCAGTATTACATTTTTGACCGACACAGGAAGCCGAGACCGAGACGTCACGGTGAGAGACTCCTTACGCTAATCACTAGGCCAACGAGTTAATTTGAATACAGTTAGAAGAAATTTCTACAAAAAATAGAGGACTTTACAAAGAAAATTGCGCTTCGAAACGTTGTCTGATTTTCCACTGAACTAAATTACGAAATGAGGCCCTTACTTAAAATGGTGGCCGCCTCCGTGTTGCCTATCTCAACAAACATCTTTATCTAATTTAGCCAAGGTTTCTAGCTATTTGCACAACTAGTAAAACCTTGTGTAGTCAAATATTGTAATAGACTAGATATCAACGCGACAGCGCTTGCGTCAGTCCAGAACTGCTATTCTTATTCCTTAAATAGCAGCCCTGTATTTAATACATGACCCACTGTTGGGCTCGGGCCTCTTCTCATGATGAGAAGGGTTAGGCCATAGTCCACCACGCTGGCCAAGTGCGGATTGGTAGACTTCACACGACCTGGAGTACTTTTAGGCAAGAATCAAGAATCAAGAACTTTATTCGCATAAAACACGGTTACAATAATGTTGTTATAATTCGGTAGGTACAGCATGTTTTGCCCTTTTATGAGAGCGTGCAAATATTTTATATACATTAAATACATTAAATTACATTTACAATTATTATTTATATATTCTTAAAACAATTGAAATAATTAAAATAAAATAAAAATTAAAACAAATTATAATAAATTATAGTAATTAATGAATAGCAATTTAATAAGTAAAATTATGGATTGAATAATTAATTAAGCAATTGCAAATGTCAATAAGATTATTAATTATTATAATAAATAAATTCTATAAGTCAATTGAAATAATATTTTTTTTTAAATGTCAGTTCTTATTATTGAGATATTCATTAATACACATACACATGATATTCATTAATACACTCAGGCATGCAGGTTTCCTCATGATGATTTCCTTCACCGTCAGCGAGCGATAATGATAAATACACACATATCTTCGAAAAGACAAATCTTAAGCATTTATTGATAGAGGTGTGTGCCGTGGGTTCGATCCCGAGATCTTTGACTTCGCAGTCCTACGGTCTCCCACTCGGCTATCGCAGCTGCCATAGCCGAGTGGGAGACCGTAAGCTTATTCCTTTATCCAATTTTATTTGCGGTCGGCGCAGAACGTCATTTCTCCATTCTCCTCTGTCAGCCGTCTCGCTATCACTCATTCCCTTCTCTTTCATATCTTCTATCACGCTAGCCATCTTGCTTTTCGTCATTCTGTTTCCCAATGTCCATCCATCGACATTAAACCTTTTTATTTGGTAATTAGTGGAAACCTGACCAACTTTATGAAAAAATGTGGTTACATCTGTTTTAAATCCTATTTGATATCCATATAACAATCAATCAATTTTGTATACCTAGCAAACATTCTAAGAATAGAATTTTAATCCTAAATCCAAACATTGTGACAGCAAAAAACCCGATACTCGTATCAAAAAAAGACAAAACAAAAAACACATGTTCCAAGTTCAAATTCCGCGCGCTGTCAAGGTCGTCTGACACTTGATCCAAGATGGCGACCCGGCGTCCTTGCTGCGCGCGCAAGGATGAGCCGCGTTTTAACCGTTTCACGGCCTTCCGTCAAGGGTAACTGGTTTATTCTTGGGAGATCCTTCGAGTAGTGTGGGTATAGTTTGTTTTTAAGTATCCTAGTGCTTTTCGGACAAAAACTTGCTGGCAACATAAACTGAATGAGATAAATTTGAAATTTTCCGTTACGGCTAAGACTGTTTTAAGTTTCTTATTTTTTGTTCCAAGAATCTTTTAAAAAGTGGATTTTCAAAAACTGAGAAAGAGGGACTATAAATTCTACACACTCAAAATACAACTCAAAATTGTACACACCCGGTTTCTGATACTATCTTAAACTAGAGATATATATTTACTTTTTCCATATTAACAGCAATATTTCAACATTCCGTGGCACAGTTTTCTTTTTCATTTAACTAGGAATTTGAAATTAATCCTACAGGTATAGATTTCTCTGCCTACCTCCACGTAAATTAAAAAGGTACTAGTAAAATATTTCAATTCCCACGAATCATAACATTTCTTTTCATAGACTCATTCGGTGAAAGGCTGCAGCCATATCAAAATTGTGCAGACGACTACACCTCAATATATACAATTCCAGTATGAGATGGTCTCGCGTTATATAGGTTTCCCGTGCAATGCTAGACCAGCTTTTTACTGGCAATGTAAAGGTCGAGCGGTAGCGGTGTGAACACAAATTGAAAGTTCTTTCGAAGTAATTACTTAGTTATTGGAACTGCGGCGTTTTTGTGATCAAATTAATGAAGTAGAAATTGATGTAAATTGTTTTTTATAGGTTTCATCTATCAAAAGAACTTGCTTGCTTTTAGTTTATTTCTGTGTATTTGAAGGGCTTTGGTTTTGTAATATGCAACTGTTATGTTAGTTCCTGGTTAGAAAGAAGCTCATTCGTTGACCTAGGGTTTGTAGATTCGCTGGCGTCACAAATTATAAGAAATTTTGGGACAAAGCAAGTGCTGCGAAAATCCTAATGCCGAAAATCCTGTCCATCAGGCAACCCTAGTTGACCCATATACTATTATCTCAAAAATATCAATTTACACAAGTCAGGTCACAATGGAAAACTTTAAACAAGATATTCGTACTGATTGGCCGCCATTAAATCTGCAGAGGTAAAGTTATGCCGATATGCCGACCACGCTATGCACCTTACCATAACACACAATAAATGATCTGTCGAAAGCCACTGACAAAGCCGTTTCCGTGAAATTCTGGTTAAACAGAATTTAAAGATCTTTCTCTTCCATAGACACGCAAAGAAATTGAGTAATGTTCTGATCAATAAAGAACATAAGATATAGTGGCAAGAAACCCTTATCGTTTCCACCAGCATAGTACCACCACTAAATGTTCACACTAACTCAATAATATTAAATTGTCACCATGTATCCAGAGGCGATCATTAACTGAGCCAGATTCAATCACACATGTGTGTGGGCGGATAATAAGTGGCTGTCATATTGACAGATACGCCATTTATGAGTCATGTGTGTTAAAAATTATGTGAGAAGTTGATGTCATTATTGCAATAATCTATTGAAAATAACGTGCAAGGATTGCAAGGAGCTTTTTAGTCTATGTTAATCGTTGTTTCGAAACAGACAAATGAGGGTTTTCTGAAATGATGCCCATGACTCGGCAGCACTTAGGCGTCAAGTCTAGAAACCTGTCAAAAGTGTCAGATTGCCTCCATTTTCATTCATACATACAGGTGCCTTTGGTATAAGTATGCAGATGATGCAGCGCGAATTATTGGTCAGTATTGGTGGTGAGACCTTCTCGTAAAAGTGATCGAAGCGGCAACTAGTGGCGAAAATTTTTCTACATCCTTTATTTAGGTTAAAGTGTCATCACTCGCAGTCAGTCGGCGGTTGAGGATTACCTTTTTTTTCTATTCTTTGCTGATATAATATTACACATATTAATAAAAAATCCTTGTAAATTATTTATCCTGTAAACATGCCGATTACCTTTGAGTGAATAATGTTATTGGTTTATTATCACGGCCGCATTCTCAACCATCAGCTGTAGAACTAATCGGTCTGTGGGCGACACCTCGTCTCTTTAGTGCGTTTCGTAATAGGTATCAATGGTATAATAAATATGGCGACAGGTATTGCAACAGAACATTCTGTGGATTGAGAGAATATTTGCATTTTGCGGTAGCTTGATGACATTCTTGAGGTCTGAGGTTTTGAGACCAACCAGGCCTTATGAAATGGTTTAAACTAGTAACAGATGTCTGAGCAGCCTCCTTATTACAATTGATGTTGATTGTGATTAAATCAGATTCATACTATGTCAAATTTTAAGTCAACGTGTATATTTTTTATTTTATGTTAGACCAAGCATAACTTTTTACTGAGTGGTCCGATTTTGATAATTCTTTTTTATTTGAAAGAGTATACCTTGGCAAGAATGTCAGGGTTTGATGATGGGATCCTAGGGAAATTGAAGTAAATGTACCTCGAATGTTATAAGCAAATAAGAGTGTATTTGCGTCTGGCAGCCATAATTTTATATTGCTCAGCTGATGATGGAAGGTACAACTCCTTAACGCTTAGGAGTAAAGTGATCATTTTTTAAACATTGGCACCTTTGGACTGTCAGTTGTATAATTTTAGGGTAAATTAAAAATGTATAAATACATACTTCATAGAAAGGAGTAAAATAAAATTATTTTCAACAAAAAATAAACCGACGAAAAAAAAATTATAATAGGTAATAAGTAAGAGAACATTTTAAGCCTTGGATTCTTACTTTCTAGTTCTTTTTCGTCGGTTTATTTTTTTGTTAAAAATATTTTTGTAGTACAAATAATTTCCTACCTATAATTATGGTGGTTGTCACTTGCAACTTGACATACTAAAAGGCTCATTTTACGTTTAGTCTCACAACAAAGGCAAAATTGTATATCAATATTCCGAAACATATAGCACCAAAGAACGAATGTACCGCAAGAGGAGGCTCGAGTATATTATTATTATTGTTGGGACGAGGCTTTGGGTGTTGACGTCGACCTCCGTGGGTCTATTGTTATTGTAGCCTCATTATAGACTCTCCTTTAGGCCAATAGCCTACATAAATTAGAGCAGCCGGCCGATCGGGAGTGGCTTGACATCATCCGGATCCAAGATATGGCGTCCCAGGCTCGAGTTAGCTAACCTAACTGTTAAACCTATTTGTTTATTTATTTATTTATTATTTATTGGAAGACCAACAGCAGTAACAATTAATATTAATAAAAATATTATGCAACATTCAGCCAATTACAGGTCCTCACGAATAAGTAACAATATATTATAAAATGCAAGTCATTCGAAACGTCGAGTATAGGACAGGTATTTATTTACCTTTATAATAATTACGCGATTTAGACCCGTTGTCAAATTTTTTAAAAATATATTATTAAATTAAGAACTGCGAATGTACTACAACAAATCATTACAGAGCCTTATACAAATCAATTGCTTAAATAATACTAAACACCTTGATATTGAAAAAAGAAATCACGGCTTAGCACCTGTCTCATCGACTCCAGCTGGCTTAGCATACGAACATGACATAAGTCATGGATGAGAGATGGCTGAGAGTTTTTATCTCATGTTTAACTCATGCGCACAACGACCGTCACGTTTTCTATCTCACTTGTTATAACGTCAAAAGTAGAGACAACAAGTGCACTCCGACCTTCATCGAACCCATTTACCGAATTTTGACAAATAATATCGAGTTAATATGAGATATTACTCGTCGTCACTATTGTGCGACGAGATGATATGAGATAATAAAATTATAGAAGTTAATATTTTATTAAAAGTGATGTAAAACATTTATTTTGTAAATTGTGCGATCAAAAAACGTTCGTTCAGCGTTAAAGGATAATAGGTTATTGAACTTATTCTATTCTTAATTATTCAATCACTTTGTCCTAAAATATTATTATGTTGACTTCAAGCATGTTTGGGCGGTATATTCACAATTTTGCCTGCTACACGCTCAATCTAACTTGCTACTTGCTAACAATGTAAATTAAAAAAATACGAAAGTAAAAGTTTTATTTTATTATTGTGAATTATGAAAATAAATCATGATCATTAAATATAAAACAAAATAAGTATTTTCGTCATCTTAAGTGTGTTATTGCCACAGCGGACGGAGCGAACCCGTATGTTGTTGGCGTTCGTAGTGCAAACCTTTCTGCGAGGCGTTGATAGTAAATAAATAAATACTAGTCTTGCCTATGCATGCATAATGTGTTTACGCACATCCGGGCCGAGCCCGTTATCTCAATAGAGAATTTATATTCGATTTAAATATTACTTGCACTGTATTTTTTTTAGAATGAATGCTTTAAAATGATTTCTATATATTTTAGATTTTAGATTTTAGCTTGTAACGTACTTTTCATTAAATAAACTGTCGCGGCGCGGCGCGCGGTGAGCCTGCCGCGCGAGTACCACGTTCGTAAATCGTCGGCTAGCTTCGGGGACGTTCGATTTTCCTGCGCACACGACGGCAGTCTATTGTTCGCCACCGTGCCGAGCACCCTCGCGTCGCTTTACTTGATGCGCTCTAATCAGCTGTTACAATAATTATCGTAATATTACTATTGTATTTTATTTAAATTGCAATAGACAGTTGTATTAAGTACTTCGTTTCATTGTTACTGGCCCATACACCTCTACATAACAATAACTAATAGGTACGTAAAATGAGCCGAAAGTTGAACACGTATCACGTATATGTATGAAAAAATACAAGAAAATTTCATTTAAATGAAGTATCTCAAATCAGTAAATCTTACAACGACCGCCTGCATTTATAATTTTGTTTTCAAAACGTCAACATTTAATGAGATAAAATGAGTGAATTTACCGTTACATATAAGTTTGTTCTAAGTAATGTAATTTGTTGTCACATGCCTATAAAATTTGAATATTATT
This sequence comes from Hypena proboscidalis, assembly GCA_905147285.1. NCBI lineage: Eukaryota > Metazoa > Arthropoda > Insecta > Lepidoptera > Erebidae > Hypena > Hypena proboscidalis. The sequence goes on from LR990156.1 coordinate 8,583,207, forward strand.
TTCTTTTATGTTTTAAATTATTTAATGGTAAGTGTTACTTTTTCTAATAAAATAGCGTAAACCATCATTTGAATTATGACGGATAAAAATATATCGTGCGCAAATACAGTTTCATTTTTGAAACAGGAGTAAAAACATGCTACAGTACTTTTGAATTATTTTATCACTTTAAGTCAAAAAGGTTCACATTTTATGTTATTCGTAACAACCTGTGAAAATTATACTTTTGAACGATACCGATAACCGTACCGGTTGGCAAAATAATATTCTGCTAAGGTCCGAATCGTCGATATCGCAATTAGTGCTTCTCACACGGCAGCTATAATGCATATTAATGTATGTCAAAATACGAAGATTAAACATATACATTTTAGCTGTAAACTTCTACGTAAAGATGTAATGAAATGTATAGAGATTCAAATATACATTTATACATCATAGCTAGACCACATTAAGCACAATGTAGAGATAAACGCGGGTATCATGCTATCTCTTTCATGTTATGAGAGATACATGATAAAACCGCGACAAAACCCATCTCACGCTCGTATGCTAAGCCAGCAGGTTTGCATTAAATATATCAACATCATGTAATTTGCTTGCATCATTAAGGGTCTTACTAGCTCTCCGGACAAAGCTATTCTGCCGATAGTTATATTTACTATTTGCTATTTCTAACAAACAAGCCTGCCACATCACAAACAATCCATAGCTCGTTTTCCGCCTCACCATTAATATTCCACACCAGCAGAGTTAAATAATTATGATAATACTTCACGTCCTACGCGAATACCTTTACCATTTAAGGTAAGCAACGGTAACACACTTGTTTACTCTTGGTTGTGTCTGTACTTAAGAAAATCACTGCTTAGCTAAACACTTGACTTCATGTTGTGAATGGAGATGGGAGAGAGATTTTCGTTTAGTTCTGTGGTGGGCGTGTGAAAGATCATCTTGAAACTTGAGATTCTGCTTAAATAGAAGAGAAAAGATGATAAGACACGACAACCTCTTTAGAAACTTGTGGAAGGAAGGAGAGGCAGAAGACGCCCAAGGGTTCGTTACATACAACTAGTGAAGGAGAACGAGGGTATAGAGTCTTAACAAGAAGTCAAGAACAGGCACTGACAGGAGCAGAAGCTTTTAAATTAATGATGACGATAATGGGTGTGTGAAATCTACGTTTGTGAACCGCCACCCCCCCCCCCCCCCCTCCCCATCTCCCACGCCACACAGGAGTTATTCAATAGTGCGGTCGTAAAAAAAAAATAAAAAAATGTTGCAAACGAGCATATGGACAGTCTGGTGATGGTAAGTGTTGAAGTCGTTTGAAAAAAAAAAGTATAAAACGTGCATATGAATAATCTGATGGTCTGATGGTAAGTGACAACTGCAGTCGATGAACATCCATAATTTGCAAAAAAATGCGGACGCGTTGCTACATCTTAGGAATACTTTACCTACAATTTTATGCCTTTTGTGTCATTTATATCTTTATAAACAATTTTTTTTTAAGAAGAAAAAACAGAATTACAGATGTTGAGCATGATTTTACAAAAAAAAAATTGTCTCAAATAGTCAAGATTAGCGATTTGAAATTTTAATCGTCTCGTTAGGTCGATAACGAAGCGTGGTCCGAATGATCGATCGTTGATATTTATTTATAGAACAAATTATATCATTGGATTATTGAATATTTATCAGAGCTACAATATTATGTAACGTTAAGATACCAAGGTTATTAATCCATACATACATTATATAAGGGTGCTCCTAGACCGCGATGTTACGTTACATTTTCGAACAGGAAGGAGTACCTATGCTTAGCAAAGTATACTAAGAAACAGTTGAAAAATTATGGGACCGGCAGGATTTGAACCTGCGACCTCTGCATACTGTGCAGCCGCTTTAACCAACCATCTAGGGTCCAGGACCCTAAATTTGTCAACTGTAAATTACGTCATTAGTTCATTACTTAATGACGTAATACAATTGAGAAGTTTAGGGTCCAGCAAGAGGCGACCGTAGCTAAGTAGTTAAAGCGAGTGCCCGTTATGCACAGGTCACAGGTTCAAATCCTGCATGTTCCATATTTTTTTTATCCGTTTCTTAGTGTAATGATATAGTTCAGATTTTGCAATTTTATTCGTCAAGTCATTTAGAAAAGCAGATTGTAACGAAATGCTCAAAATCGAATCTGCAACGTTACATTACAGGCGAATGCTTGCCGTCTAGGAGTACAGTCGGCCAATGAGTTGGGTATGCAGGGCAAAAACTTATAAGTCATAATAAAGACTTACGACACCAGTTATGGATAAGTGAGTTATATATCTAAATAGTGGGTATGGTATATTACACTTATTAAATATAAAATACAAACTTGCATATCTATTGCAGTTAGGGTTGCCAGAAGTCCGTTATTTTCGAGGCCTGTCTGGTTAAAAATTAATGGTCATACCGGACAGAACAATGTCTGGTATTTTGAAGAAAGTTGGTACTACTGGTCACAAGCGCCTACAAAAGTAGACATACAAACATAACAAAACATACAAATAAAAAATATTAGTATAAAAAAACGTATTTTTTTGCGACCTAGCATACTCCCCCCCTCCCCCCTTTTGAGGTTGTCCGGTATTTTTTCGCACTTCACCTGGCAACCCTAATTGCAGTCAGTTTTTACTATGACGTTGAAGTTTTTGCCCTGCACACCCAACTCATTGGCCGACTTTAGATTCCTTGATTCAGAGCATTGAGCAAGCTATCTCTCTCAATGATAATTTAAATAAACCCTGTCACAATGGTACAGGCAGCTCCACATCAATCTATACACTACCAGTATAAGAACTTTTTTTTTTTGTATTTTATTTATTATCAAAAAAGGGTTACATTTTGTAGGTTTACAATTTTTCTGCCAAACTGCGTAGCAGTTTGTCGGCAAAGAGTTCTCTTCTGTTTACAAGTTATTTAGTATATAAATCAAATGTAATTAAGAGCTAAGATTGTACAATGCACATAACAATGTTGTACTCGTAATGTCGATACTTATACAATTGGCAAAAACTATAAACAAATCTACGGTCCTTATGTATATAATTTGTATGACGTAGTAATTCTAAAACAGCAAATACACCATGTCTGTTCATTAAAGAAAATTCACCTAAAAACTCGTATACCTAGGTATGTTTAGGGATCAGTAAGGACATCAAAATACATAAATTTGTCCATGCCCGTTTCATAGTGCCGGCACGCATGCATACATGGTGTTGCATGCGGGCCGGCCCATACGCTACGGGCATAGTGACATGTAGTGCTTCAACAACATTTTTCTCACGTTGTATAACCTTCCTGTGCAATGCTAGAGCAGCTTATACTGGAACCGTATAGGTTGATGAAGCCGTGTGCACTTTACATCTCTTAACTCCAAGTATTAAGATGACATAAGCGTTGTGTAACCGCCGTGTGTGAATATCGCCTACGTGATAGCAGAGATAGTTAGAATTTATGATAGTTGAGTCGTTAGTTCAGTCTAGCACTCTAGCTAGAAATATTTCATTTATTCACACATTATAAGCTTACAGTTAATAACCAAGTCGCTTACATGCAAGTCATACAGTAAAAGAAAGAAAAAAATAAACTCATATAAAAACCAATTACATACATTGAATATACAATTAAAACATCATAAAAATGTAATCTAACATAAGTACGTCATCAAATTATTACATTAAAATTAGTCAAACATTATATCACATTAAATAAGAAATAGATTAGAATACATAAGGATTAGAAAAAAAAAATATAGCAATAAATGTCAGACACAATATAAATCATTAATAACAATTAAAATTATTTAAATAAAGCGCGACAGCTCCAGCTACATTGCCAATTTGATCAAAGAAAAAGTAATTTACATGTACATAAGTCATTTTGGTGTTATTTAACCGACTTCCAAAAACAGATGAGGTTCTATGTACGACGCGTATGTTTCTTAACAGAAGAAAAGGAAACAGGGGGATTCTCAATTCCATTGTATTTTTTTTTTTATTTTACTGACTTAACACGCCATCACGAAGTGTACCTATAACACCCAAATATCACCTATTTTGTTAAGAGCCATGACTCCCATGCAGGGCAGAGCCTATCGTTATCTACCAGGTACAATGCCAGACATCTAAGCTGCCGGAAAAATTGTGTGTACCGATTTGAGAAATTATTTTTTTGTATGAAAGGCTATAATACTTGTCATGTGCTTCCATGGTCGCGATTTGATGATGGTATCCTAGAATAATCATACTCATGATATGTATATATGAATGATCATATTTAGGTTCCCCTCAAATTTTAAGCCCAAAAACCCTTTTAGACAAAAAATATTTCTCAAATCTGTCCAGGCGTCTTTGAGTAATCCGTAAACAAACCTAAAAAAATAATCGAATCGAGAACATCCTCCTTTTGTAGTCGGTTAACAAAAGTCATTAAACTGCCTATTTCCCCGCTCCCTATAGAAAAATCTCACAAAACCCGCGTGGGTTTACAAGTTACAAGATATAATCAGCTCTTACTTTCATCCACTTTCTGTTTTATATGAACCGGTTTCCATGCATGGGTGTGATGGATCGCCATGGGCTATAACTATAAAAAAAAACATTTATAGCGTACTTATAGACATAATGGGTTAATAATGGGACTGCCTCGTTGAAAGCTAGCGGTACAATTTTTGACCGCATATACTACTAAATTAGCTTCACCTGTATGTATGTATGTAACCGACTCCTTTGGACTCGATTTTGACCCACTTTAAACGGACAGATTTCATTAAAATTTTGCACACCTGTCAAGGATCGATGACAATGCAATAATTCGTTAAAAAAAATTACAAAAATAAAAATTAAATTAAAATATAGAAAAAAACGCTCTAATAAATAAACCAAACTAAAAAGTAGAAAATAAATAATAGTTTAAAAAACTAAAAACACACTTTTAAAGAACTACAGGCAGAGGACCGTGATCTCTTGCGTACCTTGGGAGAGGCCTATGTCCAGCAGTGGACTGCTACAGGCTGATGATGATATAGAATGTTTTCTTTATATCGGTCAGTATGTGGAAGTCTGTAATTATAAGACTTACACAAATCTGTTCTTAGGTACCATGACATCGATTTTAGTAAAAACAAAAACTGCATACTTAGATTTAAGAAAAAACTTGTACTCAGCTCAGGAATCGAACCCGGTTGAATTGAAATATAAAACCTTATTTTACCCTGTCATCGATTGACTAATTCTAATGTAGAAATAAATAAATAAATTTGGATTTTTTTACATTAGATAGAACGCCAGAAGCAATTACACTATCCAATGGTCCCAATGACGAGGCCAAATACACACATTCGCTCACTCAAGCACACCCAGTCTCAGAACAAATCTTTGCGAATCACACAAAGATTTGTCCCATGTGGGGATCGAACCCACAACACTAGTGCAGTGGAGAGCGGCGAGTTTATGTTTTAGTAACAACCATAAGCTCTGATCAGATTAATGCAACAATAAACTCACATAGACAATATTTTATACCTTCGAAAATCATGTCACTAGCTACCAGTTATTTTTGACTAACCTTATAAGACTTATTGGATCCTGTTACTCGTTCATTCCACTTAAAAGAAGAGGCGTATATTTCCTAAAAGATTTCATTCTTTCCAAACTTGTAAGAACAACATAGAATCACCATAAAAATGTACCGAATCAAGCTTTATTTATAACAATTTATGGGTGTTTTGTAAGATTACGACATTAGAACCGGTTCTATGGATATAATCGGCAATATTGTTTTGACTGCCCACGAGGAATGTCAAATTCTTCATGTTTATCATGTTTTTAGGGAAAAAAAAAATATAATAATAAATTTTCTGTAAAATATAAGTGAAATTATTGAACCCTACGGAATAAACACTATTATGAAAATATATATTTTGTTTTTTATTTAACAAAATTAGTAAAATCCTTCTCAGGTATGACGAGACCAGGGAAATAGGTATTAATTTTTATATGGAGGATATTATAGATTCCAGTTCAAATTGAATAGGTACGCATACATAAGATAGGTCAGCTATACAAAATAAAGTAGTGCATCAAATTTACGCTAAGGCGGTACGAAGTTCGCCGGGTCAGCTAGTAGCATATAAATCTTGATGGTCTAGTTGTTAGCGTATGCGCCTCTCGCTGCGAGTTCTCGGGTTCGATTACCGGGTTGGTCAAAGTGTTATGTGTGAACTTACCATCAGGAAATAGTAGCACCGAGTTGAAATTGTGCTCTGTGGATGGCGATACGACAACGACGTACACTAAGTATGTTTTTTTTACAAAAACAATCTAATGAAGTCGACTTTTCTACCCTTCTGTTATCGATCAATCGATTGATTGGTTGAAGAACACTCAAAAGTTCGTCAACCTTACGTTTTATAACAATACTTACTTAACAAATGACTTAATATATCGTAATACTTAACACAATCAGCATGAGAACGTGCCTCGAATGATTTCATAATAATTTGGTATAAATGAGTTATGATTTAATTATTTTCTTTACGGTGCCATGAACGTGTACTCAGCGCACGGTTTAATAAGTTTATTTCAGGTAACATAACATTACGCCTATATTACCCAGAAGGGTTTGGCAGAGGTGTACAAAACCCATATTACACCTGTTATGTTTAGGTCCCATGGGATAGCGGGTGTGGCTATCGCCATCCCCCGGGTACAATACCTTAAACTGCCCCATATCAGTCTAACTATCTATTTGTCCATCCAAAGGTTGCCTGTAAGATATTGCTTTTTAGCGATAAGGCCGCCCATTGTACATGTTTTAATTAATTTTATTTATTTATTAAAGAGAAGACTTACAGCTAAATTTACAGTATTATATGTAGTAGTAAAGAAATCTGGCAGCCAATTACAAGTCTTCACTTATATAAAACAGAATAAAAACAAACGTAAACAGTAAAAAAATCAGAACAAAATAAATCTAAAGCTAAATTTGTAAGTACCTATATAAACACTTACCACACACTAATGTTACCATATACTGACCAATCACGCCTCCACTGCACCCTTAAAAAAGTCTACTATTGAAAGGATCAATAACGTGCTGTTTACACATATTATTGAAGCTTCTGCTTGCACGGATCAAGAAAGAGTTTTGCCTATTGCGACGAGTTAGTCGTCGCAATAGGTGGATTAGATCTTAATGTTAAATTATGTTCTTTAATGTGTCTTATTTTTTGGTGTGCAATAAAGTTTATTCTATCTATGTATCTATCTATCTACAATTCCAATTCCGTGCTATTGTGAATTTCCTTACGGAAAGTTCCGAAAGACCGTTGTAGCAGTTTATTCGAGGTATTTCAAATGATTCATTTGCTAGAATGCTGTAGTAAACAGTTTTTTTATCGAGTATAAATGAGTTATAATTCAGGTAGTGTACCTGCCTGCGACGCCGAGGTCGTGGGTTCGATGCCCACTTAAGACAAATCTTTGTGTGCATAAACATGGGGGTTTGTCTTAGTCTGGGTGTTTCTATGTATAAATAAGTATGTGTTTACAAAAGAAAAGTATATATGTATTAGTATCAGTTATTCTAGTACCCATAGTACAAGCTCTGCTTAGTTTGGGACTAGATGACGTCGTGTGTGAGTTGTGAAATATTTATTTTAAATATATTTACTTATTTTAATTATTTTCTTTGCGGTGCCATGAACGTGTACTCAGTACACGATTTTATACGTTTATTCGAGGCAACATAACATAACATAACAGAAGGGAATGGCAGAGATGTATATTATCCACACTAACCCGTTATCTTTAGGTCCCATGTGACTTATGCCTCTCGCCATATATATTTTCTTATAGATTAATCAATGTATTTAGAGCTTACTAACTTATTATGGCAAGTTAATTGTCTCTCTTTTTGTTTTCTTTGTAATACAGTAGACTGACACAGTCCATTTACGAAATGTTATTAATAATAAGTTGTAATCCTCGACTGCAAACTACCTCTTATAATACAGGTATACTAGTGTATACCTGTATTATAAGAGGTAGTTTGCAGTCGTATGATTTCTACCTCTTAAGCTAGTGCTTAAGAGGTAGAATTCATCTCTTATACAGATTCTGAAACATAAACTGTGTATGTTTACTCTTAATTTTAGCAAACTCTGTATGTTTTTTAACTTGAATAAAGATTTTTATTTTTATTATTTTTTATTATTTAATTACTTAGTTATTTCTTATTGATTATTTTATAGCATTTAGCTATGCTTATAAAATTATACTTTAAATTATACTAAGAAACAGTTGAAAACATAATAGGACTAGCAGGATTTGAACCCGATGACGTAACATACAGTTGAGAAATTTTGGGTCCTGGCAAGAGGCGACTGTAGCTGGTTAGTAAAAGCGGCTGCCCGGTTTGTAGAAGGTCGCAGGTTCAAATCTTACCGGTCCCATATGTTTTCGACTGTTTCTTAGTATAGTTAGTTAAGTTGAATAATGAATAATTACAAGACTCATAAGCAGTTCTAACTAATAACTTACTTGCAGACTTGCGGTAATGTCAAAAAAGTGTTAGAACTGTAATTTATTTGCACAAAAAATTGCGGTTTCCTTATTCGTTACGTATTATTATTTATTATATTGTGTGTAGATAATTTGATATTTGACTGATTTAATTTGGTCGTTTATTTTAGGATGAATTGAAATATTTGGTATACTTATATCATTACGTATATTAACTGTTTTTTTTAATATTTCTAGGTATATCAGACCGCAAGCATTCGCTTGTAATGTAACATTAGGGTTATATTAACGTCGATGCGTAGTTTTGACGATTAAATAGCCAATTAGAGCGCGCTATTTTGCGACGGTGGTGCTGCCGCCCTCGAGCTCATTCACAAGAGCTCTACCACCAGTAAGATTACATGTAAGATTATATTAACGGCATCAACTGCCTCACTACGAGACTGTCAACATCGCCAGCATCCAATTTTCGGGCAGATAACATTATTTGTATAACTAGATAGAATCTTATATAATATTAAAGTTGAAAAATTAAGAATCCAGCAAGACTCGAACCTGCACCCCCTGGGTATACGCCCCAAGTGCTTTGCCAATTCAGCTATGGATTCGTATGCTGCCGGACTCGAAATTTCTCAACTCTTTTGTGCCAGCCGTAGCTAGACGAACCTTACTTGGTGAACTTTAGTATTATATAAAATACAAAAAGGCATAGCAAAGCTAAAATTTGCTTTAAAATATTACAAGATAGAATCTTCTAGTTCTTGTATGTTATTTAGTCGTAATGTTTTTCTTGCTTATTACAGTGTTACAAAAATCTTAAGCGTACTATTTCTGGCATATAAATAATATTTTAGATTTAAGTAGTTTTAGACGCTAATGAATTATAAAAAAATGCCAGTTTTTTTTCAGGACGCGAAGTCAAACATCTCGGGTTCGAACCCACGGCACACACCTCTGTCATTAAATCGTTAAGATTCGTCTTTTCGAAGATATCTGTGTCTTCATCATACAAATTGTCGCTTGCTCAAGGTGAAGGTAAACATAGTGAAGAAACCTGCATGCCTGAGAGTGCCTAAAAAGTGCTCGAGGGTGTGTGAAGTCTACCAATCCGCAGTTGGCCAGCGTGGTGGACTATCATCATGAGAAGAGGCCTGAAAGATAGTATTCGAATTACTCACCTCATACGCCGGCGTGTTCAGGCTATCCCTGATGTAGGGCGCACTGTTTCTGGGTGCAATCAGCGCCATATTCACATTGTAGCAGCATTTAACCACTCAAATCTTACTATAACACTTTTAAGTATTCCAATACCACTCACACTTGTTTTGAAGCACTTTATAACACTTAACTTAAAGTAATATCAGCTTTTTAGAATTTTTAACTGCTGGTCCTTTTTTATTTACAAGAAGCGTAAATACTCATTACGTCGATACTCGTAGATATTTGGAACAGGTATTTATCACTGTTATTTTCACTGCACTATTTTCACTGTTTACTGTACTGTTAATATTATTCTATTTGTAGATATTTTATGGCTATAATAAACATTTTTTGAGTATTTTGTGTAGTTACATTGTGCTTTGACTTCGAGTAATATTAATAGTAAGAATTATTATAAATTCGTTGATTACGTAAATCATAAAATAATTACATTTAGGGTCAGTTTATGAACTTCTGGGTAGATCTTATCCGACCTAAAAAAACCTAACCGATGTGTGTTATATGCTTATCCTGTCTGTGAAATTGGGGCTTATTATTTAAATAATATAGACGGAGATATTGTTTGTATGATTGATAGAACGCGCTTATCTTAGGAGATACTGGTCCGATTTGAATATTTATTTTTGCTGTATATTAGATTAGCTATATAACATCACGCTACGACCAATAGGAGTGAAATAGCAAACAAATACTAAAACAGGCAAAAATAAGACATTGGCATTCCCGATTATTCGAATGACCGGCTCGCTTCGAAAAACCATCGTAAGCCTCAATTTGCATCCCAAATAACAGATAATCCATTTATCCACATTCAACCCAATATACAATTTCAATCACAATATTTGTGGCATTGAGCGTAATCTCCGAAATGCAATATGAATATTTATTGGTGAGCTCTTCGATATGAGAGATTGGAAAACAATCTCGTACACTTTCGTATTCATATACGTTTGAGGCAAACAATCTGGAATTTCTTTTTTCGTAATATTAAAACGTGTTGGTTATTTATGATTGAAATGTTCTGTATATAATTTTCTTTTTCTCTCTTTTAAATATTTTTATTCAAATAAAATTACTATTTTTTAATTGTCTAGTAGTTAGCGTATGCGTCTTGGGTTCGATAGTTGGGTCGGGCAAAATGTTATTTGTGAACTTTCTATCAGGAAATAGCAGCACGGATCTGGAATAGTGTCCGGCTAAGGCGATAGGCTCCTCCTTTTCATGGTACTAAAGCATAACAGGTGAAGTGTGGGTGATGTACACTTCGCCACACCCTTCTGGGTTATATAGGCGTGATGTTATGTAATGTTATTTTTATTTGTGAAAATACAGGTTACAGAACCGAGCATAACAGCATTGCTCCTCCTATATTATTGTTATATTCGAATATTCAAATTTTATATTAGAAGCGAATTTTCGTGTTATGTGAGGAGCACCTTAATATGCACGTTGTCAATCTTAAAAATATATGAATCTTCGTTCGTACTCCTAAACCACCAAGAAAAAGATCTTTGGGAATTCCTTCAAACAATATAAAACGTACGTGCTCATCTTATACAAAAAAATATCTCCGTGTCTATTATAATAATCATATTTTTAACTACATTTAATAATATAAAATACCACAAGTTTCCCATGGCAATGAAACTATTGTTACGTATGAATGTTTTTTTTTGTTTAGTTTACACGGAACTTATTCATTACTAATCATCATGGAGTGTCAGCATTTCGGACGCTCTGTGTATTCTCCTTTGACGGCTAACCGATGTTCATTCAATAGATGGGTGTGCTTTGTGTGTGTGGACATTTCATTTTAGCTTCTTCCAGAATAAATACAAATTGAACTCCCTTGACCGCGGAAGCAGATAAAATTTCATACATAAGCTAGATATTATTATATCAGTTCAAGGTCTTGTTAATTAAAACTTGATTTAATAAACGTAACTTGGTTTTATACGCATGAGACGACGCGATGTGTCATAATTATTAACATTTACATGTTTTGCGATTTTTCGTTTTTTTTTATGCGTGAAATCAAGTTTTATAGTGCTTTGTTTATGATGTGTAAGATTAAGCTGAAGGTCTGGCCGTGAAGTCTGCGTTACGATGCCTGAAAATCACTGGTAGTGTGTTTTTAGGTGTTTCATTCTATTATAAGATTGTGCAAATATATCCAATAGATGTTAAAAGCTGAGTGTCAATCATTACTTAACAACTTTTCTTGTCAAACAAAACTCGCTCCCTACTCGGTCATAGTGGTCGCTGTGCGTGATATATCCACTGAAATATATCGAAATCTTGACTAAATCTAGACTAGAAGCCATCTCTAATGTAATTGGGTAACAGTTTGGTCAATGATTAGGAGTTTTCATTGCAAGTTATCCACCCATCCGAAACGCTACCTTAAACACGACCCTTTACTCACAGTCAGTCAGACGCCTGACAGTAAATTATCCTGATACATACACGCAATATCTATAAAAAGATAATTACAATGCCACCCAACCATTTGTCAAGCTTGCAATGGTCACCCATTTAAAACCTAGTCTTGACCATGACGCTTCACTCACAATCAGTCAGACTCCTGTCAGTAAATCATCCAGATAAATCAACGCAATATCTATAAAAGGCGAATTCCCATTCTACCCTTCCACTTGTCACGGTTGCTTTCACTGCAAGAGAGAAAATTTATAGGAATGTGTTGTAGACAATGAGAAGCGATAACTATTAACATTACTTTTCTAGTGATCGTAATGTACCAATGAGGTCTATGGCGTCAAAAATACACTTATACAGATATAAGTTGAAGATGTATTTGAAATAACTTAAGAATAGTTCTTAAGTTATTTCAAATACATTTCATATAAAAGAATATACATGGCTGCCTCATTGCTCTAAAGATACCATTAAAACTCCTAACCTTTACGTTCAAATTGCGATCAGGTCAAAACATTTGGTTTTGTAACCCACTAGGGTTACAAAACTCTAAGCAACTGCACTGAAGTCTAAAACTGACTTTGGTAAATGGCAAAAGGGTCGCATAGTTGTGAAAAGTAAATGATATAAAATTCGTGTATTACATCTAAACTAATAAATGAATGATTTTTTTTTATCTGTATTAACCCAAAAATCTTTGAATCTACTAGACCGATCTTAATAAAAATTGCTGTAAATATGGTTCAAAACGCGAGGAATAATATAAGCAACTTTTTATCGATGTAACAAGCGGGTGGAGCCGCGCATAAAAGCCATTCAATACGAATAAATAAAATTTAAGTGTCAGTTTTTAATGTCAAAATAACAATTATATTTAATTAAAATTGGTATAGTATTTTTTTTTATTTATTTGTTTTTTGCACTTGTTGTTGTCGATGTATCTACCACGCAGTGAAAACCGCAGGCGAAAGTTAGTTAGTTTGTTTGATAGCGCTAATCTCGACAAGTCGAATTTTGATCATTATTTTTGTGTTTTGATTGTTCATTACGCTTAACTTTACGGGACGGGACGAGTACGGTTAAGCGCGGGATCAGTTACTACTACTTTCAACAACGAATTACACGCAGACGAAGTCGCGGGCAAAAGCCAGTATTAAATATAATTACATTTCATACGAGCTAATGCAGAATATATTGCAACCGTATCGCTTCGCTCCGTTACTGTAGTAAGAACTTAACAATATAATTGGAAATAGCTTTCTCCACGGGATATGATTCGCGGTGAAGCGATACTCTATAGCTTGGAAAAGGTGCGGTCAAGATACGATGTCATTCTATATCTGAGATATTAAACAATACTAGTCTACCGGGTACATGTATTGTGTGATCTAATAATACAAATAAATAAAATTTAAGTGTCTGTTTATAATGTAGATTTTTTTTTCTCAGTTGATAAAGTTATTTGAACGATACCAATGCCTACGCCTACTAATACAGTTTTTACCATTTTTGCCTATCTGTCTGTTTGTATCGGCTAAGCTTCTAAACGGCTATACCGATTTTGATAACATGTTTGATGCAGGTAACTGACAACAAGGCGCATAGCATAGGCTACTTTATATTGATGTACCATACCAACCACGCCGACGAATCCGCGGTCCAAAGTTTGTTTGTTTGTTTGTTAGCGCTAATCTCAGGAACTACTGGTCGAATCTTGCTCAAAAGCCTGCATGTAAATAACTGATAATGTATGTATGTAATATCTTAACTTCATCTCAAAAGTCATCAAGTATGAAAGCTTTCCTCGCACATTGTGTGAAGTCAATGGGTTCGACTCCGGTCGATGCATTGTTAATGACGCTGCGGAGTGGTTGGAACTTTAGCATGCATTAGTATTTAGTACACACGTTTGCTAACTTACTATGGGCTCGCTTACAAGTAGTGCTATTCTGCATCGAGTAATGAACATTTTTCTTTTGTGGATGTTTACTGACTACCTTTTTTACCAATTAAATAAGGTTGTATTCTAGTATAAAGGATTTAGCTGAATATCAGTATTTTACGTGGAGCGACTGCCATGAGACCTCCACAACCCAGTACGAGTTTCCGACCAGATTTTCTGGCCTCTGAATACCCGTAACGCCTGCCATAGATCTTCAAATGGCAGCAGGGACCGACGCGGCGAGGGCTTAACGTGCTCTCCTCAAAACTCGTAATGATGAGATGGTCACCCATCCACAGCCGACCGCAGTAAACATTGCTTAACCTACAAGATCGATCGGATGTAAAGTTACAGGTTTAAATATCACACCAGTGTGGGAGTCGAAATTTTATTAGAAAATATGTTTCTGAACTTGCCGTTTCAACTAGTAAGCACTAGCTGTGATCAAAAGCAGACTTATGGTATATGGTATATGACCGCAATGGTAGGATAGCGGAACGTACAGAAATTCTTTCACGATATACCCTATTTAGTTACCGACGAGCACTGTTGCGGATTTCTAGTGGTAAGCAAATGCAACTGCTGAAAGTGAGGTATATGGTTCAGTTTTAGGGTCAGACAAAAAAAAAAATTTGATTTGAAATCAAATCAAATATATTTTTATTCTAGCAGCTTAAATTCTCAGTAGCAGCTAGGAGTCTGGATTAGGCGGACCGGGGATCAAAACTGATCAAAATTTGATGGTGAACGGTCGCCATATTTTCCACTAGATCATTACGCTTTAAGTGACATACAACATACAACACAGTGAGATACACAGATACCCAAAAAAGGATAAATCTGTGCCATGTCTCATTGTCCGGCTAGACGTTCCATATAACTTGCGCAAAAAGTTTGGGCAAGCATTTGGTTTTGCTGACTACACGCTCAATATTACTTGCGCAAATTTAAATAAGCTTCGCCATTTTTAGTCTAGCATAAAATAACATAACATAAATAAATAAATAAATATTTAACAACTCACACACAACGCCATCTAGTCCCAAACTAAGCAGAGCTTTTACTATGGGTACTAGAATAACTGATACTAATACATATATACTTTTCTTTTGTAAATATATACTTATTATACATAGAAACACCCAGACTAAGACAAACCCCTTGTTCATGCACACAAAGATTTGTCTTAAGTGGGAATCGAACCCACGACCTCGGCGTCACAGGCAGGTACACTACCCACTCCGCCATCTGGTCGTGCAACATGCATGTGTTTTATTAGTATTAATATTATATTAACGTTTATTAGTAGCGTTTATTAATATGATATTAACTTCACTTTGCCTTTGCAATATTACTTTGTTTTAGAATGTTGCAATTTGTTCAAGTATCAATGTTTTCTGTAATTTTGTTTTTTTTAATCATGTACCTTTTTCAAATGTAACACATTTTATTATTATTAACTTTCATTAAATTCAATTGCATGTTATTTAGTTAAAACTGTTAATATAATTATAATGTTATCGCAGAATAAACTGGTGACAAGTTCACCTAGCATTTTTTTTTTTTTTTTTTTATGGAGGATAGGCACGCGTTTGACCACGACCTCACCTGATGGTAAGTGATGATGCGGTCTACGGTGGAGCACGCTTACCTATGAGATACCTATTAACTCTTGCTTTGAAGATATCCAGATTGTACTCATGCGGAAACACAGACTCGGGCAAGGCGTTCCATTCTTTGGCAGTTCGCATAAGAAATGTAGAGGCGAAACGCTTAGTGCGTATTTGTGGAATGTCTACCGTGAAGCGGTGCCTCAGTGCCGTTTGTCTGGTAGTCCGATGGTGAAACGGGGACGGAGGGATAAGGTTGTGTAGTTCCCGGCACACTCTCCGAAATGTATCCTATAAAAGACCGATAGGCTGGCAACCTTGCGACGGTGCTCTAGACTTTGTAGTCGAGCCTCCGTCAGATCGTTGTCGCAGATGGTTCTCTTGGCATATGAATGCATAAGATTATCTTCCTAAAATGTACATGTGAATTGTCGTTGGAGTGCCATAAATAAATAAATAAATAAAATAAAATAAAATAACATAACAACATAAGCTTTCGTCTGCGGCTTCACCCTTTTAGTAAAGCTGTAATTAATAGCCTGTCATTTTCTGAGGTTAACAATTATCGCTATACTAACATAGCATAACAACGCGCCTATATTACCCAGAAGGGTGTGGCAGAGGTGTTCAACACCCACATTTCATCTGTTATGTTTAGGTCCCATGGGATAGGGAATGAGCCTATCGCCATCCGCCGGGCACAAGTCCTACTCCGTGCTCCTTTTGTGACTTGCCTGACCTCGCGGTGAGAGGCGCATATGCAGGCAGTTCTTAGTCCAATTACAACATAAATCCTTAAGGTCCTATTGACCCAATACTAGATACTCGTGATATGAATTACTTTCGCTATACAATAACAATAACGTCGCATAAGTTGTTAGATCACTGCGACTGGTCACGTTGTCACGACGTCAATGCAATGGATAAATGAACCGGATAATTTGATGATGCAAGTTATGGTTCCCATAGAAGTGAACTTCTCATATATAATATGTAACATATACACAAAGTTTCGAATATAGCGTAAAATCTTTCAGCGAGACGAGGTTTTATTACACCAATACATTTATTTGATTAATCGATTGTAATAACACCATTACGTCTTAGGGCCTACTCACACTTATTTAGTTACACTACTCATACAGTTCTGCTTCTATCAGCCGCGTACGGCGTCGCCGCGTCGTAAGAATAAGAAAAGCCGTCATAGCGTGCTATCTCTGCTGAAACGGCAATATCATATCATACAAGCAAGAATATTTTCGCACTAACAATATAAGTTTCTCTTCAACATTTAACAATATGTATTTATTGAATACAAGCTACCATCCGCGGTACGACGATAAAAAAGGCTATAAGCTCCAAGTTTGCCAAATTTCATAAAAATCTACCAGGTAGCTCATCTTTATTCTTCGCCAGTACTTTAGAACTACTGAAAATACAATGCTACTATGCTAATATGACCACTAGACCGTCGTTAGTTAAGTTCATCAATTGCATAATTTTCTATAATTACAGTTTATTGCATTCCGTGAGCATTAAGCATCACTTAATAGAAGATTTTATCAAATCATCATCATTAATCATTATAGCATAACACGTTTTTGTCAGTAAGCAAACGCAATTATTACACAATCAGTATTAACGTAGTAACTAAATCAGTTAACGTGTGGATATAGCTAATCTCTTAATGTAATCGTTAACTTTAAATAAGTCTTACCGTTGGCAACATGACTGTACAAAGACCAGCTTTATGGAATATGTACAGAGAACTTAATACGACAAGCAGGGATAGCCGAATGGGAGATCGTAGAACTGCAAAGTCTGTCGCATGTTCGAACCCTACTATAATTGCTACATTCTTTATTTAACATGTGTATGAAGTTACAACTAAATTAGAGAAATGATGTAAATATGTAGCAATTATTACCGCAATACATTTTGAAAAACGTTGCACGCTTGACTTTTAACTAGGAGGTGACCAGCCAATAAAACGTCAGGCTGGCTGGTCAAAAAAAGAATGATTTCTAAATATATATCCTATGTAGCAGTTATATATTATATGTGGCAAATATAAGCAATTATGTAGCAATTTTCGAATCAACTCTCATAGACCAACGCCACAGACAACCAGCCATTCTGACGCACACTGAAATGCTGATTGCTAATGCAAATATCCGAGTAGCTTTAGGTAATATACGAAAAACAATCCCATTTTTATCAGGTCAATGAAAAATGTAGAGAAATCGAGGGCAACCCTCAAATTTTAAAGTATTTCTATATTCTTTTTCGTACATTGACGAAAGCTACTCGGATTTCCTACTTTTTAGTGCATTTTTTTAATTGAAGCCGGTTTTTTTTTTGGAAAATTATGTACCAACCTATCTACTACTAAAACAAACTATAATGAAAGAGAATACAATAGTCTTACATAACATCGATTTAAGACCATGCACAACCATGAAAGCCGTGGGGAATCGTAGCGGAGAATAAAACAATAACGCCATGAACTTTTTATTATCGTATCGAGAAAGCGTTGTAATTCTATACTGTTATGGATATATCGCACACTCAGAACAGCAAGTTACGTCGAAAAAGCAGATTTTTCAGAATCGAGAAATAACCGTTATAATCAAAGTCAAAATTATTGCGATTTTTTTGTACATAGCATGTGAAGAAACCAATCTGTGTCTGTTTTATATATTTAAGTTGATTCAAAATACATTAAAACGGCGAAAAGAAGTATTTATTTTACTTATTTCACTGCTGTGGAATGACTGAATGAAAATTAAAACGAAATAATTCGGAGTTATTTTCATACAATATTCAACAATACCATATAATCGCAAAATAATTCACAGTTGCTTAATTGATTTGTCTTTAATGTAATTTTATTTCGAATAAAATTATTAATGGCAATTTTATACGAATTGAATTCATTACAGGGTGCACTGTATACTGTATACAAGCAGGAAATATTTGCAATTTCTACTTTGCTTAGTTACAAATTGAAAATAACCTACTACTTGTCCAAATCATTGCATTCAATTCCAATTCGCCAACCCCGCCGTCTGTTTATTGGTTTATGTCAACCAATCCAATATGGCGTTATGATTTCCCGCGCAACGTTTCCGCTTGCATCCGGCGCGACAAAGATGGCGGCTTCCGGCAGCGCCCTCTAGCGGTACGTCCCGGTAGTGTTCGTATATGGAATGTAACTGTTCTTTTTTTAAATGATGATTGTTTTATTTTTTAGTGACGTGCTGGGCGCAATCGAGAAATAGGAATAGACTTGTTCTTTTTTCCATACCTATTCAGCATTGGTATTCGGTATTCATACTGCATGCTGTAATGTATTTATGGATGGCTTCGTAAAGAATAGGTAATAAAAGTTATGGATTCGCACTGTTGGTGTACGCTTCTTGGTTTTATAATGTGACTGTCTGTAGTCGCTATTGCATATTACATACGGTAATTTAAGAATCGCCATTGCACGCTAGCAATATGAGCAACTACGATCTATTAGAGTACTAGAATAACTGTACAAAAGCTAGGTTTGTCGACAGGTAGCTTTCCGGGACAGACCTAGCTTCTGGGCCCGTGCGTAATAAGACTGGACTGTCCCGGAATCCGAAAATCTAGCATTTGAACACGCATGATGGCGTGTCTGTCTACTTCGAGACTTTTCTCTACCTTCAATGACATAACCCTCTCCCCCCTCTCTCCAGGTTTGTCCTGGTATTAGCGCCAGTAAAATTTGGATTGACCTCAAATCTGGCTTACCATCGCTGCACAAAGAACTAGCTCGTTCACAAAAGCCCTACGGACCTCACCACACCGTGCCACAGATCGGAATTTACATATCGGATTCACTACTCCATTCACTTTCCCTTCACTAGTTATCTGATAGTCTATGTCCATAATAAGATCGGTTCGAAAGTAGGTACGACTCTACGCCTTAGTGTTTGCTCGAGGGCAAGGCACGTCTATAACTTGTCTTTATACGACGTATAGCGAAAGGACGTGTACTCCACGTGATGCTGAGTGTTAACTACAGCCCATGGAAATCAACAATCCACAAAAGCAGATTGTAAACTGTAATTTAAAATTTAACCGTCGACAAAGTTTACTTGCTTAGCCAAAAATACGCACTAATTACGCTAAAAAGAGTATCACCTATGAAGGAGCACAACTTTTTAACAGTCTACCCGCTGATATATATAACATGTGAGCTCACCCGGCAGTTTTAAAACTCGGTTATCAAAACACATAACTGAAAACTACCTTGAATAAATTATTCAAAATTAGCAAAATAGTTGGGAATTTGTATATTCTCATGTTAGTGGCTTTTGTGTCATATAGGAGAATAAATGATTTAAGCCTAGATGCGTCGCTTCATCTGAGGACTACGGTGTTATGATTGAGTTAGGAGGTGACCCAATCGTAGAATAAATAATAGCAGCCCTGTATCTAATACATGTCCCACTGCTGGACTCGGGCCTCTTCTCATGATGAGAAGGGTTAGGCCATAGACCACCACGCTGGCCAAGTGCGGATTTTAGGCACTCTCAGACATGTTTCCTCACGATGTATTCCTTCACCGTTAGCAAGCGATATTTTATAAAATAAATACACACATATCTTCGAAAAGACGAATCGAATTATTAACAGAGGTGTGAGCCGTGGGTTCGAACCCGAGACCTTAGGCTTCGCAGTCCTACGGTGTGTCTATTTACGACCTCAATGATTGACCGACTAGTTAGTTCATGGTCGTTTTAATATTGTACTCGGCGTATCTATGAACTATGTAGTATGTGCTTGCATTTTTACTGATGGTAAGTGGAAATACACGGCCATTGGCATTTACAATATTGGCATGATGCAATACCCATCGGAGCTGGTACTTACATTGAATTAAAGTGGCTTTTGTGTCTTATAGGAGAATAAATGATTTAAGCCTAGATGCGTCGCTTCATCTGAGGACTACGGTGTTATGATTGAGTTAGGAGGTGACCCAATCGTAGAATAAATAATAGCAGCCTTGTATCTAATACTGAGAGAGTTAAGCTCGCCTTTTGTATACTCTTACTGTAATATGTTTATTTTCTGTAATCTTTTGTGTACAATAAAGTGTTAAATAAATAAATAAAGTCAATCTAAGCTGCGGTGATAAGTATTATAATTTAATTAGTTAAGTTTTATTTAAATTTTATATATTTTTATTTTTATGTTTGTTTTGACGTGTTTAAGCGCCCTTTGGGGCCCATGGAAATAAATAATTTGATTTCTACAAAATTATATTAGCGAACTTTTAAACGATGTATGCCTTTCATACAGACTGAAGAAATTTTTACGTCCAATATGACAGTTAAATCTCCCATTGCAGTGTTTGCGAAGATGTCTTTACAGTATTGGACTCGTTTCTAGATGGATTTAAAGAAATTAATCACACATGAACACAGAACTGCCTCGATGGTCTTGGGTTCAATTTAAAGTGTTATTTGTGAACTTTCCTTCAGAAAATTCACAATAGCACCACATAGTTATAATTGTGTCCGGTGGATGGCGATAGGCTTACCCCCTATCCCATTTGTGGGTTGTACACCTCTGCCATACCCTTCTGCGTAATATAGGCGTTATGTTATAAGTACACATGTAGCTTATAGCCTAGATTAACATATAGGCAACATACAGACGAACCGTGCGCTGATGAGGAGGCTAATTGGAATTTTCATACAAGAACACGAAACTTACAATACACGAAACAAAGATGTTTACTGTCATCATTGCCATACTTTTTGGCTGAGCGACATCTGGTGGTTGAGTTTTCAGTAAACTTGGCTATTCTTAAAATTTTCCTCTCCGTAATAATATGTCCAAGAACACAATTGGATAATCAGGTATGAGTTCATATCCTCGTTACGTTCTTTTGTCATTGCACCTACGCTACGCCTCACCATTATCACGGAGTAATAAGGTACAGTACAGAACGCATATACAACACGCGTTCGAGTAACGCACACATAGACATAGCTCACAGACGCGATTTCTTGGACAACTCTAGATCTAGACCAGTTTTATTCGCGCGAGTGCCTCTCCCGGCGCGGCCCCCTCGAGCGTAGGTATCAAAAGTGAGGTGAGGTGTACATGTACATACATAAGCTTATCTTCTGTATATTATAATTTCGTGCTATTACATAGATTCGTTTTGAATGACACAATCTCTTAATACCGACACACATATCGATCTTAAAAGTCAGACTGAGATCAAAATATATAAATGTCATTATTATTGTTCGGACGAGGCTTTGGGTGTTCACGTCGACCTCCGTGGGTCTTTTGTGATATCTAAATGTCATAGTTGAATCACTTAAAAATATGTAAGGACCTTTGTACGGAAGAAGTTATAGTTTTAAGTACAAATTTGATGTGCAAATAAAGTTTTCTCTATCTATCTATCTTATAGAGCTCTATTTCATGGTTATGTAGTCAATCGGACATAACCGCCCCACTCGTTATTATATGCCAAGCTTATGTCAGAAAAGTAAAGGTCAATGAATGTCGTCCATCTGGATCTATTAGTTTTCGAGATATGATGGCACAGAAAGACAGATAGGCGTCAATACTAAAAACATTGAAGGTTAAAAAGGACTATAATCATATTTTTTATGACTCGTAATAATTATAATCTAATTACCACACTTCGTCACCCACCCACAGGTCCTTCGACCCACTTGAACTAAACAAATAATTACGCATTAAAAAATATGCGTAATGAATATGCAAGAATATGCAAAAAAATATGCAAACCTCGTTACGCGATGCGGTGGGCGATGAAAAACTATAATTGTTTAACAGTTGCATCATTATGCAACCAGCTATTTAAATGAAAGTGGGCAATACTGTCAATATAAATTATGTTATTAAGGACGGGCGCGCATAGACGGTAATTCAAATTACATACACAGAATCACTCCTTTTGCCCACGGGGGTAACAGAGACGATGAAACGCCATCTACTCTACGCTCCCTACATACTTCTTTCGCTTCCTCAACATTCATACATCTCGTTTTACACGCTCGCCGGTTTCGTGTACGTACTTATCCTTTCTGAAGTATGCCACTTATCTGGTCTCTTTATGTCTGCCGCGGATGACCTTTATTCTCATTTAGTTATCTTAATCTGGAAGCACGGTATTACTGTCAAATTAGCCATTCTCCTTACATCAGGTATTTCAATTCGATCAGAAAAAACATTGTTGACCTTGAAATATATTGGCTCAGTAAAGCTCAGTAAAAGGCAAGACAACAGATGGGCCATATTTTGGGTAGGGGATCCACCTTCGCAATTAGTGTTGGATGTGTTTGGTTCTACTTGGACAGATTGTACTGAAGACCGGAGTCCGAAGACGGTTGACGGACTTGCCGATCGGCCACTGCAGTTAATTCCAAGGTGGTAGGTGTTCGACCGGTTCAAGATTATTGGGTGTTATTACAGCCTTCCAAACTTCGCAACTCAGTAGCGGGTTTTTGGTCAGATAGGTTAGGAACACTCTTAAGTAGCTTTGTCTCTGGAGCGGATCATCATCATCATCTAGCCTCACGTAATCCACTGCTGGACGGGTGTGTAACGGTTGATATAATAACAAAATATCTAATGGTCACTTGACATAATATCACTTAATATAATTTTATTTAATATAACGATCAGTTGTCATATTGATCTGTTGATATAATTTCATTTTATCTAATTTCTTTTGATATAATGAACACTTTTTATAATGCACATTTGACATAACATTCGTTTAGTATATTATTTATTTACTATAATATTCATAATCTCTAAGTAACTTTTAATATAATTTAGAATATTCGATACGATTTCAAACGCCTGCTAACCTGGTGCTAGCAAAAGTGCATCACCAGGAAAAAAGACGAAGCATTGTTTAAAGAAAAAAGAACGAATCGATAATATTTTAAAAAGAAAAAGGGAATACACTGAAATCGAATTCCTTCGGGCTTTGGCCTCTAACTTAAAACTGAAATAAGATGTTATATTTATAATTGATGTGTTAAGATTAAATCACTAATATAGCTATTGTATTAAGTTTTTGTTCTTCCCTTTATACCCTATACATCACCAAACTATTGTTACCAGGAGAATCTGGATGCAATCTGGACTTTAGGGCACCCCGACTCGGATAGGTTAGGTTAGAAGGGGATGGCGGGGTCTACGACCCCGCCATCCCCTTCGTGGTTTTTTTTTAACCAACCAGAAGTAGGAGCCCCGCGAAGCGGGGCTCCGGCGACCAAGTCCGACCTCGACCAGAAAATTAGGTCAAAAGAACATTAGGTTAAATGAAAGTTATATTAAAAGAATATTATGCATTTTGAAAATTATATCATATGAACTTTATACAAAATGTTATTATATCAAAGGAAGATTATATCATATAAAACATTATATCATATGAAATTAGGTTATTTGATATTATAGCATATGAAAATTATAACATATGAACGTTATTTCAAGTAAAATTAGAGCATTTGTTATTATATCAAACATTACACACCCCTGCTGGACATAGGCCTCTCCCAATTTGCGCCACAACACACGGTCCAGTCCCTTCCAGAGACCTTCTTTAGGTCGTCACCTGGCAGAGTGGATGGCGTCTATCAGTCACCTGTTTCCACTCTTTAATCTAGCACGAAATTTCGGAGCAATAATAAAAACTAAATCAATTACTGACGTGTATAATTATCTTATTACTTAGCACACGAGAGAAACAAGCCTATACGACAATTATTTACATGTGAATTACGAATCAGCACGCGATGTGTCGTGTCGTTCCTACAATAATGTGTGGCTTGAGTTAATTTAATAGAACATTCATAATTTCTTAAATGATTGTCTGTTTCATCTCATGGGCGTAGTAGTAGTCGAGAAACAATGTAATTTTGTTCAACCTCTGCGATGCAATGATTACCAAGATTATCTTGAAGTTTTCTAGATTTGTAACTATCAAGTAGACTACAAACCACCTTCACATGAACGTGACGTCACGTAATGACGTAAAATACAGTTAATAAATTTAGGGTACTGGCAAGAGGCGACCATAGCATAGTGCCAGCAGCGTGGTGGACTATGGCCTAACCCTTCTCATCTCATGATGAGAAGGGTTAGGCCATAGTGAAGGGCCTCTTCTCATGAAGAGGCCCGTGCCCAGCAGTGGGACATGTATTAGATACAGGGCTACTATTATTATTATATACTAATATATGTACGTCTTGATTGGCAGAATATGATGATACTTTGTAATTAGTTTAAGTCATCTATTATGTACCAAATTCATCAAAATAAAAATTACTTACTTATTTTACATTACAGGTGAATGCTCGTGCGGTCTGCGAGCACCTTAATATATTATACACCAACAAAAACAAATAGTTAGCATAACTATTAAGGCGCAGTACATATGATGTCATTGTTCATTTAACACCATAACTTGTAAAACACAATCAAACCGTATATCGTGGTGAAGGCCGGCGATGTTTACTACCAAACGGTACTGATTTAAGTGTCTATTATCTAAAAATGTTGTGTGAATACTTTTTTAGGTATTTACTGTAAAATATTGAGACTAGCAGACTAACTGCCTATTTTCTGAGCTTTGTTATCGCTACAAGCATATCTTGGCCAGCAAATTTTCTGTTTCATGGCAGCGACAATTTGAGTCAACTGTCACTAAGGTTATAAAAAATTATAGTCTCCAATACCACGGCACACAAACTCACAGTTGTTTTTAGAAAATATAGTTTTAAACCAAGCTATTATTTTAAAACTGAGCCCACTTGAATTCTTCGCCATTTCGGACACATAACTTTAATAAGTTATATTAACGTGTACATGCGTGAGCGGAGTAGTGAGCGGAGAGTACAGCGAAGTATGACTTCTTCTCATGAAGAAACGTTTGGGTACCCAGAATTTAAGTTCGAATAAGAATAATAAATACTAAACTTTGCACCAATGACGAATTTTCTTTTTTTTTGAAGAAGGGGGGTAGGTGGCAGGGAGGGTATTAGATAGCATAACATAACATCACGCCTAAATTACCCAGTAGGGTGTGTCAGAGGTGTACACAACCCACATATCACCTGTTATGTTTTAGATCCTATTGGATAGGGTCACACACAAGTCCGACTCCGTACCTCTATTGTAAATAACCTGACGGAAAGTTGACAAATAACCCTAGACCTCGGTGAGAGGCGCAAACGCTAACCACTAGACCATCGCTGCAGTATTTGTAAGATATTATTTGAAATTTCAGAGCAGACTTTCTCACATGAATGTCCCGCATACAGCTAATTATTCTGCGACCTTGAGACTGCCAGCAGCGGAGCATGACTTGGTGCTTACGATTATATTACATGCCGGTCGCTTACATCAGGCGGACTGACAGAATTGGGGTCTACTTGAGACATGTGTTAAATGCTTAAAAGTCTTTTAAACGTACAATTTTAGTAGTCTGGGAAAGTTCAGTTTCTTTTTTTTTGCAGTTCTTACGACCACATTTTGAATACAAACTGGCTGCATTTAGTATTCGATTTGTTCTGAGAATCTTATTTTTCACTAGAACTAGTAGAATATATTCAGTGACTGATTTTGAGCAAAGCCCGTGAGTTTCCAAAAGCACTCAAAATTCACCATACCTAAGTTAAAAGCAAAAGTATCAAGCGCCTCTTGAGTGCTAAGGAAATAAAGTAATTTTTCGGGTTCAGTACCCAAAGGGTAAAAACGGAACCCTATTACTGAGACTTCGCTATCCGTCTGTCCGTCGGTCACCAGGCTGTATCTCATGAATCGTTATATTTTTCAATCATTTATTCAATCTGTTCTTTTGTGGAATGCGCTACCGCAAGATATCAGAATGGCAACAACCCGGTACACCTTCAAAATTAAAGTTCGCAAACTTTTGACCGAAAAATTGGCAGAATCATCATAATGTTTAATTTTTCATCCCCCTTATGTATATATTTATAAATACATATATATATATATTTGTGTATATTATTGACGTATTTAAAGTATTATGTATGTACCATATATGTATTAATATGTATTTAATCGATTTTCAAATCAGTGTATATTATTTAACTATTAGTATTATCGAAACGCACCTACCTTTGTTTCTCTGCACCACCCTAGGTTGACTGTTAGAGAATGCCACTAGGCATTAAGTCCACCTATGTACCATTTTATGTGCAAAAGTTAAATAAATAAAAAATAAAATAAATAATCATATAATTACACAAATTTATAGCTAGACAGATAAAATTTCACAGATGATATATATATAACTGTTGAAGCTATAACAACCAATTCTAAAAACCAAATAAAATAAATATTTAATGGGAGCCCCCCATACAATAAATGTATTTTTGCTCGTTCAGCTCGATATTGATAACGGTAACCGAGTGACGCTTGAAAAATTCACATAATCTTAAGTAACATTATTTACTTTAAAAGTAAATGAAATATATATTTAAGGAGGACACCCATACAACAGACATGATTATTATGCTGTTTTATAGATCATGCTACGAAACGAAACACTTCGTGCGCAAGTCTGACTCGAACTTAGTCGGTTTTTTATTTCTTTTTCATGAATTTTCTATACACTTTACTTTCCTCAAGCGACGTGTCACTCTCGCGAGATATCAAGTTGCTGAAATAATAACAGAACAAAACAAATATTTGATCTTGAACAGTGCAAACTTGGATATGACCTAACTGCTCTGCTGATCTACTTATCTGAGCGGTGACGTGATGTTTTATGCTCGTTTTATTAACTGTTCAAATTATGACGGTTTGAGTGGATATAAATAGCATTTAGAGTGAAAACTCACGTCATCTTAGGGTGTTTTTACACTTATCGCAATCGTTCGATAGTCGATCGATGGTGGAATGGATTGGTTAACGTCGATACTTAGAGCTAGTAGCCAAAGAGGAGGTGAGTTAATGCTGCTATTGATAATTTAACGACGATAAAACGCAAATAACACTTTTGGCCGACCCGAGAATCGTACTCGAGACTTCGCGGTGAGCTATACACAAATTATACCGCAAGACGAATGAGGCAGTTACCCTTTCTTACACCCGACGATATACTTTTTCTCAGAATTCGTATAATAAAATGAGTAGCCAAAGCTATCACACCAATCCCATGAGATAGGAGGTGAGCCTATCGCCATCCACCGGACATAATGTCAACTCTGTGCTGCTTCAATTTCCTGACGATAAAACCCAAATAACACTTTTGGACGACCCGGGAATCGAACCCAAGACCTCGTGATGAGCATTAAACAAATTATACCGTGAGACGAATGAGGCAGTTACCCTTTCTTATACCTGACGATATACCTTTTCTCAGTATACGTATAATAAAATGAGTTATGAAGATAACTAGAGCAGGTTGTGAGTACAAATATTAGTCTTACTTAAGCCTGTTTTCGTGTGACTAGTGTGAGTAGTATTTAAAGATTTGCGGTTCAAGATATTGTTTTATTTTATGCTTGACAATCTTGTATTAGTAATTAATGAATGCTCAAGTCTTTACCCACCAAAGACCACTTAATCAATACGGAGAGATTTATTAAAAAAAATAAACGACTGCCGCACTAATTGGAGCTCTTGTGTCGCCAGCGTGTTCAACATACATTTTACTCACACAGATTTGTCCCGTGTGGGGATCGAACCCACAACACCAGCCACTACACCAACCGTGCACCCGTTTAGGTTACTTTTATCGATTTACCACGAGGGTGGAGCCGAACGATAGCTACATATAAAAGTCGTAAGATTGGTAGGTTTAAAAGAAGTAGGTATTACCTAGTATTATATTATCTGTGGTATTACTATACTTATATTAGTACCTACTAAGATGTAATTATGGATTCAAAGGACGCAGTTTGTTTACATACAAAGTCGTTTTCCTGCTTTATATCTAACTAGTTTGCATAACACCTGATGGTATCGGATACCTAGATGGCTAAAAAAGGTAGTGGGAACTCGAGTGCCACTGGAAAATAAAACGTGTTATACCTATTGATTTAAAGATTCAAATTACATTGATACAAAAATTCCCATCTGACATTTTTATTTAGCCCGGCGAAATGTTATTTAAAAGATGACCATCTGAATAAAGTATTCAACATATATTCTAAACAACTTCTAATTAATTATTTTTATAGCATTTAGCTATGCTTAGCAAATTATACTAAGAAACAGTTGAAAAAGAAAGAAGTTGAAATAACGTACGCGTTCATTCCTTACAACATTTGTGCTGAATGTAACTTCGCCATGTTGGTTTGTATCCTACTTAAGATAGGAACCAATGGATGAACGTGACGCATGACGTCACGAAATGACGTATCATACAGTTGAGAAATTTAGGGTTCTGGTAAGAGGTGACCGTAAAGCTGTGTGCAGTAAGGTCGCAGGTTAAAATCCTGCCGGTCCCATATCTTTTTCAACTGTTTCTTAGTATATTCTAAACAAGCCCGTGGCAGAAAGAAAGTACCACAACCTCAGTATAACTTTCCTTGGTGGCTCGTTCGACTCGGACAAGTGTACGTCCACCCTAATAAGTTATCCACTTGACCACCGAGGCATGTACAAATTGTTCAATATGCAGAACCAAAGTTGCCATATTGTAAGTAATACTTATTATATTGTTATGTATTTTCAGCCTTGACACGTAGTCGTAAATAATTTACTAACGAGTATAATAATTTCAAAGCAAACTATATACATGTATGTAGATACACAAAATGGGTACATAATAATATTTTGTACCCAGAGCAGCGATTTCAAGCAGGTTCCCAAGTGGGAGACCGTAGAACTGCAAAGTCAAAACCTACAAGCATTTTGATGATTTGCCACACATATAAGCCCCAACTGGTCAGGTTTGCCAAGATTTTCCAGGTTAGTTTTGGCAATCCGTGGCCAGAAGCCTCCAGGAGGTAAGTCATTCAATATCAATACAAAGGGATCCAGCACGGTGCATTCTTCACAAGTCGCGTATTTAAGATCAAATAAATAAAATAATAAATAATTTGGATTTTTTACATAAGATAGAACGCCAGAAGCAATTACACTATCCAATGGTCCCAATGACAACGCCAAACACTCACATTCACTCACACAAGCACACCCAGTCTCAGAACAAATCTTTGCGAATCACACAAAGATTTGTCCCATGTGGGGATCGAACCCATAACACCAGTGCAGTGGAGAGCGGCGAGGCGACCGCTTAAACCACTACACCACACGTGCAGACTAATCGCAATCATATAAAAAAACGTGTATAGTGTGCATTAAAGAGCCTTATATTTAGTTATTTAATTATTTATGTTTTAGGCTTCAATCTTGACAAGGCTTGAACAATAAAAAAAAAATCTATATAATAATATCAACAAATCCAATGCCAAACTACCGCAAAAATCCCTTCTATTATGTCCATCCTAAGGTTGCCTGGAAGAGATCGCGTCAAGCGATAAGGCCGCCCTTTGTTTGTTACAGTTTTCAGTATCTATTTCATTTTAGGTTTGTTACAAATTTGATGTGCTAATTAAGTTTTCTCTATCTTTGTCTATCTAGGGCTGACAAGTTATCTATATATATCAAAATGAAACCCGTTTTCCGTTGTCACGACATAGCATGAAAACGGCTTGACCGATTTGGCTGATTTTTTTTTTGTATTTTTCTAATACTCTGTACAAGGATCATACTAAAAAAAAATATATATTAATAAATTTTCTGTAAAAATATAAGTGAAATTGTTGAACCCTACGGAATAAGCACTATTATGAAAATATATATTTTGTTTTTTATTTAATAAAATTAGTAAAGTCCTTCTCAGGTATGACGAGACCAGGGAAATAGGTATTCATTTTTATACGGAGGATATTATAGATTCCAGTTCAAATTGAATAGGTACGCATACATAAGATAGGTCAGCTATACAAAATAAAGTAGTGCATCAAATTTAAGCTAAGGCGGTACGAAGTTCGCCGGGTCAGCTAGTTTTAGAATAAAAGCTTCTAAATAAGTAAAGTCGCGCCTGGCTTAGAAGGTAGGGAAGAAACATGCTAGAGATGAGGCGGTGCTACATGCAAGCTCGATGGAAAAAGCTCACCACAACAAATCTATAGTATACCATTAATTACCTAGGATGACAACAAAAACAGTGATTAGTCTCTGTCGACCTCGAACGTTATAAAACCATTTACGACACAATAGTACCTATTAGTTATACTGCATTATACCATTAACGATTCAGCTAGCATCCTGTGGCATGATTGAGAGTTATGTGTAGTCCACCTGATGGTTTAGTGGCAAAGAGCACTTTATCAAAATGGAGAGGAAATGAAAGCAAATATCTATTGCAAATAAGTCTTCCGGGGTTGCGGCGGGTAGAATGTTCTGCGGAACTATGATTCGACAACTAGTTTTATATTACGCGCAAGAGCGGTGGCAGGGAATGCCTGGTAAAGACAAGTCCTTTTAGTTAAATTTTCTTTAGAATTGAAAATTCTCAATTTACGATGCTAGAATTGTCCCCGGTTGATTGCGATAGGTTCACTCCCTAACCACATGGGACCTAAACATGACAAGTGAAGTGTGTGTGTTAAAAACCTCGACGATGATATATGTTAGCGAATAATAATAATTAATAAGTTTTAAGCTACATTTTATTGACATATAGCTAGCTGGTCGCTGCACAGACAACCTAGTGAAGTGGGGATTAACAAACACATCCAACACTAGTTGTGAATGTGGATCGCCCACCCAAAATATCCTGCCCATTACTTCCAACCCTTTGTACACTATAATACCTTATGCAGGCCAACGAAAAAGGCGTCCTAGTCGCATTATATTGATCTAAAACTATATTGATAGGAGAAGAAACATTATTATTATAGTCACTGACACGACAAGAAGAAAAATAATTGACATATCACGTGGGCAGACCACACGAAAGCTAGTTACGACATGTATATGTAGTATAAAGGGCACTGTATTATTGTAATTATTCTGTATTTATTTTATTTTTTAACCCACTTCCCAAAAAGGAGGTTCTCAATTCTGCCGGTGTATTTTTTTTTCTATGTATCGATTACGTCGCGGTTAATGGGCCGATTCACGTGATTCTTTTTTTGTTCGACGCGAAATAACTGCTAGGTGGTCCCATAAAAATTTCTTTCAGTTTGGTCAAGTAGTTTTTATTTTATAAGCATTATTAGTAATTGAAGTCGGTTTTTTTATTGGAAAATTATTAATTCCTCAATTCCTTCTTTCCTAATTTTTATTTTAATAATTTTTACCTTTTTTTTACTTTTTTTTTACATAGCGAATGCTATATAATTCTCGTCACCATCGTTAGATCACAAATGAGATACAGATAGAGGGCACGAGGTAGGTATTGAAACACGCTAATTACACTACGCAAAGGCCGTCTGATGTCACCGTATGTTTATCTGAACACCTACCTATATATTTGTGATTATATTATGCATAAAAACAAGTTATTTGTGAACCTCCCATCAGGAAATTCACAATATCAGCCCGCGATGCCCCAAATGGCGATAGGTTAAATATTTTTTATTTCAGAACTCACACACAACGCCATTTAGTCCCAAACTAAGCAGAGTTTTTACTATGGGTATTAGGGAATAACTGATACTAATACATATATATACTTTTCTTTTGTAAATACATACGTATTATACATGTATACCCCCATGTCCAAGCACACAAAGATTTGTCTTAAGTGGGAAATGAACCCACGACCTCGGCGTCAAAAAAACAAAAAAAAAAGGTTCACCCCCGATCCCATGGGACCTAAACATAACAGGTGAATATTGGGTGTTGCCCAACTCTGCCACTCCCTTTTGAGTAATATAGGAGTGTTGTTATGACATTATGCATAAAAACTTGTTGTCTTATTTACCTTCAGGTATAAAACGAAACTTGGCTATTGATATTTTCGGGCATACTATGAATTGTGGCTAAGTCAAAGCCGCGCGGACTAATCGATCTTAAGGTTAAGCCATGCTTACCGCGGCGACCGTTGGATGGGTGACCATCTGAACATAAGGAGTTTTCCTGCGAGCCTCAAATCCCGATCGACATTTGAACATACAGGTAGTCAGATACCAGACAGTTTGACAACTAGTCTAACAAAAAGATTATACAGAGTGTTGGTACATCGATTGCCAAATTTAATTGGCTAAAAGGTATCCTTAGCTATAGTCTTAGCACCACTAACTCACTTTTCACCTCACCAGATATTTTATTTTAATTTTCAAGATTTGTCTTAAACCAAACACAAAATTTCAAGGCTTTATCGGCCGATAAAGCCTTGAAATTTCGTACTAGTGACAATATTCACGGTAGTGCTTCTCACTTAGACTGAGTATTATTTAAAAATAACACATACATACTCTCCTTTTCATTTAAGGACAAGCTTTTGAAAACGTAAATTCATAAATTTAGGATCATTTTAATATCGATATAAAAAAAAGTTAAAGATTTCGCGATCTAACATTTTGTAGGATTTTATTTAAGTTTAATGGCTTTGTTACGGTATGCAACATGACTTAAAAACAATAAATTACTTAATTTTTTGTTGATTTACAATATATTAACAAATCTTAGGACCGAAATGTATACAAGATGGTGATTTTAAATGGATACTGTCTTTTAGTCAATTTGGCAAAAGATGTACCAAACACCCTGTACTATCGAACCACTCCGTGCTGGATTGTGGTGAACACATGACAGTCGCTTATATAAAATACTGAAATTCAGTCAATCAGTCAATCAGAGGTAGACGGTAATTATGATAAATGATTAAAACAAAAGTAGAACAACAAATAAACGAAAGTCTAACATAATGAATGATTCTCAACGGCAATAAGTATTGGAAAACAAAGTTAAATAGAACGAACAGTTCTCGAAACTAAATTCATTAGTGGAGAAATATTGTTATTTGAAGAGAAATATCAGTCATCATTAGAAATGTGTTTTGGATCAGTGAATATCGATTTAGCATCTTTCTTTACTAAGACAGACTTGTGATTTGTAATCCACCTGCCCCTGCCATTCGACTATGACGTAGATATCAACAAAGAAACCTCACAACACAACATTATTATTATGAGTATATAAGAACGCAATGAGGGAACTAAAAAAAGACGGGGATGTGCCGAACAAATTCAATACCAGAATAATAGAATCTCAATTCTGTGTATAGCGTGATTGTCTTTTGTTCTTTCAAGGAAAAGGAACCAGTCAGAATACTGGTAGATATTTATACTGTGCGGCATCGGCATCTAAAGGCAAGACGACGTGACGCGTACTCATTTTATTTCATTCACAATTCCAAAACATAAATAAACTCATTACAATTTTAATAGACAAATAACCTATAACAAGACAGCTAGCCCTCACGTGCCGAACCATGTTCACCAAACCAGTTTCGCAACTAACCAGGTCTGTTAATCATTTCATATTGGTACATTAGCCATTAGGAAGCCACGGAACATAGAACAAACGTAGATAAAAGATGGAACGTGCCTTTCTTAATCGTAAACACGCAACCGCAAGAAAAACTGTCACAGTAGCTTGCAACATTAATTATTGTTTTATCTTGTAGAATGTAGTACAATGTAAATAATGCAGTTATTACACACAGAGTTAATACAAAATACGTCGTCACAAAATCGAGATAAAAATAATATAACATCACGTGGATAAGAGATTATAATACCACATTTCACCTGCTGTGTTTAAGTCTCATGTGAAAGGGGGTTATAAAGAAGAATTTTTTTTTATGTTTTTTCGCCGATTACTTAAAGACACCTGGACCGATTCGATTTTTTTTGTCTGAAAGAGAATATTTTTATTAAAACTGACGTGAGTTTGTAACATTATTCAAATTATGAAATACGGGTGTTACTCACGGAATGTTGGTCTATTTAGTCGACCGCGGTTTCGCCTATACGTCTAGGCACTCTCTTGATAATGCCTAGACGTATAGGCGAAACCGCGGTCGACTAAATAGACCAACATTACGTGAGTAACACCCGTATTTCATAATTTGAATAATGAAAGAGAATACTTGTCATGTAGTCCCATTTTCATTTGGAATCCATTTGATTCTAAGAAATGACGTAACATTCAGTTAAAAAAAATTTAGGTCCTGGCAAGAGGCGACCCTAGCTGGTTGGTTTAAGCGGCTGCCCGGTCGCAGGTTTCTCAGTATAATTTGCTAAGCATAGCTAAATGTTATAAAAATAATCAATAAAAAGATGAAATAATATTATTACTGTACTGCTACCTTGTTTCTAGTTCTATGGGTAGTACACACGAACGTGATAGTTTGGATTAAACCCGTATCGGCATGTGAGCGCCGGCATTAATTTGCATAATAATATCGAGTAAAAATAGCCGAGATCATTTCATTTTAATGAATGGAATATTTTGAGGTCGTTATCCACTTATCGGTTTACCTGCGAATAGTATATTAAGTAATAATAATAACAGCTCTGTATCTAATACAGCCTACTGCTAGGCTCGGGCCTTTTCTCATGATAAGAAGGGTTAGGAGATAGTCTACCACGCTGGCCAAGTGTGGATTGGTAGACTTCACACCCTCGAGCACTTTTTAGGCACTCTCAGTTAAGCAGGTTTCCTCACGATGTTTTCCTTGAACGTTAGCGACAATTTATATGATAAATACACACATATCTTCGAAAAGACGAATCTTAACAATTTATTGACAGAGGTGTGTGCCGTGGGTTCGAACCTCAGACCTTTAACATTGCAGTCTCCCACTTGGCTATCGCTGCTGTATATTTAGTATTTTTATGCAATCAATCAATCTTCCTGTTTCCGGTAAGCATTGCTTAACCTGCAAAATCAATCGGTCCGCGCGGCTTCGACTTAGCCTCCTACAATTGAGTTTTTTAACGCAATGTTTTTAAAAATCTTATCTAGAACCTCATCTACTTTTGCGTCGTGTTGATGGCTAAATTAAATTTTATTGGCGCAATAAGTGGCCACTGTTATGACGCTGTCGTCGGTGTTCATGAGCGCCTCTCTTGTGCAGGTGGTAGGGCACTTCGGACAGTCAGTAAGGTGAGCCATTGATTGTACCTATTACCTTCTTCATAAAACCTGGTCATACAGGCCACGAGTTTTCATTAAATAATAAATTCAACTAAGTGCCAAATTGGGGTAAAGATTGGCGAGAAAACGATGTTGACTAAGGAAAAACATAACGACTGTATAGTGACAATAATTGTATCTGTCATATTTTAACACTCAATTTACGATTCTACCATCTGGCACTTAGGGTCGAAAGTTCAATGTCATAAATATGTCAGATATTATCTCTACAGCGTGGTTGTGGTTCATACGGCTACCGATTAACCTATACATTTCCCGTATAAGATGGTCGCGCGTTGTACAGACTTCTTGTACAATGAGAGACCAGCTTATATTGGAAAAATAGCTTGATTGGAAGCTGTCTGTACGCTATCGTTGAACTGCTGTCCCATATACAGCGAGGAAGTGGCCTATAAACAAAATTAGGAAGCAGGTGGCGATGGATCTCGTAAAGATAATGACCAATCAAGAGAGGGATATCAACCCACGCAGAGCCAAAGAAGTGTTAGCTCGACTTGAGGTATACTTTCATGGACATCAAAAGTAAACACAACTCTTCCGTGTCTGTATGTTTATGAATTAATGATATTTGTGAGAATGAATTCGGGTATATTTGAGCACTAAATAGTAAGCGCCATCATCTAAAAGTCTGTTGTCCTCAAAATAGGAGTGCATGGATGAATCAAAGCGTATTTTGTATGGCTCCTCGGGTTTATAATCATTTACCGAAAGTATTGCTAGAAATTAAGAATTTTCATTAATTTAAAACATAATGTCAAATCTTTTCTATTACAAAAGGCTTATTATACCGTGGAAGAATATTTAAATAATAAAATTATGTAATGATATTATTTTTTTTGACTTGTGTGCAATGATATTTTTTGACAATGACTTTATTTTACATTTCTATTTTTTTTTTTTTTTTTTTTTTTTTTTTTTTTTAATTTTATAAAATGCTTGCTCAATGTAAATCAATTATTTCATTTTATTACTATATAATCTTATATGATTAATTATTACTATCTTATATAAACTTACCTATTTTGTATGTCGTGATGACAAAGCATAGCGCTTTAAAACTTGTTAAGACCATTATTGTATGTACCTATGTTTGACAAATAAAACATTCTGATTCTGAAACATAATTTAGAGTATCACATAGATAGATAGTACCTGGTAGAGGAGCTTGTGGCTTAGTCGAAGCTGCGTGGACTGATCGAGTTGACCGTGGTCGGCTGTGGATGGGTAACTATTTAAAAAAAAAAATCTCCAGTGCTTCGGAGAGCACGTTAAGCCGGCGGTTGCCTTTTGAAGATCTATGGCAGTTACCGGTAGTCAGAGACCATACAGTCTACTATTTTAACAAATAGCATTGTACCGCCTCGGTTTTGGACGTCTGAAGGTAGTCGCTCCACGTAAAATAAGGATATTTAGCTGAACCTGTTGACTAGAAGCAGACCCGAGGGAAAAGTTACAAGTTACAAGTTCGTGATAGTCCCTTTACCTACTAGATACAGTGACTTATCTATAACTTGCATTAATTTACCCTCATATGGCAACTAGCGCCACAAACAAGTAATATATTCCATTTTTTATATCAGATCAGTATAAGTGCATTCCTTATAAATTATTGTACTAGATTATATCCTTATATGATATAGGAACTGACTGGCGAGATGTCGATACAATTTATCTGATAGGAAGTTATTTTATTATAAACATAGTTTGATACAAAAGGTTAGTAATGAGTCTAGGAAAGTCTGACAACTGGTCTAGCCAAGATATAGTACCGCAATGACTGATATGGTCACATATACTGTCTGTTTACATCTATTACGTCATAATTTAAGTAAATAAGCGAATTCTAAAGCAAAGCAGTTCGATTCAGGTTACAATAAGAGCAGTCCATCCAGGGAATATCGACTACCTATACAAAGAAAAATTGCTGGCTGAAGTGGCATTGAGCTGGCCATGTCTGCCGAAGGACCGACAGCCGTTGGAGCAAACGAGTCCTGAAATGGCGACCACGACTCGGCAACCGTAAGGTACGAGGCTCTCCCGCCAGGTGGACTGACAAACTCTGAAGAACAACGCGGAAGGCGTAAGACCGGGTGTTGTGACAAGAGACAAAGAGAGGCTTTTAAGTATTACAAAGGAATATATATGAGTACTAACCCGCTGATTTTCCTGAGCAAGCCGGACACCTGCCACCTGGAAGTAGGCTGCAGTGGCCGATCTGGAAGTCTCTTATCCGCCTTCGGACACAAGTTGTTCGCTGCAAGGAAAACCTGGCCAAATGGAGAATCACAAACTCCAATAATACCTCGTGCAATTGTGAATTCCCCTTTCCAAAACATGGCTCACCTTTTCGTGCTCGTTGTCTCCCTCTACGTGTGCCCGTCTTTACGGGCACACGTAGAGGGCTGCTTGCAGTAGGTCTTTATCTACTGCAAGCCTGAAGCAAGGAAGTAGAAGTTGCTACCTACAGGGCAAAAACTATATAAATAAAAAATGAGAAACCATAATGCATTGACAGCAATTGCCAGCAATTGGTAAAATGGAAATAGATAACGAAAAACGTTTGTTTACGTTACAAAACCCATGAAAAGACCTACATAAGCCTGAATATTCAATTTAATTTTCAAACGAAAATAGCGAGCTAAAACATGACAAAAATGTTTAACTTCTGACCCTAAAACAACAACACGAAAGTTTTCAGACAGTTGTGACGGGGTCACAAAATTTTACGTTTATTTTTGCCAACAAAGCTGACTACGGTATGTTTTATCTGTATTGCTTCATCTTAGGCATGATGTGGACTAAATGGTTAACCTGATTTTCATAACAACTAGACATCTGACAATAGTTCAACAAGAGAGCAAAGTTTGTATTTTCCTAGACTACTAATTTTGGGTCCCGAATGAGCGAAAGTATCTATGGATAATCACGATCGTAGCGAGTGATACTTGTTGAGAATAAGACTCAAATGCACAAAATGTAAATAACTTTGATTTCGTGCCGCACATACAACTTTTCACCTCAGCACCTCAAAAAGGCGAAAACAGTGATCAAAACTGAATTTTTTGTTGTAAGGAAAATTTGAAGCAAAAGTAGAGTTTTGTACACTGTTTTTGACGCAACCAAGAAAGCCTTTTCTAAGTTGGGTGCTAGGGTGTTTTTTTTTTTTTTATAAGAACCTATAGAATCGCTTTGATTTGATCAATTTTATCTTTTAAGTTATATGGCCGGTAATGAAATATTCACGCTCGAGCGCGTTGTCCCGGGTGCCCGTTGATTAGTTGATGAACTGCAGCAACACAGCCATCTGCATCTAACTTAACAACCTCCTAGAAACTATCCGTGATCTATAAATTTGACCATAATTGACTGATATTGGAAGTTTGATTTTTAGTCGCAGGAGATGGCCTAGCTTAGCTTAAAGCTTCTAACCTTGACCCAGAAGATAATCTGCAATTACCAATATTACTATCCTTCCATATCCCTTTGGCGTTCGGCCTCTCGTACTACGCACACACCTACAGGCAG
The DNA here is from genome assembly GCA_905147285.1 of Hypena proboscidalis. Taxonomy (NCBI): domain Eukaryota; kingdom Metazoa; phylum Arthropoda; class Insecta; order Lepidoptera; family Erebidae; genus Hypena; species Hypena proboscidalis. The sequence continues at coordinate 8,622,761 of LR990156.1, forward strand.
ATGTGAATTTCTCGACATGTGGGACGAAACCTCAGCGCAAGGCCGATTGTCGGTCTCATTTGGAATGTGAGTGAATTGGAATTAAGTAGTGGCTGAGATTTGTGTTTTGTTTATGAAATATCACCGTCATATAGAGTATAATAATATGTCATATGAATATATTTAAAAAACTTTTAAATGAGCATTATTTATCATTATATTAATTTATTTTGTAGTGTATATTAAGTATGTATATGTTATATGTATAAATGTTTCTATTGTATATAGTATGTATTTATGTATTGTATGAATTTTTTATATTGTATAGTGTGTATTTAAGTGCCTATGCACTCAATATTTCATGTACTATTTAGTATTTTAATTATTTATTTACTTTACTTTACTCTTTAATCTTGACAAGCCTTGAGCAATATTAAAAAGAAAAAGTGACAACAAATCCAATGCAATAAACTACCGCAAATATCCATTCTATTATGTCCATCCTAAGGTTGCCTGGAAGAGATCGCGTCAAGCGATAAGGCCGCCCTTTGTACATTATAGTTTTATGTACCTATTTCTTTGTATGTTTGTTACAAATTTGATGTGCAAATAAAGTTTTCTCTATCTCTATCTATCTATCTATAGAGACCAGATAAATGGCGTTCTTCAGAAAGAACAAATTCGTAGTACAGGAAACCGGCGAGCATGTATGAAGAGGTGTATGAATATTTTGGAAGCGAAAGAAGTATGTAAGGAGCGAAGCACATGGCGTCCCATCGTCTCTTACCCCTGCGTCATTCGATCGTTTTAGTAAAGAAGAACTGTTAAATATTATAAACTTTTGTTGTTTAATGTTGTAAAAAAATTACATTTAACTACTAAGTATATTTAGCAAAAGATTAAACTGTGGGGATTTGCACTTACAGCCGAGATTCAGATTAACGCCTAGTTCGGCTGCAAATGCTTCAATTTGTTTGTGCTAAACTAAGATATACAGTAACATTTTAATGTAAGTCATGTGAATCTATTTCTTTCAGGCAAATAAACTTCTTATGTACTGGGTGGCGCAAAAGTACTGGCACTAAAGAAAATACTTTTTTTTTTTTTATATGACATTTTCTGTCATTCTGTTGTTGAAAATTGTGTAGTGAACAAATGTAAAATACACTGAAAATAAACATGGACCGTTTTACTCCCCAAGAACGTGGAATAATTGTGTCAATGTTCTTACGGAATAATTCATCAGTGATAAGAACACAACGTGAATTTCGTCGACGATTTCCCCACCGTCCGGCACCGATTGGTCGCACAATTCGACGCTTTGCCACACGCCTTGAAGCAACTGGCTCAACATTGGATAGACCTAAGTCTGGGAGACCAAGAACAGGCCGTTCAGCTGAAAATATCGATGCTGTGCGCGAAGATGTGGAAGAGTGTCCAGAAACATCAACGTGGCGACGTGCCACGCAATTGGGCATTTCCAGACGGACCCTACAGCGTATTTTGGTGAAAGACTAAAAGATGTTCCCGTATAAAACTCAAATGACTCATCAGCTGCTGCCTGCTGACCACCGAGCTCGTCTAGATTACTGCCAGCGCGTCATAAACCTCAACCTTGAAGAGGATGATTTTCCTTCAAAATTGGTTATGAGTGACGAAGCGCATTTCCATCTCTCAGGGCATGTCAATAAGCAGAATACTCGGTTCTGGGGCACTGATAATCCGCGCATTATTCAAGAAACACCTCTACACCCACTAAAAGTTACTGTATGGTGTGGCATCTGTGTTGACAGAGTGATCGGACCCTATTTTTTCGAAGACGCTGGAGGCAATGCGATAACTGTCACTGGAGAACGCTACAGAACCATGTTACGTGAGTTTTTGATACCCAGTTTGGACGAATTGGGGCTGGAGCACATCTGGTTTCAACAAGACGGCGCTACGGCACACACAGCGCGCGACACTATGGACTTAGTGAGGGACGCTTTTCCAGACCGAGTTATCTCTCGTTTTGGCGATTTGCCTTGGCCTGCAAGATCACCCGATCTGACCAGTCCAGACTTCTTTCTTTGGGGTTTTTTGAAATCTCGGGTGTATGTGAACAAGCCACAGACTCTCGCAGCTCTAAAAGAAAACATTCGTCAAGAAATAACGAACATATCGCAGGAAGTGTTACGGCAAGTTATGCAAAATGTCATAAATAGGGCTCAAATGTGTATCAACTCTGGAGGTCACCATTTAAAAGACATCATCTTTAAATCCTAATGGTACGAAATTTAATGGCACAAATGTACATTTAAAAAAATCTAAATCTAGTTTTCTAATTTAGAAAAAATGTTATAGCTGAACCAAATAGGGTCTTTACTTTTGCGCCACCCGTTATTTAATCTATTACACCAATCGATCGATAGCGATCGATTTGGGATAGTAAATTGCTAAAAATAAAAGACAGAAACGTAACCAGAATTTTTTTTCGAGTAGAGTCGAAACAAAGCAATAATTTTTTAAATTTTGGACCCCTTTTGGTTTGAATTTCAGGATGTTTTATTAGCAAAAACACTACTAAGGCTCTATGTTGATGTAATATAGAATGATACAACAAGACATATAGCGTTATTTAATTAGTTAATAGCCCAATCCATCAAAATAAATTATCTTTGTTCGTTAACTCCCGGCTTAAGTAGATCAAATCACTTAGCTAACGAACCGGGTGGTCTCCACTTAACCAGTTTAGTTGTCCAAGTGTCTGTGGCAAGAAAGATATAACATAACATCACGCCTATATTACCAATAAGGGTGTGGCAGAGGCTACCAATAATCTGACTTGGCATACCGTTTCTGTGGAGAGCGAGTAGCTGTTTAAACACACAGGCTAAAAAGTTAGATTTTGATATATTTGTGTCTAAAGTTGAATCAGTGAGACGGGTGCTCAGTCTGGATTTTTTCTCAAAATGTTTTAATGTTGTCTCAATTTTAAAACATTAAAGAATGTAATTTTATTCATAAGTTTATAGCCACACATATTTATTATTGTATTCAATTGTTTATCAGCGAAGACCTATAATTAGCTATATATTATGTTACATATTATTAAGTATCATAAAATGTTATAACCTGCTGTTGGTCTTCCAATAAAATAAAATAAAAATAAATAAAAATAAATACCTTCATTTGGTATAATGATAGTTACGCAGAATATAAGTTTGGCACAACTTTTTTGGTATAATATTTTTAGCATGAATACTTTTCGCATTATAATTGTTACGCATTACAATTTTTTGGCTTAATTGTATATGGAAAAAGTATGTTTTGTAATTGTTTTGGTTGCCGGCCGAGTCAAAGAAAAGTTTGATTTCACCTAAATAAGCTGTGTGGGCTGAGGCTTGTACTATGAGAACCTGAATGAATACGTAAAATTGCAATACATAACTTTAAAATCATATGTTGGCGGCTAAGAGCTGGCCTGAGGGCCGCCCCCACCACAACTTATCCTATAGTTTAACTTTTAAACTTACGCGTTGCATGTTTAAATAAAATATAACGGGAATTAACGCGATCATGCAATTATTTAAACGTAAAGCCTAAAAGGTAAATAATTGCATGATCGCGTTAATTCCCGTTATATTTTATTTATCCTATAGTTCCTAATAACCATCAGGTGAAAAAACATGATGCCAAATGATAGTTATTGCGCAATAATGAAAGGTTTTATTTTAGTTTGTTTTTATCGAATAGGCTCCTAAACTACTGAACCGATCTTGGTGAAAATCAGTGTTGAGATAGTTCAATAGCCAAGGACAAAAATGCGATAAGACCGCAATTTGTACATTGTTTTTATTTTTAATATACATTGCGCGATAATGTCAATATAATAGTTTATAAGAACACAATCATAGTTCATAGCTTGGTCATGGCAAAGACAATAGAATCAACATCACCAAGTAATTAAATTTTAATTGAGTTGACTATACAGATTAACCGATCATGTGGAATCAATGTCATCGTGACGCTCACTCTTGATAACAACTATCTGTTTACATTCTTTATTTTGCCCGCGACATCGTCCGCATGAAATTAAATATTTCTATACTCTTGCCCACGTAATTAAGAAACTGCCCTCATACACTATTAACCCCAAATTTACCCCCACTTCCAAAACATCTGTCTTTGCCGTCGGTCCCGGTGCCCATAAGAACATCTATGGCAGTTATTACGGGTAGTCAGTGGCTAGAAAGTCTGACAACTAGTCTAACAGTTAGAGTTACAAAGGGTTGTAGAGGCCTGATAGCAGTCACTCCACGTAAAATACTGATATTAAACTAAATCTGTCACTAGAAGCCGACCAATATAATTGAGAAAAAGGGTGGGGAAGATTGGTGAGTGCAATGGGTTTGAATCCGAGATCTTCGACTACGCAGTCCTACATTCTCCCACTCGGCAATCGCGAGAGACACGTAACATTATGTATTATCTCAATCAAACAACAACCCATTGACCTTTTATTAAAAGAGAGCCAAGTCCATCGTAAACACGTAACAAATGTTCGAGTAATAAATTAATACCTACTTGGTTTTTTTTTACTACTATACAGTGTTTTTATACATTCGTGTATACTTGGAGTTTTTACACGTCCTTTTTAACCGACTTCCCTAAAAGGAGGAGGTTTTCAATTCGGCCGGTATGTTTTTTTTCTATGTATGCACATCGATCACGTCGCGGTTAATGGACCAATTCGTGTGATTCTTTTTTTGTTCGACGCGAAATAGCTGCCAGGTGGTCCCATAAAAAATTTTTGCTTTTTAGTTTCCTACTTTTTGAAGTCGGTTTTTTTTGTTAAAAACTATTACACACAAATATCTTAAGTTTGGTACGCATTATGATGAAATTTTGTATACAAGTAGTTTAGAATCTAGATTAATAATCTGCTTCGATGGTCTAGTGGTCACTGTGAGGTCTCGGGTGCGATTCCCGGGTCAAGCAAAGTGTTATTTGTGAAATTCACAATAGCAGCACGGAGTTGGAATTGTGCCCAGTGGATGGTGATAGGCTCACCCCCTATCCCATGGGACCTAAACATAACAGGTGAAGTGTGTGTGTTGTACACCTCTGCCACACCCTTCTGGGAAATATGGTATGTTATATTAATATACTGGGTGTAAATGACATCGTGACCAAGTCCCTTACCAGTGATTAAAAAAATATTCTGAGCCACTGGCTGGTTTTAAAAAAAACCCCTACAAATTAACACTTAAAGGTTATATTATATCAGCCTACCTTGCGGGCGGAACTGCGGGCTGAAGCTAGTACTATACATGTCACAGTGTTTGTTCACAGTGGCTTAAATTAACTCCAGAACAAAAACCAGCGAGCTAGATAAGCAGTTAGTTCTAGAAAAACTGTAGAAACTGTCAAGCAACAAGCCGCGACGGATGCAATAGAAATCTTAATTAAACTTTATATTAATATATACACATAAAGTGTGTCTAGAATATCTATATCTACATATTTTATAAAGATGAAGCGTGTGTTTGTTTGAACGCTACGACGAATAGGAGCGGAGCCGTAATAAAATATGTTGCCTAAACAAAAAAACAGTATAGCGAGTAAAATTGTGTTTAATATAACCAACTCCACGCGGACGAAGTCGCGGGCAGCAGCTAGTACATTTATAATTAGATTTCCGCGCGGCTACGCCCGCATAGTACATCAATAAAAGGTCCTGGGGTCTGAAACTATCTCTACGCCAATTTTCATTAACATCGCTCTAATAAATTCGAAGATTATTGGGTACAAACAAACAAACAAAAAATCTTTCCACTTTATATATTAGTATAGATATATGAAGATTTCTCGACTACTTGAACGAGAATTTACTTTTATAAATTACGAAGTATATTGATTTTATAGTAGTAGATAGATTCATAGTGGGATTAAGACATACACACACTTAATAAGATTGAGAAATCGTTTAAAAAATACGTTACAAAAATGCAAATATCATTGCAAATTGCACTTCACCAAGACAATTTCTAAATAATGACTAAACATCAAGCACAATGTAACTAAGCCGGCAACAACTAAAACATTAGCTAGACCTACATTAAACTAAAAAGCCGCATACCCACTTACTTGCATAGCTAACTTTCTAACATTCCAATACAAGAACAACACTATTTACAATTCACATCACTATTCACAGCACAGATTCACTAAACACGTGAAAAAAGAATCGGTAAACTCGATTTGAATTTAGTTTTTTTTTTTCGAATGTCGGAACGCGCGCGCGCGTGCGGTCTTGGCGCGGGTTTTGCCGTCACTGGCTTAGATATGGAGGAGTTGTATCGGCTGGCTTAGGATGAAAAATTACTTTTTGTAGGTATGAGATAAATTGTTTAATTAGGTTTAGTTGACAGTGTTATCGGTTCTTTTTGTCAGTGAGATGAGATGGTTCTTTATTACATTTTTAAGTATATAAAATAATGTATTTATTAGTATAAAAGCGATAGCCGAGTGGGAGACCGTAGGACTGCGAAGTCAAAAGTCTCAGGTTCGAACCCACGGCACACACCTCTGTCAATAAATCGTTAAGATTCGTCTTTTCGAAGATATGTGTGTATCTATATATATAAAAGGCTTTGTCCTGACTGACTTAGTATCAACGCACAGCCTAAACCATAGGTCGTAGCGACTTGAAATTTGGAGGGTGTATTCTTTACAAGATTTTATCGAGCAATAAGAAAGGATTTTTGAAAATTCGGCCTCTAACAGGGTGAAAAGTGGGACGAAAGTTTGTATGGAAAAGCGTTTGTAGTAATTATGAGGCTCGATCAATTTCAAAAATGGAACTTTGTTGAGCAATCGTGTGACAATGAGGTGTTGACATGAAGTTTCATAAAAAAAGGATTTTATGTCAGTGTTAACTTTTTAATTGTCATTTCGGCCTCTTTAGATATCTAAGAAGTAATTGTTTTGTTTAGTAGAAACCAACTTTAATGTAATGGAAGATGTGTGATGTTTATAAAAAAATGTTTAAATAGGGTTAAAACTATCATTTTGATGTGCTATAGTCAGGTGGCAAACATGCCCAAGGTTTAGCTGATGGTAAGTTAGGGCATCAACTGCGCAAATTATACAACATACACTTTTGACGGATGGAAATAAATTAAATATAATCTACAATAAAGCCCGACACGTGCGTTTATTTAAGTAAACAGGAGGTAGAATCAAAATCCATCGGATCTTGCATCCATTGGTTGGTGGTTTCAACGGCTGACGAATTAATAGCCCATATCGTCGTTGTCAAACCAAAATCTGCTATGTGCAGAAATCATAGTTTTGAGAAATTGACAAAAAAGGTCTCCTGCATTCAAGGGATTGTAGGTAAGAGGTCGTCAATAAGAGGTCGTAGATCGTCATATAATGGTCATAAGCACATGACAGTTTTTTATATGGTAGGATATAGCAGCGAACTATATGCAGAGGTTTAAAGTAGAAATCTTACAAAAGTGCACATAGCAGATTTTGGTTTGACAACGACGATATATTATAATGATATCCAAAACCTACCAAAAAAGCCAATGGAGTGGCTAAGTGAGCGTGCGATTTTGACACCAAAAAACGATCAGGCTTCCGTCATTAATGATATTCTGCTAATGTCATTCGAAGGGTCTATACGATAATACCAATACAAATCTGTTGATACTGTAGTACATTCAGATGATGCTACCAGCTATCCTGTAGAGTTCCTAAACACTTTTAATCCACCCGGTCTTCCTCCTCACATACTAAACCTAAAAGTGGGTGCTCCGGTAATGTTATTGCGAAACCTCAATCCTCCCAAACTATGCAATGGGACCAGACTGCAAGTGAAAGCGCTACATAACACGGTGGTTTTATTTACATTATTATTTACATTATATTTACAGGCTGTGCACGAGGGGAATCAGTGTATATACCACGGATACCACTTATACCGTTTGATTATCATATATATATGATTGCAGTTCCCCCTTAAGGTGTCTTTTGCAATGACTATAAATAAAGCTCAGGGTCATCACTGAAAACAGCAGGTATCGATCTGAGGGGGAACTGCTTCTCACACGGCCAGTTTTATGTCGCCTGCTCAAGAGTAAGTTCGCCTCGAGATCTGGTTTTGTTGGCACCTGAAGGGAAGACTTCGAATATTGTTTACAAAGAAATACTTTAATTGGGTATTTATTTATAATGATAACTCAACTTACGACAACTTACAATCGCGAGCAAAGCTGCGGGCAAAAGCTAGTTTATCATATAAATTATCGCTCGCTAGTGGTGAAGGAAAATATTGTGAGGAAACCTGCATGCCTGAGAGTGCATAAAAAGTGCTAAAGAGTGAGAAGTCTACCAATCCGCACTTGGCCAGCGTGGTGGACTATGGCCTTACCCTTCTCATCGTGAGAAGAGGCCTGAGCCCAACAGTGGGACACATTAGGATAATTTTGAATAAGAGTTAAAATAAGAGATATGATTTGTACTATTAATGTATTGCTTTACTATTAAATAGGTGTAGGTGTTTCTTGGTTATGTTTTTTACTACATAGACATGATGTTATGTCTTTGTCTATGTATTTATTCTCTTTATAATATAAGTGTAAGTTGAAGCGATTCTTTTGCTAATAAGCAATACAAATATGATGCAAAATCGTAATAGTATAATTTGTGCAATCAACTTCTTGGTATTTTCCGTTGCCTACTATTAAATAATTGGTTAAATGCAGTTGCATAATTTTAATGATACAATTGATCTATACAACATAATTAGGGTTGCCACGTCGCCAAACCTAATTATAAGGGCCATAAGCCGTCGTCGTCCATATGTCGCTGGTTCATATCCGGCTCGAAGGACCAGTTAATGTAAGGGCCATTTAGCTCTTACACTATTTAGATGTGGGTATGTTGTTGGTATGTTAAGTTAATGAAGTACACACGAGATGCAGATAAAAAGGTGCACGGTTGCTGTAGTGATAAAAGCGGTCGTCTCGCCGCTTTCAACTGCGCTGGTGTTGTGGGTTCGATCCCCACATGGGACAAATCTTTGTGTTATCCGCAAAGATTAGTGCTGACTATGGGTGTGCTCTGTGTGTGTGAAATGTATGTTTGTGAAAGCCCCTGCGACACAGGAGTTATTTCTAGTGCGGGCGTCGTTTCAAAAACAAAGAAATTAAAAAAAACACAAATATCAATGTTTAATAAGTTAAGTTAAGTTAAAGTGATTACAAAGATTACGTTAGTGTCGATTACTCTTGAAAATAGGTTCGTACCACGGTAGTCAGTGTACTCGTAGTTATTTGTAGAATCATGTTATTTATATAATTGCTAAACAATCGACGGTGACGCATGCTGGCGTGCGACATGGTGCGACCGCGACCTACAAGTGAATTTGCTGTGTCAGCAAAGATGTATGGTCGTATATTAATAGCTGGATATACTTATATAGCAGTTTGGCCAGACATTTGGGTAAAAAAGCCGGACTCCCTATATTATTGAGACTTTGTGTCTTCCTTACATCCTTTAAAATTAAATTCAACGTCCTTCAACATACAATCTGTTCCGTTATTTTGCTCTGCCCTTGACCTATCAAGGGAAATATTCATTCGGCCTTTGTGTATAATAATAATAAATAATAGCAGCCCTGTATCTAATACATGTCCCACTGCTGGGCTCGGGCTTCTTCTCATGATGAGAAGGGTTAGGCCATAGTCCACCATGCTGGCCAAGTGCGGATTGGTAGACTTTACACTTTCCCTTGAGCGCTTATTAGGCACTCTCAGGTATGCAGGTTTCCTTACGATGTTTTCCTTCACCGTTAGCGAGGGATAATTTATATGACAAATACACACATATCTTCGAAAAGACTAATCTTAACGATTTATTGACAGAGGCGCTTTTGTGTACATGTATATATAAATTAGAGCTTAAATTAATTACAACGCTCGTTGGTTGGTACTGACTAATTAATAAATTTTATCAATAACACGTCCATATTTAACATTCGTCTCGTGTAATATATTCCTTATCATAGTAACGTGTTCATACATTCATTCAATAATCTATTCATAGAATGTAAAAAGATGAATTTCTTAATTCTATGCATAGATTTGTGTGCCTATCTATGACTAATTAGTTGTGTTGTAATATGAAATTAAAAAAATACGAAATAAGAAAAAAAAATGTACGAATAGGCTCCTATATTACTGGATCGATCGTGATTTAAATAAATAATTTACTGTACTGTGTTCTTTCAAGATATACCCAGATTAGGTGAGACTTTGAATATAAGTATTTATTACTTTTAAGAACATTTTCTGTAATTGAAGTTTTTTTTTGTAATATTATTTTCCTGTAAGCCCGGACACAGTAGTGCAATTATCTATTACAATTAATGGCCAGGTTAGAAGTGAGCTTCTGGTACCTCCAAGCTGACTGCTCTTAAAATTAATCAATCTGTTGAGCCTTTTTTTTTTAATAATAATAATAATTTATTTCCAAAAAGTAGATTGTACATGGCATACAGAGTTGTCTTATTATAATTATAGTTATAAAGAAAACCAGTACAGCTTTAATAAAAGGAATCATATGACTCCCTTTCCTAAACTAGGCAGGAAACCTGCCTGTATCTTAGGAAAGGGTATCCATTTTTGATGTCTTAATACGGTTACAACAATATTGGTACGTGCAGTGGGCGAACAAGCCTTATCCCAATAACTGGAGTCGGCTTCTAGACGGGCTGACTGATTTAGTTGAATATCAGTACTTTAAGTGAAGCGACCGCCTTCAGACCTCCACAACCCAGCACAAGGTAAAACGACACTCTTTCTTAGACTAGTAGTCAGACTTTCAGGTCGTTGCAACCCGTAACGACTGCCATAGATGTTCTAATGGCAACCGGGACCGCCGGCTTAACGTGCTCGTTGAGGCACGGAGGAAAACTTATGTTAAAGATGGCCATCCACGGCCAACCGCGGTAAGCATTGCTTAATCGGTAAGATCGATCGATCCGCGCGACTTCGATTTAGCCACGAGCTCCTCTTACGTGATAAGAAATGAAAAAAAGATACGAGTGCACAGTTGGATTAGTGGTTAAAGCGGTCGCCTCGCCGCTTGTGTTGTGGGTTTGATCCCCACAGGACAAATCTTTGTCTGATCCGCATAGATTTAATCTGACTCTGGGTGTGTTTTGTGTGTGTGAAATGTACAGGCCAAACAATTAGGTATGCAAGACAAAAACTTCAACTTGTTAATGAAGACTGACTACACCAGTTATAAATATGTGAGTTACATGCCTAAATAGTCAGTATATTACACTTCTTAAATATGTAACTCACACATGCTTATCTAGTGTAGTCAGTCGTCATTGTGACGTGAAAGTTTTGGCCCTGCATACCTAACTGCTTGGCCCACTGTACGTTGGTGAACCCTCGCAACTCAGTTGTAATTCCTAGGCGTCTTTTAAAAAAAGAAAAAAAAAACTCCTCAACGTTCATGTTTCATGAGAACTGACTTGAGCAGTTTTGTGAATGAGCAACGCTCGATTCAAGCACTTTCTTTTGAAGAAAACACGTTCTAAAAATACATCACAGTTTTATGTGGACGGGAACTTTAGTATTTTATTTCCTCTTGAGATTTTCACGATTTCTCAAGCATTGCAAGAGATTGAAAAGCGGTTTTATTAAAAAAAAGATTTATATTCAATAAAACCTAATTACATGTTCTTAGAGCAAAGATCGAAACAGGATTAATTAATAACTACTTACAATAATAATGGAAATCTCGGTAATGCGCAGTCGGCATTATATGCATCACGAACGAACGTGTAAAGTATATGCTGGAGTCGTTTCTATTATTGTTTGTTGCTAAGCCGAACTTTGGCTGACAAAGCATATATCTACAGGGTGGGCACCCTTAACACACGCGACTTCACAACGTGGCACTTCGATAAAATATAGTCTTATATTACTTAGTAAAAATCTAGCAAAATAACGTCAATTTTATTGTTTCTTTACTGTCTTGATGGTCTAGTGGTTAGCGTAAGCACCTCTCACCGCGAGGTGTAGGTTTCGATTCCTGGGTCAGAAATTGTTGAAATCAGTCATTGAATTTGAGTAACAAACAAACAAACAAAAAATCCAATTCTTGTATAGCCCGACGATATATGTGATAAAATTCATGTTTTATACATAAAAGCTTCAATATTTATAATTTTATCTATTAAAAAATGCATTCAAATCCGTAGCGTAGTTTCAAAGATCTAAGCATACCTAAAGACAGAAAGAGACAGAAAGAAGGGAAGCTACTTTGTTTTATACTAAGAAGTGATTAAATAAATAAATATGGATTTTTTTACATTAGATAGAATGACAAGGCCAAATACACTCATTCACTCACACAAGCACACTCAGTCTCAGACACAACACAACAGCTCTGTGACTGTTATTACTTTATTCTAAGTTACCCACTTTTACAAATAATGAATAATAATTTATCAATGCACTAATTTTGAGTGCACGGTTGGCGTAGTGGTTAAAGCGGTCGCCTCGCCGCTTTCAACTACGCCGGTGTTGTGGGTTCGATCCCCACACGGGACAAATCTTTGTGTTATTCGCAAAGATTTGTTCTGACTCTGGGTGTGCTCTGTGTATGTGAAATGTATGTTTGTGAACACCCCCGCGACACAGGAGTTATTCCTAGTGCGGGCGTCGATTTTAAAAAAAAAAAGAAAAAAAAAAAAAAAATTATTCATATTTATTTCAATTATTAATTAAATCTCAATTTTTTTGTGATTATCAATGTTACTAGGTAAGTCATACATAATGCTATTGATCTTCCTATGAAAATAATATTCACGCGTCAATATCATAAATTGACGATGTAAATTTCCACTAAACAATAAGTTGTGTACGTGAGTTTTTGTCAAAAAGCTGCGTAATAATTGTTTATTCATCTAATTGATGTATAAAATATGATTTAAATAGTTTTATAATGTGATGATTAATGTTCAAAGAGGTGCCAACAACCTAAGGAAACGAATATTAATTAAGATTATACGGTGTACTATTAGAATAAGATCTAATTGTATCAAATTTGTGTTTCAAAGTGAATAAAGACCTTTTAAAACTAAACTAGTCTCAGAACAAATCGTTGCAAATCACACAAAGCTTCGTCCCATGTGGGATCGAACCCACAACACATGTGCAGTGGAGAGCGGCGAGGCGACCGCTTAAACCACTACACCACACGTGCAGACGTGATTAGTTTAGATAGGCGAAATGATGGTCAGTTCCCCTCCACTGCAATTATCACAATTTATATGGATTCTATGCTACGGGCGCCTGTGCCACGGATGTGATAAATTACCACAAGTTACCACCATACTAGTCCATGACCCAGTAATGTACCATTCAATGGTAGACATGGTTCTTGGAAATATGCCCATCATCTATGTAGAATTTATTAATGGTGGCTTAAGATTGATAGCTATTGCAATATCGTGGGGTTATTAAAGATCTTAACTACATTCTTCAATGAACAAACCTTTTTTTGTGGTGCTAGTTTGTATTGAGGCGTTTAGACTAACTTTACCAACGGAGCAGTTCCTCGATGGTCTACTGGGTTCGGTCCCTGGTCGGGCAAAGTGTTATTTATTAACTTTCCATCAGGTAATTCATAATAACAGCGCCTCTTAATTTGTCTTGCCTTGCTTGTTAATTATAATTTTTTATTAGTAATAATAATATGCATGTTTGTCAAAGTTTGTACTTGCAATAATTGAAGTTACAACGTGAATGCTATGCACAACTATTATTTGTATAATTAGATCATAATCCTCAGATGAACCGACTAACTTACCAAAAGGGTTTACTCTTGTCCGTTCACGAAATACGACTACGTCGTTGCAAAGAAGAATAATATAAATAAACAAAAGTCACAAGCATACACTAAAAAACCAGTCTGTTTACGAGGGTTCCACCGGCCGTGTACTGTACTTTAAGAGTGTATTCTATAGCTGAAATAAACACAAAAGAATAGCAGTATGCACCAATTATTCGGTTAGTTTGGTCCGTGCTATTCAGCTGATGCATTCAGCGGAGAATGCGGCCTTTTTAGGGTTCCGTACCTCAAAAGGTAAAAACGGAACCCTTATAGGATCACTTTGTTGTCCGTCTGTCTGTCTGTCTGTCAAGACCTTTTTTCTCAGGAACGCGTGGAGGTATCAAGCTGAAATTCATATCAAATACTCAAGTCTATGGTCTCTTGGAGCTGTGAAAAAATCAAACTTCTAAGTCAACGCGATCAAAAGATACTCCCGTTTATGCCGCAAATTTTCGACACTCGCAAGGGAATCAAAACCTACAGGGTACTTCCCGTGAACTCAGAATCTTGAAATTTGGTACGAAGCAACGTCTTATAACACAGATAAAGGAAAAATTGCGAAAAGCATAAATTTTTAGTTACATCATATAATAAAATATTTTTAATAATTTTAAACTTATTACCCCTTTACTCATGAACGCGTAGTGGTATTATATTGAAATTCTTAACAAATACTCAAATCTATAATATCTTTAAGCTGTAACCAAATCAAACTTCTACGTCAACGCAATCAAAAGATACAGCAATTAAAGCCGCATATTTTGAAACTCGCAACTACTCGCAAGGGAATCAAAACCTAAAGGATACTTCCAGACGACCTGGAATCTTGAAATTTGGCATGAAGCAACTTTATAAAGTACACATATAGGAAAAATTCCGAAAATCTTAAATTTTTAGTTACATCACATAGTATATTTTTTTTAATAATCATAAACTTACTAGCTGACCCAGATTTCATTTAGCAATAAAAATACCATAACTTTTACTTATATACCTACAGGTTTGTACGGAACCCTCGGTGCGCGAGTCTGACTCGCACTTGGCCGGTTTTTTTTTTTGTGAGGAAACGCCATTTTTGCATAATTACCTATCATAGATTCAAAGATACGATTTTAAAGGAATTCTCCGTCGAACTATAATGTTGCTGTTAGGTTCTTTCGAGAAGTAAGGTTTTTGTAGATTGTTGTCAATTATCTGACGACCAGATGGCGGAGTGGGTAGTGTACCTGCCTGCGACACTGAGGTCGCAGGTTCGAATACAAATCTTTGTGTGCATGAACATAGAGGTTTGTCTTGGCCTATGTGTTTTTATGTATAATAAGTATGTAAGTATTTACAAAAGAAAAGTATATGTATCAGTTATTCAATTACCTATTACTAGCTCTGCTTAACTTCTGATTATTTTTATAGCATTTAGCTATGCTTAGCAAATTATACTAAGAAACAGTTGAAAAAGATATGGGACCGGCAGGATTTGAACCTGCCACCTTACTGCACACCGGGCAGTCGCTCTTAGCCATCCAGCTACGGTCGCCTCTTACCGGAACCTTAAATTTCTCAACTGTATGATACGTCATTTCGTGACGTAACGTTCATCCATTTGTTCCTATCTTAAGTAGGATACAGCTCTGCTTAGTTTGGGACTAAATGACTAAGTGTGTATGTTATGTAATATATATTTTTCTGGATAGCGATAGGCTCATTCTTTATCCCATGGGACCTAAACATAACAGGTGAAATGTGGGTGTTGTACACCTCTGCCACACCCTTTTGGGTAATACAGGCGTGATATGTCGTATGTCGTCGTAAATACAACAATAGTACGTGTTACCTAGATAAATACCTAACAATTGTACTGATATCCTGTAATAGCAGAATAATTAATCATGGTACACAAAACACGAAGTAGAAATAGATGCATATTGCATACCAATAAGACATTTCAAGTAGGTACCTTATCAACTTGTTTCTATGTAGTTATTTGCATAATTTGCATACAAAAGCCATACATAGAAGATATTGAAATATTTCCTAGAAAATGGGATTGTTAAGAGCTTAACAAAATGTTAATTGTAACTAGTTTGGATAAAATTTATTAAAACTGATGTAGCCTGGTGCTCTAAGATACAGTCTTCGGCTTAGTTTGGACTCCAGATCGCCCACAAATTACATGTCGCTGCTTTGCACGAATAAACGCACAATCCAAAAGTCACACATTTTACAGGGTAGCCATTTGAAAATTAAACAAAATATCTACTTGCACTCAAAGTGCGAGACGTCGCTCGGAGCCGACGACAATCGATTAATAGCCCAGTTTATGAATCTACGTACTAGATTCGAAACTAGTCGGCATATCCCGGCTAAAGTAACGTGAGTAACTCGTATTCTCAATAATAATGTCTTCACCTCACGTCGGTTTTAATAATATTAAAATATTTACTGTCATAACTCTTCATTTATTTGATCAATATAATAATAAATAATAAATCGAAAGGGCATTTATCAAGGTTTAATTAGAATCTAAATAAATATATGTTTTGAGCTGCGAATACCTTAATTTACCAGTATTTTCAAAATTTTGGTTTGTGCTGGTATTCATGCAATGGAGCGATGTATGTCACACCAAACTGTTATTGTCATAAGATACTGTAAAATGTTGTAATTTGTGGAGATGAATAAATACATTCTTAAGCTCATGTATCATACATTGATTATTATTTTTGAACGAAAAAATAAATACGTATCTAATAATATGATATCTGATCAACGTATAGTTTTAAGGTTAACGTATACGTGCGAACGAATGACTTCAGATTTCTTACAGGCGATTCGTCCAAATGCGAAGTTTTTCAAAGGTAATATATTATGTATCATCATACAACATCTTCTCGATTGATAGATCAATTCAATCTGTGGCGTTCACATCACTGATTTGCGATCACCTTGACTTACGAACAGTTTTCATTTTCAGGACTTAATGAATTATATTGATGTAAAACTTACCCGATCCGAAATCGCCTCCTCCATTTTCCCGCGCTTCAATCCCGGCGCGCGAATGACATTCGCCGGTGGCGCCACCACAGTGCTCGCGGACGGCACCGTCGCGCCATTCCCGCTTCCAACCGGTATGAAACCGGCCTCCATGGTATCAGGTACAAAACATTTCAGCCACTCAACAACAGAGGGCGCTGAACACAATCACAATAAAAACATTCACTCCATTTCACTATAGATGGCGTTGTTATTTAACACTACGACTATCACTTTATCACATAAAAATGCACTTATTCAATTCACTGTATGCAATATTGGACGTATTTTGAGTCACTAGCCATTTTTGAGGAACTCGTTTTGAGCACAGCCCTTTTTTTTTAAAGGACTTTGAGCGTGATTTTGAACGGAATATTTATTTAAACACTAATTTTTCGCACTTATTTTTCTTAATTCACGTTAACGAACACAATTTTCGATTTTTTGTTTTTTTTTACATGGTAGACGAGTCGGCGTATCGGCAGCTAGAGGTATTCTGCATTTGAGAATGTCGTCTCGCTCATCGGCCCATCTGTGAAAGAGAGAGAAACACATCAATTGACAAAACAACATAATAATACAGGTTTCTACTTCAATAAACATGTAGGGTAGAAGGTGTAATTACCGCCCGATTGTACTTTATAGTTATTTAATTATAGATATAAGATTTATGTAATAAAAAAGAAAGGGAAGTAATCTATGCTAATATTATAAAGCTGAAGAGTTTGTTTGTTAGTTTATTTGGTTGAACGCGCTATTCTCAGAAACTTTGATCTAAGTGTTGGATATCATTTTTATTGAGGCAGGCTATACTATAGTATAACATCTACTATATTACTATAGTATAATATGTGACGAAAACGGGCGCCACATACGGAGCAGTAACATATAACGCGTATAAAACAGACGAAGTCGCTGGCTAGAGCAAGTCCATGAATCAGATATCAAATCATTTATTTCCATGGGCCCCAAGGGGCGCTTGAACCCGTCAAAATAAACCTCAAAATACAAATAAATATAATATTAAAATAAAACTTAACTAAATAAATAATAATACTTATAATAGCAGCCCTGTATTTAATATACATGTCCCACTGCTGGGCTCGAACCTCTTCTCATGATGAGAAGGGTTCGACCATAGTCCACCACGCTGGCCAAGTGCGGATTGGTAGACTTCACACACCCTCAAGCACTTATTAGGCACTCTCAGGCATGTAGGTTTCCTCACGATGTTTACCTTCACCGTTAGCGAGCAATAATTTATATGATAAATACACACATATCTTGGAAAAGACGAGAGGTGAGTGCCGTGGGTTCGAACCCGAGACCTTTAACTTCGCAGTCCTACGGTCTCACACTCGGCTATCGCTGCATTACTTATTGCAATAAAATGATTGACACCGGAGCTTAGATTGGCTTTAATTCAACTTAGAAATTTTAATTAAAATCAATCTAAGTACCAGCTCCGATGGGTATTGCATCATGAGTCAGTGGCGGCTGTACCTTAAGTGCGCTCGTGCGCTGAACCACCAATTTCAAAGATTTAAAAATTACATAATAATTCTTCATCTTTTTGTTTAAAATTACCATTTTAATATTTTTTCTTAAACATACATACCTACTAAAACATAATATAACAAAAGAAAAATCCGATTATAACGATTGACGAAAAAATAAAAGCACCTTGCTTATCTAAATAAGCTCGTGCGCTACGGCGAGCGCACGAGGACTGCTAATACAACTTGTATGAACTGTGAGCTAATACGCTCGACGCGTGAAGTAAAAGATAGTTCATAGAAAAGTACCGAGTAATAAGTCGGTTTTCGAGCGCCGCACGAGCGAACCGAAGATTGCCGAGAGCCCCCGAGGATCGCCGAAAACCGTCGGCCGGCCGCGCGGCCGCCCTCGTCCGTTCGGCGGGAAACGACACGATGACATTTGATTTGACACTCTCTCGCGTTATCATTAATTTCTCTGTATCTGTGATGCGGTAATTGTTTTTTGTTTTTGTTAATTTGTTCTATTCTGTACTGTGAATACAGTGTGTGTTGTGATTGAAAATGAGTTTAAACATTGATTATATTAACAAAACTTTTCAAAATAAAGTCGACATAAAGTTACAAGAGTGCAAATCGAAAAATAAAGCATATACGCGAAGTATTAAAAGTGAAATGTATAATAGAAAGAAATGGCTGTGTGGATGTGAGCGTCTCAATGCATTCTTTTGTTTTCCTTGCATTATTTTTGGCGGAGAATGGATTTGCACAGAAACTGCAATTAAGGATTTGACGCATTTGAGTGAAAAAATAAAAAAAACATGATTCTTTGCAAGTACACCTACAAAATGTGATGAGTTTGTCTGTGTTAGGCACGGTCAACATTCGTAATCAGCTAGATTCTGTTTAAAGAAGCAATATCCAAAGCATTTCCTAATCCTAATACTAAGTGAGCAAGTAAAGTGAACCACCAGTTCGATTACCTACCAGCCGCCACTGATAATGAGAAGAGCTGGTGAGAATGAAACGAATGTATGATGAATCGAAATAATTTGGCAGTACATTATTCTTTAGATTACATCATTCGTTATTAAATGAAAGTGGTTATAGTCGTATACCACTTAAAACAATAGTGGTGTTTACTTTTCTTGTTCAAGACAATAAAATTCTTCTCTTTCATATTGGGAAGAAACCGTACATATACATACATACATAAAATCACGCCATCATCCCACGGGGGTTCGCTCCATACATACTTCTTTCGCTTCCTCAACATTCATACATTCTCGCCAGTTTCGTGTACATCGTACTTGTCCATTCTGAAGGACTCTTATCTGGTCCCTGTATGGACTTCCGAAGACCTCTACCAGTACTTCAAGCCACATCTGAGTTGTTTATCTCTTTCACTTATCTACTTTTATCTTTTATCTACTTTTATCTTTTATCTACTTTTATCTTTTATCTACTTTCATCTAGATGAGACTTTTATCGAAGAAGATATTTCAAGTCATTTTTTTTTTTTCAAAAATTAGACAACGTGTCTAAATCGCGTAATTATTATAAAGGTAAATAAATACCTAAGCTCGACGTTTCGAATGACTTGCATCATTCTTGGTCACAAGCCGACTTGGACCAATGGGCCAAGCAATAAGGTATGCAGGGCAAAAACTTCTATGCCATAGTGCAAACTGACTGCAATAGATATGCATGTGTGAATTACATATTTAATAAATGTAATATACCCACTATGTAGATAGGTAGCTAACTTATCCATAACTGGTGTAGTAAGTCTTTACTATGACTTAGAAGTTTTTGCCCTGCATAGCTAACTCGTTGGCCCACTGTACCTACCACGCATAAGAAACCGTTTATTCAAAGTTACTTTGTTTGTTTGTTGGCGCTAATCTCGAGAACTACTGGTCGAATTGACTTCGTCCGCGTGTAATTCTTAATATTCTGTGGTATTAGGAAGTAGCTGCTCCCGCGCTTTGACCCGCGTTCAACATTATTGCTCCGCTCCCGTGGACTTGAGCACAGCCTGAGTGGAAGCTAGTATATTAATACTCGTATTCCGGCGTTGAAAGCTAATTCAATAAATTGAAAGTTGCCAACAATAGCATTAACAGTTAAAATAAACATTACAGTTATTGGTTTGTGATATTAAAAAGTGAAAGTGTTTTAAGTTTTAAACAGTGAATTAAACATATCATAACATCACGCCTATATTACCCAGAAGGGTGTAGCAGAGGTGTACAACACCCACACTTCACCTGTTATGTTTAGGTCCCATGGGATAGTATCGCCATCCACACATGTAGCGCACGGACGTATAGCATACCTAATGGTAAGTGGTAACTATAGGCCATAAACATCAACATTCCACAACAGCAGATTAAAGATGCATCGCTTCATCTGACGACTACATGTTATGCCTCATGTGCATTTACGGGCCTGATCTCAACACCAAACAAAAGGCCAATCAAACGGAAAAGCACAAGTAAAACTTTTGCCCAACACGGCGATCGAACCCGAAGCCTTAAGCTTGCAGTTGGAAGCAAGCGTCAGCGTCAACGCCCGGCGTATGTTTTATTCAAAAAAGATGCGCATATTTTCTATGAAAATATGTTCACATACCCTAGCTTTATATAACGAGGAAGTTTTTTTTTTTCTAGCCCATGTTGTCCCACTGCTGAGCAATGGTCCCCCCATACACGACCACAATTCTCTATTTTGGGCTCTGTCTGTCCAATCCCTCCAAAACGAGTCCAAATCATCCCTCTAGCGCTTTCTGGGCCTACCGCGACGCCGATGTCCGTCCTTGGGTATCCATTCGGTTGTTATTCGCGAGGAAGTTAAAAAAAAAATTAAGACGACAACAAACTCCGATACCCCACGACATTTTTATCAGCAATCAAGGACTAATATATTATTATCGCGATGCCAATTCTCATATTAAAGTGAAAGATTGTATTTGTGCGTAAAATACAGATGAATGAACGTGATCTTATTATTTCGATTTCGATTCGATTCGAACTTATCGATTAAACAACCTTCGATTTAAAATATGTCAATAGAACGTCCGAAATATGTAACGGAAATATATATATGGAGCTACCTTGTGAATTAATATGTATTTCGCTTAAGTAAAGCTTTAAAAATTGGTTAGCTGTTTTCTATACAAAAGCAATATGGATTTAACTTCAATATTGTTAAATTTGTATAGATCTATTTTTTTAGACTAAACATATCAAAAACATTAAAAGCATGTTTTTTGGCGCCCATTTTTTCAGAATCATGATTTCTATTATTCTGTTTGTATGTAACTCGATTAATGATTCAAATAATTTTGACCGCGAGGTTTCGGGTTCGATTCCCGGGTAGAGCAAAGTATTATTTGTGAACTTTCCGTCGGGAAATTCACAATAGCAGCTCGGAGTTGGAATTGTACCCGGTGGCTCAGCCCCTATCCCATGTCCTGTCATGTCCTACACATAACAGGTGAAGTGTGGGTATTACACACCTCTGCCACACCGTTCTAGATAATATAGGCGAGATGTAATTTTATGATTTGTATGTATGCGTTCATAATAGTGCGCCAAAATTAGTTTACGATCTGCCATTTAAAAACACATCAATTGGCATGATGGCGTAATCTCATTGGTTAGGTCAAGGATAATATTTCAATGAACGAATAAAGACATTTCTAATGCGTTTTATATTAACGTAATCGTGTTATATATGACTTCGTTAAGTTATACTTATAGGTCTGTCAAGGGGTTTTTTTGCAACAATGCAATGGCTAAAAATACTTTTGCATAAAGAAGTATTAGATCATTTGACTAAATTAGTAAACAGAAACACGGAGCTCAAATCAATAGGATTTGAGCTATCTATACTCCCAGGAGATGACTCCTAGGGAGACATTTAGAAACTATACTCCCAAGGAGACACTAAGAAATAAATTTAAAGAAATAAATATTATGACGGTACATGCTCAATACGTAGAAAATTTTAAAATTTAATGTACGTTAACAAAAAACAAACCAAAATTAAGAAGAATATTGTGAATTAATTAAATCTTAGGAACAAAAACAAACTCGCTGTGGCCACTACTATGCTCCATAAAATCTCTTACTCGTTCCCAGGTCAATGTATACGTTTCTACAATAAACTTCCATTAGACGCGGTAGAATTATCGATAGTTAAATTGAAAATTAATAAATTATTTTTTAAATAAAAAGCTTACTACAGCATTTTTTTCGGACTACAAAAATGAATAGGTTATAGTATTTTGAAATGAATTACTTTTCTTATGTAACTTTTAATATGCATAATATTGTTATATTTTTTATTTGATAAGATGGTGCACATGAGTTTCTCACCAGCTCTTATTATGATGCAATATCCATCGGAGCTGGTACTTAGATTGATTTTAATCTGATTCTAAATAGTTAGATTAAAATTTATCTAAGCTAAGGTTATTTAAATTATTGTTATTAGAATAATTTAGTTATACTTATAATTTTTTGTTCTAGCACCTCCTAGGACCTATGAAAATAAATGATTTGAATCTTGAATCTTGGAGACTGGACACGTACCAGAAATGGCAGTGGACTAACCTTATATGACTAACCTAAACATAACAGAAGTGTAGTTGTTTGACACACCTCTGCAACACTCTTATGTGTGATAGAATTCGTCATATTATGTTGGAAGAGTGCAAACAACTTGATTAAGACCCAGTTGCCACCAAAGAGGAGAGAACGACCAATCAGGTATCAATATTGACACACTCCTCTCCGCTTGGGCCATACGGAAAATATCAAAGACACGTCAAACATGGTTCGACCTTCCTCAGGACTCATCTACCTACACTACACGCAAGATGCGTGTACGAAAAGACTTACGCAACCAATAGCAACCAGCAACCAATATTAGCATCAACCACACGCAACGGTTGCGAAACGGCAAACAAGTCACAATGACATTCCAAAACCTGGAGATCTCGTTTGTTAATAAGTCTTAAGGACAATCGAGACATCATTCACTTATGTCGTTATACCTTAGTGAAATATTATTATTGTCTGTCTTATGCTCGAAGTCAGAGGTCTCGGGTCAAAACACACGTCACACTTTTAAAATTTGTCTCTTCGAAGATATGTTTGTATTTATATTATCAAGACATGCGACAGCGTGTCCAGCAAAGTTAAAAAAAAAAAACGGCTGGCGACGTTGGAGTGTGTATATTTACACAAACCATCTCGCGGTAATTTTGAACCCTTCACAACTTGAAACCTATTTATTCTACATACATGAAATTTGACATATGTATTAAAATCTGTTAAGTTTACCTAGGATGCAAAACTTCATAAATGTAAATCAAAGAGTTTTTGAGATATTAACGTTTAAAAACCACATGACTGAGTTATGACCAAAAACCTAACCCACTTCCAAATGACACTTATCGTTTCTATACTAAAAGTAATGACATCCCAACAAAAAGGGTGCAGGAAAGGAGCCTCCCCGAGTGACGTACACAACGATTTCCTACGTCCGGCGCACCCTGGGCAATTCGCGAGTTCTTTAAAGCGAATTGGCTAATCCTTTCACCACGATGGCAAGTCAAAATAAAATTTGACTCAGCCATCGACACGACGAAGAAAAAGAAGAATCCCAACAAAAACATAGAAAAGTAATATGGGAGCCAAATTTAATATTACACGCCTACAATAGAACTGATGAATGAATGAATCCAAGCTGAAAATTTGATTAGTTTTTACGTACATATTACATTACAATATTAAATGTGGCTCTCATTATTCATGTTTTTGTCCAATTTAAGTATTTATAATCCATTTTATTACTCGCTAACGGTAAAAAAAACATCGTGAAGACACCTGCGTATCTGAGAGTGCTTAAAAAATCGCGAACATAAAAAGGTGACATACATACATACATACGGATCGAATACAGAACCTCTTTTTTTTTTGAAGTCGGTTAAAAAGTACTCTAGGGTGTGTAAAGTCTACCAATCCACACTTGGCCATCGTGGTGGACTATGGCCTAACCCTTCTCAACATGCAAAAGGCCCGAGCCCAGCAGTGGTACATGTATTAGATATAAGGCTGCTATTATGAATGCTTAAACAAGCTTATATGGAAGGAACATTGATAGAAATAGGCTACGTTACACCTTGTATTGTCAGCTACCTGCCAGAAAATCTAATCAAATCCAGCCATTTTAAAGATTAGCCGAAACAAACAGACACAGGCAAAAGCAACAGATTTCCGTTAACAAATCCAACATAGAGATATGACAACATGTCACATAAAATCGGTTAAAATCGAGAGACATCGGCCAAAACATTTGGACATATAGTAAAATGTACACACTTCCAATCAAGCTATATATTTACAGTATACGCTGGTCCTGCATTACACGGAAAGGATATACAACATGAGACCATCTTATAGTGGAGATGTATATATTGATGTGTAGTCGTCTGTACACTTGAAACAGGTCTTAATAAATACAGCGTGAATATAGAATTCTTGTATAGACGTTATAGTAAACAAGTCCTATACAAGGCCATCATTACAATATGAATAACTAATTGTTTTAATTCACCGTGAAAATTTGCCGTATGAATTATGACGTCGTGTGTAAGAAGGTGATTCGTAAATTGCGTAAGGTGTTTTTGCCATTTTTTAAGGTCCCTGATGAGATGTGGTGACATTCATATTGACCCCTCCTCCCATTCTGATCACACGTACTTTATAGACGACTTTATAATTTGCTTTTTAAAATGAAGAAAATCTCCACCCTGTGACGAACTTATCGCTCCTGTTGCTACTACATTTATTTATTTTTATAATTATATTTTTTTATTTTTGTTCTTCCATATTAGTATACTCGTATAGCCTATCCAATTTAAATCCTTTAAAATAAAAAAAAATAAAAAATCAAGAAAAAGTTATGTGTGATGGTTTTTTTTTGTTTTTTTTTTAGATTAAAAAGATTAAAAGATTATTTATTTTTTCCAACATGTGTAGGTTTTTGGTGTTACATTGTGGTTTATGTCTCCACATGCTCTGTCCTTTGTAAAGGACATACAAAATTATAAATTCATAAAAAAATATATATTTTTATCATGCCTTATATCATATGCCATATTCATATCCAAAATAATCATCATTATCTATACTAATCTATACTAATATTATAAAGAGGTAAAGTTTGTGTGTTTGTTAAATTGTCAGGGGTAATCTCGGAATCTACTGCACCGATTTTAAAAATTCTTTCACTAATAGAAAGCCACATTATCGCTGAGTGTCATAGGCTATATAAAAAACCGAAAAATTAAAAGGTTTTTACGTGGTAGTCCGTTTTGTAAAGAGAATCGGAGAAAAACTCATCGTTATACGTGAAGGCCACAGCAGCGCGGCAGCGGCGCGCGATGGTTTCGGCTTATTTCGGTTCGCGTTCGTGCTCACTTCGGAAGAAGGAGGCGTGACCTTCCTTTTACATACATCTGAGACTCCGTGCGGTCGGCTCTTTACGCAGCGGACGTCCCCAAAATTGAATTTTTCGTAACACACTTTCGACATTCATTAATTTTATTTTCGGTACATTAAAAAAAAATCTTTTATGTTTATATAGTTTTCATTTAATTTAGGTTATAGATAGGCATTAAGTTTGTTTCATGTACCTAGATATTAAATTAGGTTATAGGTATTAAGTTAGTTTCATGTAGATATTAATTTAGGTTATAGGAAGGTATTAAGTTTGTTTTGTGTAGATATTAATTTAGGTTATAGGTAGGTATTAAGTTAGTTTCATGTAGATATTAATTTAGGAACGCTGCCTTAACTATGAAAGATATATTTTTGAACATTATGCCCAACGAAGTGGGCACGGGTCAGCTAGTATATAATAAATTCAATGCAAGTAAAAAAAAAATTGTATTTATTATGTCAAAATGGTAATGTCAAATACCATTTACGTACCTCTAAGACCTATCCAATTTGTTAGTTTGAAGTGGTCCATCGACCTGGAAAACCTCATTACTTTCGAGATGTAGTATATTCTTGAAGCTGTATAAAACCTGAACGAGTTGGATAAGTTCCAAATCATGAATTATACCGGCTATGCTTAAATCTAGACAAGGTTGTATGTTTTCAGATCATACCTAGATTTAATGTTTTATGTCGTTAATAAAAAAATATATATATATTTAATTTCTCTTTCACAAATTGGTGTCTGATTTAGGATAGATCTGTGGTTCAGATCACCAGGAGTATTACTACCATTCAATTAATGAATTTAATTTAATGCTATTGTAAATGAGCTCAAGGATTGCCAGATAGCTGAAACTCTTCCCAAGTCTTGTCCCGTGTATCATATATATTAATAACTATAGATAGATAGAACTTATAACAATTTAAAAATTAATTGTAAACCATTCCAATTATTTTTGTTAATATATTTTTTTATATACAATTACTTAAACTTTACATATTGAACGAAGAAAAAACTATTATATATACACTATCTATATAACATTAAATATTTACATTAGGCGTCAAAAAATTCCTCCGCATCGCTGTCTACAGCTGATACCGTGGCCAGAAGGCTGGCAGCATTGCCACGTTGAATGGCAATGCTTATTCGCTGGGCGAAGTAAAAACCTGCCTTCTGGTCGCGAGAAGCGTCGATTATTTTTACAATTTAAAATTAGAAAAGATAAAATATAAAATAACCAAGCTCACTATCAATCACAAAATAAAATCAAATTTAATAAATAATAGTTTAAAAAAACTAAAAAACACGCTTTCAAATTACTTCTAACTAAAAAGTGAAAAATAATTCCTAATATAAGCTTTCACAATAATACTAGTATTTTTTGTTCATTACCATTTTCAGCTTATATTAGGAATTAATTTTCACTTTTTAGTTAGAAGAACTTTAAAAGCGAGTTTTTTAGGTTTTTTAAAGTATTATTTATATTCTACTTTTTAGTTTGGTTTATTTATAAGAGCGTTTTTTTTAATTTTTTTATCGAATTATTGCATTGTCATCGATCTTTGACAGGTGTGCAAAATTTTAATGAAATCTGTCCGTTTAAAGTGGGTCAAAATAGAGTCCAAAGGAGTCGGTTAAATACATACATACACACAGGTGAAGCTAATATAAGCGTGATAAAAATCAAAAAACTACTGATATCCATGCTAAAACTAATATCACATTGTATTCAATTTCATCCTTATTTCTAAATTCGTATATTTTAGGATCGAATTTACACTTGTTTGTCTCGGTATTCGCTTCACCCCCCCCACTCTAGATTTGTCACGGTATTGTCGCCGCTTTCAACTGTGCTGGTGTTGTGGGTTCGGTCCCAACACGGGACAAATCATTGTGTGATCCGCAAAGATTTGTTCTGACTCTGGGTGTGAAATGTATGTTTGTGAACACGCCCGCGGCACAGGAGATATTTCTAATGCGGGCGTCGTTTTTTTTTTTTTTAATATATCTTATTCTTATGAGTTGTTTGACTTAAAATAGACACGAAAATAGCTTTTCGAATCGAATTAGTTCCAAGACATTGACCTTAAAGCATTGTATTGTATGTAAAATAGAAATAAGATGTCTCCAATGATTCGATTATTTTTGACTAGTGAAGCGAAACAGGAGAAACGGATTTATCGGTACAAATCGGTTGATTACTTGATATTCTCGGTAAGGCAAATGCTTTTGATATACTACCATTTACTAAGGGTCTAAAATATTTTTTTGCTGTCATTAAATCGAGATATTTACGCTAACATAACTTAACATCATGCTTATACTACCCAGAGAAGTAAGACAGAGGTGTAAAACACCCACACTCCAATTATCTTCAGGTATTATGGTATAGGAGGTGAGCCAATCGCCATACACCAGACACAATAAGTACTCCGTGCTGCTATTGAAAATTTTCTGACGGAAAAAAAAATTTTGCCCATCTCGAATATATTTTTTTTTTTTATACACTATGCCCACAACGTGTAGTCCACCTGATGGTAAGTGGAGTACAGCCCATGGACATCAACAATCCACATAAGCAGATTATATATGCGTCGCTGCAGCTGAGGACTACGGTGTTATGCCTCATGTGCCAGTAATTTCAGGGCCTGATCTCACCACCAAACCGGAACACAGTAATGGAAGCACTACTATTTGGCGGCAGGTTAAAGGTGAGACGGTGGTGCTGCCGCCCTCGAGCTCATTCACAAGAGCTCTACCACCAGTATTATATTGTACCCAAAACCTCACGGTGAGAGGTCGCATACACTAACCAGTAGACCAACTTAGCAGCTCAAATTCAGCAGTCAAGGAATGTTAGCTAGAACAATAGCGTAGTCAAGTCCATGATGTTGAATAAATGAATATCTTTTGAATATTAATGCACTCATTGCACTCCTGTGCTAACTGCTCGTGTTACAAGGTTATTGATCCTCCTCCATAATCTATGTGACATTTCCATATAGCTTAGGAGCCCGAGGGCGCTAAACTTACGTCATTACATAAAAGCTGAAAGAATTCTTGTGTGCAACGTGCCACCTTACCACCCGCACCATTGAAAGACACCCATAAACTTCCAGAAAATAGGGTGTCTTTAAATGGTTTGGATGGAATGCTAAGTCTGTGTCAATCGTGAAGGGTGGTTTCTACTATCATCACCATAAAGAATATATGAAAAAAATACGCATTAATTTATTTTTTTTAATTTCCTAAATCAATCAAGATCCTAATTAGATAATTAGTCATCGTTCTTAGCTTCGTAGATGTACACATAGGGAATTTTTCACATTTTAAGATATAAAGTAAGTCTGGCGCCCACGAACTCTCAGACTATGTATAACATCATGCTGCAACCCACAGGAGCAGAGCAATAACCGTTCACGCGGGTAAAGCCGCGGTGAGCAGCTATATTACATAATTCAAACGTAGTATATTCTATCTGTTAAGCTGTCACAGCTTGCCCAATGCACCAATCTTGATAAAATTGGTGAAGAGATAGTTGACGGCCTGGAGAAGGATAAAGCTATTTTTTTATCGACGAGCAAAGCTGAGAACGGAAGCTAGTATAGTTACTATTATGACTATACTACTAATAGGATGACTATTTTTCGAAACAACTTTCGATATTATCTTTCTTTTTTATTTTTTGTCAAAACAAATATGTTTTCTTTCTTTCATATTAGAAACATCATTAAAAAAATTACTTTGACATCACATAAGCTTCCTGAGATAATACCATTTTCAATTCACACTTAATAATAGACTCGTCCAAACGCACCGAAAAAACGGCTACAATGGCGTGACGTCACGCTTAAGTATTTTGTATGTAAAATTATAAATTTTGTTTGATAGGTATATGAAATATTGCGTTTATGAAAATGGTTATTGGTAGGTAATTTAATGATAAAATTATTTATTAATATTTTCTTACTATAAAAATGGCCTTGCAAATGAAACTTTCAATGATCATAAAATGAGTTAGATTTATAGTATGTATTGAACTAAAATTGTTGCATTTGGTTTATGTTTACCTATAGTTTGATAAGGTATCCTATATTTTACTATCTATGGATCAGCCACCATGCTTAGTATGCAGGTTTCCTCACGACATTATCCTGCTTGCATTTAAATATAAAACATGTTTGTGCATTGTTTACTAAACACGATCCACAAAGCAATCTTCTTCTTCTTCTTCGTCGTGTCGATGGCTGAGTCAAATTTTATTGGTCCAATTAGTGGCCACTGTTATGGCGCTTTCGTCGGCGATCTTGATCGCCTCTCTTGTGCAGGATGTAGGGCATTTTGTGACAGTAAGTAAGGTGGTCAAGGTTTTGACTTGCCATCGTGGTGAAAGGATTAGCCAATTCGCTTTTAAGAACACGCGAATTACCCAGGGTGCGCCGGACGTAGGGAATCGTTGTGTACGTCACTCGGGGAGGCTCCTTTCATGCACCCCCCATGTACTATTGTTAATACATACTTACTATACATAGAAACGCCCAGACCAAGACAAACCTCCATGTTCATGCACACAAAGATTTATCTTGAGCGGAAATCAAACCCGCGACCTCAGCGTCGCAGACAGGTACACTACCCACTCCGCCATCCGGTAGTCATCAATCCGTCTTTATTTATCATTATGCAGGTTTCCTCACGACATTATCCTGTATGCATTTAAATATAAAACATGTTTGTGCATTGTTTACTAAACACGATGCACGACGCATTCTTATGCAGTTGTTGTGGAAAACCAGAGCTGTCAACATTATTATGTTTATTGGTTTCGGCAGACGAAACAAATAACAACACGAGTTTTTTTTTTTTTTTAAACCTTACTAGCAATTATCAAATACAAAT
This sequence comes from Hypena proboscidalis, assembly GCA_905147285.1. NCBI lineage: Eukaryota > Metazoa > Arthropoda > Insecta > Lepidoptera > Erebidae > Hypena > Hypena proboscidalis. The sequence goes on from LR990156.1 coordinate 8,653,591, forward strand.
TACTAGTATTCTTGTTAACCCCCTCCAGCTAAGCTTAATACGCTTGTGTTAGGAGGAAGTTTACGTCCGTGGTGTTATGGCCAGGATTCAAACCCACGACCTCTCGATCGTAAGACCGATGCCTTATCCATTGCGCCACGGCCGCTTAAGTTTTGCGAAGTAACTTTAGTGAAATTGTTAAAAATGTTTTTTTAAGCTGGTAGCTATACCTAAAATAGTTATACAATTTCTTGTCTAGTTGTTTGTATCGGCTAATCTTCTAAACAGCTGGACCGATTTCAATAATATTTTAGAAACAGGAAACTAACTACAAGGCGCGTAACATAGGCTACTTTTTATATATGTACCTACCACGCAGACGAAACCAGACATAAAGTAAGTTTATTTAAAGCGCTAACGTCCGGGACACTAATCAGATTTCAATAATTATTTTTGTGTTTGATTGTCGAACTCTCAACAAAGGTTTTAAAATACTTAACATTAAAAGAGTGAAAGAGGTGGATGTATCGACATCCCCTTCTTCGGTCGGCGCGAGGTGCGTTCGGAAGCACAGACCAAGAAATAAACTTATCAGTTACGACGGCCTTAATTTATATTATTCATCTCGTATTGACGTAGTTTTTAGATGATCAACTCTGATAATGACAAATTATTGTAAGACGATTGAGCCTAATTTATTAAATCGCAATAAACTTTGCGAGTTCTGTTCGATAACAAGTTGTTGATTTTTTTTTGCGGCGTTAGAACGATCTAGACTTGCATGTATTTCGTGAAAAAACTATGAGAAAGTCCCTTTATGATAACTAAAAATAATTTACACTAATAACGTAGCAATAAGGTTTAACGGGGGAGCAGCTAATAGTCAATATATCGAATGCTACACGAACGAAGTCGCGGGCAAAAGCTAGTTTGGAATAAGTTTCGTTAATAATGTGTATGTGCATGAAAGGAGCCTCCCCGAGTGACGTACACAACGATTCCCTACGTCCGGCGCACCCTGGGCAATTCGCGAGTTCTTCGAGGCGAATTGGCAATCCTTTCACCACGATGGCAAGTCAAAATAAAATTTGACTCAGCCATCGACACGACGAAGAAGAAGAATGAATTTTAAATTAGTTTTTAAGAAAATAAAATTGGTATCTATTAGGTTTTTTTTTTCTTTTTAGTATTTCTATTTTTGTAACAAGCTTAAGTCATTAATTAAAGGAACAAAGGTATTGTTTAGTGGCTTATTCACCACGAAACGTCAACAGAAAAGCGAAAAATTTACCTACATTTTGCTATTCGATAGCATAAAGTTAATTTCACAGATACATTATATGGGTGTTTAGGGGTCAATTTACGCTAAAAGACCGTGATGTCTGGTAATTAATAACACGGCATTAAAACATCTATTTTCATGGATAATAAATTACTATGATATTGTTTATGCACAATGTATAAAGTGTACAAAGGAGTTTGACTCTAATCGTCTAGGAAACAATACCCAGAAGGGTAATTCTAATTTTGTCCTGCAATTGTGAATTGCCTAACGGAAAGTTCAAAAATAACACTTAACTCGACCCGGCATCGAACCCGAGACCTCGCGGTGAGAGGCGCAGACGCTAACCACTAGACCGTTGAGGCATTCGTCTAGGAAATGAGCTTACAAACTTACTTACTTTCTTGTCTTGATAAGAAATTAATGAAACTTAAATACATATCTATATATCTATATCTATATGAATAAAGAGTTTGTTTGGTTGGAAGCGTTATTCTCAAAAACTGCGATTCGTATTGACAAATTATTTAGGTATGTTGGATAACTCATCAGTAATCTATATAGAAAAGCTATAATTATGTACAATTATGGCAACTTTTACTATGGAACAATCCCAAGTAGCACGTAAGTGTCGTCAGAATCAATTATACAGCCAATATAGAACTTAAAGTGTTATAAGAGACGTATAAGAGAGTCAGGAAAGGTAATAAGCGTTATAAGAGTGTTACAATCCGCTATTATACAGCTCAGCTGTATATAGGCTTTATTATGGTATCTGCGTACACTTAAGGTGTTATATCGGAATATTACAACTCTACTATACAGCTTTAATAATTGTGTAACACTCCAAGCTTATTTCTACGGCTAAAGCTGTATAAAGGCTGTATTATAGTGTTACTTGACACTTGTTGCTGTACAAAGGCATATGCTAACTCCATTATAACACTAGTTTTTATGGTGTAATTTAACACTCTTATAAGTATTAAAGCTGTAATAGTTACTTCTAAGAGAGTATTATAGAACTAAAAAGATAAATGACAGCTATAGTACAGCTTTAGTCTGTATTATTGACGGAGACGTCAAATCAATGTCGCAGTCAGGAGATGGATTGAGAAGGAATATTTGAATATAAGGAATTACAACTTAAATAACAGTAATGATAGTGAACCAATATTGACTGAAAGAAAAAACCATTCAACCACACCGACAATCCATAGCTCCAATGAGGGTTCCGTACGAAAAAAAAAAAGAAAAAAAAAGGAGATAAAAATAACATTATTAATTGCTTCCTTCGCCATCATAACACCCCTTTTGATTCCCAGGAACTTGGCACTATGCAAAGTTTTTTTGGCATTTTTCTTCAGTTTCTATTATCTTGAACGACATATTATTCTGAAAAATAAAGAAAATACCTTAATAAATAATCGTCAAAATGGTTCTAGAGATTTTAATTCTTTATACGTATCTCTAAAGAGGTTATTAGTTATTATCTAAATGAAGAGCATAATACAGCCTATTGAATAAAAATATTCTAAAATTACTCTTATTAGAAGTTAAAAGCTGTACAATACACTTCATTTATTCCATAGTACAGCTACTGGCGCTATATTGCTCTTCAAATAGTGTTAGGGCTGTTTAAAATTGACGCCATTTTCTAATAAACAAAAACATATAAGATGATTCTAAAAACAAAAAGAATTGACATTATTTTGCATTATCTTTAGCCGTATCATGTTTACTAGCTTATATAACGTTAACTTGGCCTTTTCCTTATTACTTGAAATTAAAATGTTGATATTCTAACCTTAAAAAACAAAAACTTACTTACCGATATTCAGTATTTCTTTTGTTTTTCTTGATTTTTATGCTGGCGCGCGAATATTTTACCGAAAACCATATACAGGTTTACAATAAATATTGGTTTGCACGTTATTTTCACCAAACCAATAAGTTCAAAATCATTTATATGTTTTTCTTAGCAAGTAATTTGCCATTATAATAATATGCATAATGTAGATAAAAAATATGATGTACATTAAAATATCTATACTTTTGTAATTCTTTTATAACACTATTGTAGAACTTTAATTCTTACAAGCTACTTCTAGGATACCATCTGGAGAGTTGTAGTTTCTTTGTACACCAAATAACAGCTCTAATACAGCCTTTATACAGCTACTATACAGCTCTTATAACACCAAACGCTGTATAATTTGTGCCCATTTTACACTTATAAGGGCTGTATAAGCGCTTATGCAGCCTTTATACAGCTATTATACAGCTTTAAGTATAAAATTACGCTCTAGTACAGCTTTTATACAGCTTGTAATGCTACTTGGGATCCCAATACTAGTTCTTTTTACCTTTTTTTTTATCTACTCCCACACTATTAATAACTCCTGTGTCGCGGAGGTGTTCACAAACACACATTTCACACACACAAAGCACACCCAGAGTCAAGACAAATCTTTGCGGATCACACAAAGATTGATCCCGGGTGGGGATCGAGCCCACAACACCAGCGCAGTTGAGATTTGAGTTGATTCGGGAGTTTCTATTCATCTTCACACATAACTCAAAAGAGGTTATGTAACTGCGTTTCACAAAAAGTTAGCGACTAGGTGTTATGTTTTGTGGCAATCATCTGCAGTGTGCCTGCCAATAATATCTCTTAGCTACTAATTAGGAACATTACCACGGCACCTATATACATAGGGCTACCGATCAACCTATATTTATTTATATATTTATAAAGTACAGCCATATCACATAGGTACAGTGGGCCAAGCAATAGATATGTAACTCACTTATCCATGACTGGTGTAGTAAGTCTTTACTATGAAATAGAAGTTATTGCCCTGCATAGCTAACTCGTTGGCCCACTGTACATCAAACATCACCGTACAAATTATACTTAAAAACAATATTGCCGATGTATATAACAATGCCGGCGTACATAACATTTATAATTATGACTGTCAGAAACAACGGCTACGCAGAGAGAACCGCGGGCGAAAGTTTGTTTGTTTGTTTGATGGCGCTAATCGCCAGAACTACTGGTCGAATTTCGATAATTCTTTTTATGTTTGATAGTCTAACTCTCAATAAAGGTCTTTAGAAATTCAACATTACGCTTAACTCCACGGGAGCGGAGCAGTAAGGTTGAACGGGTCAAAGCGCGGGAGCAGCTACTACTTAATACAACGAATTCCACGCGGACGAAGTCGCGGACAAAAGTTAGTATTAAATAATAATGTTTCTATGCGGCAAACAATCTTTCGCTTATTAATATACAAATTGATGGTAATTGCTTAATAACACGGTGGTGTCAAAAACATCCATCACTTTCTATTTGCAAACTGAGTAAAAGTTAATTTTAAACAAATACTGTTGAAAGAAATATTTCTTCTTATTACCACATTTTTTTTCTATTAATTTGCCAATACAAATTACTTGTCAACCCCCTCCAGCTAAGCTTGATTATAAATAAATAAATAAATATTTCACAACTCACACCCAACGCCATCTAGTCCCAAACTAAGCAGAGCTTGTACTATGGGTACTAGAATAACTGATACCTACTAATACATAGATACTTTTCTTTTGTAAATACATACATATTATACATAGAAACACCCAGACTAAGACAAACCCCCATGTTCATGCACACAAAGATTTGTCTTAAGTGGGAATCGAACCCACGACCTCGGCGTCGCAGGCAGGTACATTACCCACTCCGCCATCCAGTCATCGGTTCCTCTGTGATAAGAGAAAGTTCACGTCCGGGGTGTAATAAACAGGATTCAAACCTGTCGATCTTATTACCGATGGTTTATCCATTGGGTATCCACATTTCACCAGTTATTTTTAGGTCCCATGGGATAGGGGATGAGCCTATCCCATCCACCGGCCACAATACCAACTCCGTGCTGTTGTGAATTATCTTACCTAAAAAAATTTAACAAAAAATACTACGGAATCGAACCCGAGACCTCACGGTTAGAGGCTTATACGCTAACCACTAGACCATCGAGGCAGTCAGTATTTGTTTAACTGTTAAATAATAGACTTTTAAATAGTCGTAGCACACATATCGGATACGGTACTTCGAAATGTCGAAGGCCAATTATTATTGACAATTTATACTCTGTCCATTCCTTTATTTTCTTTTTGACAGATCACGCCTATGAATTACCGTTTTTTTTGTCAGATTAATGTACTACAATAATAATGTACTTAATTGACAAGCGGCACTTTTTAGGGAAGTTCACTGTTTGTAACAAACAACCACAGACTATAAATCAAATCGTGAAATGAAAGAAATCGATCATTATGAAAAAGAATAATTTGACTTTTTTTGTGTATTGTCTGTATTTTTATAAAAAAATAATATAATAATAGTATCATGATTCCATGAATAATTATTTGCAAGAAATTGAGTCGAAATCTTGGAATTAAAAATGAAAATGTAAACAAAGGTAACTAGGAAACCGTCATAGACTAAGTATGTGACATTATTATTATATTATTATTTTGTATATTTATTTCATCTAATAAAAACTACAAATAAACGAATAATTAATAATGAACTAAAACCATTTCGATGTAATTAATCGATTGAAAGTTCTTCTTAGACAACATCGATTATTATTTCAAATCGAATCAGTAACGTGTGAAGGCATCCCTAAATGTAATCTGTCAAAAAGAAAATAAAGAAATGGACAGAGTATAGTAACCATTCAGTGATGCTTGGTTTACGTAAACTTATTTGACCTAACGTGTATGTCATCTTTGCTAACTGCCGCCGTGTGGTACGCCGAATAATAATTTTAAACTAAAAACCGACTTCTATTACAAAAAATAAATAAATAAATTATTTGGATTACATTAGATAGAACGCCAGAAGCAATTACACTATTCAATGGTCCCAATGACAAGGCCAAATACTCACATTCACTCACACAAGCACACACAGTCTCAGAACAAATCTTTGCGAATCACACAAAGATTTGTCGGGCAGATCAAACCCACAAAACCAGTGTAGTGGAGAGCGGCGAGACGACCGCTCAAACCACTACACCACACGTGCAGACAAAAATGTAAAAAATAAAAAGCACTAAAATGTAAGAAATACTTAAGTAATATTAAAAGTCTCGCCTCATCTGTGAATAACTAGAAAGAATACAGTAAACGGCCTTAAGGTGCCTTTATTTGGAGTTGTACCTTTCAGCAACATAAAATGCTGACTGCTAGATGCAAACATCCGAGTAGCTTTAGGTAATATACAAAAACAATTTAGTAGCCTTTAAATTTGAGGGTTGCCCTCGATTTCTTTAGGATTCCATCATCAGATCGTCACCTGATGAGGATGGGACCACGCGGTAAATACACTCTTTTAGACAACAAAAAATATATAAAGAAAATAATCGAATTGAGATTGTTTTTTTAAGTCGGTTACAAATACTTTGCCACAAACAATTTGCCAAATACAACCGCATATGAAAGCTCACATTACTATTGTTTGTTGAATATTGTAGCCTTTCTTTTGTAGGCTCCACTTCGTAAAACTGTTGTTAAAGCCTTTGTTACAGTTTATTGTTATAGGGTTGTTGGACTATGTACTTTATTAATGGATGTAAAGAATTTCTTGCTGATTCTTTCATGATTTATTTATTTCATGGATCTTCAACAAGAAATACACATTATTGAAAAAGAAAGAAAGGGAGAAAAATAATTTATTCTACCATAAGAAACACATTATAAAGCGTCTATCTAAATAATGTAAAAATATTATTCATAATGCCAGATATGGTACGCATCTCAGCACAATACTGCAGCGCTAAAAGCACCGCAGCGCTGATAATTCTGATGCGCAGTGAGTAGCAAGCGCAATGTGACAACAGAAAAAAAATAAAAAATATAAATATACATTTTATTATTGCTTACTTTTAGCTATGCTTAGCAAATTGTATCCATCTTAAATAGGAACAAATGGATGAAAGTGACGTCACGAAATGACGTAATATACAGTTGAGAAATTTAGGGTCCCGGCAAGAGGCGACAGTAGCTGGTTGGTTAAAGCGACTGCCCGGTGTGCAGAAGGTCGCAGGTTCAAAGTCTCATATCTTTTTCAACCGTTTCTTAGTAAGAAACTAGCGACCCGCCCCGGCTTCGCACGGGTACAATGCTGATACTAAATACACTACAGAAAAACGTTGTATATAAAAACACAGCGGCCCGCTCCGGATTCGCACGGGTATATAATATATAGCCTATGTCACTCACGGAAAAAATGATTAAAATCGATCCAGTAGTTTGATTTATTCATTACTGCCCGTGGCCCGCACGCGTTAAATTTGGAGTAAAACAATTCACCCTTTCTATGCATGTATTATACATAAAAACCTTCCTCTTGAATCACTCTATCTATTAGAAAAAACCGCATCAAAATCCGTTGCGTAGTTTTAAAGATTTAAGCGCACATAGGGACAGAAAGGGCGACTTTGTTTTATACTATGTAGTGATGATGATACACACAAATTCATAATTTGTATCTTCCTTTTTGACGGATGAAATGTCAAATTTGTACTTAAATTTATAAAATTAATCAACGATTACATAAAATCTTATCAGGTACTGATGAAATTGGGCTTAATACTTTTTAATAATTCCCAACTGCATTTTCTATAGTTTGATAATAGACACGCGCATAATACCCTGACATCTACACTAATCTTATAGAGAAGAAGCATTTAATTTCGTTTGTCCCTAAAAAAATTCTAATCTACTCGACCGATCTTAATAAAAATCGGTGTGGCGATAATTCAAGAACCCAGAAATAATATTAGCTTTTTATCGACATACAATGCGACCGAACGGAAGCTAGCTTTTTGAAGATACTTCCTCATCATAGAATTAGCCACAAATAGTAAGCAAAGTGAGACCTAATCCTTCACAGAATCGAGTGAACAACGCCGAACAATAGGTGGTTTAAAACTTTAAAGTACAAACGTTTCGGAGCAAACTATTGCAGTAAACGTGGTTCTTGAAACAAATAACTACGACAAAGTTAAAGCCTGAAAAGTGCATTTTGTTATCACAAATTGTTGTATGTACACAAAGTGTCCTACAGCATCTGTTAAAAATACTTTGAATGTTGTAAAATCGTTCTTAAAAATCAAAAGTCTTCTTTTATATCTATATCAAGAATCAAATTTGGAAAAAAATATTAAAGGGGAGTGGGGCAGTGTAGTAGAGACACAGAGTGTGATGTTTCTCCACACACACACACACACACACACACACACACACACACACACACACATACACACACACACACACACTTACATAAACTCAACTAATAAAAAGAAAGCAGAGTAGTACGCAAATACGTCCCAAGTTAATTATTTTGATCGTCGAACGCTATCTTCTGAGATACAGGCTACAACCTAGTTCAGAAGATAGAATCACCATTTATTAGTAGTTAAAATTTTACCACCAAACTACAACTATGTACTACACATAATATTGTATAATTTATCTTTTAGCAAATTAATTTTATTATACTGTATTATATTAATGGAAACTGGTGAGAAATAATCATTTTTTCATTTTCATTTCATTTCCACCACAAAGGGAGGATCCTCCGACCAGGCTCGGTGGTATTTCCTGGCGGACGGTCTCCAACGGTAGCGTCTTGGAAGTGGTATATATGTATACTCTCTGTGAACACTTCGTTATCGCGATTCAGCGCTCTGACATTTGTGACGTGTGTGTCACTTCTTGACGAAGTAAATGTCATCCATCATTTGTCATGTGCTGATACTGCCACAGGGAGGAGGAAGGGGCTTGCAGATTCATAATTGTTTTTAAAATTAATATTAATAAGTTAAAATGTTAATTGTTTTAGATTTAGGAAAGCTTGTAGCTTGTAATCAACAGATCGCGGATCTCATATTATTGCATATCCAATCCTATCCAGCGCCCGGACTATCATAGAAATACAGGCATTCGGTACCGAAACAAAAACCGCGCCTACATATATACTTGACCCACATACAAAAAACATTACGCTACAACTCGCAGGGGAGGAGCATTAAAGCAAAGAAAACCGCGGGATAGAAAAAAATATCTAAATCGTTGTCAGCCACACCCGTTATGATATTTCGATGGGTTAAGTGGAGCGACACGATGACAATGGCGAGACAAATTGTCCGTAAAGGAACTGATAATGGATTTTGTTACTAAGATGTGCCTTTAGGTATGTTTAAAAAAAAAACATGTGTATTTTTTCAAACGACTCTCGCACCATGAATAAGGCCTGTGTCGCGGGGGTGTTCACAAACATACATTTCACACACACATGGTACACCCAGAGTCAGAACAAATCTTTGCGAATCAAACAAAGACTCTTCAAACACTTTTTTTTTTCGAGGGGGGAAATCTTCAAGAAGATACCTCGCCACAAAGGGTGCGACGAGGTTATGTGAGGTTGTCGGGACTCCGACGACTCACTAAAACCCCCCTTCGGTGTCCGGCCTCGATGCGTGTCGAACTTCTTTAACCACTACGTCAACCGTGCATTCAACATCACACATATATTACTGAGCAGGGTGTGGCAGAGGTGTATGACACCCACACTTTACCTGATGGGCTGGAACGGCGCACACGTCTTATACCTTCATTTCTATATAATTGGAGAGTGAGTCTCTCGGCATCTACCTTCTGCATGCTGCTATTGAGAATTGCCTCAAGATAAAATAGCTTTTTTTTAAGTTATTTAATTTGCAAAGTATCTTTTAAAATTACCTACCAATCAACTACCAACTTAGCTTCATCAAATACCAGCCGTTTTGTAGCTTACCTGTAACAAACAAAGAGATAAACATTTTATAAACTGCTATTATTACACGCTCCATTTGCCGGTAAATTGTTAATTCGTAATATCATCAGGGTTAGGCCTACCATCATATGGACAACCGCTCCGTATATTTTTGGTCCTGTAAAAGGACATCGTTTATAAATGTAGCTATGTTCCAATTGCCAGTTTATCGATAATTCGTAATATTAGAGCAGGGTTCGGCCTACGATCAGCTTTAAGTCTAATTCAATAGTTCCCTAGATTGTGCTTGATATGGTTCAGTGATTTAGAGCAAATACTACGGTTGATAGCTGGACCATAACATGCAGAGATAACCTTCATTATACTGCTGGTGTACGCGTATATTTAGTTAATCCCGCAGGAGCGGATCGGTAGAATTCAACACTGAAAAAACCCCGAGGAACGGCTAGTCCTTGAAACTAGTTCCAAGCCAAAATAAATATATTTTTGTTATAAACACAAAGAACTCTTTTTTCCTCTCGCCTACTTTTGCCGTGCCTGATAAGGTACATGATGGATACCGTATAGGTAAAATCAAAGATCTTAGCGGGTCTTAAAATACTCTGTCTAAATTCGTGTAAGGTCACGCTTTACGTATATCTCGCTCTCGTTCTCGCGAGCCGCCAATAAGTTTGACGTTTGGTATACCTATTTATAAGATCATTTAAACATTGTAAAGACTTTGATTATTTTTATAGCATTTAGCTATGCTTAGCAAATCTTTAGGGTGCCGGTAAGAGGCGACCGTAGCTGGATGGCTAAGAGCGGCTGCCCGGTGTGCAGTAAGGTCGCAGGTTCAAATCCTGCCGGTCTCATATCTTTTTCAACTGTTTCTTAGTAAGATATTGTAAAGACTTAAATACTGAAGTCACTGGCAGTTTATTCAGCACTTTGTGGCAGCCAAAAGCCTTATCCATTTAAGCTACATACCTTCCCCCTAAACCAACACAAATAGCTCCAACCAGTCAATATCAGTACGCATGACGAACGGTATCACAATGTCGTGATTCGGCTTGGCTCGGTGCCAGACACGATTGACTCCTTAAACTTACTACTTAATGGTAATGGCGTCCCTATTGCTACTATAATATCTGAATTCTATTCATAAAAACAAATCAAATGAGCCCAAACTCGAATGATTTACTAGCAACCGTTGAAGAGTTCTACTATACACCTCTATCATCAGATCAGTGGGGTTTGCATGAAAGGAGCCTCCCCGAGTGACGTACACAACGATTCCCTGCGTCCGGCGCACTCTGGGCAATTCGCGAGTTCTTCAAAGCGAATTGGCTAATCCTTTCACCACGAGGGCAAGTCAAAATTAAATTAGACTCAGCCATCGACACGACGAAGAAGAAGAAGATCAGATCAGTTCGATGGAACCAGGTTTCGTATTATTATCATTGATATTGCGTTTGTAAAGTTTGAAGTACATTCATTCATTATTCCTCGCAATTGAGCAACAATTTCTAAGTTATAAAATACAAATATGTATGTTAGTTTTAAGGTATTTATGAATGGGCCCTGATGCCTGAAATAAAAAAAATATATATTTGATTTAAATATAATTTTGGTGATATATTTGAGCCGTTTGGGGTTGAAACTTTAGGAACAGAAGGTCCGAGTGCTCGGGCTTTATTCAAAGACATTGCAAAACGCCTAATCGACGCTTCTCGCGACCAGAACGTTGGTTTTTACTTCGCCCAGCAATTAAGCATTGCCATTCAACGTGACAATGCTGCCAGCATTCTGACCACGGTATCTGCTGTGGACAACGTCGCGGAGGAATTTTATGACGCATAATTTAATTGTGTATATAATAATAGTGTTATTATGAATAGGCTATATTTGGTAAGGACTTGTTAAATTTATCTTCTCACACACATATTTCTAAACAGTCAATAACAGTACACATGACAAACGGTATTACAATGGCGTGACTTGGCTTGGCACGCTGCCAGACTCGGTTGACTACTTAAACTCACTACTTAATGGTAATGCTGTCACCAAAGTTACTCCTCGTTTTGTGTGTCTAAATACTGCCACCCTCATTTAGGTATGTTGAATACGCCTAACACTATGCCTTGTATGTCTTTTTGGTACGCTTTTGCAGCGAAACCGAATTAAATTTGAATGAAAATTGGTATTTTATTAAAACTCAGGCAGGTACTTAGCAGTAGTAGCAGAAAGTTCTGTGTGTTTAAATTTTGTTTTTAAATAAAACTAGTCAAGTCAAATTGTCAGTTTAGATTATTCTAAACAAAACTTGGCATCATCAGTGGTCTAAATTCTTTTGTCGGTGAAGTCGAAAACAATGCAGCTTCTTTTTACTTTTTCTTAAACGACGTCCGCACTAGGAATAACTCCTGTGCCGCGGGGGCGTCCACAAACATACATAACACACACACAAAGCACACCTACAGTCAGAACAAATCTTTGCGGGGCACACAAAGATTTACCAGTGTGGGGATTGAACACACAACACCAGCGTAATTGAACTTGGCTCTCATTTTAACACGCTTATATTAGCTTCACCTGTATGTATGTATGTATGTATCCGACTCCTTTGGACTCGATTTTGAACCACTTTAAACGGACAGATTTCACTAAAATTTGCACACCTGTCAAAGATTGATGACAATGCAATAATTTTGATAAAAAAAAAAAAAAAAAAATAGTTAAAAAAAACAAAAAAACACGCTACGCTAAATACTAGTATTATTGTGAAAAAAAGCGTGGGGCGCTCTGTGCCATAGATTAGCGTATTTTTCGTCTATCGAGCAACCCACGCTTTTTCACAATAATACTAGTATTTTTTGGTCATTACCATTTTCAGCTTATATTAGGAATTATTTTTCACTTTTTAGTTAGAAGTACTTTACTTACATCTTACCTATCTAGTGTCCATAGAATAGAATCAAATCGTTTTTATGTAAGCGACCTGTATTTTTTTGTGCTCGCCATTTCTTTGTATTGAAGGTTGTATATTTACTGTCACCTCACGGATTCGTCCTTGACAATTATTTATGGAATAAATGCTACTATTGCTTTAGTAACAGGATTATTTAAAGTACAATCAAACTAACTGATTCAAGACCCGTTGTAAACATTTCATTTAAATTATAGATTGGTTGACAAATTAATAAATAATAAATAAATAAATATTTCACAACTCACACACTACGCCATCTAGTCCCAAACTAAGCAGAGCTTGTACTATGGGTACTAAAATAACTGATACTACATACTTATTATACATAGAAACAACCAGACTAAGACAAACCCCATGCTCATGCACACAAAGATTTGTCTTAAGTGGGAATCGAACCCACGACCTCGGCGTCGCAGGCAGGTACACTACCCACTCCGCCACCCGGTCGTCTAAATTATAGTATTTGTCAACCAATGTGTTGAAGAGCTATGCGATTTCGCCGCAATTTCACGTGTGTTAGATAAACATTGGCAGGCTAATCAAATAACACACATAAATTAAAGTGACAGCTGTGTTGTTTTTTTAAGTATGACTTGGATCACTTTTAAATTCGTTCAGGTTATGTTTTAAGTTCCGTGTAAGTACGGAACCTCAGAAACTGGTCTTTAGGTACACAACAGGTATTTATTTTCTCTTTACAAATGGATCAGTACACATTATTTCATTCTTTGAAAGATTAGAGTTAAGACTCATTTACACTTGGCAAGTTTTTCAAGGCTATCTCCCTCTAGCCAGCTCTGTATTTCTTAATCGTGATAATAGTTAATTTATTAAAATGCTTCTTTTTTTTCTAAATAAAATGTAAAATAGTATATAAATAGATTATAAGGTAAAAATTGTAATATTTCTACACTGGCTACGGTAGTATATGTGAACCTTTGTATTAATTGTAAAACCTGTAATACCATATACTCAGAAATAAATGATATTCTATTCTATTCTAAATCAAACATGATTTTTTTTTAGTTTTTTCAAAGTAAATGGGCTATTAGGATGGTTCTGTAGGCCTGATTTGATAGGTACAGTGGGCCAACGAGTTAGCTATGCAGGGTAAAAACTTCTACGCCATACTGTAAACTGACTGCAATAGATATGTATGTTTGAATTACATATTTAATAAGTATAATATACCCACTATTTAGATATATGTAACTCACTTATCCATAACTGGTGTAGTAAGTCTTTACTATGACATAGAAGTTTTTGCCCTGCATAGCTAACTCGTTGGCCCACTGTACACTCAGAAACTAAATTCTTAAACACATGCAAATATACAAACTCGCGTAATTTCCCAAAAGTTAAATTGCTGAAGAAAGGAATGTTTACACCAAATTTCATGTTCTTGATGATGACTGCCTCGTTGGTCTAATGGTTAGTACATGCGCCTTTCACAATGAGGTCTCGGGTTCGATTCCCGGGTCGGGCAAAATGTTATTTGTGATTATTCGTCAGGAAATTCACAACAGCAGCTCAGCAGGCTCACCCCCTATCCCATGGGACCTAAACATAACAGGTGAAATGTGGGTGTTGTACACCTTTGCCACACCTTTTTAGGTTATACAGGCAACATCACGCCTATATTACCTAGAAGGCTAAAGCAGACGGGTTATGTTATGCAATGTTCATATTCTCGCTAAACAATTTTAAAGATACCAATATCGAGAAATGAGGGGATTTTCTGATTACAATCATTATATCATTAACAAAGATCTATGTTAAGCATTTATCGAAACATATGCGGATGTGAAATAAAGTAAAACATACGTCAGCAGATGGGTACGATTATGACATAAGGCAATTGAAAAGAATGCTGACATAACGATAATGCTGCGTAACATGCGCGTCATATGGTTGCAGTGTGTAATTATGTGCCCTTTTTGTTTTGTATATACAGAAAAAGTTTCTTCGTTAATTTATCTACAAATCTATACAATAATGAAACTGTATTTTTTTTAATTTTGTTTTACTTTAGATAGAACGCCTGCAGCAATTACACTATCCAATGGTCCCAATGACAAGGCCAAACACACACAAGCACACCCAGTCTCAAAACAAATCTTTACGAATCACACAAAGATTTGTCCCATGTGGGGATCGAACCCACAACACCAGTGCTGTGGAGAGCGGCGAGGTGACCGCTTAAACCACTACACCACACGTGCAGACAAGTCATGTATATGTCTGTACATTAAAGATAGTAGCAGTCCTGTATCTAATACATGTCCCATTGTTGGTTTGGGCCTCTTATCATGATGAGAAGGGTTAGGCCATAGTCCACCACGCTGGCCAAGTGCGGATTGGTAGACTTCACACGACCTCGAGTACTTTTTAGGCACTCTCAGGCATGCTTTTCTAAATTAGAGGGTATAAATTTATATGGGAGGTAAGTTAATATTAAAGGAAAATGCTTTAAATTTTGCACATAGGTTCCTTACTTATATGACGTAAATGAACTGTAAGATGGATTTTTGAAAATATAATTCGCCCAGGGGGTTAATTAGGGGTTGTAAGTTTTAACATGAAGTTAGTTAATTTTAAAGGAAATTGCACGAAATTCTGCACATAGGTTTCCTATACAACATCAATTAACAATAACTTAGATTTTTGGAAATCCTACTCTCCAAGGGGGTACAATAGTGGTTGAAAATGTATGAAGCTTCTCAATTTTGTAGGAAATAGCATAGAAATTTAGAATACCACGCGGGCAAAAGCTAGTATACTATAAAGCTGAAGAGTTTCTTTGTTTAGTTGATTCGCTAATCGCAGGAACTTTTAATCCGAATTGAAAAAAATCTTATTGGTATTGGATATCCAATTTACTGAAGAATACTATAAGTTATAATAACATCATCAAAATTTATGTATTCTTGAAATTTCTAAAAGTAACAGTACGTCAATTTCTACAGGTATATCGTCAGCAAATACGGAGTAAACCTTCTGTCTTACCTGTACAACCTACCGCCATGACGCTAGGTCAATGACACCGTACCTTTCCGATCGATTCACCGTAGCTGTGGTGTCTTCCAACTCTATTATTTATCTAAGACAAGGATAGCACTATTAGACAATAGACTGTTGAAGGCGAACATGAAGTAATTTCTTTATCCATTTTTTTTATCTACTTGTGTGGCTCACTGTATTCATTAGGCAACTGGAGCAGCTGAGTGTAAAATAAAATAAAATAAAATAGAGTAAAGGATTTATCTTTCAACGAAGATATACTATTGCCGATGTAAAAACACCCCCTCCAGCATTGGAATACACCCCCTCCAGCATTGGAATACCCCCCCTCCTCTCCACTGTTAGCACTCAGGTCAGCGGTGGTCGTGTTTCTTCGCAATGAGCGATTTATCAGTCATATTGTCGACCGGATGGCGAAACTGAGGTCGTGGGTTCGATCCCCGCTCAAGACAAATCTTTGTGTGCATGAACATAGAGGTTTGTCTTGGTCTGAATGTTTCTGTGTATAATAAGTATGAATTACAAAAAAAAAGGATTTATGTATTATTATCAGTTATTCTAGTACCTACTAGCTCTTATTAGTTTGGGACTAGATGGCGTTGTGTGTATGTTGTGTGATTTTTAACACGCTTATATTAGCTTCACCTGTATGTTTGTTTGTTTGTTTGTTTGTTTGTTTGTTTGTATGTAACCGACTCCTTTGGACTCGATTTTGACCCACTTTAAACGGACAGATTTAATTCAAACTTTCTACACTTGTAAAGAATCAGCGACAATATAATAATTTCATAAATTTATCTCATTATCCTGATTAGGATCGCCAGGATTAAAAAAAAACTAAAACTAAAAAGTGAAAAATAAATATAGTTTAAAAAAACTAAAAAAACACGCTTTTAAAGCACATCAAACTAAAAAGTGAAAAATAATTCTTATTATAACCTGAAAATAATAATAAACGAAAAATACTAGTACTATTGTGAAAAAAAGCGTGGGTCGTTCGATAGACGAAAAATATGGCACAGAGCGCCCCACGCTTTTTTTCACAATAGTACTAGTATTTTTCGTTTATTATTATTTTCAGGTTATAATAAGAATTATTTTTCACTTTTTAGTTTGATGTGCTTTAAAAGCGTGTTTTTTTAGTTTTTTTAAACTATATTTATTATTTATTTAAATTGGTGCCATGATTACCACGACAGGGGAAAACTAATATTTCCTAGCACTTTTTTTTGCGCCGCGTTCCCACAATAGATTACATTATGTGATAGTATGTTTGTGGGTGACTAACTCTGAAACCGTATTTAGATGCCCGTTACGTTTTTAACTCGTATTTAATTTAGAACCGTTTTTAGATAAACGTTTTTGAAAATTATTGTAACTGTTCGGTGGTTCATGTGAACAGTAACAAAAATATTCCGTTTTATACTTAACTAGCATTTGGCGGCGGCTCTGCGTGGATAAAAAGTACACTACCTATTTCCAGTCATAAGCTGTCTCCACACAATTTTTTCTCAAAATCGGTTAATCGGTAATTTATAATATAAGGCCATTTTTTTTAAACGGCGTACGAACTAGGTATTGCTCCAGTGTCGCGGGAGTGTTCACAAACATACATTTCACACACGCAAAGCACACCCAGAGTCAGAACAAATCTTTGTGGATCACACGAAAATTGGTCCCGTGTGGGGGATCGGACCCACAACACCTGCGCAGTTGAACGCTGCCACAACTCCAACCGTGCACTCAATTAAGCCAGATTGTTCTTTAGTTAATGTTTATAGCCAGTATCAGTTATCACTCGCCATGAGGTGGACGACCAGCACGTTAGCTCATCATTATCAATTGTCTTGCACAATAACACATCAACATACTTAGGTATCATAATACATGTCTAACAAAGGCTTAGTATCATTCATTCAATGCAAATGTATCAGATTTCTGACGTGATATCTCAGAAGTATTCATCAGAGGACATAAAGGCGCTTCTAGGTCACGAGCATCCTGTAATGTATCGATGCAAATTTTTTTTGGTATATTTTTTCCTTGGTGTGCAATAAAGCTTTTTATTATTGTAAATGCTTTTGTCTTCCTTTTTAGGGGGGGTTTACAGGCTACGCGGGTGGCAACCAAGCATAGATCATTATTAGTATGAGTGCATGAAAGGAGACTCCCGAGTGACGTACACAACGATTCCCTACGTCCGGCGCACCCTGGGCAATTCGTGAGTTCGCCAAAGTGGATTGGCTAATCCTTTCACCACGATGGCAAGTCAAAATATAATTTGACTCTGCCGTCGACACGACGAAGAAGAAAAGATTATTAGTACTTCTGTGTATAAGCCTTAAACTGCGAAGTTTCCATTTCACAATAGCGAGGCATCTCCATTGTTTGTTAAGAAAGGAAGGATGTGTTATAGACTTGCTTGTGACGTCACTTGTTATTGGAGAACCCATCGTTATGGCTTCTACTTCGAAGACAGTATGCCATTTTAGAGGTAGACGAGATTCTCCTGATGACCATATTCCTAATCATATCATAATTGAGTGCACTGTTGGCGTAGTGGTCGCTCGACGCTTTCAACTGCGCTTATGTGTTTCGATCCCCACACGGGACAAATCTTTGTGTGATCCGCAAAGATTTGTTCTGATTCTGGGTGTGCTTTGTGTGTGTGAAATGTATGTTTGTAAACACCCGCGACACAGGAGTTATTCCTAGTACGGGCGTTGTTTTTTAAAAAGAAAAAAAAACTGCCAAGCAACACATTTTGACCAAAGTATACAGTTTGTGAAGTTAGGGCTTAAGATGAGTTTGCATAGAATAGATTTAGAAGCTTGGCACTGCATGAGATCTGGTAACTTTTTGACCCTGTAAGCCACTGGCTGTCCTGGCAACATTTTACATGAAAACGTCTTTGGTGGGATAATAGATTTTGCTACCCGACCCCGATCTGCCTCCTAGCTTTTACGTGATAGAGTAACAAATATCCACACAAACATAGGTACATACGTCTTCACAACGTTTAGGTTTTTAATATATCTCTCTCTCTCTGTCTTCCTGGCCATTATTAACGTAGTTTTTTCTCTAATCTTCGATGTATGTGTCGGTTACCAACTTTTTACATGCCAACTTCTCATTTTCTTCTATCTGAGACCATCGAGTCTTGGCTCAGAGCAATAAACCAACTGGAGGAGTCATTGCCAAGCATCTCCCGCTGCAAAATGAGGAAGAGCGCCGTTCTTACATAATCATCTCTTTATAACCGTCTTTAGCCATAATGTTGTTTTGGTTGCTATAACTTACACATAGAATTATTGTCAAAAAAACAAACAAATATTGTATGAATTATTTGAAAAGATGGTACACATGAGTTTCTCACCAGCTCTTCTCATGATGCAATAACCACCCATCGGAGCTGGTACTTGGATTGATTTTAATTCAAATCTCTAAGTTGAATTAAAATCAATCTAAGCTCCGGTGTCAAATCATTTTATTACAATAAGTATTATAATTTATTTACTTAGCTGAGTTTTATTTTAATTTTATATTTTTTTGTATTTTGATGTTTGTTTTGACGTGTTCAAGCGCCCTTTGGGGCCCATGGAAATAAATGATTTGATTTAATGTCACGTTTTGAAATAAAACTACATAGTTGTCAAGTCATAGATGCGCGATCTATCGACCCGCGAGTATGACAGACGTTTTTTGCATAGATATTTTCGTTCATGTCGTGCGTGTCTATATTGGTTTCTTAGTCTGAGGGTCTTGGTCTTACGTATTTAATACAAGATTAATTATTATAATATGAAGCAGTCAATCCACAAACCAGTACATAACAAGTTATATAAGTTAAATATTTAAGTCCGAACGACCTTGTGAAGGTTTGGCTCGTGTTTACGTAACGAAGCCACACAAATTTAATTTGTGTGGCCAAATGTCGTATGTTTGTGTATGAAATAAACTAAATTATGAGAGATAGTGTTATACTAAATACGGTGGATAATACAAACTTATGCAACGTAATAACTTTCGGTACACTCGAAGTCAGAATAGCGCACGGTTGGCGTAGTCGTTGGTGTTGTGAGTTTGATCCCCATGTGTGTGAACAGCCCTGCGACACAGAAGTTATCCCAAGTGTCGTCTTTTTTTTTACTATAATATAAGTCCAAAACGAGCAAATATTTACGTGAGGGTGGACAGTTAACGTTACCTACCACTAGAAGGTTCGCATCGAGCTGGCTCGATAGAAAAACTTATACATGCGTTCGGAAATTCGAACGCCGTAACATTTATTTATAGAGTCTAATATTAAGTACCTGATTTTAATTAATTTACTTAATGGTCAATCACGAATATAAAACCATGAAAATACTAAATAAGCACGTATTTAATTTATATAATTTAAAATAATTAAAACGTATCGTTTGTAGTTATTTAATAAAATTGATGTCAATGTTTATTACTAACTAACCTACATGGTGGCTGCTTTGTTTTTTTTTCAGCACCTATTCATTGCTTGCCAGAATTCAGTGAGTAAAAACGGTTTTTACTCACTGAGTTCTGGCAAGCAAACGATCTTTTTCGTGCTGGTGTGGTGAAAAGGACACTTATTCATACACCTATGTAAGTTATTGATGTTTTATTAATAAGGTTGTGTGACCACCTATACCGGGCTAAAGTAAGCCAGACTAGTTTTATTGTAATTAAAAGAGAACTAGATATGGAAATTCGAGGATGAAGCTGGGAACGCCTTGGTTCAGTTGATTTTAAACCGCTATAACAAGCCATTACGCGACAAATATCTTTGTTTTTATTTTATTTTTGTATAAGTATGCAATAGCCGAGTGGAAGACCGTAGGACTGCTAAGTTAAAGGTCTCGGGTTCGAACCCACGGCACACACCTTTCGTCTCGTTGAGGTATTTGGACGGTACTGAAACATCGCTAAACGGGATAATAAGTAATATTGGTCTCGACCTTAAAACTGAGGAGGGCCCTGCTGGCAATACGCTGAAAGAAATTCAAGATTTCTCTGTAGCCTTTACGGTAGAATTTCGTTACTTAAACATTTCGAAAAGTACCGAATACGACGAACGATAAGCATTAGCTTTCAATCGGAATAGACGTGGGGCCCTTGTGGGTATACTGACACCTTTACTCATACTTTACAAAACGAGCAAATTTACACTGTTTGACGGACTTTTTGCTCATATAGAGTGATATTTACTTTTATTTATGACTAGCTGACCCGGCGAACTTCGTACCGCCTTAGCGTAAATTTGATGCACTACTTTATTTTGTATAGCTGACCTATCTTATGTATGCGTACCTATTCAATTTGAACTGGAATCTATAATATCACCCATATAAAAATAAATACTTTTTTTTTTTTTTTTTTTAATTTTTTTACAACAACCTTGTACAGAGTATTAGAAAACTACAAAAAAAAATATTAGCCAAATCGGTCAAGCCGTTTTCATGCCAAGTCGTGACAACGGAAAACGGGTTTCATTTTTATATATATATAGATTTCTCTTCTCTCGCCCTCTAAACTTTTTAAAATGCCCATAATTTTTCAAATATGGAACATTGTTTTTTTTTCTGCTAACTGTCATAACTTACTAATTTTCCCATTGCATTTGGTGTTTACTACATTCGGCAATGACAGATAAAATAATTAAGATACCACTATCTTGTTTTTATAGCGATAAGATATACACATGATTTACGTATTTAGTGCAGTTAAAAGATTGCACTGGATTTTTTTGGCATGATTAATGTAGATATGCATAAGTAAAATCTAACGGGAATTAACCCGATCATGCATTATTTTGACGAACGGATGGCGGAGTGGGTAGTGGGTTCGATTCCCGCTCAAGACTAATCTTTGTGTGCATGAACATGGTGGTTTGTCTTGGTCTGGGTGCTTTCTATGTATAATAAGTATTTATTTACAAAAGAAAAGTATACAAGTATTAACATTAACACACATTATTTAAAAAATATAACAAAAAAATATATACTAGAAAAAATACTATTTAACAACCAAGATTTATAATGGTGCTCCCACATTGCCGTTAGAAAATGTTTAGTAACGTTAGTAAATATTTGTTAGCACTTAATCACAGATGTTAAAAAATGTTTTCATGTTAGAAAATGTTTAGTAACGTTAAGTTAACAAATTATAACAAAATAAAACATGTGTTTTCTTTTAGCATTTGGCACATCCATTTTTTTTCTTCTTTTTTAAACAAAAAATGAAAGCTATTCTAATGAGCAAATCCTCTCCCATTTTCGTGTAGACGCTCTCAGAACGCAAACCAAACTGCGAGCCAATACCAGATTTAAATGTCATCAAATGTTAGTAAACATTAGTAATCATTTTATTTTAGTGTAGGAGCACTTATAACATCTAACAGTTTCTAACAAAATGTAACAATTGACAACATTTGTGAGTAAATGTTTTTATGTTAGAAAATGTTTACAAACATTTTCTAACGGCAGTGTGGGAGCACCATAAAATTTAAAAATGTAAGAGACAGAAAAAAAACAGATCACATGCAGACATAATAATAATTATATTTTAATATTAAATTAATAGAAATGTCAAAATTTTATCAAAATCATTAAACAATGTCAAATTATTTAATTACAATTTGTCACTTAAATATTCATTGACCCTATAATAAGCCTTTTCCAACAGTAACTTTTTAAGTGCAAGCCGAAACCTATGGTAACTTTCTAGTTCCAACATATCCTTTGGAAGGTGGTTATAAATACGTGGCCCTATACAATAAGGTTTATCTAACACCTGTGAAATTGGCGCTAACGGACCACCGACCACAGTCACGTCTAATCTGTTACCTGCTGTACAATACTATTTAATTTGAATTGGAGAGTGGAATTACTATACCTTGTACAAAGAAACACTTGAAAAAAATATGGGACCGGCAGGATTAGAACCTGCGACTTTCTGCACATGGGGCAGCCGCTTTAACCAACCAGCTACGGTCGCCACTAGCCAGAACCCCAAATTTGCAGAAGGTCGCAGGTTCAAATCCTGACGGTCCCATAATTTTTCAACTATTTCTTAGTACAAATTGCTAATAGCCAAATGCTATAAAAATAATCAATAAGAAGTTACTATACCTTTTACAACCATTTATTTTCTTTTTGTCATTTCAGAATTAGTGATGCCTTTACACGTCACCTATTCGATTTGAAATAATAATCGATTTCATTTAAGAATAACTTTAAATCGATTACATTTTAATCACAGAAGCCACGGTCGCCAATTATAATCATTTCTTACTTTTTAGAAATGATTATAATTGGCGACCGTGACTTCTAATTACTGGAAGTCGAGCAAAAAAGTAGGTCAACGAAAATAAAATAAAAAAGTAAAAAGAAATGTAATTTAAAACATAGTATTTCAGAGATTCACAGATGCGAATGTCATGTTTAGCAATCTCATTTTTGGACTTGAAACGGATCTCGAACCTGTACTATAAGACCAATAAATTTTTTTATTTTTTTTATACTACGCCCACAGCGAACGAACATGTAGTCCACCTGATGGTAAGTGGAGTACAGCCCATGGACATCAACAATCCACAAAAGCAGATTATAGATGCGTCGCTGCAGCTGAGGACTACGGTGTTATGCCTCATGTGCCAGTAACTTCAGAGCCTGATCTCACCACCAAACCGGCACACAGTAATGGAAGCACTACTATTTGGCGGCAGGTTAAAGGTGAGACGGTGGTGCTGCCGCTCTCGAGCTCATTCACAAAAGCTCTACCAGCAGTGAATAGACCACCAGAAATAGATTCTTGACACATTTGACAATTGTTTCAAAAATAATTCAATTTCGATAAAATCGGGGCTATGGCAATACATGTGCAAAGTCAAAGGATTATCACTGGGATTAGCCGAAAATACGAGCCATGGGCCGTCCCGTACGGGACATTTACATCGATGCCTAAAATACGAGACGGTTGGCAACCCTAGACACGAAGGTCTGGCAGCATTAAGCTCTACTAAATAACTTCAATAATAAATGATTTTGGAACCTTGTCACATGACATTCATAATGAACTTTCACGTGAAGTCATGGAAAGTGACCCTGTAGAACCTTGTAGTATTAAGTGCGACGATCTTTTAGGATTCAATAAATTATTTTTATAAGCAGTGATAGCTGAGTGGGAGACCGTAGGACTGCGAAGTTAAAGGTCTCGGGTACGAACCCACGGCACACACCTCTAGTCTTTTCGAAGATATGTGTGTATTTATCATATAAATTATCGCTCGCTAACGGTGAAGGAAAACATCGTGAGGAAACCTACTTGCCTGAGAATGCCTAATAAGTGCTCGAGGGTGCGTGAAGTCTCCCAATCCGCACTTAGCCAGCGTGGTGGACTATGGCCTAACCCTTCTCATCATGAAAAGAGGCCCGAGCCCAGCAGTGGGACATGTATTAGCTACAGGGCTGCTATTAAATGATTTTATTTATTTTTATTTTATTTCGAAGGTACAGAAACAGATGACAGATTAAACACTTCATACATTATTACCTTTTACATGAAAACAAATTACAAATCTGACACCCAATTATATCTGTACACAGCACATCAATTAGATAGCTTCAACAAGAAAGGTAGTACGTTAAACATAGAACAAAAGGAATTTAACAACTATAATATATTATAAGATAAAATTTAAATTAAATTAAATTAGGTACCTAAGGTAAATTAGTTTATAACTAATGCCTGAGTAAATTAATTGAACCATAAGTCAGACAGAACAATTTTATTAATGCCCATTTGCAAGATGCGAGCTTCGCAAAGAAATTCTAATGCTTGCTTTGTTTCTGCTGACTGCCTCGATGGTCTAGTGGTTAGCGTATGCCCCTCTGTCCGCGAGGTCTCGGGTTCGATTCCCCAGTCATATTAGGTAATAAATAATAAATAAATATCTCACAACTTACACACAACGTCATCTAGTTCTAAACTAAGCAGAGCTTGTACTATGGGTACTAAAATTTTATATACCTACTAATATTTGCACGCCTTGATTGGCAGAATATGATATACTGTGTAATTAGTTTAAGTCACCTATTATGTACCACATAAATCATTAAGATTTCTATGATGTACCATATTCATAAAAATAAAGATTACTTACTTACTAGAATAACTGATACTAATACATATATGTATTATATACTTTTCTTTTGTAAATACATACTTATTATACATAGAAACACCCAAGCTAAGACAAACCCTCATGTTCATGCACACAAAGATTTGTCTAAAGCGGGAATCGAACCCGCGACCTTGGCGTTGCAGGCAGGTACACTACCCACTCCGCCATCAGGTCGTCTGCGGTGGTGACATTTGGGTGTTGTACACCTCTGCCACACTCTTCTGGGTAATATAGGCGTGATGTTGTGTTATGTTTGTTTCTAGCGATTAAAAAAACAGAGATGGTAAGAGACTGTTAAACTTGCATCGTGTAATGGACCTTAGGTTGTTCTTACAATAATCTAAGCCATCGGATCGACGATACCTAGGCTGATCGACGAAACTAGGTGACAGAGTTAGTATACGCGATGTCTAACCCCTAGGTCTTGGATTCGATGCCCAGGTTGGAAAGAGTAATTTTTAATTTATTTATTTTTTATACTACGCCCGCAGCGAACGAACGTGTAGTCCACCTGATGGTAAGTGGAGAACAGGCCATGGACATCAAAAATCCACAAAAGTAGATTATTATAGATGCGTCGCTGCAGCTGATGACTACGGTGTTATGCCTCATGTGCCAGTAATTTCAGGGCCTGATCTCACCACCAAACCGGAACACAGTAATGGAAGCACTACTATTTGGCGGCAGGTTAAAGGTGAGACGGTGGTGCTGCCTCCCTCGAGCTCATTCACAAGAGCTCTACCACCAGAATAATAAACATAGTAGTATATCTGATTTTATATTATATGCGTACAAATAAACCAAAATAAAGAATGTATTTACAAACTCAATAATAATGTCAGACGTATGAAATAATAAATTAATAAATTTGGATTTTTTACATTAGATAGATCGCCAGGAGCAATTACTCTATCCAATGGTCCCAATGACAAGGCCAAATACACACATTCACTCACACAAGCACACCCAGTCTCAGAACAAATCTTTGTGAATCACACCACACCTCCCATGTGGGGATCGAACCCACAACACCAGTGCAATGGAGAGCGGCGAGGCGACCGCTTAAACCACTACACCACACGTGCAGATAAAACATTAAGATGCAAACATCTACTTTGGTCTCAATAGACATCTTAAATGAAGATAAGAAAATAAACACAACAGTTGTCTAGAGTAGATAAGCCTCAATACGGTTATTCATCTAGATTCAAAACTGGCCGTTAGGAGATGCTGCAGATAATATAGAAAGTTAATGAAGCAACTGTCTCGATCGTCTAGTGGTTAGTGTATACACCGCGAGGTCACGGGTTCGATTCTCGGGTGGGGAAAAGTGTTCAATGATTTTTAACACGCTTATATTAGCTTCACCTCTATTAGTCTACTCGATAAGTTGAAAATGGTACAAAATAGAGATACTGGTCTTAAAATTATGTGCGATACCTCATTGGATTCGGAATGACGCCTAGAAAAATGTGCCAAAAGAATGTATTAGCACATAAAAAATTGCAAAAGTTATAAACAAAAAATGGCATTTTGTTTTTGCCAATATTTCACTAACGATTAATATTTAATTAATTTCAAAATCAGATTTTGAAAGAAGAGGAAATTTCCAACAAAAAGTCATAACTCCCGGAACTCTATCTCCATTATTTATAATTTTTATTTAACGCTGAAAATAGGTCTGCGCGCGACATTTTTAGGTTGCACGCTTGGCGTCAAAAGCGAGTACGGCACATGAATTAATTTATTTAAGGTATTGAATATATTTCTTTTAATTTGAACTTTAAATTTTAAAAAATTAAAAAATATTTATACTTCGTTTCTAGCAATTTTTCTACTTTAACAAAAACTTAAAAATCTTAGTAATGTCGTTGAAGTAAAAAAACTGTTATAAACAAAGTATAAATATTTTTTTAACTTTTATGGCACGATCTTGTTTATTATTATATTATATATACTTTAATTTACTAAATATACTTTATATTTACTTTAATTGTTTATAAATAAATAAATAAATAAATAAATTATGTATGTAAGAAAGGCTCTACGAAGCGAAATTTTTTTACGACCATTATTTAATCATTTTTTTTCACTTACAATTAAGACAAGTAGTTCGAGAAAATTTCGTTAGTTAATAATTGTTTAACTTGTTGAAAAATTAACTTTAAGTTGAATTTCCAACGGGAACAAATTATTTATAGTATTCAAAACATACCATATTTTTTTCAAATATTTTTTACAAAAACTCAAGCCCTTAATAAAACATATACCCCGCGGTGCTCGCCTCTCTGTTGCCTCTGCTTTATCGCAGTCTATTAAGGCTGTGGTTCTACACAATGATAAACGCACATGGGAACATTTGCTTTTCTTCCCTTGCGCCGTACTTCACGTCAGCCGCGATAAAAACAATAAGAAATCTTTAACATCAAGAATAAAAGAGAACTGCGTGAGGTACGTGGCAATGGAGGAACCTTTTGTTAGTAGTCCTGGTACATTACCAAATTCCAATTTAAATTTGAGGCCCGTCGCTGAGTCTGCTTTCTATAAAACTGTGGAGAGCAAGCTCAGTGACGGTGACATAAAAGGTGCTGCACGGGTTCTTTTTTCTAGCGACACGTTGGCACCTTTAAATACGGAAACGCTTTTGGAATTGCAGGCGAGGCATCCTTCTCCGGCAGCTTGTCTCCAACTTCCCGAGGCACCTAGCGGCTCCGTTGATGTAGCTATTGACGTCGCCGCGCATGAAGTAGCAGCAGCTGTCGAGTCCTTTCAGAGTGGCTCAGCGGGAGGCTTGGACGGACTCACGCCACAGCACTTAAAAGATTTGTTGGGCGCTGGATCCGGCGAAGCTGGTAGTGCCCTTTTGAGAGATTTGACGGCTCTAGTCTCTTTGATGCTTTCGGGACGAGTTAATTGCGGCATCACGGAGTTGCTTTACGGTGCAAATCTTATTGCTCTTAAGAAAAAGGACGGCGGTATCAGACCAATAGCAATTGGTATGGTTTATCGTCGCCTCGCGGCCAAAATTGGCTGCAGATTAATAACCCCGATTTTGGAAACTCTTTTTGTTCCTTTGCAGCTTGGTTTTGGCACGCGAGGAGGCTGTGAGGCCGCCGTCCACTCTGTTAGAGCTTTTGTAAATGGAAAGTGTGGAGATGTGCTTTTGAAGGTGGATGTGAAGAACGCCTTCAATTCCGTAGATAGAGGAGCCCTTTTAAGGCAAGTTAAGGACAAAATTCCCAACCTCTATAACTTTCTTTGGCAGTGCTACGGTTCGACATCTAAATTAACTTATTTTGATAATGAAATTATTTCTGCAGTTGGTTGCCAGCAAGGCGACCCCCTAGGCCCAGCTATTTTCAGTCTCGCCATTCATCCCGTCATTCAACGCCTTCAGTCAAAGCTAAATCTTTGGTATTTGGATGACGGGACCTTTGGCGGAAACGTAAACAGAGCTCTTGACGATCTTAGCCTAATTATTGAAGAATTCAGGCTGATAGGTCTCGAGTTGAATTTCTCAAAATGTGAATTATTTATATTTGACGACTGTCCCACTAAACATTTGGTAATTCAAAAATTTAATGATTTGGCACCCGGTATTAAATTGAATCATAAATCCTCTTTATGTCTGTTAGGCTCCCCTATATTAGAGGAGGCGTTTCCGTCTTTTATAGATAATAAAATTCAAAATTTTCTGCAAACCACTAATCGGCTATCAAAAATCAATACCCACATGGCTTTTACAATAATAAAATTTTGTCTTTTTGTTCCTAAATTTACGTATGTTTTGAGATGTTGTCAGCTTTGGAAGCATACTCAGCTGCTCCAAAACTTAGACAACTTCGTTAAAACTACTTTGGCTTTAATTTTAAATATAAATCTTGATGAACGTGCATGGCTACAGGCTTCACTACCTGTGCGATGGGGTGGCATAGGCATTAGATCAATTTCTAATGTGGCACTCCCTGCATTTCTGTCCTCCGTTCATGCTACTCAAAACTTGTCGAACAAAATTCTTGCCGCATCTTTAGTAAATGATTTTGATTTGAGTAGCGTGGGCGAGGCTAGGGATGCATGGCGCTCTGCCTGCCCAAACTCTGATTTCCCCAGCAACCCCTCTTCGCAGCGTCTGTGGGACGGGCCGCTCTGCGAGCTAGTACGGAAGAAACTCCTTGATACGTGCTCAAGCTCCGCAGATCGTGCCCGCCTTATAGCATCTGCACAGTGGGAATCAGGTTTGTGGCTACATGCCCTCCCATCGCCTAACACTGGCACCTTGATGGACAATTCCTCTTTTAGGATTGCAGTGTCCCTTCGCCTTGGCGCACCGTGCTGTGCTCCCCATCGCTGCCAGTGTGGTGCCGCTGTGAGCCCACTTGGTCACCACGGTCTAAGCTGCGTGAAGAGTGCGGGCAGATTCTCTCGCCACTTCAGCCTTAATGATATCGTCCGTCGGGCTCTGACTACCGTCAATTGCGCGGCTGTTCTTGAACCGAATGGCCTGAGCCGTGACGATGGTAAGAGACCCGACGGAATGACTCTTGTTCCCTGGAGGTTGGGGCGGCCCTTGGTGTGGGACGCAACTTGCGTCGACACTTTGGCACCGTCGCATCTTCCAGGGACTCGGGATAGGGCTGGTGCGGCGGCAGAATCAGCCGAAAACCTCAAGAGGCGCAAATATAGCCTTTTAGATAGTGGCTATATGTTTGTGCCTTTTGGGGTAGAGACGCTCGGGCCGTGGGGTCCAGGGGCTCACGCTCTTTATAAAGACGTCGCTAAACGTTTAGTTGAGTCAACCCGTTCCCGAAGTGCTGGCATTTTTTTCGGTCAACGAATAAGCATTGCCATACAGCGTGGCAATGCTGCCAGCATTTCGGGAACGATGCCCACTGGTAGCGGTTTGCTTGATTAGTGTATATAGTTTTAGTTTTAGTTATTTTTATTATAGGTTAAATTATTATAAATAGTTATTGAACATGTTACTAAAGTAATTTTTCAAATTAAAAGAAATATATTCAATACCTTAAATAAATTAATTCATGTGCCGTACTCGCTTTTGACGCCACGCGTGCAACCTAAAAATGTCGCGCGCAGACCTATTTTCAGCGTTAAATTAAAATTATAAATAATGGAGATAGAGTTCCGGGAGTTATGACTTTTTCGTTGGAAATTTTCTCTTCTTTAAGAATCTGATTTTGAAATTTCTTAAATATTAATCGTTAATGAAATATTGGCAAAAACAAAATGCCATTTTTTTTTCATCTTTAATTGTTTATAACTTTTGCAATTTTTTATGTGCTAATACACTCTTTTGGCACATTTTTCTAGGCGTCATTCCGAATCCAATGAGGTATCGCACATAATTTTAAGACCAGTATCTCTATTTTGTACCATTTTCAACTTATCGAGTAGACTATATGTATATGTATGTATGTATGTATGTATGTATGTATGTATGTAACCGACTCCTCTGGACTCGATTTTGACCCACTTTAAACGGACAGATTTCATTCAAATTTTGCACCCTGTCAAAGATCGATGACAATGTAATAATTCGATAAAAAAAATAAAAAAAAAATAATAAAAAAAAAAAAAACGCTTTTATAAATAAACCAAACTAAAAAGTAGAAAATAAATAATAGTTTAATAAAACTAATAAACACGCTTTTAAAATACTTCTAACTAAAAAGCGTGGTTTGCTCGATAGACGAAAAATATGGCACAGAGCGCCCCACGCTTTTTCACAATAATACTAGTATTTTTTGTTCATTACCATTTTCAGCTTATATTTATTTATTTATTTATTTATGGCACTCCAACGACAATTCACATATACATTTTAGTAAGATAATCTTATGCATTCATATGCTAGGTGAACTTGTCACTTAAAGCTGTGCACAGCACTTACAGTTTATTCTGCGATAACATTATAATTATATTAACTGTTTTAACTAACTAACATGCAATTGAATTTAATCAAAGTTAATAATAATAAAATGTGTTACATTTGAAAAAGGTACATGATTTAAAAAAAGCAAAATTACATAAAACATTGATACTTGAACAAATTGCAACATTCGACATAGATACACATTGTATCTAAATAAAGTAATATTTCAAAGACAAAGTTCTTGTATGGCAATATCATATTAATAAACGCTAATATTAATATTGATACTAATAAAATAAAACTAATAAAACACATGCATAAAAAATAACATAAATTAAAATTACACGAACATAAATTTATGATAACATTAGGTATATTAGGAATAGGTTTATGATATATTAGGAATTATCTTTCACTTTTTAGTTAGAAGTACTTTAAAAGCGTGATTTTAGTTTTTTTAAACTATTATTTTTATACAATCTTACGAGCCTTTGTAACCTAGTAAGAGATAATACGATACTCTTTGTTAGACTAGTTGTCAGACTTTCTAACCTCTGACTACCCGTAACCACTGCCATAGATGTTCAACTGGCAACCGGGACCAACGCACGGCTTAACGTGCTCTCCGAGGCACGGAGGAAATCTTGTTATATTAAAGATGGTCACCCGTCTACGACCGACCGCGGTTAGCATTGCTTAACCTGAAAGATCGAGCCCCTTTGTCTTTTTTTATACAATACAGACTGAACAGAATTTAGTAAAAATTTTAATGAAGATAATGACAAGCTTCGGTCCGGCCACTTTTTATCAAAATATAAGCGAGCGAAAGCTTGTTCCACATAATACCGGAACAAGTACGAAAGGGCGTGTAATGCGTGTATGTGATTGTAAAGGAAATATTCTGTGTTGAGGCATTTCCCGGCTGTTCAATACTTTTCCCATCGTCACAAAGTCCGCGCCAAGTGCAAAGTTGAGGGCAAAAGAGTAATAAAAAATGGAGTGTATGATAATGCGAGTCTATACTTTCTTCTTTCTTCTTCGTCGTGTCGATGGCTGAATCAAATTTTATTTTGACTTGCCATCGTGGTGAAAGGATTAGCCAATTCGCTTTGGAGAACTCGCGAATTGCCCAGGTTCGCCGGACGTAGGGAATCGTTGTGTATGTCACTCGGGGAGGCTCGTTTCATACATACCTCACCTACTAATATTTTATAAATAAAAAATAAATATCATTTATTCTTAGACTAGTAGATCCATATCCTATGTTAGTATGACAATAAGATGTTTAGTGAGCAATAATATAAAAATAAAGTGCTATACACTTTATAAGGAGTTCGTTGAATTAATTGTTTGTTTGATTGAACGCACCTATTAGAATTACTGCATTAAAATAGTTATTTGTGCTACAAAAGAGCTAAGTTCGTATTACCTTCGAGGGCTAATTCGCGAAAAAAGCGATGGCTTCTATAACAGGATTCTATATTAGGATATTTAGCGTAGTGAGGACTCAAAAGCACGAGATGTAAATAACTTTGATCTCGTGTTGCACATACAACTTTTCATCTCAGCAGCTCGAAATAGTACCCACAGTACAAGTTCTGCTTGGTTTGGTACCAGATGTTGTAGTGTAAAAGTTGAGTGACATTAAAAGGAAATAAAAAAGCGAGCATTGAGCAAAATTCAACTTTGCTTCAAGCGAGAGCAAAACTCGAAGCAAAGTCAAGTTTTGCTCACACAAAACATTTTTTTTACTGCATCATCTCGAGACGTTGTATGAAATCAACAACAAAGAACGAATGGTTTAAGGTGACACAATGGTGCTACCGCTCTCGAGTTCGTTCACAAATTCTCTACCACCATCAGAGAGCGGTCTGGTGTGCGGGCGCTATAAACACCAAAATCAATCTCTCACACATAGTCACACAATAATAAACGTTAGATAACAAACAGCGGAATGACTATTTAATAACTAAATTGTTGATTACATAAAATATCAACAATTAATTCATTAATTAATTGATATTGTTATGACCAATAAAATTAACCTTACGCCTCTAGGGTTATCTATTCTATACTTATATAATTGTTCGCCCGACTGACTGAACGCAGGGCCTAAACCAAAAAAAAAAAAAAAAAAAACCACTAGGACAAAGAACTTGAAATTTTCCATGAAGGTTCCTTACATGGCGTAGGGGCGCACTAAGAAGGGATTTTTGGCAATTCCATTTTGAAGGGGGTAAAATAAGGGATGAACGGTTGTATGGAAATCCGTAATTTTTGAAGTTACAAGCATGAAATTTCGTATAGTTAAACTTGAATAAAAATAAATGAATTTCTGTACGAGGGTTTTCTAAATTTTATTCCTAGGTGGAGGAATTTAGGGTTTTTCAGTTAGAAGTGAGTTGACGCAAAAATTCAATAGATGGCGTTTTGAATATTTTTTAACTTACAGCCGTTTGATGCGGGTGAAACAGCGCGGGGCATCTAGTTGCTAATGATATAGATGTATAGCTTTTAGGTATATATGTAGTGATTAATACATAAGTACTTTGTGAGGCAAGATTTTTAGGTGGTATTTATTTATCGTGTATGAATTGTGCAAGCTACTTGACGACTTAACATTGTTATTTTGACATTAAAAAATGTATGATGATAGTTAGATAACAAATTGGTTTAGATTTTACAATTTAAAATAATCTAATTAAAGACTTAATTTCATGGTACGATTTGACTTCACTATGATTCATTCATAATGTAATAAAATCATTATTAAAGTTATATCCGCAAGACCTCAAATTTAATAAATAGTGCCTTTGTCATAAGAGGTAAAATTAACAAATATTAAATAGATATTTTACCAATGTTATTATTATGGTTTAAATTATGGTTCCACATGTTATGAGGAAAAATACATAGGAAAAAAATAAAAGTACAAAATCCAGGCAAATAAAAATAAAAAAAAAAGAAATTTTATGCATGAACTTCGCAACAAAATTCTGACCTTTCGAAAAACAAGTATTTTATCAGTGATTGATAAGCTCATAAAGGATCCATAATCCACAAAAGCAGATTTTAAATACTAGGTACATTAGAATAATGGTGCAACATAGTAATGACCATCATATATATAAAAAAATAATTTCAGGCAATCATCATCAAAATTCACGAAAACACAATGCAGAAAACCACAAAAACATCCAGCAATAGCTAAAAGTTAATATGTAAGGGAAGAAAATAATGATAGGAACCAAAAAAGCAATTGTTCTGTAAAAACAGCGCCTAACCGATCAACCATTTGATAATTTTAGTTAGTCAGTGCGGATGACAGAAATTACAAATATTTTTTTTGAATTTGAAGCAAGTAGTGAGTTAGTATATGTGCCTCTCACCACAAGGTATCAAGTGCGATTCCCGAGCAAGGTGTTATTTGTGAACATTGCGTCAGGAAATGTATAATAGCAACATGGAGTTGTTATTGTGCGCAGTGGATGGTGATAGGCTCACCCCCTATCCCTTAGATCCTAAATATAGCAGGTGAAATGTGGGTGATATACACCTATGCCACACCTTACTGCGCAAAAAGGCGTGTGATATTGTGTTGTTTACATGTTGTTAATATTTTACATTACACACATTCCGCAAAGCCCTCATGTGAGGTCATTATCTAAATCTATAAATAATTTATAGTAGGTTTGATAGCAGTTTGATAAAATCATTGGATAGCTGATTACACAAATAAATAAACATTATTCTGTCTTAATGACAATATCGATCATATTGGGCAATTTGAGACCCATTTTCAAGACAAAATTCCTCCTGTAAAATGTGGTAATTCCTTCTGTAATTACCACATTTTATGCAAATAAATAAATGATTTGATTTGACACAATTTTTTAAAAAAAGAAGATATTTTCAATTGGTTTTTTTTTTGTTTTTACATTGATAGCTAAGTCAAAGAATCTGTTCAATGATTAACGGGTCAGATATGTGAGTACACAATAGAACAATAGAAAACAATTGGATTTAAGGATGTGGCAGCATCTGATCAGAATGTGAAAGGATAATATATCGTCATGATCGTAGAACAATGTCGGATTTGAAAAAAATACTAAAATGACTTTTTACCATTT
Source organism: Hypena proboscidalis (assembly GCA_905147285.1). Taxonomy (NCBI): domain Eukaryota; kingdom Metazoa; phylum Arthropoda; class Insecta; order Lepidoptera; family Erebidae; genus Hypena; species Hypena proboscidalis. The sequence goes on from LR990156.1 coordinate 8,688,905, forward strand.
TTGAATACTACATCATGAATACTTGATTACTGCATGCACAAAAAAAAAATATATGTTGTGGATTTCAAAGTAACCAGTCGGTAAACTGGCGGATTTGATAAGCGCTCATGGTAAAATGACGGATGTTAGCGCTCGTCTCTGTACGAGGCGCGCGGGCTGCCCGCCGCATCACCCGCCCCCCGACGAACCGGCACATGCGTCACTGTTCTTTGAACTCGCGTACGCGTTGCATCGAATTTGTTTAGTTTCGTAATTTATTACTTAGTTCAACTTTATATTTATTTCGCAGCTAGTTTTTGTGATAATATGTTATTAATTAAGCCACAATGTCCACAATGCAGTCAAGATGATCAAAACTTATGTAAAACTTGTGGAGCAATCAAACAAGGATACACAAATTACTAATTTTACTAATGAAGATTACATTGATGAAGAGGACTGCATACCAGGAACTCCAGGTAAGTTAATGAATTACATATTGAGGATTTATTCTACTTATATCTTGTATTTTTACAAAACTTCCCAAGGTAAGCATATTAAAACGTCGGTTGAAATTATCCGTCTGTTTTCTACGGAATATTAACAATGTTCTTTAAACTATTTATATTATAGTAAAATAATGTTTGCTACCTGACCGTTAAATTATTATTGTGTTTGTACCATATTTAACGATGTTCAAATTTTCGAGGTGGACGTAAATATACTACGTTTTTCTATGAACATGATACTGACGAGTGATCAAAACCGACGTTATTCTATGCACTCGCTTGTTTATAAGAGAGACGCATGTGACAATCCTACTTTATTCTTGGAATAAAAATTCACTTCCGCCTTTTTTCTTTTGAAAAACACTAATTATTTTAATTAATTTAACTTTTTTTAAATGTAATTATGATCTAACTAGAGTAATAATTATTCCTGATTATAAAATGCAGTATATTTATATTTATTGTTGTACAAAATTTTCATCTTCAGCTTGTGTACGTTCGTTTAGTGAGTTGATATAAGTTTTTTTTTCAGAATGCCTTTCGCCGCTACCCCCACGAGCACATAACGTAATAGAAGATATGAAAATTGTGATTCATGACGATATCTTTTTGCACGATCAACAAGAAAACATCAATCCGAATATAACATCACCACTTGCGTGTATTCTAAGAGAAGACCCTTTTATGTCCGTCAATCAAAATGCATCCCCATATTTCCCACAGGATAATCCTCAGTGTGCCGTATCTCCTCTAAATAACTGCTCAGCTCGGACTCCGTTGCATACATCCGCCTTGATTTCAGATTTGTCGCCATTCCCCCAATCGGGCACACCGACTATTGACATCATCAGCCACACATAGGTGTGTGGCTGATGATGTCAATAGCCATCCCCAGCTAGCAGCCATAATGAAGTATGTAACGATTTATTTCGTTCTAATCACGATGGTGCTGATTGTAGTAACTGTCCATCAATCAACTCAGCGGCGTCTCCGTGCCTGTCGTCTCCAGCTCCTGCTCTTCGATTTCGGGGAAAAAAGCGTGTGCGAAATTACAATGATTAGAAAGAAATTAAGAGGAAGCGGTTGGCAAATGAAGGAAACGAATACTCTTCAAAAAGGGGCATTCTTGTTCCAGCAAAAACAATACGGAGCCCTTGTTCATGTAGAAATAAATGTAACACTATGTTGACTCTCGAAGAAAGAAAGGATGCATTTGAAAAATTTTGGAAATTAGGTGATCGCGAGAAACAATGGTTGCATGTTGCAAATTATACGCCAAAACAGAAAAAGAAAAGGGGTCTTCAAAGAGATTTAAAGCATAACCGTCAATTTCACATTCAAGTATTTCTTACCAAAGGATTTATCAAAAGTAGAAGTATGTAAAACAATGTTTTTAAATACTTATTCAATTAGTGAAAGAATGGTAAGGACAGCTTGGAGTAAGTATGATGGCAGCACTTTGGTAGATAAAGACATGAGGGGAAACATACAAACCATTATTGGATTGTTGATGACGAAATGGTAAAGTCGGTTTGTGCCCACGTTAATTCATTTGCCTAGGGTCTCATTATAATAGAGCAGCTTCGAAAAGGTTATACCTAGATGGCAGCTTAAGCATAGCGCGGATGTTTAATTTATATAAAGAATGGCCCGAATTAGACAATTATGTAAACAAAGCTTCTTGTCTCAGACAATATATAGAGACATAATATTAAAAGAATAAGTATAAACACTACCTACCTTAATTACTAATTATTGACACGGGTCTTAATCGCGTAAATATTTTAGGGTATAAATACCTCATTGCTCTACAGTTTCGAACGAATTGCACCGTTCGTGGTCACGAGCTGACTGGTGAAGGCTCAGCATTTATGCGATTAAGACCCGTGTCAATAATTAGTAATTATGTGTACAAATCGCGAGAGTTTAAATCATTTACTACCTACCTTATTTTCTACTTTTTATTTAATAATATATTTTTTATATTAAGTTGCCTAATTGTAACCTACTATATTGATCTCTAATTTTGTGATTGTTGAGAATTTATTAGATAATATTATAAGAATCTATGTTACTTACCTACTTATAGTTAAGTATAATACTGATTGTGGTTCCTATGTTTTTATTGATTAAGCAGAATAGGTCTACGTCTCATTAAAAAGAATAAGTATAAACACTACCTACATTATTTTCTACTTTTCATTTTTTATCAGAATTTTTAGCTGTCTTCTATAATTGTTACCTACTATTTTGATTTAAGATTTTGTTTTTTTTTTTTGAGAATTTTTGTTTCTGTTACTTACCTACTTACTTAGCTTTATTAATTATTGTGATTTCAATTAAAATAATAATAAAAGAGAGTTCGTCGTAATGATCTGAATTTTATTTAAGATACATTTTAAACATTACCTAGTACCAACGTATCCTATAAACCATTCTACCTACTTAGCTTATTTAGCCACCTTATCCACTTACCTACATTATATACTCATTTACTTACCCATAGTGCAATATAGATAACACATCCGTCCAAATATTTCTTAGGAAGTCAATAGAAAATGATCGCACAATAACATTCGTCATTCTATCATCAGCAATTTTCCGAAGAACAACGTCGGAAGGTACTTTATGACTGTGGTGAATCCAAAGTAAAATGACGCAAGTGATTTTCCTAGAAAACCGTGTAATTAATTGTTATTACTTTTATTCCATCTTAAAATAAACACTATCAAGCAAACATATATAAAATTTCAACATTACACATTAAGTATTAAAAAAGTTATGCCAAAAAGTAAACAAAAAATATTTGTAATGGCTGCCCTGTAAAATTTAACATTTGTTAGATCCGTCACTGTTCTACGATCATGACGATATGAATAAAGATGTCTAAAGCAGCTATTACACTTCTTCTTCTTCTTCTTCGTTGTGTCGACGGCTGAGTCAAATTTATTTTGACTGGCCATCGTGGTGAAAGGATTAGCCAATTCGCTTGGGAGAACTTTTGAATTTCCCAGGGTCTGCCGGACGTAAGAATCCTTGTGTACGTCACTCGGGGAGGCTCCTTTCATGCACCTATTACACTGCACAATATTCAGGTTACGGTAGTCATGTAATGAAGATTACCATGGTCTAACTCCATCATGAGAGGTCCATACCCCGCAATCGGATATTTTTAATTTTATTTATATGCATGTATAGATGGGATGTGTGTTAATAGAGGAATATGATCAAACCTCATCACACCCAGCATGTGTGTTAAATAATACAGGAGTATGATTACAAATGAAAATTACAGCCTTGCTGCAGTTTTTTTTTTTCAAATAGTAGCATGGACTTGGAAAAGGAGCTTTAGGAACATTACCAGATCTCTCTAAGTATAAGCTTTGAGAGCCCTGGGCCCAGTGTTACATAGTCATCGAAAAAAAAAAAGAGGTGGTGTTAGGCCTGAGTTTACCAAGGTTATAATAATACCAACCTTGTAACAGCAAATTTCATTGATAAGATATCTTAAAACACATCTATAAGATAATTTAATGATTTTGTAGATAATAAGTTTATTTACTTTAGTGACATATTAGAACACAATTTTATACTTTCTGTATGTATACAAGGCTGAGGGTGCTACATAGATATGTAATTTGATACAAAATATGACAAGCGACATGATTCTCATCAACCTTAGCGAAACAGTAACGGTTTCCAGCGAAAATATGACCTTGTCCTCAGGAAACAACTTTTTATAGTTGTTTTAACTACAATTCTAAGTATTTCTAAGTTTTCCCTACGAATGTCGAAAATTCAATTAATAACACAGAAGGTATTATGTTAATAGAGCAAGAATTAAGAAAAATACTAATTAGAAACCTGTTTCGAATTTCGTAGAACCAACTTTTTCTGTTACTAAACTTGATAGAAATAAAGCTAAGATTTTAAACCAATTACAAAACCACCGTGCCAAAACAATGGACTGATTATCCAACATAGATTTGATGAGCTACACTTTCACCGAAGCTCTCAAAGATTATGGTTATCAAAGAATCGAGAATTTGTATTGCAGAAAAAAATGTTGTCATCAACATCGAAATTTTTCGTCATATTTCTAACTTAACACGACACTCACCTGAGGTAATTACGCGCGCGGATACGTCAGCAACACTATGAAATCACTTAACACAGCCTGAATTATGATAAGAGGGTGATAAATGTAAATATTGTAACAATCTTTGTTCTAAGATTCCCCGCGTTGCTACACACAATATGGTAACCACCGCACACTTGCTCTAGTGATATTTACAGCTGATGTGTAAAAATTGAACAAATAAACACGCACACGAAACTATTTGAGCAATATCCACTACGAAATCGGGTGTTCGTTTTAATATTGTTATTCGATCGGTTGGCAATCGTCACTAAATTCTTTTGAATTGATTGATTTGGATATTTCATTCATGATGGGATCGGTCTTAAATTCGTTCGAGAGTGAATGTATTTTGTTTAGTTCTTTTTAAATTAAATTGCCACTTGATAATTTTATTGCATAAATTAAAAATATATTATCTTAAAAAAAACACATTTTTAAATTAATTTAATATAATAAATTATAATTTAGGAGTCTCTTAACATGAAATTTTATTTTATTAATAAGAATAATAAACCAACTTTTCAAACAAAGGAGAACAAAGCAAACATTCCAGATAATAAAAAGCAAAGTTTCATGCATTATAGCAACCAGCCTTCATACTCCTTTCTCACTTAACTCATATTAGTAAAAAGAGATGCAAGACATGACATTTCATTTGACGTTGACAGTGAAAGACAACAGAGACAACATGTGTCACATTTCTTAGGGAAGCGCAATAGTAAATTTACATCGATTGATTACCGATAGCAGTAATCAATTTTCACTGCTCATCGTGTTGATGGAATAAAATTTAAAATTAAGTTACATAACTTTTTAAAAAAAAGACGGTGGTTTTTTTTTTAACATGTAGATTTTTGCACACACAATATTATTGATAATATTTCATGATTTGATTGGCTTATTTGATGCTTCCCTTTTCTAGTTAAAACTGATAATATTGCTTGTGTGTCCCATCACGAGTTTTCACTTTAGACCCCTTTACTCATTATGCTGCTTTTCATCTTTCAGCCTCATTTTTGTACAATTTATAAAAGGTACCTCATAAACTTGATCATTTGAGCTCAAATGATCAAGTTTAACGCCCTGCATGGTGCATTATCGATGTTTAGTCGTAATTACTCGTAATCGATACTTATGAATCATGATCGCAACCCCATTATTGCTGTGCTGTCAAATCAAAAGTTCTCGTTCTGTCATTCATAATAACAAAGAAATGCTTTTTAATTATTTAAAATATTATTCTCATTATAAATAATATGTCTAATTATATTAAATTAGTATAAAGAGTAATTTAAGCCCTTAAAAGCGCAGTAAGTTAAGCATAACCTACAAATATGGATTCGGATTCGGTTCAGGAGAGCAAGGAAGAAAAGATTGAGTTTAAGAAGCCGGTACTCTTTGGGCGCATTGGGAAGTTACCCAAAAAGGTTAAAGATAAAGAAAGTACAGAGAAGGCGCCACAAGAGAAAAATGTAGAGCAAGCCGCTGAAAATGACTCGGAATCTTCGTCGAAAAGTTCGCTCTCACCGTCTGTACTTTTGAAAGAATTATCGACTCCTATACCGTATAAAGAGCCTAAATGGTCAGGACTATGTCCTGATGGTGAGTTCTAGTTCTGAAAGTTCTTAATTTAAAAATAATTATTGGCGTCAATTTCAGAACTTATGTGGATCCAAAGTACACAAAAATAAATTGACTATAATTTATCTTTATATTTCAGGATCTGACTATGCATTAGAAGTTTTAAAATCAGGAATGATAGTGGAAAAGATTGATTTGTCAAAGAAGCCATATTTTGTCTTCGGGAGACTTGCTAATTGTGATGTCAATTTGGCTCACCCTACTATATCCAGGTTTGTGATATTTTATCATACTTAAATTCTTCAGTGTTATACTGAGGCAAGGCAAACATAGTGTGGGATGGGAAGATGGCGCGACAATCTGCGTAAGATTGCTGGTAGCGATTGGATGCGTAAGGCACAAGACTGCGAACTCTGGCGCAACTTGGGAGAGGCCTATGTCCAGCAGTGGACTGCTACAGGCTGATGATGATACTGAAGAATTAAATCTAATTTATTCATATAATTAACTTCCAGGTTGGTCTAGTGGTTAGGATATGTGCAAATCACTGTGAGGTCATGTGTTCAATGCCCAGATCAGGCAAAAGAGTTATTTGGGATTTGGCCAGAAGGTGGTGTGTCGGATGGATGGGGATTAATCACATGGGTTCTGATTGTAACAGGTAAAATGTGAGTGTTATCATCTCTGCCACTCCTTTCTGGGTAGAGTATAAGTGTGATGTTAATTATTATTGTTGTTTAATTGACATCAAATAAGTTTTTGCGTAGAGGGTGTTCAGAAACATACATTTCACACACACAAAGCACTCTCAGAGTCAGAACAAATCATTGCAGACCACACAAAGATTTGTCACATGTAGGAATCGAACCCACACACAGTTGGAAGTGGCAAAGCAAACGCTTCTATCACTATGAAAATGTTGTACTTACTTTCGTAAACTACATAATGTCCATTTATCTGGTCCCTGTATGTCTTACGAGGACAACCTCTTCCAGTACTTCCAGCCACATCTGTGTCTACTTTCTTTGAACATGACCAAAACTACCGAAGCGTCTCACTTCTGATATAAAAAAACCCTTTCTTAGTTAACACTTCTCAATTTCAGATTCCACACAGTCCTCCAATACAAGGCCTTTGCAGAAGAGAATGAGCCTCCATGCGGTTGGTACTTATATGACCTTGGGAGTACACATGGTACTTTCTTGAATAAGGATCGGTTGAAACCCCAACACTATACTAGAGTGAGAGTTGGACATCAGATCAAGTTTGGGAATAGTTCACGGGTTTATATTGTTTTGGTAAGTCACCATATTTATTCTCTACTAGCTTTTGCCTGTGACTTCGTCCACATGGAATTTGTTATATTAAGTGGTAGCTGCTTCTGCGCTTTGACCCACCATCAACCTTACTGCTCCGCTTTCGTAAAGTTTTGCGTAATGTTAAGTATAAAAAAACTTTTATGGATAGTTAGACTATGAAACATAAAAAGTATTTTATAAAAAAGAAACAACAAATCCAATGCAATAAACTACTGCAAATATCCATTCTATTATGTCCATCCTAAGGATGCCTGGAAGAGATCGCGTCAAGCGATAAGGCCACCCTTTGTACGTTATAGTTTTAATTACCTATTTCTGTGTACAAAATTGTGTTGTTACAAATTTAATGTGCAAATAAAGTTTTCTCTACCTATCTATCTATATATTACTGTTCCGCAGTGCCTGAGATTAGCGCTAACAAATGAACAAACTTTCTCCCGGTTTTGTCTGGTGGTATATCTTTAAAAAGTAGCCTTTGTTACGCGCCTTGTGGTCAGTTACATGCATCTAAATTTTTATTTAAAAGACAAAAATAATTAAGATATTAAGAAGTGAGATGACAAGAATGTAGAGTTTAATGAAACTAACACATAGTTTTTTAGCTATAATAATAATAATTTATTTGGCACACAAAAAAAAAATACAGTACGTACATAGTAGGATACTTAACATAGGTACAAAAGAAATCAAAATATAATGTTCTGCTGGTACTTAAAATAGGAAATCCTGTGCTATAAGTACCAGCAGAGAGCTGTACATTTTTGATGCATAAACCAACTGCCCTTGTCTCTTTTTCTTGGGGTCAGCTTGATATATTATTGTGGAATTTATTATTTTATTAGAGATTTAACTTTCCAGGGTCCCGACTTCGACTGTGAAGGTGAATCGGAGTTATCAGTAACAGAGATTAAGCAGAAAGCTCTAGAAATGAAATTGGACAAAGAGAAGATGATCCAAGAGTTGATAGAAGAGAGAGAACGGCAGAAGTTAGAGGAAGAGAAAAAGAGAGAGGAACAAGGCATTGATTGGGGACTTGGTGAGTTGGAAATAGATTCTTGAGCTACTTTATTATAAAATTTGATTTTGTTACTCATGGTATAGAATAGTGAGAATAATATCGATTTAATGTCGTTAACAATAACAATTTTCTGCGTTGTGATTAAAAATACTTTTTTTTAAATTCAGTGAGTGTTGCACGTGTGTCACCATAGAGTCATCGAGCGACGCAAAGATACTATCGTCATCTAGCAAACCACACTAGTGTTTACTCATCCACAATTTCTTCTTATCTCATCTAGAGTTGATTATTGATGTTGTTGATTCATATATTATGTATTTAATTTGAAAGTCTGCACCGCTCGACTCCGCTCAAATCCACTTTGCCCAGCTCGGAGCACGTTTTCATTTGTATTCTTTAAGAGTCCGCGCAATAGGGGCGGACCGAAGCGGATAAACACGGCTTCAAGCACTGATATTGGTCAAAGCAGTCCTCTCCGCTCCGCTTTGCTTGAATAGAAATGCATCATAATGGCACAGCGAGAAGAACCATCAAAAAAATTGAAATCCACATTTAAAAAAATGATAATTCACACAACTTTTTGTATATTCTTTAGGTGAAGACGCAGAAGAAGAACCAGACCTAGCCGAGAATCCATTCGCCATTACCACGAACGAGGAGTTATACCTTGAGGACCCAAAGAAGACATTGCGAGGGTTCTACGAGAGAGAGGGCCATGAGCTGTCTTATGATTGCGAGGAGAGGGGTGTTGGACAGTTTATTTGCAGGTAAAGTGGAGCAATTTACACATAGGTAAAGTGGAGCAATTTAAATGCACGTAGAGTGGAAATAGCAGCGATAGCCGTAGGTCTTGGGTTCGAACCCACGGCAGACACCTCTGTCAATAAATCGTTAAGATTTGTCTTTTCGAAGATACGTGTGTATAAATGTTGCTTGCTTACGGTGAAGGAAAACATCGTGAGGAAACCTGCATGCCTGAGAGTGTCTTAAATGTACCCGAGGTTGTGTGAAGTGCTGGGCAAGCCGCACTTGGCCAGCGTAGTCGACTATGGCCTAACCCTTCTCATCGTGAGAAGAGGGAGCCCAGCAGTAGGACATGTATTAGATACAGGGATGCTAGTATTAAAGTGAAGCAATTTATATGCAGCAACATCTGAGGTAGCGTTTTGATACCAAGATTTTGGGATTAAATAAATATATAATTAATATATCATAGACATAAACGTAACATTATTACATGTTACTTGTAGTGGCCACATGTTAGGCCTCTAAATGTGATTTATAAAGTATTGCCATAAAATGGAGGATACCAAAAAAGGTTAATAATATTTATAGTATGAAATAATTTCTAAAATTACAATATGGGTATTTTATAATTTTGTGTGTTGTCAAGTTCATTAACACGCTTATATTAGCTTCACCTGTATGTTTGTTTGTTTGTTTGTTTGTATGTAACCGACTCCTTTGGACTCGATTTTGACCCACTTTAAACGGACAGATTTAATTCAAACTTTCTACACTTGTAAAGAATCAGCGACAATATAATAATTTCATAAATTTATCTCATTATCCTGATTAGGATCGCCAGGATTAAAAAAAAACTAAAAAACACGCTTTTAAATAACATCAAACTAAAAAGTGAAAAATAAATATAGTTTAAAAAAACTAAAAAAACACGCTTTTAAAGCACATCAAACTAAAAAGTGAAAAATAATTCTTATTATAACCTGAAAATAATAATAAACGAAAAATACTAGTACTATTGTGAAAAAAAGCGTGGGGCGCTCTGTGCCATATTTTTCGTCTATCGAGCGACCCACGCTTTTTTTCACAATAGTACTAGTATTTTTCGTTTATTATTATTTTCAGGTTATAATAAGAATTATTTTTCACTTTTTAGTTTGATGTGCTTTAAAAGCGTGTTTTTTTAGTTTTTTTAAACTATATTTATTTATAAACTAATTATATCTCTTACTTTCAGGGTGGAAATCCCAATAGACGACGCCCGGGGCCGGCCAGTGATAGCCGAAGTAATCCACAAGGGAAAGAAAAAGGAGGCAGTCATTGCGTGCGCGTTGGAAGCGTGCCGTATTCTCGACAGAGCTGGCTTGTTGAGACAGTCCAAACATGGTAAGACATAACATCACGCCTTTCCTACCCAGAATCCAGATGGGTGTACTACACCCTCATTTTACCTGTTATGTTTAGGTCCCATGATTAGCCTATTGCCATCCACCGGGCACAACTCTAGCTCCGTGCTGCTATTGTTAATTTTCTGACGGAAAGTTCTCAAATCTTCAAAAACGCAATATGTCATATAGCTATCAAACGATGACGTCACGTCTATGTAGCCGTTTGTTTGGAGCGTTTGGGCGAGTCTATTATTAATGTGTATTCAGAATTGTATTATCTCAGGGAGTTTATATCAAAGTGATTATTTTAATGATGTTTCTAATATCAAAAGGTGTTTTAATTAATTACAAAAATAAAAAAAAATAGTCATCATGCCTATTACACTATCCAATGGTGCCAATGACAAGCCTAAATACACACATTCATTCACACAAGCACACCCAGTCTCAGTACAATAATAATAATACTTATAATAATACTTGAGTATATTATACTACTAAGAGGCGGTCCATTAATTATGTGATGTTTTTTAAACATTTTTTAACCCCTCCCTCCCCCTTGGTGATACGTGGTGAGATTTAAGACTAACCCCCTCCCCCCCATCAAAAATCACGTGTATTTTTTATTACCTACAAAGAATCTTAAAATTTTTATAAAATTATTTTAAATACCGGTATAAAGTATAATCTAATACTATTCTATAAAATTAAGGACAATGATAAAAATGTCTATAGATACAGAATGGTTGCAGGTTGTTTTTGACTGGTATAAAAATAATATTAAAGGAATGGTGTAATCATGCGAAATATTTTATCTAATATCAATAAAAATGTATTTCTCATTATGCCTTAAGGGCGAGACATAGCTGAACTTAGTGTCCTAAGAACATCTGTTTAATGCATGCTTGTACCAACCTATGATCTTATGAAAGTAAATGAATTATGAATTATTAATATATATTGTACTAATACATGAACATATAAAATCGGTTAAACTGCTTTTCGGTTTAGAAATCACGTGTTTGACGAAAAAATAAATACACATGATATCTTACTATACCACCCTCAGTTGTGATATTTCGTCTTTCGAACCTCACGTGATTAATGGACATCCCCTAACTTTGTAGGGTGTATTAAAAATTATAGACTTTTCATCAGTAGTAGATAAAATGAAAAAAAAATATATAAAAATCTACAACTTGAGAATAAATAAATGAATGACAAAATATCAAATCTGCGGACCACACAGACTTTTCCCATGTGGGAACCGAATGGCTTATTCGATATACGTTGTTTCTTTTCTAGAATCGCGTCGCCGCAAACAGCGCGATTGGTCAGCAGACGACTATTACGATTCCGATGACGACACGTTCCTGGACCGCACCGGCAGCGTCGAGCGGAAGCGGAAGTTACGTATGCAGAAACAGGGCGCCGCCGAAAGGGAGGATAACAAACCTAAGACTTATGATGATTTGGTAAGATATATTTTTCTTACAAATTATAACAATATTTAAAACATTATTATTGAGAATACGGGTTACTCACGTTACTTTAGCCGGGATATGCCGACTAGTTTCGAATCTAGTGTTATTCAGTGCTAGACGTCACGCGGAGGCGACGACACGCGAATAATAGCCCAGTTGATGAATCTACGTACTAGATTCGAAACTAGTCGGCATATCCCGGCTAAAGTAACGTGAGTAACCCGTATTCTCAATAATAATGTCTTCACCTCACGTTACTAATTAATTAATACAACACACGTACAAATTAATTTAGTAACTTAGGTCAAAATTAAATTACTCATTAGTCTCTAATTTTATATCTAGACTAGATTGTAATCTTGATGAAGTATCTAATAGTTTAGACACATCATAAAAAAAAAAAACCTAACGTCGGTTTTAATAATATTATATATAAAACTATAAAATTCTACATTTTCAAATACAAAATACACAAAATATATTTATAAGAAAAAGCACCCCACCGGCATCGGGTGCAGGGACCAAGGTACCGATGGTTAGGGCTCCAGAGAGAGGAACCTCCGCACAATATGTGCCGTGTCGAATAGCACCACCTTCTGCTATTATCAAGCTTAAATTCTGATCTAGTGTATAAGCTACTTGTTTGCCACATTGCATTTCATTGAAATCTATCAAGTAGTTTTTACATGAAAGAATGACGCACAACAAAAAGGTAGGATTTATTAAAAAAAAAACATTATTAACATAGCATCACGCTTGTATTACCCAGAAGGGAGTGGCAGAGGTGTACAACACCCACATTTCACCTGTTATGTTTAGGTCCTATGGGATAGGGGGTGAACCTATCGCCATCCACCTGCCACAATTCGATCTCCGTGCTACTATTGTGAATTTCCTGACGGATAGTTCATAAATAAAAATTTACTTGACTGAGAATCGAACCTGCGACCTCGCGATGACAGACGCATACGCTGACCACTCGACCATCGAGGCAGTGACTATAATCATGTAATAAATTATCATTTTCTGTTACAGCTAAAACAAATAACAGAAATCGAGCAAAAGATATCTTCAGAAGAGCGTACCTTGGAGCGTCTCCGTTCCTTATCGACGAAGACTCAAGCTGATGATGACGAGGATGCGCTGGACCAGTTCATGAGCACCCTGGGCAAGCAGAGCATGGCGGATAAAGCTGAGATATCCAAAACTAAGGTACTTAAGATCTAAATTTAAAAAAAACCTTTATCCTTTAAAAATCCTTTGCAGCTATTTTTCAAGAAAATGACTTATTCAGGGACTGGCCCGCCGGCAATGATCTGCGGACCTAACTTTAAAACAAAAAAAATATAACAGAAGGCACTCTCCGACGGTCAAAGCGCAGCCGCTAAATTTTCAGGATGTACCTTTCATAAAAAAAAATAAAAAAATAGAAACCCACCGTAACTCATAGCAAAATAATTAAATACAAGTGCTCTTACTAAAAGGGATGATTCTATCTTAAGATTCAGTTTGATGATCTTCAACCATGACACACAAACATAAACCCACAAACACACATTCATACTTTTAATTTTTACCATTAAAGTATAAAATATGTAATAAGAAAAATACAAGTAGTAATTGTTCGCCCACTGCACGTACCAATATTGTTGTAACCATACTAAGACATCAAAAATGGATACCCTTTCCTAAGATACAGACAGGTTTCCTGCCTAGTTTGGGAAAGGGAGTCCTCTGATTCCTTTTATTAAAGCTTTACTGGTTTCTTTATAACTAAAATTAAAAAAAAAAGAAAAAAGAAAAATACTAAAATTACTCTTAATCCTTGTATTTTTCACAGATGTCTATCCAGAAGTTAAAAATGGAGCTATCAAAAACACAAAGACTAGCTGAGATAGCCAGGCCGGCGCATTTGCCTCCTCTCATCAAGAAAGATGACAAGGTCATCAAACAAACTACCAACTCTGTGGTTTATGGAAAAAGGTATATTTAAACGTAATGTAACATCACGCTGAAGGGTTAATCAGGAGTGTATATAAATACATACATTTTATGTTTATGTTCCATCTAAAAGGGGGTCAGACTAACGCCATCTAGTGGACAGTGCTGCTACTGAGAATAGCGTGACAGAAAACCCAAATTACACTTTTGCACGACTCGGGAATCAAACCCAGCACTTTACTTTTCGTGTATCGTAAATCCATGTAAAAGTCAGGCTATCTATAACCTACCCACATTTCATCTGTTAAGTTTAGGTCCCATGTAATTAATAAAGTGATTTTCTTAATTTGTTAATGCTAAATTCTTTTCCAATGGATATAAGTTAATTGTTAAATGGTTCCATAGATATACATGCTGACTTCCATACATTTTCGCTCATCACCTGAGCGACATCTGGTGGCTGAGTTTGGTTCTCATCCAGTCAGAGTCGCTCATTTCAACTCATCTGACATTTAGAGTCTAAGCTGTCACTAATCTCGTCTATTGTTCACAGAATAAAATTAAAAGAAGACACAGAAAAGCGCCCAAAAGTCCGTCAAGAGAAAAAACAGGACGAATACGAATTCGTTGAAGAAGTGGATTCAGATGAAGAAGAATTTAAGAAAGAAGAAACAGACAGTGTGAGAAAAGAAGAAAAAGAGAAATCAAGTGAGAAAGCAGCAGAAGTTAAAAAAGTATATGGACCAATGAGGCCGCCTGAAAATTACGTCATACCAGAAAGTTATTTTGAACAAGAGAGTGACAGAGACCTACCAGAAATTATGGAAAAAGAGTAGTGTTTAATAAAATCGTTGACTAGAATTTTGGTTTTATTTTTAACAGCTGATCCCTGTGTTAAACATTACTGGTCCGCTCCCATTCACTAGATTATTGTTTTAATTTTTTTAAATTCAATTCATTAGACAACTCGACAGCAGCACCTTTCACCCCAAATAATAATTGACAGAAAAGTCACTAAATATTTTTTGTCGGACTGAGGCAAAATATTTAAATTTGGCAGATTTGATCATAATATAAAAAAAATTGGCAATTCACAAGTTTGACAGTGTCAGTCGCTGTCAAATTTGATAATGTTCCAAGGGTTGGTAATTTTGCTTAAACAATGAAAACTATGGATTTGTATTCAGGATTGCCCAAAAATTCTATTTAAATATCTCAAAATTTCATAAATTATAAGAAACTACATAACAGGAATCTTGCCTCATCTGTTTTTTTTTTTTCAATTAAGTTAGCGTTTACTATAACCAACTATAACTTTAATATAATATAAGTACTTAGATATAACATTGTATATTTTGCATACCGATTATACGGTGAAACATGATTGTGTATTATTATTGAATTGTACCATCTTTTTGTCACCATGTTTTAGGCAAATAAACGTTTCTTTCTTTCTTTCTTTCTGGTTGCTAAAATTTTGCTGAAGGCGATCTAATCAGATTTGTATGGCTTCAGTGCTAGTAGCATAATTATAAAAGTTGTACGCTAGTGGAACACGGGCTCACTTCGTTTGGCTCCACGGTTCAACTTACGCAGACAATGCAATAAAAAACTAGAGACTAATGAAAGAGTTTAAGCTCACTAACCATTTGGGATCATAAAAATTAACTTGTTATTGAATGTATGATTTTTAATTTTTCGCGATATTTATTTAATTTTAAAGTAATTTAAAACTATTGGTGTTATCAGTCATTTTATATGTCCCAGCTGACGTTTAATATTTGTATTGTTAAATGGAACGCCGTCAGTCCCGTCAAAAATGGCCTCTCTACTCAATGTTTTTCTGCGAAAATCCGGCAATTTTGGCCAAACTGGAGCCCTATTAAAGAATTTACCAGCAGTTAACAATGTGAAGTGAGTGTTTTTAAAAGTGGAATATAAATTCTCCTTAAAATTACGTAGATATTGGGCTTTAAAAATTATGTAACGTTTGAGGTTACAAACTCCGTAATTCCCTTTATTTTGGTAATAAAATAGTCCAATTACGACATAATTTGAGTTCACGAAGGCAAAGGAAGTGATTCAAGTGATAAAATAACTCTTTATGTGGTTAATATAAGTTACAAAAAGTTACTTCGATTTTTCATGATTTTCTACGCTATATTACCCTTGCATATTGTATTCTTTATCTGGCAATATTCTAAAGCAACCAGTGTTTAATATCACTTACTGATAAACAGGGCAAGAGGCAATATCGCTATTTAGACAATTATTAGTTGGGTAATACTCATTGGCTCTTTTGAAATGTCTAAGATTTGCAAACACTGAGTACAATTAGCTGCAAAGAAATCTCACCTACCCCTTAAATTGATGAACGGGATGAGTTTTCTCTGCTACTGACTCTACAAAGATTAGGGCCTTGTTTTGTGTCCAACTATAAAGATACTTTACGTTTATATTAAACAGAGGGGTAGGATAAAGAATTAGAACAATATAGATTGACAACATTTTTCACAAAACAGACTACAACACAACACAAGTGAATCTTTTGTTGTACTAACAACAATAATATATATTATAATACCATTTGCGATTACAAGGTACTTTTTTACCATAACTACTTAATCTGTTGGATCATAGAGTTTCCAAAGACCTGCCTATGAAGTAATTTATAATCCAACAAATTCTGTTGTTCAACATTGCCCTTCATAACTTTGGTTGGATTATTAGGAGTCCCGTAGGAAACCTTTATTTAGATGTGGCGGTATCTGCACATGATAAATGACAGATACCATTGACAACCTCAAGAAGAGACACACTCGTCACAAATGTCAGAGAGTGTATTGCGATAACAAAATGTTCACAGCAAGTAGTTATGACACAACTGTCCGTTGGAGGATCCTCCCTTTGTAATGGAGGAACATCACACCCCGTTCCTCAACACAGATAATGTCTGATTGATCCCAATATAAAGAAAGACCTTGATTTCTTCCCAGCCAGTTCAAGTTAAAGTGTCATTGCTATTTATATTTAGCAGCAAGCTCTCCATTGACAACAAACTGCTAATATATGAAAGCGTTCTTAAACCCGTGTGGATATACGGCATTTGGGGTAGTGCCAGCAAACCAAATATATGCATGCTCCAGCGCCTGCAAAATAGTATACTAAGAAGTATAAGCCAAGTCCATTTGTTCACCAGGAATAACGAGAATCACGTGGACGTTCAATGCATCTGATTATAGTCGAAAACTACTGATTGCAGATAAATCTGAAACTGAAAAAAAAAAATATATATAATTAATCAATCTACGTTTCTCTTTAACAGCAAACAGCGCAATGCTCACAGATGGATGCCGGATGAAGAGTATGTGAAGCAGTTCCAGGGTGCTGTTATTTACCCAGATGAGGTCACATCCCTCCTCAAACATCCACCTTACCATGGTATGTATGTGTTGTTAATATTCATTACTCAATGCTGCAAGCAATGTCTTTCAATTGCATTTTTTTTTTATACTTCACCCACAGCAAACGAATGTGTAGTCCACCTGATGGTAAGTGGAGTACAGCCCATGGACATCAACAATCCACAAAAGCAGATTATAGATGTGTCGCTGCAGCTGAGGACTACGGTGTTATGCCTCGTGTGCCAGTAATTTCAGGACCTGATCTCACCACCAAACCGGAACACAGTAATGGAAGCACTACTATTTGGCGGCAGGTTAGAGGTGAGACAGTGGTGCTGCCGCCCTTGAGCTCATTCACAAGAGCATATAAATTTAGACCTTATTGTTCCTTATCTTATTGTTGCCAGGTGTGATCGCTCCCGGCGAGAAGCAGGTACGCAACATGGTGTTGAACTTCGGACCACAGCACCCTGCCGCTCACGGAGTGTTGCGACTGGTGCTGGAATTGGATGGAGAGGTAATTTAGCTCTTGTACATACCAACGAAATAGGCCGTAGACAATGTCGATTTCAGCTCGATTTACACTGACTGAAGGTAAAAGCTTAAGAAATATTGTTTTTTACTGGTGGTAGAGCTCTTGTGAATGAGCTCGAGGGCGGCAGCACCACCAGTGCTTCCATTACTGTGTTCCGGTTTGGTGGTGAGATTAGGTCCTGAAATTACTGGCAAATGAGGCATAACACCATAGTCCTCAGCTGCAGCGATGCATCTATAATCTGCTTTTGTTGATTGTTGATGTCCATGGGCTGTACTCCACTTACCATCAGGTGGACTACACGTTCTTTCGCTGTGGGCGTAGTATTAAAAAAAAAAAAACAAAATACATAGTTTAGCTCGCTCGTTTGCCCGAGCGTAAGCCCGTTAATTGCGATTTATAATTCGTTCGTGTTAAGAATGCAGTGACACAATGTATTCACAATGGACAAAATTAAATAACAGATTGATCCCTGCGGTATTTGACTTAAAAACGAAACTCACTATGCTACATGTCAATACATCAATACAAATAAATAAAATTTAATTGTCTGTATTTAATGTCAAAATAACAATGATTTTTCCAGTTGATATAGTTATTTGCACGATAAAACATATAATACAGTTTTTAAATTTTTGACTGTCTGTCTGTTTGTATTGGGAAATCTTTTAAACAGCAAGACCGATTTTAATAAAATTGTAGACGCAGGTAACTGACTACAAGGCGCGTAACATTGACTACTTTTTTTTGATGTACCTACTACGTAGACGAAAATACAGAAGAGTTAGTTTGTTTGTTTGTTTGCGCTTATCTCGGGAACTAATGATTGGATATTAATATTTTTTTTTGTTTTTGATAGTCTAACTATTCATTTACGTTCATTGATATTTAACATTACGCTTAACTCTATGGAAGCGGGACAGTAACCTTTAATGCGGGTCAAAGCGCGGGGGCAGCTACTACCTAATGACTTTAATTTTCATAATTTCCTACATAAAATCCATTATGTACAAAGTAAAAATTATACCCAAAAATAAAATCACATAAAAATAATTAAAAAATCTTTGATGCATCTCTTTTTATGTATTGCAAGTATTTATTTATTTATTTATTTATTGCACAAAACAAATTACAATCAATATAAAACAAGACATAACAAAATACAATATTTCGATCTGGATCATAACGTAAATACATGTACATGCAACTAATCTATAATAACAAAAAAAAAAACAAAAAATTAAAAAATCACAGAGAACTCTGAAAAACATACAAAAAACTTAAAACATGTTATTTATCACATCAGGATGTCTCAAGCGCCTGTTATGGTTCCTGAGGCATCCAGACCCGAGCTGATGTGGAGGATGTCTTTTAAGTTGGCAGTAAATCTGTTCATGTTGCCGTTAAATATGTCGAGAAATTTATAATTACTAGATTTCAAAATGTCATAAACCATAATATAAACTTCAATTTCATATATAATTGTTTTAACAAAATATTTACAGAATTTCATATAATAAGGTAAAAATTAAATATTCCTAGGCAATGTTGATGTGTGTAGCTAATATAAATGTTAATTTTCAGATTGTCCGCGGCGCCGACCCTCACATCGGTCTCCTCCATCGAGGAACAGAGAAGCTCATCGAATACAAGACGTACACCCAGGCCCTGCCTTACTTCGATCGCCTGGACTACGTGTCCATGATGTGCAATGAACAGTGCTACAGCTTGGCCGTGGAGAAACTGCTCAATATTGATATTCCAATCAGAGCCAAGTATATTAGAAGTAAGTTACGATGTACTATTAAGGGGCGTCCATAAATTACGTGAGGTGTTTAAGGAGGGGGGGTCGAGTCAAATGTCATCTAATCTTACGTTGGAGAGAGGGGGGGAGGGTCTTGGCAAATATCACGCATTTTTTTTTGTAATTGAAACAAAAAAAATATATATATATATACTATTATAGTCCATTTAATCCAGATTATACATGCTTAAGATTTAATCTTAAGTGTAATCGTAATACGATTAAGATCATTCACTGATTCGTTGGAAAGAAAATAATTTCATTAATACTTCGACGTTATACATTTACTGATTGTCAAACCACCATATTTGTTGAAACCAAATCTCACGTGAGATTGGGGGATGGGGGAAAAGGGTTGAATAAAATCTCACGACATCTCACCAGGGGGGGAAAGAGGGACAGAAAATTAAAAAAAAAAACACCTCACGTAATTTATGGATGCCCCCTACTTATCTATAGAATCCAGCGGAGCAGCGCCACCTACCAGGTTCAATTGTGTTTTCAAACCAACCAGGAAGCTATTGAAATATACACACAAAGTACATCAAAATCGGTCCAGGTGTTAAGGTGAAATAATGTTTTCTGTGGCGACGCTTGTTTACGTTTCGTTTCAAAATGTATGCCCAACGATATATCTGTTTATGCCGCACCTAATGGACATACATTTTTGAGATCGACACATTATATTTTGCAATCAAATTATTTATTCTCTGTGGTCTCTTACAGCCCTTTTCGCGGAGATAACACGTATCCTGAACCACATCATGGCTGTGGGCACCCACGCCCTGGACGTCGGAGCCCTGACGCCCTTCTTCTGGCTGTTCGAGGAGAGAGAGAAGATGATGGAGTTCTACGAGAGAGTGAGCGGTGCGCGCATGCACGCCGCTTATATCAGACCGGGAGGAGTTTCTTTAGTAAGACATAGAGAGTGAGAGAGAAAGATAGCTAGAGAAAGAAAGATGATAGCTAGAGAAAGAGAAAGAAAGTGAGTGAGAGTGAGAAATAAATTTGGAGCAGAGTTTGGATGGCTGAGTGGTAAAGCAATCTGCTGGAATCCTATAGCCAAGGGATCAAATTTCTGCTTCAAGTCCAAAATAAAAATTTGACTGCTAAATGCTAAATTAGAATTATTTTACAATCGACTCCTATTATAAGTATTAGATAGATATTAGGGGTGCATGAAAGGAGCCTCCCTAAGTGACGTACACAATAATTCCCTACGTCCGGCGCACCCCGGGAATTCGCGAGATCTCCAAAGCGAATTGGCTAATCCTTTCACCATGGCAAGACAAAACCTTGACCACCTTACTGACTGTCTAAAATGCCCTACCACATGCACAAGAGAGGCGCTCATGAACAACGACGAGAGAGCCATAACAGTGGTCACTTATTGGACCAATAAATTTTGACTCAGTCATCGACATGACGAAGAAGAAGAAGATAAGTATTAGATTGCTAAGCATGCCTATAGCAGCGTGGCTATGGCATGAGCAGCGATAAAACAGTGAGAGACAGTGGGTTCAAACCCATGGCACACACCTCTGTCAATAAATCGTTGAAATTCGTCTTTCCGAAGTGTATAATGTGTGTATTTATCATATAAATTATCGTTCGCTAACGGTGAAGGGAAACATCGTGAGGAAACCTGCATGCCTGAGAGTGACTAAAAAGTGCTCGAGGGTGTGTGAAGTCTACCAATCCGCATTTGGCAAACGTGGTAGACTATGGCCAAACGCTTCTTATCATGTGAACAGGCCCGAGCCCAGCAGTGGGACTTATATTAGATACAGGACTGCTATTATAAGCATGGCTTAATGCTATATATTAATCACTAGCTGACCCGGCGAACTTCGTACCGCCTTAGCGTAAATTTGATACACTACTTTATTTTGTATAGCTGACCTATCTTATGTATGCGTACCTATTCAATTTGAACTGGAATCTATAATATCCCCCATATAAAAATTAATACTTTTTTTTTTTTTTTTTTTTTTTTTTTTTAAATTCTTTTTGCCGTAACAACCTTGTACAGAGTATTAGAAAACTACAAAAAAAAATATGAGCCAAATCGGTCAAGCCGTTTTCATGCCAAATCGTGACAACGGAAAACGGGTTTCATTTTTATATATATATAGAATAATAAATATATGCTGATGTGCCATAATACTTTATGTTGTTTCAGTTATGTCCGTTTCTATTTTCAGGACATGCCATTAGGTCTGATGGATGACATTTACGAGTTCTCGTCGAAGTTCGCCGAGCGTCTGGACGAGGTGGAAGATGTGTTGACCACCAACAGGATCTGGGTGCAGAGGACCAAGGATATTGGAGTGGTCACTGCTCAGGATGCACTCAATTATGGATTCAGGTTACTTTTTACATGAATTTTCTTCTAGTTTTTTTTTTTTTTATACTACGCTCACAGCGAACGAACGTGTAGTCCACCTGATGGTAAGTGGAGTACAGCCCATGGACATCAACAATCCACAAAATCAGATTATATATATGCGTCGCTGCAGCTGAGGACTACGGTGTTATGCCTCATGTGCCAGTAATTTCAGGGCCTCTCACCACCAAACCGGAACACAGTAATGGGAGCACTACTATTTGGCGGCAGGTTAAAGGTGAGACGGTGGTGCTGCCGCCCTCGAGTTCATTCACAAGAGCTCTACCACCAGTAAAGGTGGCAATTGACTCATCCCCTTTCACATGGGACCTAAATATGATAGGTGAAAAGTGGGTGATATACACCTCTGCTAATATTAGAAAATAATAGTTAAGCTTGCCCCGGGCATAGAACCCAGGGTCTCACGGTAAATGGCAGCACAGTCAGCATGCAACACCATGTATGCATGCGTGCCGGCACTATGAAACGGGCATGGACAAATTTATGTATTTTCCGTTTGCGAAGAAAAAAAAAAAAAAAAGTAAGAAGCATAAATAGGAGTATGTAATTACATAATTTCGAGTACCTACCATTGAAATTCATTGTTAATTAACGCGTTTTAAATGGATACTGACTGATATTGAAGAATGAACTATGTATTAACGTCATTAAGGTTGAGAATTTTAATTTGACATATAATATTTTTGTTTCTATTTTTCCGTCCCAAACGATACGAAATACCTAAAGTTATGTTTGTCCGCACTGATCCCTAAACTTACTTAGCTATACTAGTTTATATATAAATTTCCTTTAATGAACAACATGGTGTATTTGCTGTTTTAGAACAAACATGGTGTATTTGCTGTTTTAGAATTACTACGTCATTCACATTATATACATAAGGACTGTAGATTTGTTTGTAGTTTTTGCCAATTGTATGAGTATCGACATTACGAGTACAACATTGTTATGTGCATTGTACAATCTTAGCTCTTAATTACATTTGAATTATAATACTAAATAACTTGTAAACAGAAGAGAACTCTTTGTCGACAAACTGCTAAGCAGTTTGGCAGAAAAATTGTAAACCTACAAAATGTAACCCTTTTTGATAATAAATAAATACAAAATACAATACAGTCTGGCATTGTGCGCCTGCACATGGGATCTATACATCACAGGTGAAGTGTGGGTGTTCTGCCATACCCTACTAAGATTCACTTCTCCTTTTTTTGTTTACTGTTTATAGTTAATTAACACGGTATGATACCAATTACATTAATTAACTTAATTACATTCAATAAATACGTGACTAAAGTACAAAAAAAAAAGAAATGGGCAATAAAGACATTAAATAATTTAAAAAATATGTTATGGTTAGGTCTCATGGAATAGGGGGTGATTGCCATCCACCGGGCACTATTAATTGAGAACCCGCGACCTCGCAGCAAGAAACGCGTACGCTAACTACTTGACCATCGAGACAGCTTTTTTGCTTGTTTTTTAAGAACATATTATTATTTGCTGAAAAGGTGAGAAAAGAGGGGGGATCTTGATTATTATTAACATATTATTATTAACCACTCCATTACTTTCCAGTGGCGTGATGCTCCGGGGCTCCGGCATCAAGTGGGACCTCCGCAAGTCGCAGCCCTACGACGCCTACCATCTCATGGACTTCGATGTGCCCATCGGTACTAATGGAGATTGCTACGACAGGTTGGTACTTCTTGTTTGACTATCCCCGTTAATTGATAGTGGAATGGAATGATTGGAAAATGGAAATGTTTTTTTTTTTTTTTTTACATTAGATAGAACGCCAGAAGCAATTACACTATCCAATGGTCCCAATGACAAGGCCAAATACACTCATTCACTCACACAAGCACACATGATGAATAAGAAGGACATTTAACTGTCAAAACTAATTTAAAGTGAATTGTTGGTAAGATTCTACAAAAAGTTTCGGAGAATTCCGATTCACCAGTTTCTCGAAAATTGAGATAGTTAAGCGTCAGATAACTCTTAACAAATTTGACATTTTATCTGTTAAAAAAGTACAAACAATAGGAACTTGTGAAACTCAACAGTTAGGAGTATGGGGATAATTCTTTAAATATAGGCACCTTAAGGCCGTTTACTGTATTCTTTAAAGTTATACACAGGTGAGGCGGGACGTTGAATATTACTTAAGTATTTCTTACTTTTTTGTGCTTTTTTTTGTAATTTCAGACGGTTTTTAACACGCTTATATTAGCTTCACCTGTATGTATGTATGTACCCGACTCCTTTGGACTCGATTTTGACCCACTTTAAATGGACAGATTTCATTAAAATTTTGCACACCGGTCAAAGATCGATAAAAATGCTATTATTCGATAAAAAGATTAACAAAAAATAAAATTAAATAAAAAAAAAACGCTCTTATAAATAAACCAAACTTAAAAGTAGAAAATAAATTAAAAAAAAACACGCTTTTATTAGAAATAATTTTCACTTTTTAGTAAGAAGTACTTTAAAAGCGTGTTTTTTAGTTTTTTTAAACTATTATTTATTTTTATAAATTTATCTTATAAACATCTTAATACCATAGGTACCTGTGTCGTATTGAAGAGATGCGCCAGTCGCTCCGCATCATCGACCAGTGCCTCAACCAGATGCCCCCCGGGGAGGTGAAGACTGACGACGCCAAGCTCACGCCCCCTAGCAGGGAGGAGATGAAGGTAATGTCACTTATAATACTGCTATTTGTGTCTTTGTGAAGGCCCAAATGATGACACTGTATTAATAAAGTTTTTTTTAAGATAATATATAATATCTACGCTCTTCTAACAATCTTCTTCTCTTGTGTCCCTCTCACTCTTCGAGCTTAGTTCATTCTTCCTTCTACATTCAGTCTATTTTTTGGAACACACTACCTCTCGAGATCAGGATGTCCACTACCCGGAATGCCTTCAAAGCCCGGGTTCATCAACTCTTACTTACCGAATCTTCTGCAGAGTCAGTAAAATATTGATCTGTCATGTTTTATTTTTATTTATAAAATCTTATTTACATAAAAATTTAAATTTTATTAAATATTATGATGCGATATTAACACGCTTATATTAGCTTCACCTGTATGTATGTATGTATGTAACCGACTCCTTTGGACTCGATTTTGACCCACTTTAAAACAGATATCATTAAAATTTTGCACACCTGTCAAAAATCGATGACAATGCAATGCAAAAAAAAACGCTCTTATAAATAAACCAAACTTAAAAGTACTAAAAAACAATAGTTTAAAAAAACTAAAAAACACGCTTTTAAGTACTTCTAACTAAAAAGTGAAAAATAATTCCTAATATAAACTGAAAATGGTAATGAACAAAAAATACTAGTATTATTGTGAAAAAGCGTGGGTCGTTTTTTCACAATAATACTAGTATTTATTACCATTTTCAGCTTATATTAGGAATTATTTTTCACTTTTTTTTTTAGTATAATAATGGCCGCACTTGGAATAATTCCTGTGTCGCGGGGGTGTTTACAAACATACATTTCACACACACTACGCCAACCTTGCATTTCGTTGCTAATTTGCTCCTATTAGTCGTAAAGTGATGTTATTTCGCTTATAACCTTCCTCAATGAGTGGCCTATTCAACACATTTATATTGTTTCAAATTCGACCTGTAGTTCCTGGGACCCTGGAAAACGGCAGCAATTTCAAATGGATAACGCAAGGCGTAGTCCGAGCGCGAGCGTGGTAATAGCTTACTCAGCGGCGTGCGAGAGACAGCTTCTTGCTCGTACCTAGCGTTTATTTATCATAATATTATTATAATAATAACAGCCCTGTATCTAATACATGTCCCACTGCTGGGCTCGGACCTCTTCTCATGATGAGAAGGGTTAGGCCATAGTCCACCACGCTGGTCAAGTGCGGATTGGTAGACTTCACACACCCTCGAGCACTTATTAGGCACTCTCAGGCATTAGGTTTCATCAAGATGTTTTCCTTCACCGTTAGCGAGCGATATTTTGTATGATAAATACACACTTATTCGAAAAGACGAATCTTAACGATTTATTGACAGAGGCGTGTGCCGTGGGTTCGAACCCGAGACCTTTGACTTCGCAGCCCTACGGTCTCCCACTCGGCTATCGCTGCTAGTGTTTATTTATTTATTTATTTTATTTTATTTACAAACTTTATTTCTATATACTAAGTTAGTTACTTAAATAATGTCTAAAAACAATACAACGGTTTTTGCATTTCATAGCTATACATGCGAGCTTGACGTTATCTATTCGAACGAATCCGCTGCCGTTTGTCTAGAGTAGCTGAGATTAACGCATTCAAACAAACTTGACAAACAGATATATGATGCAGTATCTTTTTTTCAGACCTCCATGGAAGCCCTAATCCACCACTTCAAGCTCTTCACCCAGGGTTACCAAGTACCTCCTGGCTCCACCTACACCGCCATTGAAGCACCTAAGGGAGAATTTGGCGTGTACCTCGTTTCTGACGGCAGTTCGAAACCTTACAGGTAATACATAGAGGGGTTTAACACCCAAATGTCAATGTTCAGGTCTCATTCGCATCTCTAAAAGCTAGGCTTATCAATTCCTGAAGGAAAAACTGTTTGTGGATTCATCAAAACTGGCAACAGAGTCAAGAAATAGAATATTTCTCAACTGTATGTTACGCCATTTCGTGACGTCACGTTCACCAATTTTTTTTATTTTTTTTTAAAAAAAGCTTACTAGTAATTTGCAAATACAAATGACTAGTATTCTTGTTAACCCCCTCCAGCTAAGCTTAATTCGCTTGTGTTAGGAGGAAGTTCACGTCCGTGGTGTAATGGCCAATTGTTTGTATCTTGAGTAGTATATATTAGTATACATTAATGTTTGTTTTGATTCACAGATGCAAGATCAAGGCGCCAGGCTTCGCTCACTTGGCTGCTCTAGAGAAAATCGGCAAGAACTCCATGTTGGCCGACATTGTAGCTATCATTGGAACATTGGACGTCGTATTCGGCGAAATTGACCGATAAATCAACCGATTCTAGATAAAAATAACCGGTATACGTTACGTGTCTACATTTATTTCAAGAATTCGGTTTTGTTAAACCGGTTTTCCGTAAAATACCGGTAATGAGACATTCATAGATTAAATAAAATGTAGATTCATCATATTGTGTACATTTTTAGTTTTTAATTTGTAAGCAATAAATTATATTGTTATAATATTTTTTGGTTTACCTTTCCGATCCCTGAACGTTGTATTTAAAGCATTGTATAAAAATGAATAAAAAATGTGAATTTAATTGTTTTTATGCCGTATTTATTACACTTTCATAGAAGTATCGCTTATAGACTCGACGCCGTTGAGAGTCCCGCGAAACCAATATATCTGACTCACAAAAATAACATTATGTATGTAAATATTCTGAGATAAATATAGATCTATAAAGCGACTACAGCACTTGAAGGAGTCAACATAGACTGTTTCACTGTCTCTCGTACATCCCCGACACCTTTATACAATTTTTAGAGCCTCGGTGCCTGTTGTTCACTATAACCATTTTGCTAACGTCTCAGCTTTTCTGTACGTTTTCCAATATGTCCGTGCCCTCCTGTTTATTGTGTCAGGACCCTTTTTTTGTTTTTTTTTTAAATTTAAAAAAAACAACGCCCGCACTAGGAATAAACTCCTGTGTCGCGGAGGTGTTCACCAACATACATTTCACGGGTGCGCCAAAGTTCACCTAAAGTTTCAACTCCGATAATTGGAAATCCGAAAATGTTCTTCCTAACATTTTTCATCCTAACAATTACAATTCCTACCTACTCTGTCACTAATGTTCATAATTCGAACGAAGCATTCAACTTCCTAATGTCGGTAGCAATAAACATCTATTGTACTTTTATTAGTTTTCATATATTTTTTCAGCATAACCATCTTTTACACTATTATTCAAAGTCATAATCTTTACTGTCTTAATCTTTAGCTTTTATTTTGTGTAATCTAAATGTTACACAAAATAAAAGCTATAGTTATAGCATAGGTCAATTATGGGTAAAGTAGTAGGTTAGGTTAGGTTAGAACTGCGACCATAACACTGTCATCAATCAATGTCAAAATCAATCTGTTTTTAAAATAGGTGTAGTACTATTTTTACAAATTTGCAACAGTTCTTAAATAGGTGCTCACTATGAAATATGTTAGTGAACATATTTTGGTGCACATTCAGTATATTTGGTGGAACAAAGGCAAAATTAGTTAAATTATATGGGAATAAATTGAAGCACTTTTATATACCATCCATTATGTTTAGGGATAAAAGCGTTCTGATAAAAATAGTAGGAGTTTATATGTATTTACATTAATGATATTAGTAATAACAATTTTCGGAAACATGAGTGTTATGAACAACACCGGTAGCACTACAAATAGTATGAATAAAAACTTTAGGATGAAAAATTTTAGGAAGAGTGATCATTCGGATTACAAATCGTTAGGAAGAACAATTTCGGGAAAAGAACTTTAGGTGAGCCAATATGGACCCACATTGTGTACGTTACGCCAGCAAGAAAGTGTCACCTAGAGTGATATGAGTAAAACGTATAATTAGTGCGCAATCTGCTGTAAATGTGCGCCGCATAAAAAATTTGTGCGTCTTGTAGTTTTGAAAAAAAAACGTAAAAACGATTCCTGCTGGAGTAACGTTGTTCTAGCAAGAAAATTCTAGACGAATCATCGGAGATATAAAATACATACATGGGCAGAGAGCTTATATTTGTGCAAATTTGTGCGCCATAAATATAATTTGTGCGTCTTCAGGTTTTCGAGATATTGCGTTTCCCGCTGGAGTAACGTTTTGCGAATTCGTGTATCTCAAAGACCATTATATGTGCGCCTGTAGAATGAACATACACGAATAGCTCTTAATTTGTGCATATTTGTGACATAATTAGATGCCAGATAATATTTATAATTTTCAAGTAATCGCGCTTTATTGAAAACTTAAAAAAATATTGTAGCGCCTAAATGAGAAGACGTATAAACTCGCTAAAAACTGTATTCGTTCCATCTTGACGTTTATAATTACCATAAAAAGTTTCAAAACAGAACCTACAAGCGCTAATGAATAATATTACTAAAAGTCAAAACGACGGCATCATAACTTTGACGCCATCAAACAAGAAACTGGCTCAACCTAAGATGTGTAAATGTAAACCAAAAATTAGTGCATTTATCAAATAATATATAGTAAAAATATTCAGCTTCAACTGTTTCGTATTAAGTAAATATTAAGACTAAACCAAAACAGTTATTCGGCGCAGGTTATCCGACCAAATTCGAATGACTACAAAAAAGCGACGGATTCATACGTATCGATGACCTTCTTAACTTTACTCGCTAACTGGTTGAAACGTATTGTGCCCGAGTACAGTGCAGTAGAAATAGTTATTAAAATAAATTCAGTTTTTTTTTTTGATTAGACATAAATAAATTTAGCCATTTGCATTTATTATATCAGTAGAAAAACGAAAAAACTGTGATTTTCTGTGATAAAGGTTCAGTACCATCATAACGGGCAATTCAAGTATAAAGTAGTTACCTATTTGTTGGCCGAGATATAATTTAGTTTTGGATATGATAGTATGATACGCGAACGTAGTATAGACCGGTTAAAATTATTATTAGCTTATGTTTCTTATAAATTAGCATAATTTGAAAACCCAAACCTAAGCAGCCCGATATGTGAAACTTGGGTTGAAGTTTTCAAATCCGGCTATTTTTTAAGAAACATAAACTCATAACAAAATATAACGCTCTATAGGTATTTATTACGTTCGCGTACTATACAATCATACCCAAAACTTAATTATATCTCGGCCAAAACAACAACTACTTAATATTTAAATTTCACGCCATGATGGTACTGAGCCACTTTAAGTGATTTTATTGTTTGTGTATTTAAGTAAATGAAAAACTGATCTGTGATTTTAAATAATACCAAATGACTATACAAGGTACAAATAGTTTAATTGAACAATGTTTGTTTTAATATTTATAGGTAGGAAATTTGATCTGTGATTTGATGCCATAATTACTTTAAGAATCATGATTATGATAATAAAAATAATATTTTTTTAAACCAACAAGCTCTTTGATTTCATATGATCAGAAAGTACATTTAATATATATTATATTTTTATTAGGTCATTGTAATAATAATTCCCAACGAACACTTGAGCGTGACTGTACGAACACAGTTTAGGTGTAATACGTTTAATAAAGGTGGTCATCGATACGTATGAATCCGTCGCTTTTTTGTAGTCATTCGAATTTGGTCGGATAACCTGCGCCGAATAACTGTTTTGGTTTAGTCTTAATATTTACTTAATACGAAACAGTTGAAGCTGGATATTTTTACTATATATTATTTGATAAATGCACTAATTTTTGGTTTACATTTACACATCTTAGGTTGAGCCAGTTTCTTGTTTGATGGCGTCAAAGTTATGATGCCGTCGTTTTGACTTTTAGTAATATTATTCATTAGCGCTTGTAGGTTCTGTTTTGAAACTTTTTATGGTAATTATAAACGTCAAGATGGAACGAATACAGTTTTTAGCGAGTTTATACGTCTTCTCATTTAGGCGCTACAATGTTTTTTTAAGTTTTCAATAAAGCGCGATTACTTGAAAATTATAAATATTATCTGGCATCTAATTATGTCACAAATATGCACAAATTAAGAGCTATTCGTGTATGTTCATTCTACAGGCGCACATATAATGGTCTTTGAGATACACGAATTCGCAAAACGTTACTCCAGCGGGAAACGCAATATCTCGAAAACCTGAAGACGCACAAATTATATTTATAGCGCACAAATTTGCACAAATATAAGCTCTCTGCCCATGTATGTATTTTATATCTCCGATGATTCGTCTAGAATTTTCTTGCTAGAACAACGTTACTCCAGCAGGAATTGTTTTTACGTTTTTTTTTCAAAACTACAAGACGCACAAATTTTTTATGCGGCGCACATTTACAGCAGATTGCGCACTAATTATACGTTCTACTCATATCACTCTAGGTGACACTTTCTTGCTGGCGTAACGTACACCCCACATTTCACACACACAGAGTCAGAACAAATCTTCGCGGATCACACAAAAATTAGTCCCGTGTGGGGATCGGACTCACAACAGCACAGTTGAAAGCGGCGAGGCGACCGCTGTAACCACTACGCCAACCGTGCATTTCTATACATTTTGTACGAAAATGAATTGTACAGGCGTCTGTGTCTTAAGTAATTTCTTTTTGTCTCGTCCCGTCTCTTAGCAGACGGGCTTCACTGATTACCAAATTCATTAATATCACAGGGGCAGAACGGGTACCAAAAAACAGCAAAATATAAAATTCCATTCTTTATTACATTCTCACGTCATGTATCCCTTAATTCATTACATTAATTTTATTTATATACCTATTAATCCTTACAATGTATGACAAAATTCGTATTTTCATCAGATGTATTAATTAAATCAAATAACGCAAAAACTGAAACGCTTGAAAAGTCGTAATTTCAAAATTTAAATTTTATGTCAGTCAATACAATTTTTTTGACTTCATATAAACGTAACATATATTAAAATACCGAAATGTAAAAAAATTATAAACGGTGTTTGAGATTTTGCGTTTCATGTTTTAATTTTCATCAAAGTAAATTGGCTAATCCTTTCAACACGATGGCATATCAAAATAAAATTTGACTCAGTCATCGACACGAGAAGAAGAATTTACATCTATTTTGGGTACCCATTTAAAATGCAAGAATGGTTTAAACTAATTTTTTCGTAACTTTTTATAACTTTTGTTCTTATAATGCTTAACATTATACACACAGGCGAGCGAAATATTTTTTTTTTAACTCAACTACGGTGAAAAAAAAGTATATACGGCTAGTCTCATGGTGAACAGTTACGTAGCCTACGAACATTTGTAACACATCAGTTATGTGTGTACCCCCGAAAATCAGTGGTTGCTTGGGGCCCCGTCCAAGGTAAATCCGGCACTGACGCGAGACCATCATATACTGGAAATATATATGTTATGATTAGCCGTGAGTACATAGTTATGTAAAACAAATATAACCTTTAAGTTCTCATTGATTATATTTTTTTAGCATTTAGCTATGCTTAGCAAATTATACTAAGAAACAGTTGAAAAATGACCGGCAAGATTTGAACTTCGCCATGTTGGTTTGTATCCTACTTAAGATAGAAACAAATTGATTAAAGTGACGTCACGAATTACGTAACATACAGTTGAGAAAGTTAGGGTCCTGGCAAGAGGTGATCGTAGCTGGTTGGTTATAGCGACTGCCCAGTATATAATCCCACCCACACGCCCACCACTGTGACTCTTGTGACGCCAGGATCTACAGCGGTAACCAACTGAAAGGCACCGTGCATGACACACGGGCAATCCCAGAGAGAGTTACAATAATAATTGTCTTGGAACCCGCAACGAATTTAATCAGAAGTATATAGTTGGAGTTGGAAAGTATCGACTGCCCGTTATTCAGAATGTCGCAGATTCAAATCCAGCCAGTCCCATATCTTTTTCAATTGTTTCTTAGTTCCTTTAAGGTTTTCTAATATTAACAAAAAGAGAAATGCTTAATATAAAGTGTTTATTTGACTCTTTTTTGCTGTCTCAGTCGATAGATGTCGTTGACGGGCGGAGCGATGCCTAGCTCATCGTCGTCCGAGTCTTCGCCCGCTTTCCTTCGACGACCCTGAGAATTTAACAATAGTATTATTATGGAAAGTGATCTATCAAACTTCTATTAAATTAAAGAATATAATGGTTGATTGGGTATTGTAGTTAACATAAGTATAAATATCACATAACATTAGCACAACGTCATCTAGTCCCAAACTAAGCAGAGCTTCTACTAAGGGTACTAGAATACCTGATACTAATACATAATAATATATTACTTTTTCTTTTGTAATACATAGTTATTATTCACAAAAACACTCAGACCAAGACAAACAAACTGTTGTCTGTTTAATTTAGGGTCCTGGTATAAGGCGACCATAGCTGGTTGGTTAAAGCGGCTGCCCAGTGTGCAGAATGGTCGTAGGTTCAAATCCTGCCGGTCCCATCAGTTTTTTTCAACTGTTTCTTAGTATAAAATTTAATTTCTGTGTTTAAAAAAGTCAAAACAATTTTGAACTTGAAGCGGGGTATGAACTCGTGACCTTAGGATCCCGTCCTAGGACGTTTCTGGGTATTAATTTGTAGATGTTTATGTAGTTACCAATTACCATCAGGTGTCTGGAGGTTCCTAGAAATATCTATAAAAGTGTAAAAGTAAAGTTAATATTATGGTATTACCTTGTTAGCCACAGTCGTGATGCCCTCGTCGTCCACGATCCAGTGCACGGATCGCGCCAGGTCGAACAGCTTCGTGTCGCAGCCGTTCTCTTGAGTTGGTGCCGGGGCTGCAAATAAAAAAATAACAATTAAACTAGCTCATTTTTAATACTTCACTTAGGACTTAATAAATATTTTACCAAAAAAACCAACTTCAATTACAAGAAATGCACTTAAAAATAAGGAATACTTGAGTAAATAAACGCCCCATGGGCGTGAGCTTATCGCCATCTACCTGGCAGACTGTGAAGTCAAAGATGTCGAGTTCGAACCTACGGCTCACACCCCTGTCAATAAATCGTTAAAGATTCCTCTTTTCGAAGATATGTGTGTATTTATCATATAAATTATCACTCACTAACAGTGAAGGAAACATCGTGAGGCAACTTGCATGCCTGAGAGTGACTAAAAAGTACTCGAGGGTATGTGAAGTCTATCAATCCGCATTTGGCCAGCGTGGAGGACTATGGCCTAACCCTTCTCATCATGAGAAGAGGCCCGAGCCTAGCAGTGGGACATGTATTAAATACAGGGCTGCTCACAGATATAGATCTACATAGATAACGCAAGTATCACGATTTGTATTGAAACCAAGCGTGCCGACTTTTTAATACCTTTTGTGACGTCACAGCCGAAATTTAGTGACGGGAAATCCAAACCGATTCAAAGACACCGATGCCGCCGATGCCCATCCGCCCAGTACGATTCAAACGGCCGTCCGCTATGATTTTCTCTAACAAAAGACGCGCGTGGACTGAAGTTAGCGGCGACCAACCTTGACGCTTGGTCGGGGTTCGGACATGCGAAGTACATGCATTTGCGTTATTTATGTAGATCTATATCTGTGGGCTGCTATTATTATTATATTTTTTTTTTATACTTACGTTTGTCAGGCAGAGATATTCTGTTGAAGAGTTGCATGAGGCGGTCGATGGTGACGAAGGGTCCCCTGAAGCTGGTGGGGGGAGGCATCATGGTGCAGAGGCGAGCCGCCGCTGACGGCACCGGGAATGTACCACCTGTGAATAAGCAAAAAACATTTAATCAATATGGAGAGGAAATTAAAGGTAATATCTATACAAATAAACACGCCGGAGAACGATGGGATAGTGTGCCGCGCATCTATGTTTTGATTTTATATGACATGCAAGAGCGGCGCTCTTCTACATTTGGCAGCGAGGATCTGACAATGACTAGTCCCTTTGGTTTAATTGTCTAAGTGAAATAAACATTTATATCATCATTTAGCCTTTCATAGTCCACTGCTGGACATAGGCCTCTCTCAATTTGCGCCACAACACCCGGTCCTGCGCCTTCCGCATCCAGTCCCCTCCAGCGACCTTTTTCAGGTCGTCAGTCCACCTGGCAGGGGGGCGTCCTACCTTACGGTTGCCGAGTCGCGGTCTCCATTCTAGGACTCGTTTGCTCCAGCGGCTGTCGGTCCTTCGGCAGACGTGACCAGCCCACTGCCACTTCAGCGAGCTTATTTTGCGAGCTATGTCGGTTACTTTGGTTCTTTGTCGGATGACCTCATTACGAATTTTATCCTTCAAAGAAACTCCGAGCATAGCTCGCTCCATAGCCAGCTGCGCGACTTTAAATTTGTGGACTAGTGCAACCGTTAATGTCCACGTCTCGGCACCGTAGGTCATAACAGGTAGGACGCACTGGTTGTAGACTTTCGTCTTCAGGCACTGCGGTAAAGGCAAAGAGAAGACTTGACGAAGTTTGCCAAATGCTGCCCAACCCAACCGGATCCTTCTGTCGACTTCTCGCTCGAAGTTGTTTCTACCAAGCCTAATGACCTGCCCTAGGTAGATATATTCCTGAACAACTTCGAGCATCGATCCGTCGACAAATATTGGTCTCGGCATAACATGCTCATTAAGCATGATTTTGGTTTTATCCAAATTCATGCCGAGACCAACACGTCGTGAAGCTCCATCTAGGCCGTGCAGCATTTCGCTCAGCTGTTCCAGCGACTCCGCAACTATGACGATATCATCGGCAAACCGAAGGTGCGAGATGTACTCACCGTTCACGTTTATACCCCGTCCAGTCCAGTCCAGGGTCTTTAACATTTATATATTTAGTAATAATTATGAGAATTACTTTTTTTTTTTAGTTCTATTTCTCTTCCAGCTGTTAATAGTGAGGTATATTTTGTTTTTTTATTATTTATTTTTTAACGCATGTAAAACAAATTTTCTATTTACCTTATTTATAAAAATAAACTTATAAAAATAAAAGGAATTTAGTTAACAAACAATAGATTGTTTTCCTTACACTTGCTTAAAGGTTATATTCCTAAGCGAATTAAGCTTAGCTGGAGAGGGTTAACAAGAATTCTAGTAATTTGTATTTGCAAGAGACAACTACGCGCAAGAATACTAGTAAGTTTTTTTTTATTTAAAAATGTAGATGAAAAGGTGTATGACCAATCGACTATGGGATTGTTTATCGCTGCTGTGTTATCTATTCCGTGGCTTTGTCAAGATAAAAACAGCTGTATTGTATGTAGCATAATATGAAAGTTTAATTTTAAGCCGGATATTTTCATAGTAAGCTGGGATGTCATGAAAAATGTTAGTAAACAAGTGCAAAAAACGTGATAATTCTATCAAAACAAATTAGGTTCTAGTTCATCCTTCATGTTTAAATAGAAAATGTCTTTTGTTTATTAAATCCCGCTTAAGTTATGTCTCTTATTACTAGATAATCGTCATACACAAAACTAGAAATTATTTACTATCTTATATTCGTGACACAAGGGTTTTGGCAAAACAGTTTTTGGGCATTGCCTTTTAACTATCACAAATATTCAAATTATGAAATACGGGTGTTACTCACGTTATGTTGCTATTTAGTCGACCGCGGTTTCATCTATAGGTGAAACCGCGGTCGACTAAATAGCAACATAACGTGAGTATTTCACAATTTGAATAATGAAACAAACTCACGTCAGTTTTAATAAAAATATAACAAAAATGATGGACTCTTTACCTGAAATGGGATGTTCGCCTGGCAATGGGTTGACCTTGGGTTTGTAGGGAATCATTTGACTGACGTCAGGTCTGGCGATATCTTTGTTCGGATCGTTATCTCTGTAAAAAGACAAAAAATAAGAAGAAAATTACATAACAAGTACATTCATATTTTTTTTTTGCATTTTCTATTCTTAGCAAATTATACTAAGAAACAGGTTAAAAAAATATACAACCGGCAGGATTTGAACCGGCAACCTTCTTCACACTGGGCTGCCGTTTTAAAATTTCTTGGAAACTAATATAGGAACAAACGGATGAATGTGACTTGACTAAATGACGTAACGTACAGTTGAACATGATCATGGGATAGAGGGTGAGCTTATCGCCATCCACCGGGCACAATGCCAACACCGTGCTGCTATTGAGAATTAGTAACGGAAAGTTCACAAATAACACTTTGCCCGATCCGGGAATCGAACCCGTGACCTCGCTATGATAGGCGGACCACTAGACCATCGAGGCACTTTTATATTCGTTAAAGTTATAATTTATCTGGTGGTTAACTCTTCTTGTCCACTGTAAAACAGGCCTTAGTTATTGTTAGTAGTCATTAAAATACATAAAAACATACTTTTGTCCAAGTATAACAGCCGCTAGCTCGGGCGATATGCCTGCCAAAGCACCTCCGAGGGCCCACGATTTGTTCGACATTGATGCCACCTGTAATATATAACGTGATTAATAAAATAACTTGATTAATAAAATCATAGGATGTGAGGACGATAATGGGTGGGACAAACAAAGAAGACGTCGAACAAGGACGCGTCGTAGACAGGGCTCAGATGCCTAACGGTTAAAATATGTGAAAAGGACAGGACGCGGACAAGACGCAAAAACCGACATGGGCGCGCGGGTTGGCTATTTCTGCTGCGTCTTGATTGAGTCTCATCTCTTCTGTAATGTTTTTAAATGACGCTTGGTGTCTCTACGAAAGGTCCTCCTCTTAAGTACTGTTTGTCCCCGAAGATGTTCGTAGAAAATCTTTTCATTAGTTTTGACTAGCTCTCATTAACCATAGATTAGCCTTTTTAGGCTTAATTAAAATACAACATTTCTGTGACCACTTCCGATAGATTAGATTTGTCTAGATACAAAAAATCCTCTAAAAAAGATAACATTGCATGTATTCACGTGCTATGCTTGGTTACGACTTACGATCTGCGTAGCTTATTTGATTGTAATTAGTGTTACATCAGTGCCTTAAAAGTACTCGAGGATGTGTGAAGTCTACCAATCCGCACTTGGCCAGCGTGGTGGACTATGGCCTAACCCACAGATATAGATCTACATATATAACGCAAATGCATGTACTTCGCGTGTCCGAACCCCGACCAAGCGTCAAGGTTGGTCGCCGCTAACTTCAGTTCACGCGCGTCTTTTGTTAGAGAAATTCATAGCGGACGGCCGTTTGAATCGTACTGGGCGGATGGGCATCGGAGGCATCGGTGTCTTTGAATCGGTTTGGATTTCCCGTCACTAAATTTCGGCTGTGACGTCACAATAGGTATTAAAAAGTCGGCACGCTTGGTATTCAATACAAATCGTGATACTTGCGTTATCTATGTAGATCTATATCTCTGGCCTAACCCTTCTCATCATGAGAAGAGGCCCGAGCCCAGTAGTGGGACATGTATTAGATACAGGGCTGCTATTATATGTGACTTACCTCAGTGTATCCAATAGACTTGAGTTCAGCAATACTACAAGGATACAAGTCTAAGAACTTGTATCTGTCTACAAGTTGCGCTGTTTCTTTGCCCTCGAATTCTTTGATCTGAAAACGTGTAGAAATTAAATAAAAATTGCCTATAAGGTTAATACTGAGCACGGTTTTGTTTCAACATGTACACATAACATAATATCACGCCTATATTATAAATAAATAAATATTTCACATTTCACACACAACGCCATCTAGTCCCAAACTAAGCAGAGCTTGTACTATGGGTACTAGAATAACTAATACTAATACATATAATATACTTTTCTCTTGTAAATACATGCTTATTATACATAGAAACACCCAGACTAAGACAAACCCCCATGTTCATGCACACAAAGATTTGTTTTAAGTGGCATTCGAACCCACGACCTCGGTGTCGCAGGCACGTACACTACCCACTTCGCCATCCGGTCGTCATATTACCCAGAAGGGTGTGACAGAGGTGAACAAAACCCACATTTCAACAGTTATATTTAGGCACATGGAATACGGGGTGAGCCTATCACCATCCACCAGGCACAATTCCAACTCCGTGCTACTATTCTGAATTTCCTGACGAAAAGTTAATAGATAACATTTCACCCAACCCAACCCCAAGCATACGCTAATCAATAGACCAACGAGAGCGGATAAAAGCAAATATAGACGAATATTAGTATTCACGTCGACAGTTATCTACAGTTAGACAAAAATGTGTATAAATAACTGGGACCGTCACTCTGCTCTTTACAAAACCAAATGACAAATGGCGTGAAACAATGAACCAATCGTTAACTGTTCTTTCATGAAATATCATAACATCGACAACTTTGTAAGTTTTGTAATTATATTGCCGGCAGATACAATTTACAGTTTCTGTTTCTAAAGCATTATTTGCGTTGTTTGTCATAAAAGTAAGTATCATAAGATAAACTAAAGAAATTACAAGTAACATCAGGGTTTTGTTTTTGAGAATACGGGTTACTCACGTTATTTTAGCGGGGATATGCCGACTAGTTTCGA
Source organism: Hypena proboscidalis (assembly GCA_905147285.1). Lineage (NCBI taxonomy): Eukaryota > Metazoa > Arthropoda > Insecta > Lepidoptera > Erebidae > Hypena > Hypena proboscidalis. Next base: position 8,728,368 of record LR990156.1, read on the forward strand.
ATCTATTACGTAGATTCATCAACTGGGCTATTAATTCCGTTTCGATAGTTATTACCGTCGACATAAAGATGTATAAAGAGCCAATAACAGCGCACTACGCATGCGCAGCATGCTATTTTCCATCGACCAATGTAGATGTAGTAACACCCTTACGGATACAGAATTATTTAAAAAATTACCTTCTCCAACACAGATTGTCTTCTCTTCTCTACCTTGACAATACTGACAAGATCTCCAATATTGGACTCAAACTCCAGGAACCTGTTCCAGATGTCCACGGAGCTCTCGGGCTTCAGACTGCCCGACGACAGCACTCGCTCGAACAGCACGCGAGTGTTGTTGTCCTCTGAAGAAAAACATAATAAATAGTTTACTATCAGTCCCTACGTTTTAGTCTGTGCAGTGTCAGTCCGTTGCCAGGACAAACGGAACGTCAGCTTCAGACATATCCTGGTATTAGCAGGTGAAGGCGCTTCAGAGTTGCTATTTAAAAAAAAAAAAAAGACGTGGCACTCGGGGACTGCCGCGGTAATGCATAGCATCTAAGAAGGCATGAGTCACCAGATTGCGGGGCGAAGAGGGGGATTACGCATGCGCAGTAACGCCGATACAACCAATGCCACCTAGAGGCGAGTTGCTGAACTAAAGAGAGAAGCGCGATATTTCAGAAAAGTCATTAAAAGTTCTGCTATTCATCGATAGATGGAAAAACTAAAAGGTATCACCGCTGTGCCGGTTGGAGTGGGGGGTGTTAGGTTATTTTCGTTACGGAATTTCTGGATTCCGCCTCCTTGCTCAAGGCCCGCAATAGAAGCTATAGCTTAAAAAATAAATTTGGCGCCCATTGACTCTTTGCAATGAGGAGTACTTCGGTTTCGTTTCTTATTTTTTTTAAAAATATTCAATAATTAAGCGCTTCATGACTTTAAGCGATCAAATTGGTGGCTTAGGTGCTGTTTATATTTTTTAAAGAAAATATTACAAAGTAAGGCGCCTTTTGCACGACATGACTCTTGTCTGCATCACGGTTGAGTGACGCTTCTTATAACAAACATATTTAAGGTGTCTTCGGCGTTCATAACTGTTGACGGCGTCGGTGCTTCGGTGACGTTTCTTATTTATTAAAGAAAATATTGAATAAATAAAGCGCCCCATGAGTTTTGACGTCAAAGCGTTTTAGTTCCTCTGTTTATTTTACCAATAAGAGGTCAATGGCGCCTTTAGTTTTTTTTATTTATTTATTTGGATCTCCAACAAAGAATACACGTTACATTTTAAACAGGTCATGGTTTACATCAAGTTCTTGTGCTCCTTTAATTACAGGAGAACACATCATTTAAAAACGTCTTGGCAAAAAATATTATAATAATTACATCGTAAATGATTATAGAATTAAAATTATAATAGATTATAAATTAAATTAATAAAAAAAAAATGTTTTAATGACACATACATGCAAATAACTTTATGAAAATTAAATTAAATTCAGATTAAATTAGAATAAAAAAAAAAAATTTGAAACAGTGAACAATTGCAATTGCATGTTATCATGCAATAAAATTAGGCATTCAATAAAAATATTAGCAAAAACAGCAGGCATTAGATAAATTAACACAACATTAAATAATAAAGTCAGAAATAAATAAGATGAAATACTTAAATAATGGATTTACTATAATATGTTCTTAAACTTTCGCGATTTGAGAACATTTTTCAAAAGTTAGACAACGGCTGATGTAGTTCGATCCAGTGATTGGATCCGGCCTCCAGCAAATGTTCGGCTATAGCTGAGTTGTAAACGTCGAGCATAGGTATTTATCCGCAACTCGGAATAGCACACTCACCGTTTAAATGCGACAGGTAGTCGATATAACACAGCACATACTCCGGGATGTGCGAGAACTTCTTCAGTCCAAGCTCGAAGATCCTGAACGCTATGTTCTTGTCCTTCGAGCAATAGTACTCCATCAGAGCTGCGGCTACGAATACGTGGTAACGGGATCTAAGGAAGGATAAACAAATATTTATTGGTACAAATAATAAATAAATAGTGGCATCAGACAATAGTGGATGTAAGGGACAAACACAAGAGTAGTAGGCAAGGACGCGTCGCAGACAGAGCATAGAAGGGTCGAGATTAAAATATATGAAAAAGAGCGAGGCACTACAACGCGTCCGGAACGTCGGTCCTTTTGTACCCGCTGTCTTTTTTGTATGTTTCGGAAACATGCAGAAATAACGAAGCAAGGCGCAGTTGTGGCAGCCTCGTATTCGCTTTGTGCACACGTTTATTTTTTGTAACGACGCTTCTATAAATTTATTGTACAATGGGCCAACGAGTTAGCTATGCAGGGCAAAAACTTCTAAGTCATAGTAAAGACTCACTACACCAGTTATGGATATATTTAAATATGTGATTCACACATGCATATCTATTGCAGTCAGTTTTTACTATGGCATAAAAGTTTTTGCCCTGTACGTCTTTTTTGTTTGACTCGCCCCTAAAAAGGCAAAATGCCTCACCTTTGATCCTCCCTCGCTCGTTTAAACACTGTCCTAGCAGATTTGATCCCCTCGGCTCTCCTCGCAAACTTCATATACTGTACGTACGCCAGCGTCGGGTCAATGTCCTCCATATCTAGGTAACGAGTGTATACTTGGTGGACCTGCAAAAAATAAATGTAGTTAGAAAATACTACTACTACTATATTAAGAATCTATGTAAAATTTTACTTATGTACCATCTATTTATATATTTATCCCCTTCTTTCCTAATACCATAAATAAGAAGAAAAATAAGATAGTTATACATCATCCAAGCTCCAAGCTTGTGTTAGAAGTGGGCGCTTCTGCTGCGCATGCGCACTGCATGTATATTGTAATCTATGGTATGAAAACTCGCAATCTGACACTTTTGACAGGTTTCTGGACCGCACGTATCAGTGCTTTTTTTTTCTTTCTTTTTTTTTCTTTTTTAAAAAACGACGCCCGCACCAGGAATAACTCCTGTGTCGCGGGGGTGTTCACAAACATACATTTCACACACACAGCCCTATTGGACGTCAGTTTAGAACCCCACATTGAATACATACCTTGTTATAATGCAGTCTACTCTCTTCATAGTCAGCGTGTGCGAAATGAAGTAATGTGGATTGTTTTAGAGGACCGCTAGTAGCGCGCTCGTATACTGCCGCCGCTTCGTCAGAGAACAGGCGGGCCGCGTTCGAGTCCTGGGTGGGGCAAAATAAACATTATGATACGTGTTAAACTAAACATATAATTTAGCCCTCAAGACCGAAATATAACTTCCCTTCAAAACTATTTCTTTAAAAAATAAATAAATTATGTCCTTGTCGAGTTTCGATCACGGCGTCCATTCTCAACATTATTATCTGCCATCTGCGCAGGACATGTATGTATTGCTCAAACGGCTGCGTAAAAAACAATAGTACTCTATATTAAAAGCGTTTGTTATCCAAAGACTACTACTCTGTCAAAGAATATGTGTCCGATATATTAATACTAATAACATGAAAAATTTTGTGTCATAATAGGAATTACATAATTATATGATAATTCTAATTTATCTGTTTGATATTACATGATATTTCAATAAATTTGATATAATTATTGTGATCATAACATTTTGCATGCTATACAGCTGATTATTCCAAATGCATTAATATTGTATCATCCCTTGTGCCCATATTTCGCAAAATAAACGTTTGAATTGAATTGAAATAACTTACTCCTTTCTCCAACAAAAGTTTAGCAGAATGATCCAGAAACTGTGCCGCTTGATGCCAGACATCTGGATGGTGTGCCAGACACAGCAGACATTGTTCTATGGCGAACATCACTCTGCGGGCGACTAATGCCGTGTCTTCTGAACGCAAAGGATTTGAACGCTCCCAGCTGATGTATTTCTTCCAAAGCTCCACCTGAAAAGGATATGAAATGTATGAGAATTATGAATATTATTATATTACGTTACAGTTTAAGTATAATATGCAATGGATAGGGCGCGGACAAGAACTTACAGACGAGAGGGCCACGTGTTCGCGAAATCGCGATAGAAACCCTTTCTGCCAAGTTTTGTGTGCGCAGGCTTCGAAGGATCGTCTTCACGTCTCATCCACGCCCTATCTTTTCCGTCTATTTTGTGTCACGACGCTTGTAATGGAATTTAATTTATTGAATGGGCGCCGTCCATTTATTGAAAGTGCTATTTGCTACAAGCTTATAAGCTTGTTCTTACCAGTACAAACGATATTAGGTACTAAAAATGCTCTCATACCTGTTTCATCTCCTCCCGATCAGCTGTAGGAGGTGTGGCAGGCATGTTTCTGTTCAACCCGCGGGTTACTGTTTCCAATTCTTTGGCGACGCGACGGGCGTTCATGTATTCTCGGGAACGTTCCATTGCCATTCGCTCGGCTACAAGAAAAATAAATACATATGAACTAATTTTATAAACAGAAATATTAAATAGCTACAAAGTTTTTTTTGTACTGGCAATAAGAAAACAAAAATATTATAATTGATGCAAACATATTTTGGACAACAATCATTACTTTAAGTTAAATTTATAATTAAACAAGTCGCCAAAAATAGCTAGTTAAAATAAATAGCTATTTAGCAGAATAAGTTTTGTATAAGAACAGTGGTTTCAAAAAAAAATAATTTCGTATTTTATCTAGAACTTTAACTTACCGATAATAGTGTTGATGCTCTGTTCAAACGCAATGTAATCTTTCCACAGAGTTTCTATTCCCATGATTGGTGTGATCACAGCTCTTTGATACACCTGAAAAAAAACATATAAATCAATTGGTTTCCAAATAAATGATCATAAAATGTATAGAAGCGTCGCGATACTAAATAAACAGAGAAGATGACGCAACTGAGACGCAGACACGGCGTTTTGACGACTGCACGCGTTACAGAGAAAATGTAACACAAACTCGCCTACAAAGTTGCACTGATACTTTGCCGTCTCTCAGTTTAGTCGTTGCATCCCATTCGCACCCAGTGTCTTTCACATATATTTTAATTGCGACCCATCTTTGCCCTGTCTGCGACGCGTCTTCGTCTCACGTCTTTTCTGTTTCGTCCACCCTAAAAGATTTTGTTCTGAATCATGAGTTTGTCGTATGTAGCGTGTGGGATTTGTTTAATTGACTGATTGTGAAAGACATGTTTTTAAACTTTCGCGAATTTTAACCATTTTTCAAAAATTTGACAACGGGTTTAAATCGCGTAATTAAAGAATGATGCAAGTCATTCGAAACGTCGAGCATAGGTATTTATTTACCTATAAAATAATTACGCGATTTAGACCCGTTGTCTAATTTTTGAAAAATGATTGTGAAAGCCCTTAAAACATTGTCCTAAATCCTGGATACCTTCAGTGTTGGACATGCCATACATTGATGGTGACGATTGGCACCATCCTCTGTGCTTTGGCTTTGTTGGGATGCCATCTTGCAACTTACACAATAAAGTAGTTAGTCTTCAAAGAGATTTATTTACCAGTGGCGTAACGTATAGTGAGCCCCTGGGTGACACCACCCTGTGGTGTTACCCCTCTCTACTTCCTGAATCTCCATCTGATTCAAAGATTCAAAGAACTTTATTTGCATAAAACACGGTTACAATTACAAGTTGTTGATATATCAGGGCCCCAAGTCTACTATTTTTAAGAGATTGGTCATTCCGACACAACACAATTACAATTCAATTACAATTGTGCCAAAAGTTCGTAATCTACTAAAATGACATTGGTCTTCAATTGTCTTTCAATTGTATTGCGTTGGAATCGTGGTAGGAAAGTGTTCGGTATTGCCATTTATACAAAACGAGTTAGACGTAGTGAAAAAAGATAAAACTACTATGAAATTTATACGTGTATTTACATTATTTTTGGTTCATATATGCTTTAAAAGGTTTATTATTTACGTTGAAAGTATTTACGCTAGTCAAAAGTCTGTAAAAAGCTAAAACACGTCAATTTTAAGATGATAAATTAAATATATTTTATCTGTGACGGTAATTGTGACAAGTGACAGCAGCAAGTGATAGCTGTCATATTTGTTATTGTTGTGTCGTGGTGTACCGCGCAAATTTTAACTTTTCAACTTCCTCAACTTCATAAAGTTCAGATAACTTATTAAAAAATGGTGCTGGAATCACAAATTGCTGCACTCATCGCCCAAAGTTAATGCGGCGCAACCAAAAAGGTAGTGTATGCATGTCATTCTTATAAATGTATATCTAAAGAGAATATTTTATGACAAATAGTTTATTATTTCCTTTATTTTAGAAGGGGATTGTCATTTACGTAGCTCACTAGCAGCTGCTCAAGAAAAGCTAGAGCAAATCGAAGCCAAAAATGCCGAAGCAACACTTCAGCATGCTTTGGCTACTAATAGGCTGGCAGCAGCCATAGAGAGAATTGGGGACATAATTACCCTCGCCCTAACTCCATCGTCCTCTAGGAAGGTTGTATTTTATTATTTCAATTGATATTTAAATACATCTCGGGCACATATTAATTGTGTTAAATTGTTATTTTTACAGAAACGTCATTGCAGGATAGTGTATTCAGATTCTGACTCTGAAACTGAATCTGATCATTAGGTAAGTTTTTTATGTTTTATTATTATTACTTTAGGTTTGTTTTCCAATATGTGTATTACAAAAAAAATAAACAGTTTTTCAATAATATATTTTATTAATGTTAACTTTGTAAAGATTGTAGTCTGCAAGTGTCTGGAACAAAGTAGAAAATAATATTAGTAAAATAATGAATAATATTACTCAACATGATCTGCAGATGTGAGATTTATTTGATTTACCTACTAATAGTTTTAATGTGCATCTCTCCACAGCCTATCAACGAGAGCTTGCTGCAATGCCCGACCTGCAAGAAGATCTGGGTTCACACGTCGTGGTTGGTTTTGTGGCTGATCTTGGATTATTCGATCTAATTCTGGTCGTGAATTGTTTTCATCCTGAATATCAAAAGTAAAGTTGTCATAATATATTAGTAAACAGTAAAGATAATGAAAGTACTATGCGAATCAAATAAGAACAGATTTGTCAGCCATATTGAATATGTTACTTTCACCCTATTGTGAACAACATCTGCATGTGGCATGTTAATTTCGTTCATATTCAGGCAAATGGAACACATTCAATATGGCTGAAAAATCTGTTCTTATTTGATTTGTATAGTATAATTTGTTATTACAAAAGTAATTAATTAATACAACATTATCAACTAATACAATCTTTTGTATGGCACCTCAAATTTATAACAAAATTAATTAATAGGTAATAATTTAATTTTTAGTTAGTAACATATCTTTATGTATAGAGTAATTATATAAAGTTCCTAAACAAAGCAAGTTATTTCAAAAAAGATTATATTCATAAACAATATATATATACATAACACTATAACAATAAATAAATAAAAATATTAGTTAGAAACAATTAGTAAAACTTGAAATTGTATTGCATGCCTTAGAGTGAGATGTGGTGAACCCATATTTGCAATAAATATTCTGATTATTGACTATAATTTAAATCTTTTATTTTTAAATCTCCTCTTTTGTAAGTAATGAATTACTGCAATCAATAAATTACAAACAGAAAACACATGCCTGTTGAAGAATAAGATATTCTAAATGAGCCTCTTCTTCTGTCAATGCAGGCACAGGTGCATTAATTGTGTTTGCAATGTTATGCAAAACACAACATGCATTAACAATTTTGCCTGCAGTGATTGGTGAGTAATGTAGCGTACGTGCTAAAAGCAAACATCTGAAAAATAGTACAAACTTATGACATAAACTATTTATTTGGTAAGAATGAGTGAGTATGTCTGCAGATGTAAACTGAACATTAAAACTACATGCTCTTCGCTATTATTTCAAAAAAAAAAGAGAGGCATAAAAAAAATTTAGAAGAATATAATTCTAATATTATATAAGAGTACCTGAAACATGCCTTCAAGACACCAATGCACCGCTCCACCGTGTTGCGTGCACGCACATGTTTTGTGTAGTAGTGGTGCTGTGGTGTCCCTTCCACTGTATTTAAAATAGGGGCCTGCATAATGCGTCTCAGTGGGTACCCACTGTCACCTAAAATTATAATAAACCAATTATTTAATTTAAAAACAGAAACATTAATGCAAAAATAGATTGAAAAAGTGAAAAATAAATATTTATGTATAGTGTATTTTCTTTGACATGTAATAGTATAATTCAATTTGTAATAGTATAGCATAAATGAAACTGCAGACAGTTTTTATAGATACTTTCTTGAATGAATAAAGTAGTACCTAACTTATGAAAGGGTTTGGGAGCTACAATGTCACAGACATACACAGAAACAAACAAACAGAGAGGTCTAACTTATAACACCCTTCTTTTTCATTTCTCATTGGGGGTAAAAAAAACATTTACCTAATAGGAACCCTTGTTCCCCATTAAGAGAGAGTTCGATAAGGTGTTGACTCAGTGGGTGATTCTGCCACACACTAGAATCATGTGCAGACCCAGGATTACTAGCATCCATTGCAAGAATGTTCAAATCAGTGTCACATATCTGTAAATATTTTAAACAGTTAGTCAAATGGTAGCTCAATCATAATACTAATTTTATGTGTATTGGTAATACCATACTTACTATCATAACATTAAGAGAGTGATACCCTTCTCTGCTATAATACCTCTCTTCATGCTCATTTGGTCTTATAATGGCCACAAGTGTCCCATCAATGCAGCCCAGCACGCCAGGCCAGCCAAATTTTTCATAAAACCTAAAAGAACATTTCATTTAGAAATGGCTTGTAACAAGGGAAAAAATGCTATTAATCACTTCTATACTATACTCACTTGGTTTTAATAATATTTCTTTGAGATTGTTGCGCTGCTTAAGTCTACGGCGTCGAATATCCACCGCGTCAGCCATCTCCAGTATTCGCCAACGTAACATATTTAATTACACAAAAAAAAAACACCGAACGATAATGAAACACTTAGTGAAAAAGCAATGTTTGCACAATGGCAGTCCAATGATCGTTCGATCGTTCAATAGAACTGTCAAAATAATAGTAGACTACCAATTAATTTTGACAATTGACTTGTCATTGTTTACAGATTACCAAAATGTTCAATGGTCTTCCAATGGTCGACCATCGGAAAATCATTGACGCACCATTGTAAAAATTGGTTTTAGCAGACTACCAAAACTGTCAATATTAACAATTTTGCTGTCAGTGATCGACGATTTTGACACAATTGAATTAGTAGACTTGAGGCCCAGGTAGGTACAGCATGTTTTGCTCTTTAATTGAGAGCGTGCAAATATTAAATTTAACACATCAAAATTACATGTCATAAACATTATTGCATGCAAATATTAGCATTATTATGTACTACAATTTATAAATAAATAATATCCATGTCAATAAAATACGAGAATTCAAACAAATGAATCGTCATTATAATTATTATTGTTAAGAAATTCATAGACAGAATAGAATGTGTTTACCAGTAACCAATCTTTTAGATGTCTCAACAGCAATAAATTTGGTAGCTTTTTAATGGACTTTGGTAGCTTGTTGAATATTTTTACACACATAATGACACATGATGACATCCTCGTGTTTGCTTGTCACTCGCCCAGATATTGGTATCTCATACAGTTCCGTAAACGGTCCCTGTCAACCCCCTACCTTCAATATACCCCCTTTCCACCACTACTACTCACCTTCCTAACAGCAGATATCTTCTGGTTCTCAGCGTAGGACCCCACAGCCTCCACACTCTTCAAGAACGTGATGTAATCGTTCCAGATGGGGTACGCGTGGATGTCCAATCCTATCTTGTCCAGCGCGAAGTCATACGCTTGGGCCATTTTTTCTCTAGAAGAAACAATATATCTTTGTTAGTGTAAGTCTATGACAACACTTACAGGTATAGCAATGCTAACCACAGCGGCTGCTGGATGGGTGGGTATAGTACATAACAATATACTAAAAAATAATAAAAATTCAAAAAATGTACAGACTTCTTCAAAAACTGCTCATAAGGAACTGTTATTAGAGAATTTTTAGAAGATAAAAGTATACATATACACTACACAGCAATAAGGATAACACATTTGTAATAATTAAGGAGATTTATATTTGAATTTGTATTATTATTAGTATTAGTACAAGTTAGTAGATTTAAGGAGTAAATTTCTATTTTTATTGTTTCTCTTTCGTTCTGTATGGTATGCCATGGCTATAAATTATGTCCTATATTTTTTGTCCATTTAGGTTGTCTGGAAGCTTTTAGCGATAAGACCGCCGATTGTGCAACATTGTCTTTGTAATTTTCATAACTGTATTTTTTAAGTGGTGTACAATAAAGAATATGTAATTGTCTATGTGAATATGTAAGTGTTGAATTTAGTGTCGAGGCTAATGTGAAAAATTATAGGCCAATATCAATACTGTCAACATTCGCAAAAATATTTGAGTCTTTGATGTGTCCCATATTACAAGATCATCTTAAATTATATATAAGTGAAAGCCAGCACGGATTTGTCGCTTCTCGATCGACCAACACAAACCTGGTGTCCTTTACCGAGACCCTGGCCGGTGCCATGGACTCGGGCAAACAATTCGACGTAATATATACCGATTTCAGCAAGGCATTTGACCGAGTTTCTCACACGCTCTTGCTCATAAATTGTCAACATACGGTGTCACCGGTACCTTTCTTAATTGGTTACAATCTTATCTCGAGAACCGTAACTTTTTTGTTGTGGTCAATGGCTACCGGTCGGGTCTACGGGCTATTACATCTGGCGTGCCTCAAGGGTCACACATTGGGCCTATATTATTTAATTTGTTCATTAACGATCTGCCAACGTGTTTTCAGTACTCTGAGAGTTTTATGTATGCCGATGATGTTAAGTTTGGAAAAGTAATAGACACCTTAGAAGACGCACATTGTCTGCAAAAGGATCTATGCAAATTAGCGAAATGGTGTGACCAGAATAACATGCAACTAAATACACAAAAGTGTTATCATATGAAATTTTCTCGAAAAGCCAAAATTATAAACTATAATTACTGTATTGGACACGAAATAATTCAGGAAGTTGAACAAATAAAAGATCTTGGAGTAATTTTTGATAGAAAGCTTACCTTTCTACCCCACATAGAGCATACTACTGGGAAAGCATCTAGAATGCTAGGGTTTGTGATGCGAAATGGGAAAGTTTTCCATGACAGTAAAACTAAAATTCTATTATACAATAGCCTAGTGCGAAGTATAATAGAATACTGCAGTGTAGTTTGGAGGCCACACTTTGCTGTTCACTCTCTTCGAATAGAACGTATACAAAAAAGATTTATATGGCATCTGTCACACAATAACCGAAGAGCCCTAAAAAAGGCACCATACAACAAAAAACTGACCCATTACGGAATCCATTCTCTATCGGCACGTATGGATATAATTGATTGCACATTTATGTATAAAGTAATCAACAGTACCTTTGATTGTCCCCTAATACTAAGCAAAATAAATATACGGGCCCCCGGTAGGCATACTCGTAATCGCATAACTCCCTTATATCCACCACTGCGACGAACAGTCTTTGGTACTATCTCACCGATTCCCAGGCTATGCCGGCTGACGAATGATTGTAGCGACCTAGTCGATATTTACGCTGACTCACCTGGCAGGTTTCGTTCAGTGTTACTTAAATATTATTTAGACAGACATTCAAAGTAGCAATAATAACAATATGCCTGTTTTTATATTTTTTACACCTTTTTTGAATTTGTTCCACTACAATTGTTTATTTTATTTAATATGTTTAGCTAAGTACTAACACTTGCAATTAATATTTTTAAGTTAAATTATGTCAAAACTATGCAGGCAATGACACATGCTGTATTTGCCAATAACTGTTTGTTACACTAACGCTTTTAGATATAAGATGTATGGTCTCAAACTATGTAACAGTGTAATCAAATGTTGGTGAATCTTAATAAATAAATAAAAATAAATAAATGTATTATTATTAATAATATTATTTCATTTATGACATTCTAAAAATATTTATTATTAATTTGAAATAATGTTAATTTGACATCATTTTGTATCTTTTTTTTGACATTTTATTATGATTCTCATTAGTTTAATTTTGAATTCATCACATTAATAAAAAATGAACATTATTACTATTATTTCAATTTCAATAATCGAATTTTGTTATTTAATAAGCTTAATTATTGCATGAATTCATATTATTATTATTAAATTAAAACTATTTGCATGCTACATGGCTGAATGTGGATGAATCAAACAACCTCTGTACCATCTTTATGTACCCATATTCGCAAATAAATAAATAAAAGAGCACTTTAAGAGCGTGTATTCCTTTTCAAAATGTAACTGTCACTTTTTGTAGTGTTTTGGGAATATTTCGTAAAAACTGAATGAAAGTAATTATGATTTTATTCAACTAACTTTTTAGAATGTGGGCTTTAAAAGGTAAATATGACAATTACATTTAATAACTAAAGCATACTTTTCTATTTTATCAGTTGAAAGAATATTAACTGTTAAGTTGATAAATTACAAAATTATGCTGTATTTACGAATGAAATTGTTATAATTACCTTTCAAAACTTGCATTCTAAAAAGTTAGTTGAATAAAATCATACTTTCATTCAGTTTTTACGAAATATTCCCAAAACACTACAAAAATTGACAGTTACATTTTGAAAAGGAATACACGCTCTTAAGCTGTCGGTCTCGACCATATGAAGATTTAAGGCGGCTGTTACAGGTAGTCAGAGACCAGAAAGTCTGACAACTAGTCTAACAAACAGTATCGTATCACCCCTGGGCTGTGCCCACTACTAGGCTCCATAAAATCTCTAACTCGTTTCCAGGTCAATGTAGACGCTTCTACAATAAACTTCCATTAAATGCAGTAGAATTATCGATAGGTAAGTTTAAGAAATATATTAAAATCAGATTAGGCTAAAGTTTAGTATATGGACCGTCGAGTTGGGCAACCAAATTTTTTTTGCAGAAAGGCCTAGGCCTATGGAGTCTTTCTGCAAAGTTTCAGGCTGCGGAGATTCGTAGTTTTTTTTTTAAAATAATTAAATATCCGAAAATTTTCACTACTAAAATGTCATTTGCGGTGACATTTGATTTTCCTACGTTTAGTTTCATAACTTTCATACTAAGAACAATAAATTTATTTAATAATGTTTATTTTTATTGTATATTCCTGTTTAATAAATACACAAAGTGGTGTTAATATGAAATAATGCGAGTTTATAATAATAAAAAGTATATTAATGTGTTTTAAATAAATATAAAAGTGAAATTTGTGAAGTAACGAAACGCGCAAATCGCGACGCCATTTTGTTTTGTCACTACATGAGTATTGTCAAATGTCAACTTCAGTCATTGTTTGTGAATCAACTTTTATTAATTTAAGCATCATTTAATTTTATCAAAAATTCATTATTCAAATTAGTAGGTTAGGTTAGGTTAGAACTGCGACCATAACACAGCACGAGCCGAGCGAGCGAAGCGAGCGTGCCGCGGCAGCGGTCGGCGAGTGCTAGAATCTGGGTGTACCCACATTTATCGACGCGGGATCGGCTTAGGCCGAGCGCGTATCACCACACTAATCGACAGCGCCGAACGGATGCGATCAGCTAATCGACAAACGGCTCGTTTCGCCGTCGGCCGGTGTCGCGTCGCGTCGGCCGGGTCGAGCCGATGCGAAAGGTATTAGTAACACTCTTATTCCGTCGGCATAAAGACTTTTTTGACCGGCGTTAGCCGATTCCGCGTCGATAAATGTGGGTAGACCCTCTATCTGTGTGATACTCTGACCCCTTTCTGAATCGACTTTAATTCATTTAAGCATCATTTAATTTTATCAAAAATTTACATACTATAGGTTTAGCATGAAACATGATATTATGGTTAAAGTTTAGTGTATGGACCGCTTTATATTTTAAGTTAGCCTAACCTCCTAACATATTTTTTCATTTTTCTCAAAAATGGGGGGGCTCCGCACCCTCCAATTCAACGGTCCATATACTAAACTTTAACCTCAGATTTAGCTCAGCTTATTACAGTATTTTAAACTACATAAATGATAATAGTATTTGGAAATGAACTGCTCTTTTTATGTGACTTTCAATATGTATGATAATTTTTATATTTTATTCATTTCATTTGAAAAGATGGTGCACATGAGTTTCTCACCAGCTCTTCTCATAATGCAATACCCATCTGAGCTGGTACTTAGTTTGATTTTAATCTGATTCTAAACAGTTGGATTAAAATTAATCTAAGCCCCGGTTATTCAAAACATTGTAATTAGTATAATTTAGTTTTACTTATAATTTATTTTTATATCATTTGTTTGTAATAATTTTCGTGTTCAAGCGCCTCCTGGGGCCTATGAAAATAAATGATTTGAATTTGAATTCAAACTGGGTATTGGACTGTAATATGCCATTTACCGGCACAATTCTAACTCCGCTGCAACTGAGAATATCCTGAGAGGAAAATCGCAAGTAACTATTGTCGTTAACCGTTAGATCTACAAGACAGTTCCCAGCTATACATTTAAAATATCCTAACTATCCTTTTGCTATGCTTAGCAAATTATGAATTATTATTATTATTATTATGGGGTGCATGAAAGGAGCCTCCTGAGTGACGTATACACAACAATCCCCTACGTCCGGCGCACCTTGGGCAATTCACGAGTTCTCCAAAGCGAATTGGCTAATCCTTTCACCACGATGGCAAGTCAAAATAAAATTTGACTCAGCCTATGGGATGTATGGGACTGACAGTAATTTAAGTTCAGAGAAGACCGTAGATTAGTGGTTGAAGCGGTTGTACGGTGTGCAGAGGTTGCAGGTTCGAATATTGCTAGTCCCATATTTTTCTCAACTGTTTCTTACTACAATTTGCTAAGCATAGGTAAATGCTATAAAAAATAAGCAATTATAAATTGAAATAAGGTACGCGTTCATTCTTTACAACATTTACTTAAGATAGATGCAAATGTAGGAACGTGACGTCCTGGCAAGAGACCGTAGCTTTATACTAAACAGATATTGATGAAAATTTATATGGAGATAGTTCATGACGTGAGAAAGGACTTAGACTATATTTTATCAACAAACCACGCGAATGGAACAGCGAACGGAAGCTAGTCGTAAATAAATATACTTACTTGTAAGTAGGCAGCATACACTTGGTCTCCTTCACGTAGTTGAGGTATAGCCTCCACAATTCTATGTTCAGGATCTTCATGAGACAGCGCTGGAACAGCTGTATGCCCAAAGTTATGATTAAAATATGCCCTGGAATCTTGGACTACCACTAAATCTATACAACTTCCTGTCCTGTATGACGGCTGGCCACCCTTGACATATAAAAAAAAATAGAAACGAGGTGGGCGTGTGCGGCCACCCTTAGATTTGAATATGATGTACCAACGATTTTTTTTTTGTATTTTGTCGTTTCTATTTTGATAGTAGGAGAGCTCGAGAAGGGATTTTTGGATTTACTCGAGCGCGTTAGATTAAGATAAGGCAGGTGCCTATCATATTGAGTACTTCCACCATAACAGCCTTTTCTATTTGGAGACACAAAATAATTAAAGTGTTGTTTGGCAGTAATATTCGAGATCGTCAGATTAATAGATATGAAAAATCATTCGATTTAAGCCAGACGTAAGGTAGTTGGAGGGTCACAAACTTGCAAAACAAAACTTCTCAGTTTCCCATTTCAGACATATTCTAAGATGAACAAATGTGCAAGGTGAAAGTACAATAAAAATCCTCCAAATTATGGCTTAACAACATTTTTGTAATATTAATTTTTAAGGTTGCTTTGATTTTTTTTAAACCTTTTGACTCTTTGTTCTCCACTGATATAAAAAGCCCTAACATATTATCAATCCTATCATCTGGTGTACAAACCCAATCCACATTTAGCATCATAGGCTCCCCTACTATAATAACTACGTCATAATCGAGTCAAACCAAAATGTCAAGAATGGCAAGCATGAGGAAGCTGACTTATAGCCTAAAAGAAATAATATTAATAGCCCAGAGGCAGCCAACTTACGTCACTTTATAAAAGCTGAAAGTTGAAATATGGAAATCGGATAGTGATGGTTATGGGAAATACATAATTTTTCCAAAAAAAAAAACGTTTTCAATTACAATAATTTTAGACTTATATGGTTTTCTCATGGGTGACATTGTCAGAACTGGTCCAAATTGAAATGGGACCTGGACATGGAAAGCACCAGCTTTCAAATTAAAAAAGAATCAATAAAATCACTTCACCCAATCGAAAATTATGAGTTAACAAACAAACAAAAAATTCAGACGAACTTCCTTTTTTGAAGTAGGTTATAAAAGAAAAATGTTGTCAATAAAGTTTCGTCACAGAATATTTTGAATTGAATTGGCTAATCCTTTAACCACGATGGCAAGTCAAAATAAAATTTGACTCAGCCATCGACACGACGAAGAAGAATATTTTGTTCATTTTATACAATATTAAGGTTGAGAAATTAAGAATGTAACAGAATTCGAGGCTGCAACCCCCAGGTAAACATCCCAGGCGCTTTGCCAATTCAGCCATGGAGGCATTGATACATTTTAATTAATTATTATCAAATGTGGAAGACGTGTATAAACACCCACTTTTCACCTGTTCTGTTTAGATCCCATGTGATAGGAGGTGAGCCTATCGCCATCCACAAACTTCGTGCTGCTATATTAAGAATTCCCTAATGAAAAAATTCCAAATAACGGGAATCGAACCCGAGACTAAGACCAACGAGATAGTTTCTATTACAATTATCTTAAAAGTAAAATGTCTTACCGTATGATACTCCGGACCCTATATTTGTGTCGTGTCTAATTAGACAAGCTAATAAATTAAGTATGATGAATAATTTTTATTTTTGTGTGTTATCGAAAAACCTCTCGATATTAGAAACATCATTAAAAGAATTAAATTGTTAACACGTTATCTGCCTGAGATAATACTATTGTAAATTCACATTAATAATAGACTCGACCAAACGTTTCAAACAAACGGCTACACAGACGTGACGTCACGCTTATGTATTTTGTATGTGAAATTATAAATTTTGTTTGATAGCTAGAAATATTGCGCTTATGAAAATGGTGTTATTTGTAAGTTGCTTGAAATTGTGTGGATTACCCACAATGATAAAATTATTATTTTATAATTTCGTTCTTTAAAAATGTACTACGATATAAATAGAAGATCTGGTCACGAAACTGAGTGTTCAAGGAAGATCAATAATTGAGGCTTAAATTTAATTTACATTATTTTTTACTGTAACATCAGAAATTATTAATCCAAATCAAGATTAAATATTAAACGATGGTACCTAACTCTCAAAAGTTATGAATTGTGTTAATTTTAAGTGTAGAATTGGGGAAGGGACAGCTAAAAATTACACTTTTCTCAGCATTTAAAATTATATAATTTAAGTATCACAGTATTTATATTAAATATTTTGCCTTAAACTATAAGCTATATATATAGAACTTTAAACTATAATATAATATAAAAAGCGTGAGTCGGATTCGCGCACGGAGAGTACCGTACCATGATCCATAAAACGGAAAAATATCATCTATGTTGTATGGGAGCCCCCCTTAAATATATTATTATTTATTTTATAACTATATATTTTGTGAATATTTCAAGCGTCTACTTCTTACCGTTATCAATATCGAAATCACATTTTATGTATGGGAGCCCCATGCCCTAAATGTTTGTTTTATTGGATTTTTAGTTATTGCTGTTATAGCAGCAACAGTTATACATCATCTCGGAAAATTTCAACTGTCCAGCTATCATGGGTCATGAGCCCAGTGACTATTTTAAAGGTTCGCTTTAAGAACCAAGCAAGAGTCAGACCATACTATTTTGTTGAATATTGCTAAGTAAAAGGACTAAATACATTCTTAATCTACCATTCTTTTCAATCATACACACACTATACATTGTCCAAAATAAAGAAAGAATTTTATAAAATAAAGTGCCCAAAAGCTGCCTGTCTTATATACAATAGATTTTCTCAAAATCTAGTGAATGGATTTTTGTATGGTTTTTACTAAAAGATAGTGCAATTCTTAAGGAAGGTTTAAGTTAATAGTCCATACTGACATAGAACGGAGAAAGAGCCACGCGGCATCCATAATTTAAGAATATTTTTTTAGACTACTTTATTTTTAATTACAACACATTTTTAAATGTCTTAAATTGCATTGGAAAGTTTCTATTAAATCTTCCATAATAATTGTTTTATTATCTTGGACGCAGTATACATAGGATTTTATCTAAAAGGGTTTATTACATGTCAAAAGTGAGCTTTTCTTGTAAATGGATATATGAAAATTAAATTGTTGACACAGTTGTGAATTATTATTACTCACGTTATATTAGACGGGATACGCCGACTAGTTTCTAATCTAGTACATAGATTCATCAACTCGGCGTTTAATCGCGTTTTATCGTCGTCGCGCGACGTCTCGCACTCGAACTCGAAACTAGACGGCATATCCTGGCTAAAGTAACGTGAATAACCCGTATTCTCAATATTAATAACTTCACCTCACGTCGGTTTAAATAATATTACAGTTGTGAATATAAAAAAAAAGAACCATTTATGGAAAAAACTCGCCTCCAACATGTCTGAACACAACAGCCCTAGCCGAAAAAAAAGAAAAGGTTTCATCTTGTTCATTTTATTTCAATCCCTTAGCTTATACTTAATCTTATCTGAAGAAATCTCATCACATTAATCACAGACTGAATATTGTGTCCACAAATATGTGAGCATAATAAATATATCACTATTATAATTATCACAGATTTATAAGGATGATAATTTATAAATAACTTACATTTTTATTGTACTGACCTTTTCAACCTTTTCGAAATTTCTTGCCTTCATCTGAAATAGAATTATATTATTAATAATTATTTAATTCACACACTCAAAAGAAGAGTTATCATCCTCATCCTCTCCCCTCAGGTCCACTTTGGTGGAGATGGATCAAGCAGAGTGGAGAGAAGAGGAGCGGAGAAGTCTCAATTTGTCTTTCTATGATGTTAATGTAAAATTAGGCAATCAATTCGCGAGTTCTCTAAAGCGAATTGGCTAATCCTTTCAGCACAGTGGCAAGTCAAAATAAAATTTGACTCAGCCATCAACACGACATAGAAGAAGAAGAATTAGGCAATCAATTGTTTGCTCACACTCCTCCTTAGCTCCTTGTTTAGCTTATTTGAAGCAATAATTTTATGTTTAATAATAGCAGCCCTGTATCGAATACATGTCCCACTGCTGGGCACGGGCCTCTTCTTATGATGAGAAGGGTAAGGCCATAGTGCACCACCCTGGCCAAGTGCGGATTCGTAGACTTCACATGACCTCGAGCACTTGTTAGGCACTCTCAGGCATGCAAGTTTCCTCACCATGTTTTCCTTCACCAATAGCGACTGATATTTTATAATATGATAAATACACACATATCTTCGAAAAGACAAATCTTCACAATTTATTGACAGAGGTGTGTGCTGTGGGTTCGAACCCGAGACCTTTGACTTAGCAGTCCTACAGTCTCCCATTTAGCTATCGCTGCTTTGTATTGTATGTTTGCTTGTTTGTATATAATATAAGCTGGGTTGTTCTCGATAAGAGCTTCGACAGTACAGTGGGCCAACAAGTTAGCTATGCAGGGCAAATACTTTTAAGTCATATAGTAAAGACTTACTACACCAGTTATGGATAAGTGAGTTACATATCTAAATAGTGGGCATATTGTACTTATTAAAATTGTAATTCACACATGCATATCTATTGCAGTCAGTTATATATATGCAGGGCAAAAACTTCTATACCATAGTGCACTATGGTATAGAAGTTTTTGCCCTGCATACCTAATTGCTTGGCCCACTGTACCATTCAGTGAGATCATGGTCAAACCCGTGCTTATCATCCATAAAATTGAAAAAAAAAACAGGTTCATAATCTGAGGAACTTCTGGTCCCAATTGAAAAGTTAAAAGGACCATTAGGAGAACACAGACTTGGGAACACTAGTTTAAAATTATAAAAAGAAAAAGCTCACAAATTACCTCCTGTTCAATATAAATCTTCCAGTACCGGCCCGTCGTAGGAAACGCAACAATTAATTTTTCATACATCTGCCGCACTTCGCTGATGTTCCTCGTCTGAGCCTCACGGATGAGCAGCGACCAGGAGTCCACATCGTAAGTGTTGGCTTCCACCGCCCGCTGCGCCCGGCTAAGTCGCTCGTTACCCCAGTCCTGGCATTAAGAGGGTTATTAGAATTATGAGGGTAACATTGTGTCAAATGATCAAGTCATTTAATGACAAGTATGGGTCAATGTCGCAAAGAGGGTTCCATATGAAAAACAAGTTAATGAATGAAAAGTTTATTAATAAAAACAGCTGTCTAAGCAAATCAAGAGAAATACTGGGTTTTACACTAAAATTCTTCGTTATAGTTATATAAGAGACTGGTTTATTTCACTTACAATTTCAACATTTTCTTCCGTGGCCGTAGGGTTCACAGGATCAGTCATTTTTGTTCTGTTCTGTAACTTTGTAGGTTATATTTAGGTTAAACTGTTATTTTGTCTGGGCTAAATTAATGTTTATAATAAATCGAAAAGCTAATGACAGCTATCGAAATCACTACTTTACAACAATTATGAATATGAATGAGGAAATAAACAATTATTTGCGGCGTCAACGCAAAGGTCTGACGCCATCAAACTAATCGTTTATAAATCAATCAACAATCAATAAAATTTAAAATCAAAAGTATAAAAACTAAATACATTCTAAAGGCAATTGTTATTTGCGTTAAAGAAAATTTTAAATCAAATAAAATTGGTAAGAAAAATACTTTGCAAAGCTCTAATTAAAAAGGTTTTTACATTTTAACAACAATGTTTCTGAACGAATCTTATTCTGTCGTTTTGATCTTGAGTGATGTACAAAGAAATTTTCAACGGAAATTTTAGAATCGATTTCATCCATTTAGGAATAATAATCACCATGTTAAAATTAAAATGGCGAAAAATTGAACAGAAAACGTATGACATTTGTTTTTTTTTTTTTTTTATTTAATTAAGTTAAATTTTCTACGGTTTCAAGATATAACTTTGTTCGTTCTATCCTTGTTTTTTCCATTCATGGAATAAATATCATCGTATACATAGTACATTGCAGCACTCGAAACCGGCGAGCATCACGAGCATGTATAAAATGTAAGAAATGCAAAAGAAGTATAATAATACGTAAGAAGCGTAGCACATTGCGTGTCGTTGTCTTTTTCTACCTATATGATACATGGGATAAAGTCATTTTTCTTTGCATAAAAGAAATTAAGGCCTAGAAGCGACAAAGGGGCCCCTAATTAGGGCCGTAACAATGTGCCACATTTTTACCTATTTTCATTAAAAAATAAAAGAATCAGCACCGAAGTGTCTTCGCCGTAAAGAGTAAAAAAGCACCAAAGTCACTAACTGTTTAACGTATTTTCTTTAAAAAACAAATGAAGTGGCTCTGAAGTATATTCACCACCATCGAGAGTCAGGAAGCACTGAAGATGCCGATTTTTTTAAAATTTAAAATAAATAGTCTAAGATCTCAAATTAAATATCGTAATTAAACCAATCGTAATTATAACTTTTTTTGACATTATGATGCTTTAATAGTTAAGCGTTATGCTTCAATACTTCTCTCCAATCCAAGCAGCATAAACAATCTACCTGTGTATTTTGTAAATGTTTTACTCAGGTAATCGATTTCAATAATCAAGGTATCGATGTGACCGATCACATCACTTCAAACCTATGTTTGCGTTAGGCTGTCAGTCTGTCTGCCTGCCAAAGTGCCAAATCTGTCATACGATTGCAAACAAGCTGCGTACGCGAAGTTTAGGCGGCTTTACATATTTATCTTTATAAATAAACAAAAATGCTGTTCTACTCCTTCTTCAAATCATTGGTAGGCAAAGACGTAGTGGTGGAGCTCAAGAATGACCTCAGCATATGCGGCACTTTGCACTCTGTGGATCAATATTTGAATATAAAGTTAGCCGATATTAGCGTCATAGATCCGGATAAATATCCTCACATGTTGTCGGTTAAAAACTGTTTTATCCGTGGTTCTGTCGTCCGATATGTGCAGCTGCCGGCAGATGAGGTGGACACGCAGCTATTGCAAGATGCAGCACGTAAGGAGGCTGTAGTTTCAACGAGATAAACATAACCTATTTTCATGATTTTTGTGTTTCGGACTTTGAAGTGCGTGTACATACTAATTTAAGAGTAAAAGTCGCAATAAAGATGTAATTCGACTTGTCGAATGTTTGGAAAATGTTATTCTTTCATTTCTTATACCTGTAGTGTTAGTCTGCTGTACTGATGGATAGAAGACTTCTGAATGTAATATGATTGCCACCAAAATGTACATGTAACTTTCTGTACAGCACTTATAATTTCTATTAAACTTTTGAATAACTGCTTTTTTAAATCTGTTTATTTATTAAGTCATCCTCTGGGGGGGATTATGAAACACATAAAGTTCTCTTTTTCTTATAAATGGCCAGTCCTATCCTGCCCACTGCAGAGCATAGGTCTGCCTTTCTTATACCAATCTTTCTGGTATTGTGCCAGTCTAAGATCTGACTGTTCCATTGCCCATGGTCCTCTTTGTATCATCAACCCACTTAAACATCTCCCAGATTTCAAAAGTTCCTGATTATGTTTTAGATCTACTATCTTAGTAATCGTGATTATTATACAAGTCAGACATTTTATATAGGAATAACAACCTGTTATACTGGCCCTGAAGCGATTTTTGAAAAATCTGTAGTCATCTCATAAAAGAATACCTTTGAATGTGCTGAAATCTGAAATAAAATAGTAAGGAATACTAAACAATAAACCATCAGGATAAAGTTATTAAATAAAATAACATGTTTGATAAAAATGTAATGATTTTATTTTGCGTGACACGGAGCGTGTACAGCTTTCATTATCTTTGATCGTTTTGTTTTGCAACACCAGCGCCATTTTTGATACCCAATCAAAATAAATTCTACTACAATGGTAGATAATATAATTGTAATTATTCAGTACATTAAGAGGTTTACCAAATCAGGTTAACTTATTTTGCATTATTGCTAAATGAGTAAGGCTATTTTATATATGTAATAAATAAAAACTCTACGCTGAAAAAAGAGAACGTGTGTGAAACCACACCTTGTTTAGCTTTACAGACACAATCAACCTTTACATATTCGATAGTCTAACGTTGCCTATAAGCATCCCGTGCAATGCGAGACCATTTAAGTGATTAGATTAGATTTAAGTGTCATAATTTAAATTTTGTATTCAACTTTACATAATTATAATATGTAATAAGCGTGACTGGAAATGTAAAGGTTGATCGGTGGCCGTTTGGCCTGTCACTTGGTCATTTTTACTGTTGTAAAACGTTCATTATTCAGACATAACGATAATTTTTGCAAACACTGGTTAACATTTAATTATAAAGCTATAAATTTTGAGCTTGTGACTAAGTCAAAGCCGCACAGACCGATCGATTTTGCGGGATAAGGAATTGCAGGCAGAAGATTGATTGTTAAATGATATAAACTATTGTAAATTTAAAGAATAACGGCCCTCTGCCCTAATTTACGCAGTATTGAAGATAGAATTTGAATAAAAATTCAACTAAGAGTTAGATTAAACGTTGTGATTTCCCGTAATTCAAATCTTACACAAGAGAAAATATTTTTCAATAAAAGAAGCATGACACACTTGAAATTATAAGTTTTGTTCTTCACAAAATCAAATACCAAAGAGTAATAAGTTCACAAACTCTACATTACACTTGCATACTCTTTTATTTCTTACAATAAAGCTTTAAATTTAAAAAGTAAATTTTGACTTGGAAATATTCTACTAAAAGGCGTCTAATTTTGGTAGAAAATTCCACCATCCACTGGTAACACCTAGTCCTTCATTTCATTCAACTTTTCTAAGCTTTTTCGCCCTTCGCGTTTGGTATTTCGCCAGTTTGCCCGCTCCTCAGTTTATAAAGCTATCATTATTTCAATCAGTTGTTTCATCTGTTAAAAAGATAAAACAATTTCGATTGCCTGTCGCCGCCGCGAGTGATGCATTATGCCCGTTTTATTTCAACATATATACATTAAATACTATACTCTCCTGAATGTTTTCTAACATGTGATTAGTAATGTAAATAATTAATTAATATTATCGCACAAAATGGACGTGAAAGGTTGTAATCGTGGGTGTGAAGTGTGATTGCTTATTTTTGTTGTGATCTTTACGTTTTCTTGTGTGCAAGTGTTTTTTTTTTGGATTTGACGTTTGTTCGAGTCGACGAAGCTTGGATTAACTTCGCGTATAGAAAGTAAGTTTTATTTACATTGTTTACAATCTAACTGGTTGTTTTTTTAATTATATCGCTGCTACATCTGTCTGCAACATGTTTAAGCGAGTGAGTCACGCTTTAAAAAGTTAAAACATGATGTTTTTTTTATTTATTTTGGTTTTAATTTGGGATGTGTGTATTCGTCCAATTACCGTCAATTAACAAGATACAGTGGCTGCAAATGCGTTTTCATCGTTTAACTGTTTATTTATAGAAATGAGGTTTTTACTTTGATCTCAAAGATTCCCTTTGATTGTAGCTTAGTATTATTTGTATAAAGTTTCAAACCATTATGGGATAAATTAAGATGCAGGTTTGTATTCAAAAGGAATTCCAATATCAAATTTGATTAATATGATTGTACATTTCTGTACAATATAAATGAATTTTAATAGAACCAACTATAAATTGTATACTTAATATAGTTTGATAAAATGTTTAGACTTAATTACCATCCAGGCAGAACCATGGCCAGCAACTAGTTAGATACAAAAACAAAGCTCTTTTAACACAACAAAGAGTTCTCACACATAATTTCTAAAAGATGTCATCACTTTACATAACACATTACTCTTGATCTGTCATAACACAAACTGAGAAAGTAATGAGATCATTAACTTCATTGTTATTGTAATGAGAATGAAAGTGAGACACTAGGAAGAGACTGCTTTGTCGAAACTGACAATTATTTAAATAAATATGTAAAGCCCGTCATTTTTTTAAAAATCTTTTTTGTTTTAAAAGGACAACCATCACTCTATTAATAACTCCTGCATTGCAGGTGTGTTCACAAACATACATTGCACACACACACAAAGAATAACCAGAGTCAGAATAAATCTTTGCGGATCAGACAATGATTAGTCCCATGTGGAGAACAAACCCACATCACCAGCACAGTCGAAAGCGGCGAGGCGGCTGCTTTAACCACTATACCAACCCTGCACTAATTTGTTGTCTACTGTCTTTGCCTCATATTCATTACCAGCATTCATGTAAGAGATATTGTGGATGATGAGCACTGAAAGGGAAAAGCATAAAGGACACAATGGAGTAGGAAGTATTCTGACCTGCAGGTGGTTTAACCCCATTTTCTCCCCTCTGTTTTTTACACATTGTGCAGAGCCCCCAAGGCTGTTAATCTGCCTCTGAATGTGATTGTCTGTTCATCTACTTGTTTACATATGTAATTGATCCTCCCAGTTATATGGAGGCATTAATATACTGATAATGTACCTCATTTACCTAGTAAATGAGGTACATTATCAGGCTTGTATCCTATGCATATTTAAATGATAAATATTAATAACATGTGTTAGTAGCAGAAACAAACATTCTGTAATGAGCTTAGTAATTATAATTACATATAATTATGTACCTACAATAGATAATTTCATTGTAAAAGTTCCATTCTTTGAGAATAAATGACATTACTTTAACATACTTTTAACTAGGGTTGTCATCAAGTTAACTGCTGAATTCATATCTGGTTGTGTAATAATTGTAGCCCTGTAGTAATTAATGCATTTTCACAAGTTTCCTTACAATGTCTTCCTTCACTGATAGCATTAGGCCGAGCAAAACCAGGTCAAAAAATTTCTCCAAAACCAGGTGTTACAGGTTCTATTGTCGGAATTTTAATTCGATTCCAGATTTGACATTAGCTACTGTCATTTTGTGAAATAATGATACCACATATAATAGTGTAGTGATGAACACAAAAATCGATAAACAATCAGTGTGTGTGCCATCATCCTTCATGATCACATTTTTTTATTTATTTCACACACAATTATAAAAGAAAAATCTCAGATCGTTAATTAATTGTCAAAACTAAATTATCGGTTCAGAAATATTTAATTTCCTGATATACTTAGTTTACGAGAGTAAAATTATAAACGAGAAGAATCGATCTGGAAATATTCCATTTCCATATCGAATAATTTCGCAACGTCACTATTTAGTACTTGTCATAACGTTGCAACACTGAAATTGTCAAATCTGGAATCGAAT
Organism: Hypena proboscidalis; assembly: GCA_905147285.1. NCBI lineage: Eukaryota > Metazoa > Arthropoda > Insecta > Lepidoptera > Erebidae > Hypena > Hypena proboscidalis. The sequence continues at coordinate 8,755,010 of LR990156.1, forward strand.
TAAAATTCCGACTATAGAGAATAACCCTGACTTGTTTCTGCATGTCCTTGTTAGAAGCCTCTAATTTCATATGATAAATACACATGTCATACTTATATTTTATCTTTAAAATGACGAATCAACTATTTATTGACAGGTTTGCCTTTGTTTCTACTTTATCTACTATTTTGTCTAGGTCTGTTATATTACTTCTGTGAGATAGAAATAAAATACTGATATTCTGCTGTCTGTCATATTTAATTTGATGCCAATCCCAATATACCTTTTTTTTTTGTTACCCTGCATTGTCTAACTGCTGGGTAAAGGACTTAAACGTTTCCAGTCCTCTCAATCTCCTGCAGTTTCCTACCAGTTGTGGCTGTAGATCTAGGAAGCGCTGGTGGGACAACCTAGATGCCTACAGCCAATATATCTAATTGAGAAAAATATGTAGTAGATAAAGATAAAGATAAATTTGGATTTTTTACATTAGATAGAACGCCAGAAGCAATTACACTATCCAATGGTCCCAATGACAAGGCCAAATACACACATTCACTCACTCAAGCATACCCAGTCTCAGAACAAATATTTGCGAATTACACAAAGATTTGTCCCATGCGGGGATCGAACCCACAACACCAGTGCAGTGGAGAGCGGCGAGGCGACCGCTTAAACCACTACACCACACGTGCAGACAAATGATGACAACCCTGTCTGTATGTCTTGTGCAAGCAATAACAATTTATCTACGTAATTGACTCTATCTGATGATATAAGGAAGTGGTTTAATAAGCCAATTGATGTAACAGATGATTTATATTTTTCTATCTTGTATGAGTCACAGGCAGACCACAGTTTCACTGTATTTATGTGAACTCTGGAGATTGAAGGAGGTATACTGTACAGACATGGTACATGTATTATTAAAACCGACATGAGGTGAAAACATTATTATTAAGAATATGGTTTAATCACGTTATATGCCTATATATAACCGCCCAGTTGATGAATCTACGTAATAGATTCGAAACTAGTCGGCATATCCCGGCTAAAATAGCGTGAGTAACCCGTATTCTCAATAATAATGGTACATGTACCTTTCAGTCGTTGTCCATAGCTTCAGCCTGCGGTTGCGCCCGCATGGTGTGTCGATCAGACTATATTTTAGCCTAACCAAAGGCAAATCAGGACTGCTAAGCAGTGATAGCAGAGTGGAAGACTGTAAGTGTATATGTCGTAGGTCTCGGGTTCGAACTCACGGCACACACCTCTGTCAATAAATCGTTAAGATTTGTCTTTTCAGGAATGTTTGTATTTATCATGAAAATTCTCGCGTTCTAATGGTAAAGGAAATATCGTGAGGAAACTTCAATAGTTTCGAGCTTTCGGTGTACGAGCGCTGCGAAGTGGTAAGAGCGTGGTGGCTCTGGGAGATATTAAAAAAAATACATTATATTATATAGTATAAAGCGTAATTGTTGGATACGTTGATATGTGATGGTAGTTATCATCCCCCACCTTCGTCAGACACTAACGCCTATTAGAGGCACAAACATAAACTTTCAGCTTTTATAAAATGACGTGAGTCGGGCGGCTACGGGTACAAGATGTAGTCATAGCGGTAAATGTTATCACACACATACCACACATGTTTACTAAACACACACTATCACTTCCTCATATGAAGTGACAATGACCTGTTATCACGAACTGCCAGGCTTATCCTGCTATAAGTCAATAATGGCAATATTGCTGTACTGTCGATTGGACCTTGAGATTATAAACCACTCTGATTAGTGTTGCCGGTGCCGCTACGAATCTTAAGAAAAAGTGTTTGGGATTTTTAGTAGTATAGGGATGATTATTGATACTGCAATAGTAATAAATATGAATACTTTATCAAAATATAGGTAAACAGAAACTGAATGCAAGTTTTTTTTCAATTCGAACTCATGATCATTCAAAGTTTTATGGGCAAATCCATTTTGAAAGTACGAAGTTATTTAAATATATTTATAATCCACACAACTTTGAGCAACTTTTGTATTTTTTATAAACTATAAGCCATTTTCATAAACTCAATATTTAAAACAGCTCTAAAAAAAATCATAACTTCGCATACTATCTACAAGACAGTGTCGTCACTCCTTTGTAGCCGTTTGTTTGACGCATTTGGGCGAGTTTATTATTAATGTTAATTTAGAATAGTATTACCTCAGGCAGTTTATGTGATATCAAAGTAATTATTTGAATCATGTTTCTAATGTCGAGAGGTATTTTAATTACATTAATCAGTCATCTAGCCAATTGCGCCCGGCGGATGGCTATACGCTCGCTCCCTATCACATGGCACCTAAACACAATAAGTGAAGTGTGGGTGTTAGACAGCACTGCCACCCCCTGGGTAATATAGGCGTGGTGTTATGTTAGAATGGCCAAACATCCCAAAATAGGCTTTTATTACTCATCCATCCGTCGGATGACAGTTCTCAGCAATAAGAGACAGTTTTATCGCCATATTTGCACTGCTATTTGCAGAATACATTTTTAATCTATGTCATTAATCAATTACTGCTCTATTTCGGACAGCTTTATAACCATCTCCGTAACGAATATCACCGTTTTAGGGTAGGCAGAAGCTATACAACGCCTGGTTTTATCATATGCATTAATTTACTATTGTGTACGTTTGAATAAAACTTATAATATCACGCGTTGATAGAGCTACACAATGGTGCCTTAAGTAGGAGGGATGGGATGGACAGCCTTGTTGCCGATTACTAAAGGGAGTTAAGGGAGTTTAAGGGAGTTGTTGCATGCTTAAGAGCAAAATGTGGAGTTTAACTTTGATATTAATGTTATTATACCAGCAATGTACCTTACCCATATTTGCAATCAATATTGCGAGCGGATTCAAAGCGGAGCGGGCGCGCAACGAAATATTCCATTTGAAGTTATTTTAGTTGTTTTATATTTGTATGTTGACTAAAGAAATATTTATTATTTCCTATAGAAATTCACAGTCAGAAGTGAATCTAATAATAGATGTTAAAAATAAATGATTCATCGATCGGGCATAGAATTTATGACCAAAAATACTGAAGGTCGATGTTCCATTTGCTTTGTGAGGTGATCTAAATAATGCGGTAATAGGGTGACGTAATTATAACATCACGCCCATATTACCCGGCAGGGTGTGGACGATTTATTTATTTATTTACTAATACATGTACAACATTACAGTTTTGGACCAAAAAGTTATACATATCAAGAGAGTGCGATACGTCGCAAGACTGCCTGCGACTCAGGCGCGACGTTTCGCACTCTCTTGATAATGTCTAGACGTATAGGCGAAACCGCGGTCGACTAAATAAACCGACATTATGTGAGTAACACCCGTATTTCATAATTTGAATAATGTTACAAACTCACGTCAGTTTTAATAAAAATACGTTATAGATAGAAAAAAAGAAAATAACATAAAATAATATTTGACAATAATCTAATAGAAGAAAATACAAATTAAAAACAATACTACACACGACACAAACAATACAATTAATTACAACAATGGCTAAACTTTATCCAAGGTTTTACAAAAAGACAATATTTCGCTACGTACGAATCCATGACGAAGCAAAGATCACACTCCGATTTTGATGTCATAAGGTTATTGAACAGTGTCAAGGAACGTATGAGCGGAGAGTTGGTATACACGATGTATAACACCGTATATTGTAACTAGTTTGGATAAAATTTATTGCAATCTGATGTATGCCTGGTGCTCTAAGATACAAGCTTCGGCTTAGTTTGGACACCAGTTCGCCCACAAATTTCATTTATGTTACACCAAACTGTTATTGAAATAAGTAACTGTAAATCTTGTGATTTGTGGAGATGAATAAAATACATTGTTACATTCCTACCTACACTTCACCTGTAATGTGATAGATAGTAATGTTAACATAACAGTTTATGGTTAAAAAGTTTTCAACTTTAATATTTTATCTCTCTTGACTGTAACAGTGTTGATCTTAATTCAAACTTACAGTATGTGAATAGTGACTTATCAAATCACATAGATGGCGCTAAAACCAAATAAGGTTCGTCTAGCTAAAAGCTGGCACAAAAAAGAGTTGAGAAATTTCGAGTCCGGCAGCATACGAATCCATAGCTGAATTGGCAAAGCACTTGGGGCGTATACCCAGGGGGTGCAGGTTCGAGTCCTGCTGGATTCTTAATTTTTCAACTTTACTATTTTATAAATTACAAAAAGGCATAGCAAAGCTAAAATTTGCTTTAAAATATTACAACTAAGCAGAACTGTTTTCATTACAGCTTGTACAAATAGTTCGGCTAATAAATAATCAGCATTGTACGTCGAGCGGCTGTCATGTGTTATACATCTTTCTTGTTATAAGCAGATACTGTTAATAAAAGTTTAGTCACCAAAATCGCATCCAAAACTTAAAATTAGTTTCGGCGCTGTAGAGTTAGTAATACTCCGTCATAGACTTCAGTATTTAGTCTAGAAATAAATTAAACTAACCAAAAAGATTCTGACAGCGGTGGGATTCGAACCCACGCCCTTTCGGACTGGTGCCTAAAACCAGCGCCTTAGACCGCTCGGCCACGCTGCCTTGTAGAGGGGAGCGCGAAATAACGCTTTACTTATCATTTTATTATATTTCCTTATTCCATTGGTATTGTTAACATACTTGATAACATGTTAGTCAATACTTTGCATTTTTGTATTGAAATAAAGATATTTGATTACGTCATACTCTATTAAATTGCACAGCTAAAATTAAAACTTTTGTGTAGTCTGTCTGTTGTGTTTTTGCAGCAAAATCCCTGAACCTATCTTAATTAAAATAATAATGAAGATAGTTAAAGTCCTGGAGAAGGATACAGGGCGCTACAGAGAAGGATTAGACTCGGACTTGAGCTAGAAAACTATACGTATATTGAGGTGTTTATCTCTGTACTAAGAATTTTAATCTGCCGCCATATTAGTATAAGATACTAAAATTACTGATTTTATCGTAATACTATAGAGGACGTTGTTCATAAGCTGTAGTCGCTTCAATAACCACTCACCGTCAGTTGGATACTAATATCGTCGTTAAATAAAAATAATTTATTTACAAAATTACTTGCTTTCGTCCTTGTACTAACTGAATAATAAAAAGGAGCTTATTTCCTCAAGCCTCAAGCTCACTCTTTACCAATTACCATTAAAATCGGTCCAGTAATGTCGACATGAAAACGTAGCAAGACCGACAGACCATCTCATTTTATCTGAATCATACAACGATTGTAATAAAGGTGTTTCTATGTATAATAAGTATGTATTTACAAAAGAAAAAGTATATATGTATTAATATCAGTTATTCTCATAGAAATCTTAATAATAAGGCAATAGAAATGTCAAAGACGCGTGACCTTGTCGCCGCGCATCTGTCTAGTCAAACACAAGTGCGAGTTGAGGAATTGTCGTCTTAATGTCATCGCAAAAAGAATAATTTTGTTTGCAGGAATACAAGCGCATGAGTCTAATCGAACACAAGTGCGAGTTGAGGAATTGTCGTCTTAATGTCCTCGCCAAAAAGAATAATTTTGTTTGCAGGAATACAAAAAGTGGTATTTGAAAAACGGCGACATGCGTCCCAGTGTTAAAAGATAGTCGATAGCATTTCTGTTGACTAGTTATTAAGATTTCTATGGTTATTCTAGTACCCATAGTACAAGCTCTGCTTAGTTTGGGACTAGATGGCGTTGTGTGTGAGTTGTGAAATATTTATTTATTTTATTTATTGTACCATACGAGAATCGAACCCGCAACACCATCAGTTGACTAAAATAAAATACACGAGTCTAACCTTGATCCCATTACGGGTCATAGATATGGTAATAACGCTAGATAACAATGTGTTTCTATTGACATTGAATACTATTCATGTTGTTGAGTGAATTTACATTATTTTTCAAGAACGGACTTTGGGCCAGGCCTGATTTCCGGAAAGCGGAGAGGATATGAGATTGAATGTCCAATCGGGTATTTAACCGAATTAAAAAAAAGGAGGTTCCTAATTCAATTGTTTTTTTTATATGTTCGTAGGCCGATTACACGAAAATATTAATTTAAAACTATTGTTGGTCTTGGTCTGGGTATTTCTATGTATAATAAGTATTTATTTACAAATGAAATGTATATATTCGAGTGCACGGTTGGCGTAATGGTTAAAGCGGTCGCCTCGCCGCTTTCAACTGCGCTGTTGTTGTGGGTTCGATCCCCACATGGAACAAATCTTTGTGTGATCCGCAAATATTTGTTCTGACTCTGGGTGTGCTCTGTGTGTGTGCAATGTATGTTTGTGAACACCACCGCGACACAGGAGTTATTCCTAGTGCAGGCGTCGTTTTTTTTTTTTTAATACAAAAAAAATATATGTATTAGTATCAGTTATTATAGTACCCATAGTACAAGCTCTGCTTAGTTTGGGACTATATGGCGATGTGTGTAAGTTGTGAGATATTTATTTATTATTATTATTTATTTATTTATTATTTATAATGACAAATTGTATTGTTTAGTATTTAAAGATCTTTTTTGCTCTTTTTGTCAAAATAAATATGTTTTCTTTCTTTCCATTCTTTATCTCTATACAAAATTCCATTGAAATGGACTCAGTAGTTTTGGTTGGCACGCATTTTATTTTAGCGCAAAATAAAGCAGTAATGTTATATTTAAAAAATCGCTTCATTTATGCCAACTAAGTAATTGCTTATGGCAGCGAAATATTAAATATTAATGCTATAACTCATATTAAAGAGGGTCGAGTGCTGGAGCCCTGGAGGGTGGCAAAATAGACGCAAGGGATGCGTTGTGTCAACTTTTAATTTTATAGTATGAGTTTTGTAGTTTTTTTATGACGTGCTGAAGTTAATGTAATAGTGAGGATATATTTGAGCATTTACTAATGCATTACATTGTAATATATATACATTGAGTGCATGGTTGGCGTAGTGGTTAAAGCGGTCGCCTCGTCGCTTGCGCTGGTGTTGTGGGTTCGATCTTCACATGGGACAAATCTTTGTGATACGCAACGATTTTTGTGACTCTGGGTGTGCTCTGTGTGTGAAATGTATGTTTGTGAACACCCTCGCGACACAGGAGTTATTACTTGTGCGGGCGTCGTCTTTACATTTTTTTTTATACTACGCCCACAGCGAACGAACGTGTAGTCCACCTGATGGTAAGTGGAGTACAGCCCATGGACATCAACAATCCACAAAAGTAGATTATAGATGCGTCGCTGCAGCTGAGGACTACGTTGTTATGCCTCATGTGCCAGTAATTTCAGGGCCTGATCTCACCACCAAACCGGAACACAGTAATGGGAGCACTACTATTTGGCGGCAGGTTAAAGGTGAGACGGTGGTGTTCCCGCCCTCGAGCTCATTCACAAGAGCTCTACTGCCAGTAATAATAAAAATAACGTGCTTACAAATGATTTTCTGCATTTTTCTCTGCTCGTTGTTATGATACAAATAAATGCTAAAGTCGATAAAAAAAGAGTAAAATATCGTAGTGCAGACAGGTCCTTAACTTTTAGTTACCTATTTTGTGAATACTTGAGCGAACGCGACGTCTCTCCCTCGAAAATACCAAGAACGGGTCCCTCACAGTATGACGCATCCAGTAACCCCAGTCTACCCCATACACAGGGATTCATTCACCAAAGTTCGTCGTACCGTCTGCCATATTTAACACTGGATTCAACTGTACCATCGAGTCTTTTTAGAAAAAATAGCATAATTCTTTTATTCTACTTTCTTCATACTATAGGTTTTGCACACTTATCTTGACCGATCGCATTGAATGGGCGGAGCGAAATGTTTTTTTATCTTCTAAATATGAAAAATCTTAAACTCAAAATAGAGAAGTGAAAATCCTTGAGTGAGACCTCTGCCCAACAATAGGAAAATACAAACAAAACCTACGATTTATATAACTGGAAAACCCATAATAGCCCAGTTAATATAAACTTTAAAATAATTTTAACTTGTAAGTCGATGTGAAAGCATTTTAACTTGTCTTGAGTGTACTCAATAGAACATAGACATGTATGTCTATGTATATACGTGCCGTATGAGTGCATATCACATAGAGCGTGACTCTTATAATCGCGATATCTAGAAAAAAATCATAAAGATTATTTTTGTAGATAATTTTAAGATCTACAGCTTTGGTCTGGAGTACTTTTTGATAAAGCTTACAGATTATTTATTTTAGGTATCATATATATATATCATATATATATCATATATATATATATATATCATATATATATATATATATTATATTAGGTATCATTGAGTGCTGTGGCATAGAGCTTCCAGAACATAATTTAATAATACTTTGTGTTTACAGACCACCCCGTTGTACCAAATACCATTACAATTTATTTTTTTCGATATTTGATTCACTTCTTAAATCAATATGTTTATCAAAAAAGAAAGTTATCATATGCGGTGATTTTAATATTAATACACTGATAAAAAATAAGGTGTCAAGTGATTTGTTAGATATTATTCGTGCACATAACCTCAAGTTAGCTTTTAATGAACCGTCACGTCCCGCAAGTGGATCTTGTTTGGATAACTTTATGTATAATATAAGGGGATGCAAATGCAAGACTTTCGACTTTGCTGTATCCGATCACACATGTCAGTTCTTATCCTGTCCAGTAAAAGAAACATATTCTCTCACTCATTGGTTCATCGAGAGAAGGGATTACTGTAAAGAAAATATAGAGAAGTTTAGGGAATGCATGCAGTCGCTTACTTTTAATGATATATTTAATATGGACGACCCAAATGATGCATTTAATAGTTTTCATGATCTATTTCTCCTATTTTATAATCTTTGTTTTCCGAAAATATTAATAAGAAAAACTCCTCGCCAAAAACCATCGTGGCTATCTAAAGGAATTCGGCGCTGTGCGAAAAAGAAAACAAAATTATTATGGGTGTATAGAAAAAATAAAAATAGCCATAATAGAAATATATTCAAAACATATTCAAAACGTTTAAGTAAAATAATAAAACTTACTCGGAAATCCCAAAATGATTACAAAATTAAAACAGCGCCTAACAAATCTAAAGCAACCTGGTCAGTTATTAATAATAATAAAATACATTTAATAAGGGAGGAAATAAGACAGTTGAATATCAATGGAAACACTGTTAATAATCCTACAGAAATTGCTGAAATATTTAATAATTATTTTATTAGAGGAAATGAGAGTAAATTAGCTGCTAAAAATGAAAACTTTAAACTAAAGAATAACAATAATCCTAACTCTTTATTTATGAATCCCACAACTTCTTTTGAAATTGATAAAATTATTATGTCATTGAAAAATACCAACAGTACCGGTTTTGACGATGTAAGTACAAATATTTTAAAAAATGTTAGTTCTATTATTTCACCTGTCTTGACATACATAATTAATTTAAGTATATTTTCTGGAATATTTCCTACAAAATTAAAATTAACTATAATTAAACCTCTCTTCAAAAAAGATAATAAAGAGAACTTTGAAAATTATAGACCTATAGCGCTCATTCCTGTATTTTCTAAAGTTTTTGAGAAGGTAATAGCAAATAACCTTAACGCTTATTTTGAAAATAACAACATTTATACTGAAAAACAAATTGGATTTAGAAAACATAAAAGCATAAATTTAGCAATATTTCATTTTTTAAAAAATGTGATGATGGGTTTAGATCAAAAGCATTTTGTCTCTGCTCTTTATATGGATTTGACAAAGGCTTTTGATTTTGTTGATCACAGCATTCTGTTAAATAAATTAGAGGCTTACGGTGTTAGAGGTAACGTACTAAATTTGCTTAAAACTTACCTCGAAAATAGACTCCAATGCACGCAAATTTCTCGCATATGCACAAAAACTGGCACAGAAATTATTCACTCATCACAATATCGTGAAGTTAAACAAGGAGTTCCCCAAGGGAGTATTCTTGGCCCTGTACTATTTCTAATTTATATAAATGATCTACCCAATTTTATAAACCATGACATGATATTATATGCCGATGACAGTACAGTGATGTTCAAAAACTCTAGTACAGATCTATTAGTTTCAGATATTAATAAGACACTTGACATCATAATTCAATGGCTATCATACAATAATTTATTAATTAATTTGAATAAGACTAATATAATGACATTTAGAAATAGGAAAAATAGTGTACTAAACCTTGACATCAAATTCAATGGACAAACAATTAATGATATTACAGACGCAAAATTTCTAGGCATTAATATAGATTTTAATTTGAATTGGCATTTAGAAGTGGAAACAATTTGTACCAAGCTTAGCCAATTCTCGTTTGCACTTTACAGGCTTGCAAAAGTTGTGAATCAATCTGCAGTGATCACTGCATACCGCGGACATGTGGAATCAGTTCTAAGATATGGTATCATCTTTTGGGGTAATTCTGTAGACAAAGAAAGGGTCTTTAAAGCCCAGAAGAGATGCCTGAGGGCAATTTGTGGGTTGGATTGTACAGAAAGTTGTAAACCATTTTTTATTAGCCTAAAATTATTGACTCTTCCTTGCATATACATCTATGAAGTAGTTTTATTTGTAACCAAGCATATATCGATGTTTGAGCGTCTTAAGGGAAAGCGAAATAATTACAAAGTGTCTTTCCCAGCAAATAGGACAGCACAATTAAATAATAGTATATTTTGCATGATACCGCGTATCTATAATCATCTTCCATTATATATATTAAAGTGCTCTACCATTAATATGTTTAAAATTGAGTTGTATAAATTTCTTTCTAATAAAGCATACTACACAGTGAAAGATTATCTTAATGACAAATTGATTTATGATTAATTGAAATACTGACATTCTTATTTGTAATAATTTTTAAATAATTAATTAATATTTATGCAAATTGTTTAATAACCTTTTTTGACATGTATAATTGTAGCGATAATTCTTATAACTCTAACATTGCATGCTGAATGGCAAAGTATAGTTGTGTTCAATATTTGTGTAAAAACAAATCAATGTAACATCTTTTTTTGACCTGTATTTGCAATAAATGATATGAATGAATGAATGAATGAATGAAAGATTTGGAGAAAATTCAAAAAAACCTGAAATATTGATGTTTGACCCCAAATAACTTTTTTAGCACACATGGGATCGATGGGGAATTTTGACACTTTATTTCTAATGGTGAACCTAAGGTCTCCACCAAAATTCAGCTTCCCCCCAATTTTTGTTATTTGATCACGATTTTTATGTCTATATTGGCCGGATTATAAAAAAACATAGATTAATTTGCGATCCTGTGTCCATTCGCGCTTACATTAATTTGTCAGTTTCGATCGTTTTTTGTTGACAGATTTATGTGTGGGTGATGTGAGGCCTGGTTGACTTCTTTTATATTGACGCGACTGCGATTAAACTGAAAAGTTTATTAAATAAATATTATACAACATACATTCAACACCATCTAGTCCCAAACTAAGCAGAGCTTGTTCTTTGGGTACCTACTAGAATAACTGATACTAATACATATATACTTTTCGTTTGTAAATACATACTTATTATACATAGAAACACTCAGCCCAAGACCAACCTCCATGTTCATGCACACAAAAATTGTTTTTAAAGGGAATCGAACCCGCGACATCAGGGTCGCAGGCTGGTACACTACCCACTCTGCTATATCAGTCGTTTGCATTCACATTTCCACTTGACCACATTCTCCCTTAATTCCCAGAATTCGCCCCTCGACATGACGCATCTAGTAACCCTAGCCCCCTCTATACGCAGGGCTTCATTCACCAAAGTTCACAGACCGCCCCGTCTCCCCTTGCGCGCCACCCCTGCCATCTGCCAATCAATATCGTTACGCAATTGCTAGGGTTGCCACTAAACTGTCTGGGATGGTTTATTGTAAGTTTGAAATAAATATTAAATACATCAAATAGGTTTTTTATAGATATAATTTTTTATCATTCATCATCATCATCATTCAGCCGCTCGTTGTCCACTGCTGGACATAGGCCTCTCCCAATTTGCGCCACAACACGCGGTCCTGCGCCTTCCGCATCCAATCCCCTCCAGTGACCTTCTTCAGGTCTTCAGTCCACCTGGCAGGGGGGCGTCCTACCTTACGGTTGCCGAGTCGCGGTCTCTATTCCAGGACTCGTTTGCTCAAACGGCTGTCGGTCCTTCGGCAGACGTGACATATTCATTATTTGGTTTATTAATAGAGCAAGGAGAATAAATTTAATAGAGAAGAATTAATGATGATCACAAAAATGAGTATTTTACACCAAAAGTCAATTGACATACCTACTGTTTAATTCTTTTAAAAACTTTTTTTTAATTCTTTTCAATATGGCGATAAGGAGTTAAGACGTCATATGTCACAAAAATGTAATTTTACTT